>CM057450.1:435185526-436385526 GCA_016271365.2 Neoceratodus forsteri | reverse complement strand
ATTGCCTCCATACAAGCTCTCTGAAGTTGCACCACTTGTCTCCTGTGTACTGTTAACAGTAAATCCTGGGCCTTTCTAAGCAAAATCAAGTTATAGTTAGCATGCCACAAACAAATCCTAGTAGCTCAAGAACCATAAGTGCTAGACACAAAGTATGGGTGGCAAAGTTATTCAGCACAAAATTTTTATGGGTGGCAAAGTTATTCAGCACAAAATTATCTTTCATATGGTGGTATGCAAAGAATAATATGCAATTTTTTTTTTTTCTATGCTGGTTGAAACGGCAAAATTTTTTTTTTTTTTCTCTAAAACAGGCAACATAAGCCATACACACCATACACAAATGCAAATGACTCCTAAAGTATACATGCTATACACAAAATATCAGTGGCAAAGTTGTTCAGCACAAAATTACCTTTCCAATGGTGGTATGCAAATAATAATATGTAATTGTTTTTTCTATGCTGGTTGAAACAGCAAAAAAAAAAAATTTTCACTAAAATGGGCAACATAAGCCATATACACCATACCATAAAGAGTGCGAATAACTCCTAAAGTATACATGATATACACAAAATATTGTGACAGCGTTGTTCAGCATAAAATTACCTTTCCAACGGTGCTATGCAGTCAAATATATATTATATTCTGTTAGACTATATATTAAAATATATAAGTGACTTCTCCAGACGTTGCAAGGGCACACTGGGAGTCAGTAGCCGACTTCTGCAGGCATCATCAGGACACACCAGTGTATTTTACTGACGACTACAGGTGTCTGCTAGGACACAATGAGTTAAATACCGTAACACCTGAGTAGGTGTTAAGGCATTCACGCGCTACCTTCCCATTCAAATCCGCTCAAGACAACACAGAAAGACAGCTCGAGTTCACCTCACAAACCACTGACCATCCAGACTCACCTCCTCACTGGTGCTCGCCCCTTACAAAACATTCTCCAGTAGCCTCGCACTCCCTAAGTAAAATTAAAAAAATGCTCAGCCAATTTCAAACCACGGAACAAACGGTTCCTCCAAGGCTTCTCACCCACAGCAAGACTCATCTCCACAGCTCAATACCCAGCATGATGAAATGCCTTCTGGTAAGATGCAGGCTATGTTTGGGAGCGCCTGCATTTTCCACAGCCCCATCACAGTCAACATCTATAACTCCAGCCAACAGCTGCAAAAAAAGAACAAGAACCCGAATCATCGAGAACTTGGACATCTCCGAATAATGTATTCTGACCAAAACAAAATAAAGACACTTTCATTTACTTCATATATCTTACATTTAACTGTAAGACCAGATTGGTACAGTCCACACTTTCACCACGGTCCCTAACTACTCTCTCTTTCAAAAGTCACCTTTCATCTGCAGGTCAAACGATGACATCACATAAAAACAAACGTGCCAACCTGAAAAAAACAACCATCTACATATTTATTTATTCGTTTTCTTCTTTTTAATACTTAGAAAGTACAGTTTAAGTGTTCGACCTGCAGTTCTCTGTGTTACAAATGAAAGTGTTTCATTACCACAAGGTAAGACTCCACTTTCATCTTTTTTATTTCAAATCTCTTCAGGAAAAAACGGAACCCTTCAATTATATAAAACAAAATATGGGGTGCAGTGTGTTTCACTCGAATTTAACACACACCCTCGTTGATGGATGACTATCATAAACCCCTCGGGCTTCGCCCTCAGGGTTTATGATAGCCATCCAACAACTCAGGTGTGTGTTAAATTCTCGTAACACACTGCACCCCATACTTTATCCTGTATTTAATGCACACCTGAGATGTGTGATGCTGCATAAACCCTGTGAGCAAAGCTCAAGGGGTTTATCAAGCATCACACACTGAAGGTGTGTATTAAGTTCAAGTATGCACACTTTCCCATGATTTATTTTATGTAATCACTGAGCATCAAGTCCCCCTCTAAAAAAAGGCTATTTAAAATATATAGATCTTCACCTCTGAAGTTATAGTGAGGACTCCTGCTAAACTCAAAAAGGGCATTTCTCACTGGCCTTGAGGAAAACCTTCGCAGATGGAGAGAGAGAGAGCGAGAGAGAGATCAATGTGGTTGTTTTTAGACGTTAGTTTTATGTTTTTGCTAAATAACCGAACGAAACCATGCTACAAGAGCTGATTTGCACAGTCTCGACTTCAGTGGCGACGGTGAGTCGGAAAGTGCTGTGCTCAAGACAAAGGCAGGCAGTCTCGAGTGCAACTTTGTTTAACGCTGTTTTGTTTTATTTATAATTCGTATATGCTGCAGAGTGACTTAAACAGGGCTTGCATTAATCCCCTACTGAAGTCCCTACATGTTTTTTTTGAGGATTTTGAAGCACAAAAATAAAAGCAGTACTTCAGTACTAACCCGCAATATTGAAAGGTTTGCACCGATATTGTTACAAAAAGTATCTGATAATGTTACGCAAAGCCACTCGAGAAATTTCTGACCCCCAACATTTGAAGCCAAGGATCAAGCTGTCCCCAACTTTCCTAGTGCGAATGCAAGCCCTGATGAAACACTTTTTTTGTTGTTTTACTTCTGCTTTCATAGTAAAAGTATTGCAATCACAGAAACAGACTGCTGCACCTGTGAGAGAGCAAGGCTCGAGCACAGCTCCTTTGTTGACATCCATTTGTTTACCGTAATAACTAGCTGGTTATTACAGCAAATCTTAACTGATCATTAACACTGAAAAAATTGATGACCAGTTATTATATCCTTGTAATTGGTACAGTAGGTACCCATGTAGTATTCTATTAATAACACTGCACTTAGCTTGCAGTGATTTCTTAAAGCAGCAGTATTTGTTAGCAAAAAAATTTAATCATATGATCTTACTTCGAGTGGGAGCTCCTGCATCAGGCTACCCCATAAGGACTATGATGCCAGGCACTAGGACCCCACAGAAAATGTCTTAGCTAGCAGTACCCAGCAGGGACTGCCTCAAACGTCCGCCAGTGGTATAAAAGGGGCAGTCCCTGGCCACACCCCAGTTCTTTTCCTGCCGTCGACCCATTCACGTTGGCTCCACAGATGCCTACTACTAACCCGTCGACCACCATTTTCTCAAACTCTTTACCTAAAGTTTCTTTGTTGTGTTGTTTTACCGCCTTATTGGTTTATGTCAGCTCTGTCGTCCTCCTCTAGCCAGCAACTGAAATCCAAGTGCACATGCGGGAAGCAGATTCTGGCCCGAGACAGTCACTCTGCCTACCTAGTGTGCTTGGGGCCCAACCACGACGCCGACTCCTGCCCGCACTGCCAAGGTTTCAACCGCCGGACTCGCATCCATCGTCTGAAGATGTTGAAGACCTACCTTCTAGAACAACAGCTGGCCACCATGCAAAAGACCCTGTCAGGCCCAGGATCCCCATCTTCTTCGGGGTCGGGGACTTCTCATAAATCCAAGGAGAAAACGTCCAGTAGCAAGCAGCATCATTGTGAGAAGGATAGAACCCGTTCAGACTCCCAATCCAGGTCTCCGCACAAGAAGACGGCCAGCTCCAGTCCTTCCTCCCATGGGAGATCGGACTCTGCCCCTCCGCCAACCCAAGTTTCCTCCAGGTTGCCGGCCTTGAAACCCCTGGCGTTGGTGCGTACATCAGGTAGTGTTTCTTCGAGGCAGGGGCCTTCGGCCCCCCCCCCCCCCAAGTCTTAAGCCCTACAGCCATGCCTCTAGGTCTAAGTCCAAGGAATCAGCCAGTCAAGGGGTGGGTGACAGCCTCCTTTCCACCCCTCATCAGGCTAAGGCTTCCTCCTGTTCGTCAGATCGCCTGGCTGGGTCCGACAGAAAGTGGCGTTTGGCACAGGAGTCTCACCCTAATGCCAGCTCTCCAAAGCATCGGGCGTCAGACTCCCGGTGCTCGACCCCGACGTCCTTGCCTTCAGGGTCTTCCCCGCCGCCTGCACCCCCTAAGCCACCTTCAGGAGGGGCGCAGCTGTCAGCCAAGGAGTTGCCTTCCCTGATGTCCGACTCTTTGACATCAGGCAGCCAGATGTTGGGGCAGCCAGTCAACGTGCTGTCGGCTCCGCCGCCACCCCAGGACCAGATGCCGGAGAAACCCAAGTTACCAGAGCATACGTCAGCTCCCAACAAGCCATCAGGTCCACGGGGCCTGACGACAGGTCTGAGACGCCAGGCCCATTGGCCCCAGCCATGGTCTCTGTGGCCGAAGTCAAGGACCTTTTCAGTTCCAGGTGGGACACAGTCCGGAAAGACATCATCCCCAAGGAACCCCAGGTTCCCATGCCACTGCCTCCCTTGTAGACTCCCTGCTGTCGTCACCTTCCCCCAGAGAAAGATCTCCTGCTGAGTCAGACTACAGGTCTTCCAGATGACGGACATCGTTCAAGATCATCCTCCAGGCATTACAGGAGGAGACACCGGCATTCCTGCTCCAGATCTTCTTCGAGGTAATCCGATTCAGACTCTTCTGCCTCTTCTGCCTCCTCTAGATCCTCAGGGGAGTTTTCCTCTCCTCCCCACCACCCTGACCCTCCTGGAGATTCACCCCGCTGTCCCCCCGGATGATCCCACGTTCTTGGACGTGATGCGCCACATCCAGTTTTTGAACCAGTGGGAAACTGAGGATCTCAATTCAGAGAGAAAAAGACTGGCTAATTTCTTGGGTATGAATGAGCCTAAACCCTTAGTCATACCACCCTTGGTGGCTCCCTTTCAGGACACTACCAGGCTAGCCTGGAGGCACCCTTTGAAAGCCTCCGCTATACCAAAGAAAGTGGACAGGCTGTATCGTACCCCAACAAACGAGCCATTCCTTGATGGACAGCCCTAGGCTACCCACGACAGGACCAAACAATCCGGCACATGAGCTCCCAGCTGCCAGACAAGGAGTCCAAACATCTGGATCAGTTTGGCAGAAAGGTCTGTTCATCAGCCACCTGCACCATTTGGTCGCTCAACTTCTTGGCGCACATGTTACAGTACCAGAAATCCCTCTGGAACAAGGC
Organism: Neoceratodus forsteri; assembly: GCA_016271365.2. NCBI lineage: Eukaryota > Metazoa > Chordata > Ceratodontiformes > Ceratodontidae > Neoceratodus > Neoceratodus forsteri. The sequence goes on along the minus strand of CM057450.1, from coordinate 436,380,534 downwards.
CATCGAGCTTGTAAAAAGACAGCCCAATTCCAATCACAAAACAGAGCTCCTGGATGTGCTCCAGTCCTGTCTGGATGTGGGGAAGCACGTCTTGAGGTTCTCCTATGATTCGGCGGACACGTCAGCCAGGGCAGCCGCCAAAGGGGTCTGTATGTGGAGGTACTCTTGGCTCTGGGTTTCTGGATTTAGGCAGGACCTTCAGGTTGCCATCATTGATGCCTCATTCTGTGGATCCATGCTCTTTGGTCTAGACGTTGCAAAAATGATCTTGGTCCTCCAGGACTCGGGTAAGGCCATCCAATCTGTGCATCAGTTGTACAGATCTGATCAGACCCCAGGCAGATGTCGGGAGTTTTATCGCTGGGGGGGCAGAAGCCCAAAGTACAGCAACAAAGGTAATTTTCGCCATAAAACTCCATCTCAACCCGGTGGAGTACAGGGACCTTGGAACACCAAACCCTCCCAGGTCTCCCTGCCCACACCAGGCTCCGATGCCTGTCTCCTTGCCCGACCCCTCACCTCTTGCTGAGTCCAAGGGAGAGATAGTAGGGTGTCGGTTCTCGCTTTACCTCGATGGGTGAGCCACCATCACTACCGATGCGTGGGTCATCCAGTTGATGGAGCGGGGTCATGTGCTTGAATTCCTGCAGATTTCCTCAGACAATCCCCCGGTCCAAACAACTTACTCCCCCTCCCATGCCGAGCTCATTCGGGAGGAGGTACAGTCTCTGCTAGACAAGAAGGTCATAGAACCCGTTCCAGACCCACAGTGGGGGAAAGGGTTCTACTCCTGTTTCTTTTTGGTCCCCAAGGAGACAGGGGACCTGCGCCAGATTCTGGACCCAAGTTTCTTGAACAGCTACATAGAGTACAAGAGGTTGAGGATGGTCACCTTGCCAGGCATTCTTCCCATGTTGCATCAAGGGGACTGGCTCTGCTCTCTGCACATGCAAGATGCCTGCCTCCATATTCTGGTGCTTCCAGCTCACAGGAGGTTCCTGAGGTTGTCCTTTCAGGGAAGGCATTTTCAGTGTTGCGCCTTGCTCTTTGGCCTTTCCTTGATACCGCATATGTTCACGAAGTGCCTAGCGATGGTGGCAGCAGCCCTAAGGAGGCAGGGACATTTTGTTTATCCCTAACCCTATGATTGGCTTCTGACCGCCACCACAAGGGATCGGCTTCTGATGGCTTTAGAGGATACCTTCAGTCTGTTCAGTTCCTTGGGGATCGCCCTAAACATGGCCAAGTCATTCCTGAAGTCATGCCAGAGGTTATAGTACATAGGGGCAATCCTGGACACGGAGCAAGGGAAGACCTTCTTCCCGCTGGACAAGGCAGTACGCCTTCGCTCTTTGGCCCACAAAGTTTCAGCTGCTCACCAGGTCCCAGCTCGGAACATGCTCCAGCTCCTAGGCCATATGGCCACTGCCATAGTGACCGTTCCCTCAGCATGCCTGTTTTTATGAGGGTCCCTCAGTGGACCCTCAGAATGCAATGGGATCAGAGGGAGGACAATCTCAACCAGCCAGTCTTGATCTCCAGAGCAGTGGCACAGACTCCGTCTTGGTGGCTCTCTTCCCCAGAATCTGGATTCCGGAGTCCCTTTCGGAGAGAAGCCCCTTCACAGGTTCTCACAACCGATGCCTCAGGCCTAGGTTTGGGGGCTCATTTTCAAAATTGTTAGACGCAAGGTACATGGTCTTCTCTGGAACTGACCCTCCACATCATATTCTGGAGATGAGGGCAGTTCTGTACGCTTTACAAGCGTTTCTCACGGACCTCCGTCCAGGTACCCTCTTGGTGCAGACGGACAACATGTCGGTCGTTTACTACATCACCAAGCAGGGGGGAGCTCACTCCTACCCTCTTTGTCAGGAGGCTATGAGAGTGTGGTTCTGGGCTCTAGACCATGGCCTATTGCTCAACACAGTTCATGTTCCAGGGTCCAAACGCCTTGGCCGACACCTTAAGCCGGTCTCGGTCGAGGACTCATGAATGGGAACTCCTGCAGTCTGTAGCTGATAACCTCTTCAAAAAGATGGGTTCTTCCAAAGCTGGACCTCTTCACATCCCCGTGCAACACAAAACTGCCCAGTTTCTGCTCGCCCGATCACAGGCCTGGTGTTTTCTGGCGAGATGCATTGTCCCTCTGCTGGACTGGGAGGTTTCTGTATGCCTTCCTCCTTTCCTCTTCTGCAAAGAGTCCTTCTCAAACTCCAAGCGGAAGCTGCGGAGAGGATTCTCATAGCTCCACTTTGGCCTCTTCAGATGTGGTTCCCGCTACTAAAGCAGCTGACAGTGGAACCTCCGAGTCCCCTGCCCTTGTCCTCCTGCTTACTGTCACAAGAGCAGGGCAGGCTGATTCACCCGGACCTCTGATCCCTACATCTGCATACCTGGCACCTGCAGACGTAGCCACTTCTTGTTTTGGAGTTTCTCCTAGAGTGGCCGAGGTCTTGGTGGCAGCCAGGAAACCTTTCACTAGGGCTGCCTATGCCATGAAGTGGAAGCGCTTTTGCTTGTGGGCCTCCAGTCAGGGTCTGGACCCTCTTCTGTGCCCTCTGAATGCTGTCTTCGAGTATCTCCTCTCCCTGTCAGACACGGGCCTCCGCCATTCTTGCATCAAGGTGCACCTTTCTGCAATCTCTGCCTATCATGCACCGGTGGATGGCAAATATGTTGCCCAGACGGATCTGCCCCAAGCACTTTAGAGGGGAATTCTTCATCTTAAACCTCCCATTAGGGACCCCATCCCACCTTGGGATCTTCTGTTATTGTTGGAGAAGCTTACATTGCCTCCCTTAGAGCCAGCTGCAGATTGCGAGCTCGCTTTCTGTCATGGAAAGCATTGTTTTTAGTTGCCATTACTTCTGCTTGGAGGATTTCTGAGCTTCAGGCTCTGATGGCTAGAGAGCTGTATTTAATTTTTCACAAGGACAGGGTGTCCTTGAGGACTAATCCCAAGTTTCTACCTAAGGTGGTGTCCCAGTTTACCCTTAATCAGGACATCAACCTTCCGGTTTATTATCCAGAGTATGTTAATCGGGGGGAGGCCCTTCTTCACACTCTGGATGTACATAGAGTGCTTAGATACTACATTACCCACACTCGTCCTTTCAGAAAGTCCGACCATCTTTTTGTTTCCTTTGCCCCTAGAACCCTGGAGGCACCTGTGGCATAGCAGACTCTGTCCAGATGGCTAGTCCATTGCATCACCTTTTGCCACAATAAGTATACAAGCACTTAGCTGGCTTGGTTGAGGATCATTCCACCAGGGGTTTTTCTGCCTCTTTTGCGGCACTTCAGAATGTTTCTGTGGCAGATATCTGTGCAGCAGCTACTTGGGGCTTGGTGCACACCTTTGTGAAGCACAACAGCCTGGACATTGTTTCCCGTCGGAGAGCTAGGTTTGGTTTAGCGGTGCTTCATGGCCTTTTTTCCTGAAGCTTATCGCTAGTGAATTCTGCACCTCCAAGTCTGTTCAGGATCCAATTAGTACTGCTTGGTACTCAGTCCTTATGATGTAGCCTGCTACAGGAGCTCCCACTCGAAGTAAGATAGTATAGTTACGTAAGAACTTACCGCAACAGTAGATCTTCAAGAGGAGCTCTTGCAATAGGTGTCATTTCCATCCCTCCTTCCCCCTGGTCCTTTTTCCTTACCCTCGGTGGTGTATTCTACTCACCTCGGTTCTCTATTATTTGTTAGCCGGGTCTCTAGTGGGAGAACTTTGATGTGGCCAGGGGCCGCCCCTTTTATACCATTGGTGGATGTCGGAAGCGGTCTGACGTCATGGGGCGGTCTCCACTGGGTACTGCTAGCTAAGAATTTTTCCGTGGGGTCCTAGTGCCTGGCGGCATAGTATTTATGGTGTAGCCTGCTGCAGGAGCTCCTCTCTTAGAGCTACGGTTATGGTAAGTTATTACATAACTGTGCTTTTTTTTGTTTTAGTATTTTTCTTACATAATTAGATTCATTATCAGTATATTTTTATTTCTTTCAGATGTCTTTAGAACATCTTTTCTTGCTAATTTTATAATTAATGACTCAAGTCATAAAAGATGGCCAAATCCCTTCCCTCTAGGTTACCTTTTGACTTTACATACTGTGGATATATTAGGAGGATGCTAGTACACGTTTAGCAAACAGCAGAGCACCACCCCAAATTATTGAATTCATTCATAGTGGGCATGGCCAGAGAGTAGGGAGTTTTAACATTTTAAAACGCCATCTCTCCTCTCAGGAGGGAAATACAATGAAAAGTAAAATAGATTCATTGAGGTTTTTGCCAGAAATACAAGTATTATTGAGAACGATATGATTTTTTTTCCCCACTAAGAAAGTGTATAGTAATACAGAGCAAACAGAGATTCATAAAAGATTGACATTTACAGGAGTCATGTAACAAAATGGTGTATGTTTTTGTAATGGCAAAGTTGAAGAGTGTAGCACCATTGATAATAAACCACTGTGTTTCTCTTCTACAGTTTGTGTGGAATAATTCCAGGACTCAGCAGTGTACTGCTTCCACGAATGAACCCTTTTGTCTTACTTGACCTTGCAGGGGCTTTTGCTCTCTGCATTACCTATATGCTAATAGAAATCAAGTAAGTACATTCCAAACATGTCTGTCTGTATGTTATTGCATTTGTACCGTCCCAGTTAGAAGAAGCAATTGATCCCTGTAAATTGGCATTCAGAACTGTAAATGGGGACGGTTTTACCAGTTGACATTTACAGTGACCAGTAACCAGCTGAGAATGGACAACAGATGTAGTAGGCTGTAGTTTTCCCTTACTGGGCTTTACATTTCTTGCAGTTTAGACTGAGAATGACAAACTACAGGCCAGCGTTTTATCCTCAGTGCTATTCAGTCACTGTCTCAGCCAACCACCTGCTCAGCCCCTTAGCAAATAAGACCTTAAGTACACTCAGAGGCAACATACCAGAGAGACATTTTTCAGCAGGAACAGTGTGTAGGGAAACACACATCCAAACTGTTTATTTCCTCTGTGTCTCTTTAAACCCCACATATCTACTCTAAAGCATCAAAGCTAACGCAGAGCTTATGTGCAGATGATTACAGGGATGAGAATTCTATAACATTGATATGTACTGTTCGTATCTAGACTGAGGTGGGGTAGGAGATGAAAAAGGATCTTACATATCTTTAATAACTTGATCTAACGTGGTTTAAATAGCACTATATGGAGAGTGGACTTCCCTTCCTATGTTTCTCCCTTACTGGATCACACCTGTGCCACTGAAGTGGTTGGCAATTTGTTGACACTATTTGGGACTGTAAATAGTTCCCTTTTCCCCCTACTCCTACTATATAAGATTGCAAGTTGAAGTGCAATGTTTTTCACTACTTTCTATAATTTATTTATTTAGCTTTTGTTTTCGGGGTAAGTACACTAGACAAGTATTATGTCTATTTTCAGGAACGACCCAGGAGAGTACAACATAAGGAACAACAGTCAAGGAGACATGGCAAAGAGAGTACAGTTTTTTGTCACAGTAAACAAACATGTGGGAAATACATCATTTGACGCTAGGGGAAACATACAGTAGTAAGCACATTTCAGATTATACACTCTAGACTAGCTAGTTCAATTGACAGATATATACAGGTCATCATACATAGGAGTGGAGCATAGCTCAAGGACTGGATTGGTCCGAATATAACTTACAACACTGTCGTATACACCCCCTAGGCTAGTTGGATCGCAGACAGGTATATACTGCTCATCACATTTTTCTAAATATGCACATGTTAGACAGAAACAGAAACACTTGGTAGTACAAGTTTCTACCAGACAAAGAACCTCTGTGCACAAACACCGAGGTAAGGGTTACCCAATAGGGCATTTGGCTGGGAAGCCAAGTTTCAAGAAAATACAAAATCACACATGCCCACACAATGCAAAGCATCATGGGCTGCATATGCAAATCACCACCGAATGTTATGCTGGTTCAACTTTAAGCAGAATTGCATGGTGCCGAAAGGCCTCTCACACAGTTTGCAAAGGGTGCTAACAGATGACGTAGACACGTGTTTAGATCCTACCAGGACTCATCAATATACCTTGTCTGTTTGACACCCAGTGGAATGAACCAGCTACCCTAAGACAGTGTGTCTTGGTTATGTTGTGTGAACCCATTAAAATAAAACTATTTAAAGACACAGAGTTTGTCTTTAAATAGTTTCACACAATAGGTTCCAACAGACATTATGGGGTAACTGATTCATTCAAAGTGTCAAACTTGAGCCTGCGATAGTCTGTTGGCTACTGTCTCTGTGCTGCTGTGCCTAACCTCGCCTGTTCTAAGGTGAACAACGTGTGTGCTGAAGTTTTCTACCAGTGACAGGTGCAACATGTTTATGGTTGCCTATGACCGTGGAGCAATAATGGGTATAAAAATGCCCAAGGCTTTTTAGGCAGGAGTAGTCAGAAGTCATTGATACAGTGGGGAAAATATCTCCAGGAATTCAATGGAGACACCCTGGGGAGGTTCAGACAAAACAATTTGACACTTTACTTTAGGGAGGTTTGGGGCAGTCACACTCTGATGCTAGTTTTAGGAAACCCCACAGGGAATTTCGAAAACTCAGATAGGAGGGGGCAGCTCGGATATCCACAGGCAGCGAATTCCAGAGTCTGGGTGCACTTATGCACATAATGGCATATTATGCTGTATTGATGCTTGGTCTCTTGCGTGAGAAATGTAAGCTGTATTGTTTCTGCAAAACAATAAACAGAAAGTACAAAAAAAAAAGCTGGTGCAGGGCATCATGGGTGGTATGCAAGTCCTTGTGTGGCACAGGCTGACAGGACTTCATCAGAATGAAAGTGACTTGAAAACAGGTTCTTCAAACAACATGAAGTCTTGCCGTATTCTGACAATATGCAGTTAGCCCTTCCAGTTCAACTGCTCCAGAGAGGAAAGAGTTAACTGTATGCAGAAGCATAGAACCTTGAGCTTGAGCTTGATTTTCAAACCCCTGTCCCTTGTACATTCTCTGTAACCATCAGCTTCTTTACTCCACCCAACTGAAGACGCTCCAGAGATTTCTCCTTCAGTTCAGTAGTGGTTTTCCATCCGGTTTTCAACCATTATTATTTCTTTCAGTCTTCAAACTTCTATCTACAGTACAGGTAGTATAGTTTAGAAAGATCGTGTGGAGTAAGTTTCGGTTCTTTATCGGTCACTCTGGTGGGGAACTGATCTTTGTTATTGTTTTTGAATTTATCTGTTTGGGTACTGGCGACCTTCGGTCACATAAAAAACAAGTTTTTTTTTTCCCCAATAACCCTTGAACTGGTTAGTAACCGAAGGTTTTTGGCACTTGGCTTGACCGCCACTTTGGGTAACTTGGCAAAAGTGCTATGTCTGAGAAGCTCAAGAGAAAGACTGGACCCATTGGGTTTCAGCACTGCACGGAGTGTGGGGAGGCTTTTGCTAAAGCTGATCCCCCACCTCATCTGTGTGTATTGTCTGGGGTTTGATCACCTAAAAACAGACTGCCAAATTTGTGACAACTTTCCTAAAACCATGCTGGATAAGCGTTCAGCCTAGTTGAAGGAATGAATGGCCGAAACATTGGCTGTCCTGGATGGCCAGCCCGGTTCGGATTCAACCGAACCAGAGGAGGTGCCTTCTGACCAGGGCGATAGCTTCTCGGGCAAGAGAGAGCCCGATACTGACACCCCGGTTCCGGCAAAAAGGAAAAGGAAGTCTTTCGGTTCGGATCTAAAGTCCTCGACCCCAACCATGGACGAAATAGCGAAAGCGATAAAAATTGTGCAGTTACTACAATCTGTACTGACCGGACCGCCGCATACTTCTTGTCGGTCGGTTGAGTCGGTTCATCTCCCTTCGGACTATGATCCAGAAGCCTACTATGAGATTGAGTGGGAGGGTGAAGAAGAGGAGGAAGGTCTTGGTGAACCAGTGGAGCCTGACATCTCCCCCGATAGGCCTGACTCTGTTTCCCCTCCTAGACTTGGTAAGTCCCCTTCCCACTTTGCTTTTTGTAAGAAAGTGGCTGACACTCTACAGCTGCCTATTGTGGAGGCAATTGATGAGGAAGAGAAACCTGACTTTTTAGAAATGATGGATGTCCCAGAGTCCAAAAAACTGTCTATTCCCTTGCACAAATCTTCTGTATCCTGCCCAGCACTTCCCTAAGGTGGGTCAAGTGTTCCTCCCAGCTGGCGCTAAAGATCGCAGTGTCATCCAGGTATGCCACGGCGTACTCCTCAGCACCATTTAACACCTGATTCACCAACCTTTGGAAAGTGGCTGGGGCGTTCTTCATTCCGAAAGGCATGTTATAGTCAGGGGACAGCTCCGTCCTAACCAAGTAAAAATAGAGGTGATCAAGGCATGGCCCAGACCAGAAACGCAGAAGCAGGTCAGAAGTTTTCTAGGGACAGCAGGGTACTATAGGAAATTTGTACCCAATTATAGTGCCCTGGCTGCTCCCCTATCTGACCTGGTAAAGAAAAGGATGCCTAAGAAAATAACCTGAGAACCAGCCTGTGAAAAAGCTGGGAGTGTGACATTTCGCTCCCGCCACTCTCACTACCAACAACTCACTCCCTCCCATACATACTAGCTCCCGATCATTACGCTTCCGAATGAGTCAAGTGTACAGCAGCATTAGAATCAGTAATGAGAATACTCTCCCGAATAACTCAAGTGCACAGCAGCATTAGAATTCTCTAATAAAAATACCAGTTGGTTTGCAGATCCCTTTAATTTGCAGCAGCACTATCGGCTTGAGAGCACTCCCACTGTATTGAAATTCCTTCCCCTCTAGCATGTTGTGGCTTTGCTGCTGTTACAGGACACGTGTAAGAATTATATGTTTTTTGTCATAACCATAGTGTGCTTCTTTTGTGGAGCTCGTTGCGGGTTAACTGCCTCATTACGGTACTGCGTCTAAGATGCCTACGGGACACATGTAAGAACATAACAGGAGTGTGTTTCATTTGTGCTTTTCTGGACCTCACAATATGGGGCAGTTCTCTCATTTGTATTTTTGGAGGCAGTTTTTTCAATTGTTATTGTTATTTGGTTATTTGTGCAAAAGGGGTACACTTGCTTAGGTGCTTCGGCCCTTTTCACTTTATTTAAAAGCATTACATTTTATGTTTAGGTGCTTAGGAAACTTTATTCACTCTCTTTAAAAGCAATATACTTTATGTAAGCATTAAAAACACCAAACAGCATTCCAGTTTCAGCCTCAGTAATCGAAAGTAGATGAAAGGCAGCACAGAAGTCCACAGTAAATACAGCACACAGCAAGTAAAGCACACAGCATGTGAATCAGTAACAGCAATGAATGCTGGGTACAGCTACAGAAGATTTATACTCTATTGATTGCTGAATTGGTTCACTTAATTAGTGGGAGTGAAATGACCAGGAGTGAGTGTGCTTTAGAGTGAATTTATTCAGGAGTGAAATGACGGGAGTGAAAGTGGTGGGAGTGAACTGTCATAGACCTGAAAAAGCCTTTAACAGACTGAAGGAGGCACTGTGCAGTGCTCCTGTGTTGACAAGTCCTGGCTATAGCACACCCTTTATAGTTCAGACTGATGCCTCAGACGTGGGTATTGGGGCAGTACTGAGTCAGACATCCAGCCAAGGGAAGGATCACCCTGTAGTGTACCTGAGTAAAAAGTTACTTCCCAGGGAGCAGGCTTACTCTACTGTGGAAAAAGAGTGTCTTGCCATAGTGTGGACCCTAAAGAAGTTAGAGCTATACTTATATGGGCAGCATTTTGAGGTACAAACTGACCACAACCCCCTGGTTTGGCTGACACAAATGGGAAAAACTAATGGTAGACTATTAAGATGGAGTCTTGCCTTGCAAGAGTATGACATGGCAATCTTACATAGGGCTGGAGCGACCAGTCAGAACACAGGTGGCCTTTCACGTCTTTATGAGGAGTGAACTGATTTGGGAAGCTTATCCCATGCAGGGGATAGAGTCCCCAAATTCAATCTAGGTGGGGAGGATTGTGATGCTTGGCCAGCTGGTTATGATTGTTCTATGATATTTGTAATATAAAAATGTGGTGTGTGATTTGTCTCCATAAGGCAGCTGTGCCATGGGTCAGGTTTTAGTGGAAATAGCAGGATATATTAACCCGAAACCAGGAGGTAATTAAAAGACTAGAGAGCCTTAATTAAGGGTCTCCTGTTTATCTGACTTAATTGGAGCTGACCCAGCTAACAGGATATAGAGATCGTAAGCTTTTATGATGTTTTAGAGGGAAAAAACATTGTTATATCACTATGGTGCTAAAAGTTATAAAATCTTTTGAAATGCTTGGGAACAGGGACTGCTCAAAGATGAAAGAGAAGGAACTGGGAAATCACAGACTTATAATTTGAGAAATTAGTTTTTGCTGAAGTGGCAGTATTTAAAATATCTCCTGACAGGAAGATAATTGTTTGTATATTTTTTATATTCTAAAAGGAGGGGCTAGATGACCCCATGGAAGGGGTGGAGACAGACACAGTTTTAACCTAGGAATGTATCTGATGTTAGAGACGTTTTCTTGTTGGACTCTTAAGAAACAAGAACTAATTTAAACACTGTAAGAAGGTAATACATTAGATAGAAAAAGTCTAATTGTATGGTAGTAGGAGGTTATGGTTGTACTTTTCTTTGTTTTCTTTTAAGTGATTGTTTGCTTTGTGATATAGAGTTCTGTGTTTACATTTTACATATTTTTATCAATTTTTAAGTAAACCTTTCTTTTAAAAAGACTGCCTGGGTGTGTCTTCGAAGTTCTTTTGCATGTGAAGTATAGACGGTTAAATCTGACAACTGTTCATAAGCTTGATGGTGTTACCAGACTGGGAAAAGGTAAGAATGTACCTAAGGTCTTTCATAGAGTTTTAAGGGTTCATTTTGGGTACCTGGTTAGGTGCCCTTAGGTGAAAGATATCTGGCATCCCCCCGAAGAGTCTGATTATCTGAGCCTGTACATTTGGGTATGCTAACATAAGGTTCACAGTTTGAATCCCCCCAGAACTTGAGACTAAAGGTGATTCGGACCCACAAGCAGACAGGAGGGTTACCCTGTTCTGTTACCGGTTCACAATACTGCACTCAGAGGTTGGCACTGTGGGAGAAGAGGACCTGACCTGCTGAGTGCATTTGTGACAGATTCATTGGCAGCAGTGCAGATATATTTGGTAACACAAGCTTTAACTGTTCAGTGTGTCTACTTAATACTGTACAGCTCACTTGCAAAAAAAGGCAGTGATTTATTTTTTTTAAAAAGGAAACAGAACTGTGTAATTTTGCTTACAGTCAAGTTCCTACCTGTTTTATTTTTTTTTCTAAAGTACAAGTTAGAGTAGGTGTAGTTAGGGAAGAAGATGGCTTCCAACTACAGTGGGCACACTGTAGACTACTTGAGGCAGTTGTGCCAGGACAGAGGTGTCCTGTATGAGGGGAGAGCCACCAAGCAGAACCTCATGGATGCCCTGATAGCAGCACATGCCCAGAGCATCGAGTCACAGACTGTGACTGTAAAAGACCAAACCTTGAATGTGGAGGGGCTAACGGCCAGTGCAGTGTCCAGATCCCGTGAGGATGACAGCAGGGCCAGTGCCAGCGAAGGGCCACAGCAGCATGGGAAGGTCACCAGCATTCTGGAGCCAGAAGCATTCAGGCTGCAGATTGAGTTGCGCAGAATGTAGCTGGAGAAGAAGGAGTGAGAGGCTGACCGTGAAGAGCATGAGCGCCAGCAAGCTGCAGAGGAGAAGAGGGAGCGTGAACAGCGAGAGGCGGACCGTGAGGAGCGTGAGTGCCAGAGGTGACATGAACTGGAGAAGCTACGACTCCAACCAACAGCACCAGAGCAGGTAAGTGGCTTGGGTTTAACTGGAACTACAGGACTGGGTTACAAATTAAATTCCAAATTGATAGCTGAATTTAAAGAGGGGGAGGATATGGATGCCTTTTTAAATTCCTTTGAAAAAGTTTGTATTCAGGCCAAAATTCCTAGAGGGTCCTGGAGCTTCCAGCTATCTCGCTACTTACCAGGAAAGCTCAGGATGCATTGGGTCAAATGGACAATGAGGACAGTAATGATTACAGCAAACTTAAAGCTGCACTTTTAAAAAAGTTTGATTTAACTGCTGAAGCATACAGAGCTAAATTCCGTAAGCTCAGGAGAAGCCCTGATATGAGCTACGAGGAGCTAGCCACGAAACAACGTCAGTTTTTAAAACGTTGGTGGGAAGGAATTGAAGCAAACTCTGTAGCTAAAATTGAAAATGCTGTTTTGTTGGAACAGATTTTTTTGGGCATGCCCAGCAGAGCTGAAAACCTGGCTGGAGGACCGAGATCCCAAAATAGTGCAAGAGGCTGCTGAACTCTCAGACCACTATGCGAAGGACAGACCTGCTCTGAGAGCGAATGGGGCGGGCATGGCAGTGCAGAAAGGGGAAAGCGCACCTTCAGGGCAGCTAAAACCTTCACTACCTCCACTGAAACCAGTTAGCCCCAGGTTTCAGAGAAAAGATTTCTCTGAGAAAATAAACGAATGTTGGGTCTGTAAAGAAACTGGGCATATTGCCAGGCAGTGTCCCAAAAGGGCAAGCAATACGCAACATGGGGCTAGGAAAGAAGTGGGTTGTTTGTATATCCCTGGAAGCGTGCCTGTGAACATGAGGGAACACATGCACCCAGTCATGGTGAATGGTGTACAGACACAAGGGTTAAGGGACAGAGGGGCATCCCTGACATTGGTAAAAGGGGATCTGGTAGAGCCTGGTCAGCTTATACCCAATAAATATGTCACTACACAGGACTTCACTGGTGAGGAGAAAACATTGCCACTCGCTAGTGTTCTCCTAGACTGGCTTGAAATAGGGGGAACTGTGCAACAGGTGGCTGTAGCCAAAACTTTAGCGGTGGATGTTATCCTTGGCAACAGTCTCAAACGGGATGGTGTGTGCAGTTACCCATAGCCAAGCGGCAAGGGAAAATTGTAGTTCCCTGGAACCCACAGAAGCCATTGTGGAAACCACTGGGAGGCTGGTTCCCCAGCCTGTGTCTCCCGATATGGAGACTAATGAAAAGGGGGTAGAAAATTCCCCAGTAGCAGTTAACCACACAGCTACGAAGGGTTACTCCAAAGAGGGAGGGGTGACCCATTCTCAGAGGGTTAGGGATGACAGTGATCCTGAGAGCCCTAACGCTAGTGCTAGGGACTGTAGTTTAGAGACTGAAGGGGACCTGTCCCATGCCTTGGGAATATGTAAGGAGTTTGCAGCTGCTCAGAAAAGTGACCCTAGTCTAGAGAAGCTGAGGGCTTGGGCAGACTCTGATGGAGCACAGGGAGGTGATGGTAAACATAAGGTTTATTGGGAAGTGGACTGACGTATACTCAGGCTGTGAAGACAGAGGGAGGGGTGATAGGCAGGCAGCTTGTCGTTCCCCAGGGGTATCGTGAACAGTTGCTCAAGATTGCACATGATATTCCCTTGTCTGGTCATCTTGGAATCATGCACACTACGCAGCTGTTGGCCCAGAATTTCTATTGGCCCAGCTTCACCCAGCAGGTGAAGGAGTATTGCAGGTCTTGTCACTGGTGCCAAGAAATAGGGAGGGCAGGTAAGAAAACCAAAGTCACCCTAATTCCATTGCCCATAGTGGAGGAGCCATTCCAGAGGGTGGGAATGGATATTGTGGGGCCTTTAAATACCCCCGGCTACTCCGGGAAGAGGTTCATCCTGACTGTGGTGGATTATGCCACCCGGCACCCCGAGGCAATCGCCCTATCCTCACCTCGCCAAAAATTTAACTCCCCTACCTGGAAAAGAAGGCAGCAGTCCCTGGAAGCCCATACCCTCAAGAAAAGAATGGTATCCATGGAAAAGGAGCTAAAGAAATTAAGGCAGGCGTCCACTTCCCCCGAAAGCAACAAGAAGAAACGTGACAAGAAGAAGCATCGGGAGCAGGAAACAGCTTCCATGGCAGCTGCGACTCTGGCTGGAGTCGCAGCACTCAAAGTAATGTCCCCTCCGAAGGATCGCTCCACGACAGCCATCTTGGTGGTATCCAAGAAGGCGTCGCCTTCTGTCTGGCTCGGCTTGCTTCGGCCTTCGAGCCTCTGGGGAAAAGGAGGCCTCCGCTGGGAAGGCCGCTCACTCACATGGTCTTGGGTCTGAGCGGGTCCAGTAAGTCGGACGCCGGTACCACCGACATCTGCGTGGACAAGGCTGTTGTCGCTGTCTTGGGGGGGCGCTTCTCGTTAAATTTTCACCGACAAGGCCGCATCTCCAGCGCGACCTTCCTCTGGCAAGGAATCCCATAAGTCAAATATCTGCTCCTCCGACACCTGCCCGGAATCAGCCGGACGCCGGCACCACTGACGCCGTCCCAGCCAAGGAGCCTGTGCCAGATCGTAAGGATCAGTCCGATGCCCCAAGCTCTCTGCAGCATGCTGTGTTACATTCTGAGGTCCGTGCACCCCCCTGCTGACCCCCAGGGATTCTAATTCTCCCTCCCGGTTGTCACAGAGGACCTCGAGATGCTGCCGTCAGGGCCCCTTCCTTCGGGACCCGATACACTGACGCCAGACCCTCAGATGTCGGCATACCTGATGCCAGCTGATGTCCCCTTACTAGACAGCGTCCCTATGCCAGGCCCGACGCACGTGGGGCCAGCATTACCTCTGTCTGGTCCCTCTGTTCCATCAGAGCCCCTGGCTCCCGGGTATCAGACACCTCAATATCCGGGTCCACAATACCCAGCTCTGCAGTGTCCAGCGCCTCAGTACCCAACACCACAATATCTGGCACCGCAGTACCCGACGCCTGGGTTACCCACTATCAGGTTATGGATACTCTTTTTATGGATATCCTCAATATCCATATCCCCCTCCTCCTCCGCCACCCACCCCGTAGCCACCGGCGGACATGAAGGAGACTCTGGCCTCCTGGTGGGCTGAGGACAAGGCTCAACTCACCAGAGAGGTCGAAAGTCATCTAGCGACGCCGGACCCGTTACAGGATCCCCTACGTCCGAGACGGGAGACTCCTTCCCCCTACCCGACACCAGAGGAGAGCCCTCTGGCTCCCAAGGTGGGGAGGACACGTGCCTTAGGGAACTCCCCAAAGGGACCGGCCCTCCCCCTCCTAGGGAGAAGTCTTCCTCTTCCTCATCGTATTCGTCTGACTCGGACTGAGAGACCGGATGCTCTGATCCTGATGACGAGCCATGTACTCCAGATCGACCCAGGCCAAGGACCCCTCCGAAGTCTCCTCCAGAGGATCCCTCCTTTCTGGAGTTACTGAGGAAAATCCAGGAATTCCATCGGTGGCAATCACTCGAGCCAGACCCACAGCGTAAAAAGCTCACTGCTCATTTGGATCTGCCCGAGACTGCTTCTACGCTGATTCCACCCTGGATAGAGCCTCACGCGGACCTTGTTTCCACTGTTTGGAAGCAACCTTCAGCATTAGTCCCCCTTCCGAGGAAGTCAGACCGGCTATATCAGGCTCCCAAGGGCGTAGATTTTTTGAACCTACACAGCAAGGCGGATTCGGTCATCATTAGCGCCACTCATGGCAGTTCTGCTAACCCAAAACACCTCAGCTCGTCCCCACCTGACAAGGAGTCACGGCTTCTGGACCAATATGGGAAGAAGATCTATTCCTCTTCTACCCTGGGTATTAGGGCCCTGAACTATGTGGCACATATGGGGGACTTTCAGAAGACCATCCTTAGTCAGGTTGAATCAAAATTGGACTCCCTTCCTGAGTCTCAGGCTAAGCAGGAAGTGGCAGATCTTGTCTGTTCTGCTCATTCGGCCAGTCAGCACATGCTTTGTGCCACTTACGACGCAGTGGACACAGCCGGAAGAAGCTCGGCTTTCACTGTGGGTTGACGGCGTCATGCCTGGCTCCGTGTGTTAGGATTGGTCCCTGAAGTGCAGTCCAGTCTCCAGGATGCTCCCTTCAGGGGTTCGGTGCTGTCCTGGGGTGATGTCAAGGACATCATTACCAACCTGCAGGAGAAGGGCACTGCACTCAAGTCTGTAGATTCTATGTACAGGCCCCCTCAAGGGCAGCGGCGTCCTTTTCGTAGACGGAACCGACCAAAACCACAGGGCAGACGAACCAACAAGCGTCGGGGCCCCTCCAGCAACCAAGCCTCCCCCTAGCAAAAAAGCCGTGGGAGCCTCGGCTGCTGCGCTGCCCCACACCTCCTAACTCCCGCCCCCCGCCTCTCGAGGCTCCAGAGGAACTGGTAAGGGGGAAATTCTCCTTCCATCTGCCGGGCTGGGAGAGGATAACGTCAGATGTGTGGGTGCTCCAGTTGATATCAGCAGGACACTCAATTGAGTTTCTTCAGAAACCACCCCGAAGACCCCCACCCCCACCCAGGTCATCTTACTCCCCGCAACATCTTCCTCTGGTCCTAGACGAAATCATTTCCCTTCTTTCGAAGGCAGCGATAGAACCAGTCCCCAACCATCTTTGGGGGACAGGTTACTACTCGCATTTCTTCCTGGTTCCAAAGAAGTCTGGAGATGTGAGGCTTGTTCTAGACCTCAGTTCCCGGAACATGTTCATGGAGTACAAACGCTTCAGAATGCTCTCTTTACAGAGCCTTCTACTGTACCTCTCCTTCGGCAGGGGCAGTGGCTGTGCGCTTCGGACATGCAGGATGCCTACCTGCATATCCCGTATGCCCTTCCCACCACAAATTCCTCCATTTTTGCTTTCAGGGGGACCACTACCAGTTCAAGGCCCTCCCATTTGTTCTTTCCTCGTCCCCCCGAGTGTTTACCAAATGCCTGTCGGTGGTAGCGGTCCATCTGCGTACACAGGGAGTTCAGCTATTCCCGTACCTGGATGATTGGCTCCTGGCGGCCCCATCCAGGGATTAACTCCTGCACTCCCTTTCCCTTACCGTGCAAATTTTCACCGGCCTGGGTATCACTATCAACCAGGTGAAGTCTCATTTGCATCCTTGCCAGCACCTCCAGTTTATAGGGGTGATTCTGGACATGACCATCGGCAAAGCCTTTTTGCCTCTGGACAGGGTAGACACCCTTCAGGCACAAGCCTGTCTAATGTCCGGTCGCAGGAGGGTCGGCACCAGGTCAGTCCTTCACCTCCTTGGGCTAATGGCGGCTGCCATTCCGACAGTCCCACATGCTCAGCTCCATATGAGGATCTCTCAATGGACACTTCGGTCTCAATGGAACCAAACCCTGGACAATCTAGACCAAGAGGTATAGTTTCCGATCCCATGATCAGGGACTTACAGTTGTGGATGGTGCAGGAGAACCTATGTCTGGGAGTTCACTTCAATATCGAACTCCTCTCCCAGACGTTGACGACAGATGTGTCAGGAGAAGGCTGGGGAGCCCATCTCGGGGTTCACAGGACTCAGGGCAGCTGGTCCAAGTTCGAACAAAACCTGCACATAAATGTGCTAGAACTGAGAGCAGTCCTTTATGCCCTTCAGGCTGTACACTCCATTATCCTTCCCGGTCATCTCCTCATACAAACGGACAACATGTGCGTAGTCTGGTATCTCAACAAGCAGGGAGGAACACGCTCCTTCCCTCTGTGCCGGGAAGCGATGAGAGTCTGGAGTTGGGCATCCCAGCATCATCTTCACCTTACTGCAATTCACGTTCCAGGAGTGGAAAACACAGTAACACACTGGCAGATCAACTCAGTTGGTCCTCAGCCAGGGCCCACGAATGGGAATTGGATCAAGAAGTCGTAATCGACATCTTTCTGCACTGGGGAACACCTCAGATAGACCTCTTTGCTTCCCCCCAAAATGCAAAACTTCCCGCCTTCTGCTCGCTCGCTCCAGGGCACAACATTTTTTGGTAGGACGCTCTGTCTCTCGATTGGAGGGACAGATTAGTTTATGCCTTCCCTCCTATTCCCTTAATTCCGAGGGTCCTGAACAAACTCAGATCAGAGGGGGCTCGAATGATTCTCACCACTCCCTTCTGGCCCAGGCAAGTTTGGTTCTCTCTTCTGCAGCAGTTTTCAGAGTAACCTCCTCTTCCTCTGCCTCTGTTGCAACAATTGCTGATCCAGGATCGGGGGGACCCTTGTTCATCCAGGTCTCAAATCCCTTCATTTACACACGTGGCTCCTGCAGACGTAGCAGAAACCCGCTTCAGAGTTTTCTCCACTCATAGCAGACATCTTGGTGGAGGCCAGAAAGCCGTCCACCTACGCCATGAAGTGGAAACGGTTCTCCATTTGGGCCACTTTGAAAGCCTACAAACCTTTCTCATGCCCAGCCAATAAAGTCCTGGACTACATGCGTCACCTTTTCGATCTGGGCCTCGGCCATTCTTCGTTGAAAGTCCACATGGCAGCTATTTCAGCCCACCATATTCCCTTTGGCGGCAGGACTTTTGCTCAGTTGGAAGTCTCCAAGACCTTCCTCAGAGGGGTTCTCCATTTGAGACCCCCTCATCTGCATTCCTGCCCCTCATTGGGACTTGAATTTCATCCACTTGAAACCCTGTCTGATGCTGCAGTCTGGCATAGGCCTGCTTCTATTCCATCTGTCTGCAAGCAGACAGAAAATATACTGCACCTAAGGATAGACCAGTTTGTGTTTCTCAGCCTATAGCTGATGCCATTGTTGTTCTCGCTGAGAATGACAATGCCATTCTTCCTCAAGAGGTCACCATGTACCCTCTTAACAAGGAGTCTTGCAAGATTGACACTATTGTCAAGTGGGATTTCACTGCAGCTACCCTAGGCATGCAGATTGCTAGCTGCTAGAGGCATTTTTTCCAAATATGAGTATACCTTTTGGAGTTTGCTTATGTGTCTGGTAGAGTCTCTGCCTGAATCCAAGTCTGCTGATTACCACTCATGGAACTGAGTCCAACAGTTATCAGCTCAATGCTGCTGTGGACCCTCCCACTAGGAGCCTGCCAACCTGAGTCCCATCCTGTCCTGGTCACCTCGGTTATAACCATACTAATAATGGGGATCACTGAACCCCTAATATCTCTATAAAGCCATATCCGAATCCGTGGATGACCCCCTGACCACACCATACAAACATGGCAGGAGAAACTATAACGTCCCATATCCCCAAAGCAGTTGAGCTGGGCATGCTGGGTATCCTCTAGGGTCACCAGCTCGCACCAGTGGAGGGAATACTCCTGGAAACACTTGATAAGATACTTCAGGACCGCCGTGGTAACAGCCCACTTTCAGTTAGGGAACGCCTCTACCTGCTGGAGAAACTGCAGTGAACCTAGGGCACACCTAACTCATATCATGTGGTCCTGCCCAATCCTACAGACCTTTTTTCAAGCGCTTCAGATCAAATTAGAAGAACTCTACAGTGAGCCCATTTTATTAACGGTGGAAATGTTTTTGCTACTAGAGTTACCAAGGGGCCTTCGGGGTTCACTCCCACGATACTTCCTGGGCATCATGTTAATTGTGGCCAAAAAAATCAGTCAGTCAGTCAAACTTTATTTAACCAGGCAGTTGCATTGTTGAGCAAGCTCATTTGCAAGATGGTCCTGGGCACAGAGGACTAATTCATTTACAGTATTCAACATAATTTCATAACACAGCAGACATTGAAACAGACTATTTTTAAGTACGAGATCATTAGGTAACTGGAACAAGACTTGGATAATGATGGCTATATACATAGACAGGCAATTCATCATATATGGGTTAGGAGACAGCAGAGGACAAAGGGAGGAGAGGAGAGGATGGCAAAGACATAGCGGAGGACAAAGAGAGGAGAGGAGAGGAGGGAGGGAAGAGACACATGGGGAGGCGGGGGGCAGCCCTGCTAGGGTAGAGGCCCCAAGGGGGGTTGCCACAGGGAACGAGGGAGGGAGCTAGGAGAGGGGGTAGTTACACTAAAAAGGAAGAAAGCCACAACCAGAGCCTGGCTCTCCCCAATGGTTCCCATGCTTGAGAGCTATTGTGAACCAAATGTATAGGTTGAAAAGAATAACACATTGACTAAATGATAGGAGCGAGCTATGCTGCTCGCAATGGAATGGGTGGATTCTGCATGTCATGCCTAAGGACCCTGACTTTGTCCAATGAAATCCCCTGTTAGTAGTTATGATTCCTGGCTTTGGAGTGCTTGCCTTGTGGAGGGAGTTGGTGTGGGAACCTAGCCAACATCAGAAACGAATCGTCACCGGTCCGATCCCCCGATCTATCCCCCACACACACACACACGCCACACACTCCTTTATGGGGGGCACAACCATTGACAATACCTTGGAAAGTGTGAGCTGGTAGCCCAGTTGCATTCTGGAGTTTAGTTTATTAGCAATATATAATTACTGGTGACCAATTTTTTAAACTGGCTGACTGGGTTGATATTTGCCGTAATAACCAGTCGGTTATTATGGCATTCACGTGCTCCATCTATCAAAAGGGAGCGCTCCCTTATTGGCTCCTGTTTTGTGAGCGGACGGGCTAACAGTTCCGAAAACATGGCGGCTCCATATCTTAGCGAGGAGCCACCATGGGTAAATCCTCACCTCCCAATTTTTTTTTTTTATCTATTTTGTTGACCCTACCGTTTTTTAAGTATCTGGTTTATCCTGCAGTTTGCTAGCTTTGGGCAGCTCACAGCAGCGGCAGCAATGAGTCTGGGTCTGCCTGACACAGGTAAGCGCGATCCTAATCGCGATCGTGATTTTAGTTTTAAATTGTAAAAAAAAAAAAATGTTAAACTTGGAGCAGAGTGAGCAGGAGGGTGCTGTGGGGCAAGAGACAGAGGGACTGTGGAGTGCAGCACAGCTCAGCAGGAGAATTTAGAGTGGGGGGGCTGCTACTGGGTGCCCCAGAGAACAAGAGTAAAGGTACCATGGTGAGAATGACAGAGGGGGAGAGTGAGTGAGTGTGAGTGTGTAGATAGACACAGAGACGGTGTGTGTGTGTGTGTGTGTGTGTGTGTGTGTGTGAGAGAGACAGACAGAGACTGTGTGGGGGGGAGGGGGATCACAGCACATGATTTGAAAAAAAAATTGCTCACCAACAAATTATATAAAATAAAAGATGGGGAAGTGTGTGCATATGAGAATTTAATTCACAACCTCTGTGTGGGATGCTTTAATAAACCCCTCCGCCTTCGTCCTCGGGGTTTATGTGGCATTCCACACCTCGGGTGTGAATTAAATTCTCATAGCACACACTTTCCCATCCATTATTCTATATATGTTAAATATTTGCAAACCACCCCCCTGATCTGTGCCAAAGGGGGATGTGATAAATATGGATTAGCTCGGACATACGGCTGGGCTCCCAGTGAAAATGAATATGATGTTATATATAATTGCTCACTGTTATGTATGTACTCTGAATGAACATAGTTGGATATTGGTGATGTAAGACCAGAAAAGTTGTTTAATATAGAGGATTGTGTATGATCGCTCATACACAACAAGGGTATTTTTCACTCGAGAGGTTTACATGGTAACTGGAGAGGTCTTGTTACCATGGAAACATCGAGAGTTGAAAAATACCCTAGTTGTGCATGAGCGATCATACACAGTCTTTTATAGTGTATGGTCCCTCATACTAAAACTGCACTTACTTTTTTTCACTTTTGAGTGCAGTTTTCTCTTCATCTGTCCCGTTTCACCACCGCGACGGTTCCTGGCACATCACCGGTGGTCTGATCGTGCATGCGCACCCAGCTTCCACGCATGCACACCCACCTTCTAGGTGTTATGCTGCACTAGCTACGTAGCTAGTGCAGCACAACAGCTATGATGACGTAGCTAGTGCAGCATAACAACGCTGTTGGGGAGCACGGATTTCCATGCTCAACAGCGTTCTACCATACACTATAAAAATTATATTTACAAAACAAAAAGCTGCTGTGGAAGCCTTTGACACTGCCTCCCACTCTGCCTCTGCAGGCATCTGCATCAGACGACATTCCTAGCTATGAACTGCTGTTGTTTTCTCAAGATGTCCAACAACAGGTTATAAATGTTTCCTTTAATGGGACTTACCTGTTTGGATAGCAGGTAGAGAAGTCTATTGAAGTGTCTCAGAAAACTGGAACGGACCTTAAGACTTCTAGGCCAGCCCCTGCTAACCCTCAGAGGAGAAAATGACATGGTTTCTTTCAGACCCAACTGTCATTTAGTGGAAAAGGTAGTGGAACCCAAAACAAATCTCAAAACCGAAAGTGCCCAGTGCCACCCTCTGAAGCTTCAGCCCCAGTCCTGCCTCAGCAGCCTGAGGCAGACTTCTCCTCCCCAGTGGGGGTCTGACCCATTTTACCATCAGTGGGAGTCCATTATGATGGACAACTGGGTCTTCAGGATCATCCAGGAGGGATACTCCCTGGTCTTCATAGAAATCCCTCTGGACTTTCCACCCAGAAGGCAGCTCTTCTTACCAGCTCATGTATCAGAGCTTCTGGCGCAGTATATAGCAGGCCTTCTGAGCAGCGGGGCAGTGGAAATAGTGCCAGAGTCAGAACGAAGCACAGGCTTTTACTCCCACAATTTCCCAGTACCAAAGAAAACAGGAGGCATGCGCCCACTTTCAACCTCAGAAACCTGAACAAGTTCATGGATCAAGAAAAATTCAGAATGATTTCTCTAGGGTCTGTGCTTCATTTCCTGAAACCTCAGGATTGGTTAGCTTCCCTGGATATGCAGGATGCTTACCAGCACATACTGGTGCACCCCAGCCACCACAGATGCCTTCGATTCATTGTGCTGGGACAGCATTACCAGTTCAGAGTCCTGCCCTTTGTGTGCTCCTCGACAGCTCTAGTCTGTACAAAGTGCTCTGCAGTACTCTCAGCACACCTGAGAAAATTGGGACTCCTGGTTTACCCCTACCTGGGCAGTTGGCTGATAATCCATCCAGGCAGGAGATGGAACAAGCAGTGGCCACTGCCTCTCAGTTCCTTATCTCCATGGCTGTTCTTCGCGGAATCTAGAGAAGTCTCACCTCCAACTCTCAGCAGTTACTGTTCATAGGAACTCTTATCGATATGACCAAGGCTCTTGCCTTCCTTCCAGAGAGCAGAATGTAGGTGATCCTGCAGATGACATGTTACATCACAGAGCGCAGATCTGTTCAAGCCCAGTCCATGCAACACATGCTGGGTCTGATACCGTCCTCGGTGTTCACAGTGCCCCTGGCACAGTTGCACATGAGAATGACTCAATGGATGCTCAGTGCACAGAGGTCATAAGCAACACATCCTCAGATCAACCCCATTCAGGTGACCAAGCCCCTGGTTTGATCACTCACATGGCGGTCAGTGGAGGACAGTCTCCTCCAGGGATTTCCCTTCTCCCAACCAGGGTCTCAGGTGAGACTCACCACAAATACCTCCCTGTTGGGGTGGGGGGCCCACTGTGACAAAGTGTCCTGGACCCCTCAGAGACTCCTCTCCACATCAGTGTGTTTTGGATGTGAGCTGTTTTGTACAGCCTGCAAGCCCTAGTGGATCTCGTCAGTCACAAAACAGTCTGCCTCCAGACAGACAAATCTATGATGTACTGCGTCAGCAAGCAGGGAGGAGCACACACTTACTCTGCCTGCAGAGAGGTGATGAGAATGTGGGCATGGTGCCTGGAACACGGGATCCTGCTCCACATGCCGCTTGCCCCCCTAGGGTTGGCTCTAGCATGGTTAATGCTCATAAATTTGAAGGTATCTAGATTTGCCCTACGATGAACACACCAATGGCTCCCACACAGATGTGGAAATTGTACTGTACATCACTTGTCATACACCCTATGTGGTGTATGCATTGTGATGTGACTGTCCCTCTTTATATATAGGCATGACCACCCTGCTCTCAAAGAGGGAGTACAGGAATATGTTCATTCTGTTTTAAATGAACATTGTGCTACCCCTTTTGGGAGCCATTGGTGTGTTCATCATAGGGCTAATCTAAATACTGTACCTTCAGATTTATGGGCATTGACCATGTTAGAGACAGGCATAGAACATTACTTCAATGTGAGAGTAAGCTCATTTTCACACTGGCAGCAGTTTACCCATGTGGTCTCAATGATGCTTGGGATATCATTCCCTTTCTTTACAATTGCTGAAATTTTGTCTTTGTATCTTTTTTATCTACCTCCATTTAGTCATCCTAATTCATATTGTCCCCTTCCCCATGCCTTTGTTTTTCATTGACATTATGAACAGTTTTTACTGCCATTATTTCCTTGCATTAATTCTTCTCTTGTCCTTTTTCTAGGTTCTTTGGAATCCTTCTAAACTGACCATCGTGTTTTCAGGCTTCCTTTATAGATAAACATTGAGCTGAATATTTTAGCTAACTTTCATCTGTAACTTCTAGCTATTTGGCCTATATTTGAAGCAGTTGGGATATTTATATAAATACTTATCTCTGGATTATACTAACATACTAAAATGCCAGCAGAATAGGCCTAACGGTCTTTCGAGTCTGCTCGATTGGTCAGCCCCCACCCTGGGTGCTGACCTTGCTGCCCACCTCGCCTTCTCTGGCTTCTCCCTTCCCAGTTCCGGATATTCTTGCTGCATTGGATTTTGCTTCCAGAACCCTTCCCCTGTACCTGTCCCAGCCCCTCTTGAACCCCTCCACCGTCTCTGCCTCCACCAGCTCCCTAGGCAGTGCATTCCATGGCTCCACCACCCTCTCAGTGAAGTAGCACCTTCTCCTTTCTCCCCTGAATCTTCCCCCCTCCAGCTTCCACCCATGCCCTCTAGTGGTCCCATCCTCCTTCCTTTTAAGCACCCTGATTGTTCCTCCCCTATTTACCCTCTTTATGTACTTGAAGACCTCTATCATGTCCCCTGGTCCCTTCTCTCTTCCAATGTGTACATATTTAGCTCTTCGAGCCTCTCCTCGTAGGTCCTGTCCCCCAAGCCCCAAATCATTTTGGTTGCCCTCCTCTGGACCCTCTCCAAGAGTTTAATGTCCCTCTTTAAGTGTGGCCTCCAAAACTGCACGCAGTACTCAAGGTGTGTGGCCTCACCAAGCAGTTATACAGAGGGAGTATCACTTCCCTCCTTCTGGAGGTGATCCCCCTAGCGATGCATCCCAGCATCCTGTTGGCCTTGGCTGCTGCCCTCCTACAAGTCTCTTGAGTTGTTCATCTTGACATCCACCACCACCCCCAGGTCACTCTCAGCCATCAAGACTTGTAGCATTCCCAGGGTGTACACTTGGCCCAGGTTTCTGGCCCCCAGGTGGAGTACCTTGCATTTCCCTGCATTGAACCTCAGCTTCCACAAATACTATTTTATTTGTATTTTGAGATTTAAAATCATGTTTTTGCAATATTGTGATTTGTACTTAATCACATTACACTTTGGGCTATTGCATTAAAGTTGTGTAGCTTTAAGAGCTGTTCTGTGTAATCTGCATGTATTGTCTGAGTTCCTCACCCCCCCCCCCCCCGACAAAGAACCGGTAGGGGTTCAAAGCATTGGGGCTTTGTGTCTGTCTGGTGTATTGCTTGTACAGTAAACACTGAGCAGCATATTTGTGCTATTTTTGAGCATCTCTTTGAGTTGTGATTCTGGTCGCCCCCTGCTGACCTCGACGGATATGGTTTCCTCCGTTTAACAGACTGCCAGTCAGCAGACTGAGGATTCTTCCACTCAGGATGAACTTGCTGACTCAGGGTCACTGGTCCATCCCAACCTGCGCTCCCTTTATCTTCAGGCCTAGCTTCTGAAGAGCTAGAAGTGGACAGGTACAAGGTATATCAGAGAGTCTCTTTTTCTGGCTGCTCATAAACCATGCACTAGGAAAACTTACATTTCCAAGTGGAAAAGATTTTACATTTGGTGCTCAAAAACCCGCATAGACCCCTTTGGGTTCCCACCTGACAAGGTTCTGGAGTACTTGCTAGACCTTTCTGAAGCTGGCCTACAGTTTTCCAGGAGCAGAAATAAAGATCTTCTTCGAGTTACAGCTCTTGCAGCAGGTTACACCATTAGGACTGAAGCTGGCAGGTGTCAGGACCCCACGGAAATTTTCTAGCTAGCAGTCTTCAGTGAGGACCACCTCCGACGTCGGTCCGGCCCCCGACATCAGGCGTAGTACATAAGGAGGCGGTCCCGCCAGAATCCCCAGTTCTTTCCCGCCATCAACTTGCATGCCTCGACCTCTTCGGTTTAGTCTAGCGCGCGACGACCAGGAAATCTTTTCAGAAATCCAAACTTCAGAAGAAATCCTTCTTCAAGCAGCATTTCTTCATCTGATGTCCTCCCCAACTTCAGTGGAGGGCCATTCTTTGAAGTGTGCCTGTGGGAAGCAGATTCCATTCAAAGACCCTCATTCAGCCTGCGTTCGGTGCCTGGGCCCAGACCACGACACCCAAGCTTGCTCCTTCTGCCAGGGCTTTAACAGCTGAACCAGAATTCACCGACATAAGGCTCTCCAGGCTTTCCTCCTTGAAGAGAAGCTCAAGGCCATGAAGCCTTCCTCCAGGGGGGAATCTTCGGGCAAATCGCACAGGCACCACGAGAAGCACCGGGAGAAGGTGAGACCTAGATCCCCCTCTTGGGCCTCGGACTCCCACAGCTCCGGCTCCAGGTCGGACCGCTCCCTGTCTAGAGCTCACTCTCAGCCCCCCCCCCCCCAGTCGTGGTCAAATCAGCCAGCGGTTCTTCGACTCTGCGGCCTGCCAAGACCTCCAGCTCCACTCCTTCAGCTAAGGCCTCATCCAGGTCAGGGGAGCATCACAAGTCCTCGTCCCAGCACTCGGCCTCTGGCGTCGGTCAGTCTCCCTGCCGCCGCCACCCCAGCATAGACCAAGGCTGACCTCCCTTAGCAGGCGTCGGAGCCGGCGTCGGCCAAAGGTTCACAAACACTCCCGTGAACTGGCGGCAGTTAAATCGCCGGTCAGGCATTCAACCCCCAGGATGCGGCGGGAGGACCGGCGTCGGATACCGCAGCCAGAAGAACCACACCTCCGCCTACCGACATCGGTCAAGAGGCGCTGTTGGAGGAGGAGTCCACCCAGCCCGAAGACCAGGCGGGCGATTCCAGACCCGTCAAGCTCCCACAGGAACCCTCCCCAGAACCGGAGACCCCGGAGAGCCGACGCCTGGCCCCGATGACAGGCCACCAGCGCCCGGTCCGTCGTCGGGTCTCAACATGGCAGAAGTGAAGGAGCTCTTCACTTTCTGGTGGGACACCATCAAAAAGGATGTGGTCACCATGCACCCTCCTCCCATACCAGTGGCACCACTGGCGCCTGCGCCCCCTCCTTCGCCAAAAGGAGCAGCAGGCCGAGCACCTTCCCCCCAGGAGCCAGCAGAACCTCCTAGGGGCAGATCTACAGAGAAGAGAAGGCCTCTGTCTAGATCCTCTTTAGGGTCACCCAGCCCCAAGAGACCCAGAAGACGTCGGTATTCGCCATCTACGGAGGACTCCAGATCCGACATCTCTGAATGCTCCAGGTCTCCTTCACCAATCAGCGTCCCTTCTCCGGACCCACGCGACCTCCCTAGGTCTCCTCCGGATGACCCCTTGTTCTCTGAGATAATGAGACACATCCAAGAGAACATGGGATGGGATGCAGAGGAACTGAACCCAAAGACTACGCCTTCCCGCTACCTTCGGCAAAAGGATCCCAAGCCTGTGGTAGGTACCACCCTTGGTGGACACCTTGGCGTGGGCGTCACCAGGCAGCGTGGGCGTCCACATTCGACCCGGCAATGCCGAAGAGGCTGACCACCTGTACAAGGCCCCAAGGGAGGACCAGTACCTGGCTAACCATCCTCTGGCCGACTCCCTGGTCATTACAGCCTCTCATGACCCGGTCTCAGAAACGCAACATCTGAGCACGCAGCCACGGACCGAGTCAAGCAACTGGACATATTGTGGGTGGCTTACGCCAGCCAGCGACTGCATGTGCATTAGATCGTTGAATTACCTGACCCACATGGTTCAGTTCCAGAACACGCTGTGGGAACAGGGATAGGAACTGGCAGAGAAATTGCCAGACGGTGGCCAAAAGGAGGAACTCCTCCAGCTCCTCTGCACAGGTTCAGACGTGGGGACCCAAGTGCTCCAAGCCGCGTATGACTCCGTGGACTCTTCGGCCAGAGCGGCAGCCTCAGGCGTATGTCTCCGGAGACACTCATGGCTCCATGTCTCCGGGTTTACCCCGGACGTTCAGAAAAACATTATGGACGCCCCCTTTCGTGGTGAAGTTTTGTTTGGTGAAGCCTCGGAAAAGGTCATCACCAAATTACAGGAAGCTGGGAAGGCTGTTAGATCTGTCTAGGCCATGTACAGATCTAGACTTAGTTCCTTTCATAGGAACCAGAGTCATTTTCGCAGCCGGACTCAGAGGCAGCAACCTCATTCCGGTCAGCAACAGAGGGGCTCCTTTTCCTGGAAAGCCCAGGTTAAGACGTCCTCAGGTAGGGGCCCACGTGCTACCAAATTGACCCAACCTGCAGGACCCTCTGCTGCCACAGCATGACTCCTTCCCGGCCCCACCCCTCCTCAGGATCAACGGGAAACAAAGGTCAGGGGTCGCATCGCAGACCACCTGCCAGGGTGGCGCTCAATCACCACCAACAGGTGGGTGCTACAGTTGGTCGAAAAAGGCCACTATATAGAATTCCTGGACAAGCCCCCCACAAGGCCTCCTCTGCTCTCCTGTTACTCGGGTCAGCACGCTCTGCTCATAAAGCAGGAAGTGCTCACGCTTCTACAGAAAGAGGCTGTGGAGCACGTTCCAGGGAACCAGACAGGAGCAGGTTATTATTCACACTTCCTGGTTCCAAAGAAAACAGGGGACCTCCGTCCAATCTTGGACCTCAGCGACCTCAATTTGTCGGTTGTTTACAAGCACTTCTGCATGGTGACCCTCCCAGAACTAATCCCCATGCTGAAGAAGGATGCTTTCTTGGTGTCCCTAGACATGCAGGACGCCTACCTGCACATCCCTATCGCTCAGGTGCCCAGGAGGTTCCTGCGCTTCGAGTTTCTCGGTCGCCACTATCAGTTCTGAGCACTTCCCTTCGGGCTGTCATCAGCACCCAGGGTATTCACCAAGTGCGTGGCAGCATCTCTGAGGAGACAGGGCCACTACGTGTTCCCGTACCTGGACGACTGGCTTCTCATGGCCTCCTCCAAGGTGGCATTGTTGTTGGCCATTCAGCATACCCAGGCTCTTTTTCAGTCTCTGGGCATCTTAATCAACTATGAGAAGTCTCTCCTGGTACCGTCTCAGAAGCAGCAGTTCATAGGGGCAGTTCTGGACACCGTCAAGGGGAAGGTCTTTCTTCCCGAAGACAGAGCGGAACGCATACGATCCCTCATCAGGGACCTGTCAGCAAAGAGCCGTCCGGCCAGACTGATCCCTTCGCCTGCTCGGACACATGGCTGCGGCCATTCCAACAGTCCGAGGCAAGACTCCACATGCAGGTAACCCAGTGGATGTTAAGGGTGCAGTGGGACCAAAGGCAAGACCATCTGCAGCATCCAGTCAGAATCCACGGACCGTGGTTGGGACTGGCAATGGTGGCTAGATCCGGAAACCCTCTCGGTGGGGTTCCTTTCCTGGCGCGCCGTCCCGGTGATAACCTCTCCACAGATGCCTCAGGGCTGGGGTGGGGAGCACACTGAGCAGGTGAGGTCTCAGAGAACATGGACTACCAGGAATCTCATCTCCATATCAACATATTGGAGATGAGGCGGATCCTTATGCCCTGCAAGACTTCCAGTCGGAGATTCCACAATGCGCTCCTGTTACAAACAGACAATACTGCAGTGATGTATTACCTCAACAAACAAGGAAGCACACTCCTACCCCTTTGCAGGGAGGCCATGAGGTGTGGGAATGGGTAATACGACACGGCGCAAACCTCATTGCAGTTCACGTTCCCGGGGTGGACAACACTGTCGCAGACAGCCTGAGTCGTTCCCAGGC
This sequence comes from Neoceratodus forsteri, assembly GCA_016271365.2. Classification (NCBI taxonomy): domain Eukaryota; kingdom Metazoa; phylum Chordata; order Ceratodontiformes; family Ceratodontidae; genus Neoceratodus; species Neoceratodus forsteri. The sequence continues at coordinate 436,350,586 of CM057450.1, read as the reverse complement.
CACAGTCCATGAGTGGGAGCTTCTACAGGAGGTGGCAGAGGATCTGTTCCACAGATGGGGCACTCCAGAATTAGACCTATTCGCCTCCCCATCCAACACAAAACTGCCCAATTTTTGCACGCTAGATCCAGGGCCTGGTGTTTTCTGGCGAGACGCGTTGTCCCTCTCCTGAGTGGGCAGATTCCTCTATGCCTTCTTTCCCATTGATCCAGAGAGTCCTTCTCAAACTTCGCAGGGAGCACGTGACCCTTATTTTGATAGCGCCTTTTTTGCCCAGGCAAATTTGGTTCCCGCTTCTGAATCAGTTGTCCCGGGAACCTCCGCTTCCTTTGCCAATCAGCTCCCACCTGTTGTCTCAGGAGGAGGGTTCACTAGTCCACCCGGACTTACATTCACTGAACCTGCATGCTTGGCTCCTAGAGACATAGCCATGTTGCGACATGGGGTCTTGCAAGAGGTGGCAGAGGTACTTTCTGCCTCCAGAAAACCGGCGACACATGCAACATACGCCATGAAGTGGCGCAGGTTTTGCCTGTGGTCTCAGGCACGCGGTGTCTCGCCCTTAGAATGTCCTGAGAAGCTGGTTCTGGAGTACCTGCTTTTCCTTTTCCTCTTTCAATCCGGGTTAGCTTACTCCTCGATCAAAGTGCACCTCTGTGCATTCTCAGCTTATCATGCCCCCATAGGCCAACGCACGGTGGCCCAGCTGGATACTACCCGGGCCTTTTTAAGGGGGGTCCTCCACCTTAGGCTGCCCATTAAGGATCCCGTCCCTCCTTGGGATTTACCTTTCGTCCTGGAGCAGCTTACGCTGCCACCGTTTGAGCCTGCTGCAGATTGCGAGCTACATTTTCTGTCATGGAAAACGTTGTTTTTGGTTGCTGTTACTTCAGCGAGAAGAATCTCTGAATTACATGCTCTCATGTGCAAGGAGCATTATTTAATTTTTCATCAGGATAGGGTGTCCCTGAGTACAAATCCTAAGGTCCTGCCTAAGGTGGTTTCAGCCCTTACTCTTAACCAGGACACTGATTTACCAGTGTACTTTCCTAAGTACGCCAATCGAGAAGAAGCACTGCGCCACACCCTGGATGTTCACTGGTGCCTCAGACATTATTTGACCAGAACTAGACAGCACCGGAAAGCGGAGCAGCTGTTTGTTTCATTCGCTGAGAGGATGAAAGGGGCCCCAGTTTCGAAACAGACCCTTTCACGCTGGCTCATTCAGTGTATCTCGTTTTGCTACGACAAGCCCTTAGAATGTCCTGAGAAGCTGGTTCTGGAGTACCTGCTTTTCCTCTTTCAATCCGGGTTAGCTTACTCCTCGATCAAAGTGCAGAGCAAAGGCCAATGGCACATTTATAAGGTAGAAAAAGAAATGGGCAGACTGGATGGGCCTTGCGGTCCTTATCTGCCGTCAACTTCTATGTTTCTATGTTTCTAAGCGTAACAAACCCTTACCAGGAGTGGTCAAGGGCCATTCAACAAGAGGAATGGCTACCTCCTTTGCGGCACTGAAGAACGTATCTACGTCAGCCATATGTGCCGCAGCCACCTGGAGTTCGGTGCACACTTTTATCAGGCATTATAGCCTGGATATCGCCTCTAGGCGAAGAGCGGGTTTCGGCCTTGTTGTTCTTCAGGGCCTCCTGTCTTAGGCTCAGGATGGGTCTGAATCTCCATCTTGCCTCCTCTCAAGGCGCTATTGCTTGGGAATCAGTCCTAATGGTGTAACCTGCTGCAAGAGCTGTACCTCGAAGAAGATAGTACAGTTACGTAAGAACTTACCGTAACAGTAGATCTTCGAGAACAGCTCTTGCAGCAGGTACCTTCCAGCCCACCATTCTCCCTTGGAGGAAGTAGGTTCCAGCCTAACACTATCCTTAGGATTGGAAGGGTGGTTCTTAGTCTTGGCCATCTGATGGCGGGTCCTCGTCTCCTCTTCTGTTGTCATCCAGCGACCGAAGTCTTGCGGAGAACTGGGGATTCTGGTGGGACCGCCTCCTTATGTACTCACGCCTGGCGTCGAGCGGGACCGGCGTCGGGAGGTGAGTCCCGCTGAAAACTGCTAGCTAGAAAATTTCACGTGGGGTCCTGACGCCTGCCGGCTTCAGTCCTAATGGTGTAACCTGCTGCAAGAGCTGTTCTCGAAGATCTACTGTTACGGTAAGTTCTTAAGTAACTGTACTTTTTGCCATTGGGGAGCCATGAATAGCTCCTGGTCATCGGCATTTTGTGGCCGACCAGATGCTGTTCAGGCCAACCAGGAACCAATACCTAAATGTGAAGGAAACGTTCCGAAAAGTAATAAAAAACCCATATTAATGTGGTATTGTTATGTTACCAAACCTATAAACCTGTTCCTTTGAACTCAGAAACGGAGTTGCCCAATTAGCTGCATTTTGAGTGACTGTCAGTTGTTACAAACCTGTTCCCGTCACCAGTTCTGTCTTTCACATGAGCTATTTTCAATTTATTCACAGAAAAAATGCTGTTGTTGTGAATTGATCTTACTCTGTACTCCCCCAGGTTGTGCCTTGTAAAGTAGCTTTATAAAATTCACTGCCACAACACCTCTTCAGTGTCCCTTAAGATGTCCATAATGTCACCACACAGACGTCCCACTCATAAAGAGTCTGTCCAGCCAGGAACTCCTAGTCTTGGGAGATTTTGGCTATGGTCTGATGCTATATTTTACTGTATTAATTTACCAGGAAAAGGCTCCATTCAATAATGCTCATTTACAAGGAGGTCCTGGTTAGGACAGCAGAAGTTGTTACTTTTTCTAAATGGAAGCTGACATCCCACAGTTTGCTGTGAATGTTGTAGGACTTCCAGTAATACAGTTTTTTTTATATAATTATTCCATGTCAATAAAAATAAATTGGATTTGCTGCTGTTCACCCCCCCCCCAAAAAAAAGTTTAAAACTTCAGAAAACGTGGACAATTCTGTGCTCTGAAATAAGCAAGCCTAGTTCACAGAAAACAAATGTTTCTTAAACTCTGAACTGGCTGGTTTCCTGTTTTCTCATTTGATGGTAAGAGCTATGATACAAGATATTTGAAAACTAATTTATTTTCATCTTGCAGAATCTGACAGTGTACTCAACACCACATTCAGGAGCCCCTAGCAGGCAGCCTTCCCTAAACACCTCTGTGCTGCTGTACATTTTAGTTTTCACTGGAGCATCCTAAGGCTAAAACAGACCTGAAAAACCAAAATGCCCTAAGATAGAAAGACTAAGAAGGGGATTAGTGAGAGCTACCATTTCCAGGACTGGGGTGGGGGATTGAGCAGATACACACTAATTAAAAAATATGACAGAAGCAGAATTACAAAGTACACACTTCAGGAGGCAATCATCATAACAGTCTCACCAAAACACCAATACAAATTGGCACAGCTTCAAGTGAGAAGGAAAAAGAAATGCACCTTCCCTAGCCACAGGAGCAATTTAAATCCGAACAAAGTACAAACGAAGTACAAAAGTCCAGAAGTGACTTTATGTGGTCCAAACTGCTTGCACTCTTCGTCCGTTCACCCCTCAGGTACCACCCACCCAGGTACAGCACAGTGACCTTGGAGCCTGAAACACAACTAAAGAACGGGTATTAAGCACAATGTAGCAGGATTCATTCAAGAACCTTTCACTCTGACTCGCTACCACCAAAACTACCAGCCAGTCTTATGCAGCGTACACTCACGGCATGCATTCTGATTGGACTCCAGAGAAATCTGTGAGGCTCTTTTGGGGGGCAGAGGGAACATGTAACCTCCAACTCAGACTGCCAGTTCCCTCCATTCCCTGTTGTGTACGACTCTGCCCCCTCCCAGCTCCTCGACACTCCCCTTCCAGATTTAGTCCATCCCCGCAGCTTCAGAAGAGCATACTGTACATTCTGCGCTACGGAAATAGCACAGCAGTGCCTCATAGCGTACCCATGGCAAGCACTCTGGAAACAGCGCAACATCCAGCACCTCCGAATCCTTCACAGTGATGGCAGTAGGTGCTAATTGCAAGATTCTGGGCGCAATTTACCACTCAGCGCCCCTTATTTCAACGCCTGGTTTTCTGCAGTCAAGGTCCATCTGTGTACTGTATCTGCATACCTCAAGTCCATCGGTGCCCTCTACCTGGCACAGCTGCCACTGTTCAAGAGATTCCTTAACGGCAGGTTACATAGGCCTCCCATCAGTGGCTGCCTGGGATATCAACCTTGTAGTGGATATGCTCACTCGCAAACCTTTCGAACCCCTTGCACCTTGCAAACTGAAGTTCTTAACTTGGAAAACAGCTTTTCTAGAGGCTATCACCTCTGCTCACAGAATGTCTGAAATCCATGCCTTGCTCATAGATCCTCTGTATACTGTTTTACTGTTTTCCACAAAGACGAGGTAGTTTCGCACACCCTAAGTTCCTGTCTGAAGTGGTGTCAAAGCTCCATCTGAACCAGCCGGTAGTGCTGTCTACCTGCTTTGCCAACTTCCAGAATGAAGGAGAGTGCACTCTCCGTTCCCTGGATGTTAATAGGGTCCTTATGTTTTGCCTGACAGAGCTAAGGACTTCAGGCAATCCAAGAAACATATAGAAACATAAACATAGAAGTTGACGGCAGATAAGAACCGCAAGGCCCATCCAGGCTGCCGGTTTCTTTTTCTACCTTATGAATGTGTCAATGGCCTGTATATTCATACTCATCTGTATTGCTCCCTTACGCCTATCCCATGCCTGTTTGAAGTCCTGCACTGTATTCATATCCACCACTTCCTGAGGTAGGCCATTCCATGCATCCACCACCCTTTCTGTGAAAAAGAACTTCCTAACATTACCCCTTAAACGGCCTCCCTCTAATCTCATGACGTGTCCTCTTGTCCTGCTATTTTTCTTACATTGAAACATGTTAGACTGTTTCACCTTGTTAATGCCCTTAAGGTGTTTGAATGTTTCGATCATATCACCTCTCTCCCTCCTTTGCTCTAGGGTATACATATTGAGCTCCGTTAGTCTGTCCTCGTGTGTTTTCTGATGCAGTCCCTGCACCATTTTGGTTGCCCTTCTCTGCTCTGCCTCAATTTGGTTAATGTCCTTGTGAAGGTGTGGCCTCCAGTACTGCATGCAGTACTCCAGATGGGGCCTAACCAGTGTCTTGTAAAGAGGGATTATTACCTCCCTCTTCCGACTTGTGATACCCCTACTAATACACCCCAACATCCCTCTAGCCTTACCTGCTGCGTTAGTGGTCTGCTTGGATGATTTCAGGTCATCGGTCTTTGTCTTCCTCAACCTTAATCGGAAGGGACAGCCTGTTATAATCAAGTGCATTTCTGCCTAGACTGTGATCTGCCTATGCCATTTCTGTGCCATGGCTTGAAGGGTCATGTGCGTGCCCACTCCACTAGAGCAGTTGCCATGTCCCTGGCAGAGATTCGCTTTGTACATATCGGTGATATCTGCAGAGCTGCAGCTTGGAGCACAGTGCACACTTCTGTTAAGCACTATCCCAGGATGTCCGTGGCAGGCAGCATGCCACCTTTGGTAGGACAGTTCTGAACAGACTTCTGTCCTGAGTGAGCCTTTGGCTCCAAGGAATTTTATGTGAGCTTGGTACTTTGACCCATTAGTGTGAATCAGTGGTGAAGACTGATTCCTGGAGATATGAACATTACAGTCACTGTAATTTTTGGTCTTCTAGGAATATCTTCACCATTGATTAACATGCCCACCAACCATCCCACAGACTCAGTATATTGGTCTTACTCACTCAGTATGTCATATTGGTCTTCACCCCTTTTTTATGTTTGCTTGCACGCATGTGCAAGAAACATAGTGCCTTCATCGGAGATTTTGGAGGTGTGTCACCTCCTCCTCCAATTCAGTCAGTGGGCTGGCAGGCGCGGCCCCTGTAAGCCAATGCATTTTGGAGCTGTCTATGACACGCTCCAAAATGCAGTAACTCTGATTGAAAGGGTAGCTACGCTTGAGTGAGCACCGATAAGATATCGGCAACTAGCGCAGCCCCCACGTACAGACAGGCGTACGCGCCCCGTGCTGTATAGCCGGCCGGGGTGCCCAATCCCATTCCAGGCTGAGCTGCGTCCCTCACCCCCCCCCAGTTGTAAGTGCCACGCTGGAGGCCACCCAGCGTGGCAAGACACCTAGTCCTTTGGCGGCGGGGTGCCCAATCCCCGTCGGCTGAATCGCCCCCAAATCCTTGTGCCACGCTGAGCCCACCCCAGCGTGGCAAATGTCTGTCGATTTTTTTATTTTGCCGTGAAGGTGCCCAATCCCCGTCAGCTAACGCCCCCAAGTCCTTCTGCCCGCTGGAGCCCACCCCAGCGTGGCAGGCATCCACAGACGTCTTTTTTTGTTTTAGACCTGTAAAATAAAACTGTCCTCGCGTCTCCCAACCCCTCCCACAACCGCACCCACCCATTGCGCACCAGCCTCCCCCACCCCCACCCATACTTACCTCCGGACTCCGGTAGCGGCGATCTTGGTGGACCGGGAACACGTCTGCACTCTTCAAAGCCGACCACAAACTGAGGAAATGCGCGTAAGCTGTATAATGGGTTACATAGGGGTTTCAACTTATTGCATATCTCAGGCATTTTGGGAATTTTGCACCAAATTTTCAACATGGGGTTTTGGGACCCTTCTCATGAATTATGTCACTGTCATGGCGTTATTCGGGCCGAAGGGTGATTTAGATGCAGTCACTGCGCGGTGACTGCGAAATCGCCGCCGAACAGGCTCCCGCCGGTGACATCATCGAGAAGGGTCCCCGCTGTGTTAATTGGTATGTATTCAAAAATTACTGTTTTCACGGTCGTTGCGCGGTTCCTCATGAGCTTGTGGTTCGTGAAATTTCAGTATTTTCCTCCAGATTTTCAGCGTTGCCATTTTACCACACCTTCTTATGAGTAGTACAGCTGTCATTTTCCACATCTCACCCAAAATGTGTTTCCACCCATGTAGCGCAGAATGGCACAGTCGGTGTGCGAAATCAATGTACTGGACAAATTAAGAAAATCACAGTGACACTGTTCATGAGCAGAGGTCTTAAAATGGCTATGTTGAAATTTGAGTGAAAAAATTCTAAAAATGACTGTTTCACGAGGGTGCATTGCGCAGTTCCTCGCATTTCGTAAGGTATAAATTTTTCAATATTTTCACTCCAGATTTCCAACATTGCCATTTTATCACACCTTCTTATGAGCAGTACAGCTGTCATTTTTCACATGTCACCCAAAGCGTGTTTCTGCCCATGTAGCACACAATGGCGCGGTCGATGTGTCGTAGATCAATGTACGGGACAAATTAAGAAAATCACAGTGACACTGTTCATGAGCTCAGGTGTTAAAATGGCTATGTTGAAAATTTGGTGAAAAATTCTAAAATGACTGTTTTACGAGGGTGCATTATGCAGTTCCTACGCACACTGCGTAAGTTCGTAATTTTCAATATTTTCACTCCAGATTTTCAACATTGCCATTTTACCACACCCCTTATGAGCAGTATAGCTGTCATTTTTCACATCTTGCCCAAAATGTGTTCCCACCCATGTAGTGCACAATGGCGCAGTATGTGCAAAATCAATATATGGGACACATTAAGAAAATCACAGTGACACTGTTCATGAGCAGAGGTCTTAAAATGGCTTTGTTGAAAATTTGGTGAAAAAATTCCTAAAAATGACTATTTTGATAGTTGCGCAGTTCCTATGCATGCTCGTAAGTTTGCAAATTTAATATTTTCACTCCAGATTTTCAACATTGCCATTTTATTACACTTCCTTATGAACAGTACAGCTGCCATTTTTCATATGTCGCCCAAAATGTGTTTTCGCACATGTAGCGCACAATGGTGCTGTTGGTGTGCGAAAGCAATGTTTAGGACAGATTAAGAAAATCACAGTTACACTGTTCATGAGCAGAGGTCTTAAAATGGCTATGTTGAAAATTTGGTGACAAAAGTCCATAAAATGACTGTGTTACGAGTGAGCAATGCGCAGTTTCCACGCACCCTCATAAGTTCATGACTTTGTAATATTTTCAGTCCAGATTTTCACCAGTGGCATTTTTTCACACTTCCTTATGAACAGTACAGCTGTCATTTTTCACAACATAGCTGAAGTGTGTTTTCACACTTTCAGCGCTGAGATGCATGGTCGCTGTGGGAAATCATTGTTCGGCACAGATAAAGAAAATCACAGTGACACTGTTCATGATCGGAGGCACCAAAATGCCTGAGTTGACAATCTGCTGTAAAATATCCCCAACCTAATTATATTACGGGTGTGCGTTGCACAGTTTCTATGTACGCTCATGACTTCACCATTTTTTTAAATATTTTTACTGCAGATTTGCAACATTGCCATTTTTTACACCTCCCCATGAACAGTACAGCTGTCATTTTACATCCTGTTCAGAATGTTTTGCATCTGTGGTGCTAAATGCGTACTTGCTGTGCATAAGCAGCTTGCTAACAAACTGATATTCCCCTGTTCATGAGGTGGGGTCACAAAAAACATGTTGAAAATTTGGAGTGAAAATACCAGCGAATGCCTGAGGTATTAGGGGTTTCCAACCATAACGCCAACCCTGTAGAGAATGACAGGCATCAGGGGTGTGACTTGGGATTCTTGCCTGTAATGCTCTTACCATTCCACACCCTGCAGCCAGTGAGAGCATCGGGGTATGCCTTGGACTCTTCAACCCCAAAGTTCACCCATTCTCCTATATCAGCACCCATCTCACCGCATTTCCTAATGAGGCAGTGCTATAAAACCAAAGACCCCAAGGAACACCGTGACACTTGTCAGTGTCTGCAGGGTGGGGTGTGGGGAAATGGCGAGGCCGTTATGCCTGATGACCCAAATGCACACCCCAATGCCTGTCACTCTCTGCAGGGTGGTGGTGGGGTTGGCTTCAGTTCAGTACTTCACTGCCATTCCTATTACGCAGCTCTGTAACTTCTACATTACCACTGCCAATGCCAGCAAGCAAACATTCGGCATTGACAAATGCTTGTCTTGATCTGTGAAGACATTGTGTTACTGTTTTTTTGTTTACACTTCTTACATGAGTCACAGGCTATCTTATTTTAGGTTAAGTGCATAAGTATTTGTTAGGTCATGCTGCACTTCCTTGTCAAAAAAGGTACTGAGGTGGTAGAGGGCTGATGCTGGGGTAAATCTTGTGCTGCGAGCCCATCTTGTGGTGCCACACATGTGTGCAGCTTACCTCAGCCCTCCTGAAAAGTTCTGATGCCCACGGGGTGCTACCACCTCTGGTTAAGACCCCTCCTAGTGTAACTCAATGGTGAAGATATTTCAAGAAGATCAAAAATTACAGTGAGTACGTAATTTTTATATTTTCCTGAATATGTTCTCCACAGATTGCCATGCCTGCCCACCATCCCCTGGACTCAATCCAGTATTGTTATTTTATGGTCTTCACCTCTTTGTACTTAGTTTGGGCTGTGAAGACACTGTTTTACTGGGCTCATTGGCACGTCTTACACCGACCACAGTGACTATCATATGCCCGTAGGTTAAGTGCATATGTTACTCACTGTGTTCATGCTGCTTCCCTCGTCAGCAAAAAGGGTACTGAGGTGTTCGGTGACTGGCACCGCTGTATGCCAGTGGGTGCAGGTGGTGACATGTATTGCCAGCCCTCCAGAAAAGTTCTGGTTCCAATGGGATCCTAGTTGCTTCAGCGCAGACCCCTTAGTGGTAATCTGGAGAAGATATTCAGGAAGATCAACAGTTTTTGTAAGTACTTAACTTTTATTTTTAACCCTTCCAGGAGAAAAAGTCAGCAGGGGGCTGACCACAGCAGAGCTGTAATGCAGTGCTGTAGATTACATAGGTATATGTACCATTGCATATCAGCGGGTGGACACCCCCCTCCCCCCATTTCCATTAGTTCCTGGAGGGTAGTTGAATCCATGTCCCACAAACTTTTTTCCGTGTTGTCCAGTAAATGTGGGATTTTTTCATCACAGTAATACAAATACATTACAATTATGTAGCACAATTTTCACATCCCTTATCAACAAAACATTACCAGCTGTTTTGGCTCTGACCCGATCATTTTGGGGGTTAAGCGATAGGACAAGGTGTTTCAGTTATTGTTGGAAAGCAGCATTTTGCAGAATCACACCTCTGCTAACCGAAGCGGAATTAAAGAACTTCAGTTCTGATTTCAACTTACTGCTGTTTGATGCTCTGATGCTTCAAAGAAACATACCATAATTCAGTGCGGCATATATTGTTATTGACTGCCATGATTGATTCACTGAATTGTATGACTTTAACTGCTCTGTATTTTGTTTCAGTAACTACTTTGCAGTAGACACAGCTTCGGCAATTGCTATTTCTGTCATGACGTTTGGCACCATGTATCCTATGAGTGTGTGCAGCGGAAAGGTATTACTTCAGGTAAGTCTGCCAAAATGCATTGGAACGCCACTAAGCAAGCAAGAATACAGTATGACAGGGTGTGTAATTATGGTAAGGTGATCACACTCCTCAAGTGCGATGTTAGGCATAAGGTGCTTTTGGGTGCCATCAAACACACCTAAGAAGTGTAATTATCACACGCCAGAGTATCTTATTTCACTCACAGAATGTTTTAATTATATCTAATTTAAAATGAATAAAAAAAAATTATTGAAAAAAATATTTTATCATTTTATTTATTTTAGTTAGGTTCTGTTGGCCAGGAAAATATGGCTAGGAAATGCTTGTTTTTCAGCCTTGTCCGGGGATGGGGAGGATACAAGGACAAACCAGCGGATAATAGAAGTAGGCTACTCCTATTAGTGGATTAGTGAATGGAGAAACTTTTGCCAGGTCAGCGGAGAAATTGCCCTGCTCTTTTTGTGAAGTTCATGTTCAAGGGGGTCTTTAACATCCACCTGAACAACCACCAGAGCAGGCGTACGGAACCTCAGTTTAACGACTTAGCCAAAAGGTGGCACCTCCAACAGCAGTGTCCATAGAACACCATGCTGGTATATTGATTTGCTTACTTTTAACCAAGGGGGTGAGTACCCCCTGCAGGGCTACTGACACCACTTCCTGCATCACTCTGTGCTCATTGGAGGTCTCCCACCAAACCACTGACCAGGCCTGACCCTGCTTAGCTTCTGAGATCTGATGGGATCATGCGCCAGGGTGGTAAGGCTGCACGCTTATTAATTTAGAAGACAGATAATAGTCTCTATGCTGGTAACTGAAGGGAGGTAACTAAAAACAATAAAAGACTATGAAAATACTGTATGGCACTTAGTTTTTATTAAAAATAACATAAGTTGCCTAATTTGCCTGACAAACCGATCCAGGTATTTTTAATGTAAAGACTGATGTGTTCAAAACTGCTAAACCTACTAGGTTGTGCTTGGAGGTTGGTTGTAGATTTCTTTTGATCAGATTCACCTATCCCTGGTTCCAATGCATGTGCTTTTAACAGGATTAATCACTTACATTCCCCCTCTTTCTTTATATTTATTGCCTCCCTTCCCCACTTCATTTCCTTATCTTCCCTTGTCAGTCTTCACCATTCATTACTGCTTGAGTCTGGTCCAACGGCGCCGCCCCCGAGAGCGACACGCTGCATCATGCACAAGAGGCGGCCGTTAGGTGCCGCAGACTCCTCCTCCATCTCAGTTCTGTTTCTCCTGCCATCAGAGGCTGCACCTGCTCAGCGTCGAGATTTACAGTGCGTCAGAAGGCCTGTGACTCCTCCTTCTCACTTTCTGATCATCCCGGCGCCCGTTGAAGTGGTTAGCCGTGAGACCGTTCTGTTTTTTTGTACGGCGCCGGGATCTTTTTGCTGTGTTTTTGTGTTTATTTCTCATCATGTCAGGTTCGGGAGCCAAACTTAAATCAAAGGCGGGCCGTGCCCCTATACGTTGGTGCTCCTGTGGCCAGCATTTTTCCGTAACGGACCGGCATGATTTTTTCCTTCACTGCCTGGGACCCAACAATGATATGCATGCGTGCGATACCTGTTTCTCGATGGACCGTCGTGTCCTAGAAGTCCGCACATTCAAGATCGGCAGGGCTTCACCGATTTTCAGGGGACAGCGTCGCTCCAGGGATTCCCAGGTAAGATCTCTAGACCCTTCCTCCAGGTCCCCTCCCAGGCTTATACGGTCTGGAGAAGAGGAGGCCTCCTCCTCTTCTACTCTTGCCGAGGAGGAGGCTTCTTTCACAGTGTCGGGAGGCCATGGTCCCTTGACACCGCCTCGGCAGTCACCTCTTCGGAGGTGCAGGCTCCCCCAGTGTCGAGGCCCAGGTCTGCTGGGCCCGGCATCGGTGGACCCTCAACGCCGCCTTCTGGCGCCACCTCGGATCCCGGTGCTGTTCGTGGCGCCGGTGATCAGTGCGGCACCGTGTTGGCTCTTGGTGCCGCCCGCGGCACCGTGGGCCTGGTCGGCTCTCCTAGCATCGCCAAGTCGGGTCCCAGCGCCGAGTGCAGTGCCGCGGGTCTGACCGGCGCCGTTGGAGAGTCAGGGCTGGGTTTGGGCATTATGGGTGGTCCGAGATCGTCCGGCGCCGCCGCTGGCACCAGCACCGTTTCTCTGGAGACCCCTGAGGTGGCCAGTATTGAGGTCCAGCTGGTCTCTTCCTCCTCGGAGGAGGATGATTTGGATGTGGACCCGTCCTGGCACCCTGACTCTTCGGAGTCAGGGTCTCCAGTGAGACGAGATGCTAGACGGCCCAGGGTGCCTATTCCTCTGTCTCCTCTGCTGTCCTTTCCTGAGGTCTCCCAGGCTGGGGATGGTCTGGGGTCCCTGGAGGGGGATGGCGGGGGGAGGGGCTCATCCTTCTGAGGGGGTTGCGGTAGCTGCCGATCCCAGTGCTGCTGCACCTGCTCGGGGTGGGGTGTCGCTGGGATTGAGGAGGAGGGCGTTCTCAGAGTCCGGGGGGTTGAGAGACCGGGTTGAGTCGCCTCGGTCTTCACCTGCCACCCCTCAGGGTGCGGGTAGGAGCCGTAGCGCTGAGCCCGTCTTTCCCTCTCGGGCTCCAGGGACGCCTCTGGTGGCGTTGCTGTGGGCTGCCCTTCTGGACCCATGTAGCCCCAGGTTCATCACAGGGAAGGATCCCCTTCTAGGCTCTTCCAGGCTTCGCTTCCCCAGGGTTCCGTTCTGTGACCTGGTTTGTTGTCTGGGATTCCGCCAGCTCGGGCTCAGTTTTCTGGATTTCAGAGCCTCAGCAGAGGACAGTTGCCTCATCATAGGTGTCCCTTTCCCATTCCTCTGCAGCCACCAACCACCCCCCCCAAGGCCATGTCGGTCCTATGGGCCCGTTATCCTGGGAGACGTTCAGAGGCTCTGCGGCGGCCTTCCCCTCGTACGTTAGATATATGCATGAGCGGGTATTTCGCCTATCCCCACCTCCGCAGGAGTCCTCTGGACATTCGAGCTCTCCATCATCCTCGTCTCCCTCCTCGGAGGGAGAGGAATCCACTGCTCATCTCTCCTCCAATGCTGATTTCACTGAATATCAGCAATTCCTTTCGAGGATGGTGAGGGATCTTCATATGTCCTTTATTAGGCAAGACAATACCAAACGGAAGACGCGTGAATTCCTCAGTGAATTCAGTGCCCAGCATTTAGTGGTACTGTCCTGGCCTATTCCCTTCCAGGAGGCGTCTATCCGTTCCTGGAAGTTGCCAGCCGCCCCTGTTCCAGCCCCGGCAGACTGCAGAAGAAGGTATTGTGCCCCAGTGGAGTCTCTAGGTTCTCTTCCCATCCCGCCTTCAGGATTGGCATTCCTAGAAACTCCTTCCGGGCTCCGCCGTCTGGCGCACGACCGCCCACCGGACTCAGATTCCCTACAATTTGACCGGTGGGGGCGAAGAGTGTTCTCTTCCTGTTATGCGATGTTATGCATTGCATCACATCAGGCTCACCATGCTGCCTACAGTAGGCATTTAAGATGCTTTCCCAAGTCCTAGCATCAATGCCTGATACGGAGCAATCCAGACAAGCTATTGCCCTCTCTGCTATAGGCCTGGAGCTGGCAAGACACCAAGCAAGGGCATCTTACGACGCCAATGAGGTGGCTTCCAGGCTTGCAGGGACAGCAATCTGTATTAGATGGATGGCAAGGCTTCGTCTATCAAGGTTATCACCCCTGGCCTGGCATAGGGTGATTCGATCCACTCTCCGGGGGACCCGTCTTTTTTCCTCCAGGGCTAGGAGGCTTCTGCAGTGGCTTCCTCCATCTTCCCGTTCCCAGGGGACACCTCCTAGCTCCCCTCCACCGTAGGCTTCTCGTCTGATTAGCCCTGGGTCTTCCCCTCCTGTTTCCCACCAGCAGAAGGCTGAGGGTCTTGCTCCCTCAGGGTTTCTATTAACCCCCTCTGGGGGGGAAGCTTGGTACTCACCCAAGCAGTAATGAATGGTGAAGATTGACAAGGGAAGATATGAAAATTACGTACCTACTGTAATTCTTGATCTTCTCTTATATCTTCACCATTCATTACTGATACCCGGCCACCTTCCCCTCAGTGGCCTCCTACTGCAGTGTTTCCCCCTCCCTACTCGTTCCTCTCCCTTCCTCGTTGGCCTTTAAGCCAAAAAAAAAAAAACAAAAAAACAACCCTATCTTGATTTCCGTTCTTCTCTGGATGGATCCTTTTTCCTCGAGGTAAAGGGGAACGAGTAGAATTTATTCTATCCTGAGGGAACTCTTTCTGATTGCCCCTAGGGGTGATGTCTTGGCTTCTTAGCCATGTTGTTCAGTTCACAGCTGAAGAGACCGTCCATCTATGGCTCGGCCCCAATTTTCAGGTTCCCTCTGGCAGGTATTAATATCGTCAGCTTCTTCTGGTTGGTGCTTCTGGCACTTCATTTACCTTGAGCTGTTGTTCTTGCCTTGCCTTCAGGGAGTCCGATTGAGTTCCCACTCTATCCTTTCATACAAAGCTGCCTTCTGTAGGGCTTAACCCCTCCCCACACACTTCTGTGTTAGCACTTAACAAGGTGCTAAGGGGCTTATTCCCCCCTCCTAGTTGGGCGCTCTCTTTCTGGAACAGATTTTCTGCCTGGGTAGTCTGTGAGCTCTCAGCTAGAGTGTAGGGGGTTGGGATAGTGGGAGGTTAGAGTATCTGCCCTTTGTGTCCAATCTGTACAAGCGGTTCAGTTGAACCTTCCCTCAGTCCTATCAGGAGGGATTCTTGCTCTCTTGTTTTTGGTTCCGAGCTTATAAGCCTGTCAACCAATATAGCTATGGGCAGTGTTCTCCCCCTCAACATCCCTTGTTTTCTTCCCTTTCTTCTTCTTCTACCTTTTCTCTTTCTCTTTATCTGTTCCTCCCTTGGATCCGCCCCAGAAGAGCGGCCCTGTGGTCCCTTAGGGTAGGCATTCTCTCTCTTCTTTCTGTCCTTTACCGGCTTATTCCTTTTTCAGTTTATATCCTTTCCTTTTTCTGTCCTTCGGCTCTCTTGCCTCGCTCTCCTTTTTCCTTAGCCTTTGTTTTCGCCTCTCCGGCTACCAGAACTGAGATGGAGGAGGAGGAGTCTGCGGGATGTAATGGCCGCCTCTCACGCATGACGCAGCGCATCGCTCTCGGGGGTGGTGCTGTTGGAGCCGACTCCAAAAAAAAGAATCTCCCGTAGCGGGTGCGCGCCTCCGGCACTACCCAAGCAGTAATGAATGGTGAAGATACAAGAGATCATCAAGAATTACGGTAGGTACATAATTTTCATATTCTGTGTTTTTGCACATTCAGTACTGTGGATGGTATGTTTACCACAGAATACAAGAATAAAAAGATTTTCCTGGATCATGTCTTCACCATTGATTCATACTGACAGGTTCTGAGCTTGAGGAGCTAGGACCCTGCGGGAGCTAGAAATCTTCAGGAGGGCCAGCCCCAAGATAGACTGCTGCAGTGCTGGCTGGTCTCGTGGTGCCACACATGCATGCCAGCACTGCATGGCCTATTTCAGCAATGACCCTCAACCACCTCAGTTCCTTTTTCCCCACACCATCGAGTGTGCTTAATTGACGACGTTGCTTACCCGCTGGGAGTCAGATCTTTACATCTATATGATAACAATGTTCGGGTCATTCTGTCTTAGTATTTTTAAACTAGCATTTTATTTGTTTTTGTATCAGTTTAGTTTTAAAAAAACAAAAACATTTCTGTCAGTTTCTCTCAGCCCTGCCAAACAACATCCTACAACTATGGACGGCAATGGTAACAGTAGGGAGCCTCTTCAGACATGCTATTCCGGCAGTGGGGCCGTGTCCGGTCCACTTCCCTCACCGAGGGAGGGTTTGACGACAGGCAGTCCTGTGTTTGGGAGGGAGGACAGCCCTCTCATAAGCACATAAAAAAGCAGGCTCATTCTCGATCCTGGTCGAGGACCTAGCGCTACTTGGCCTCAAGTACTTGCTCTTCCCGTAGGAAGGGGAAGAAACAGTACTGCTCAAGGTTGCCCTCTGATAGATCTGCTGCAAGGTCTTCAAGGTCCGGGAGCAGGAGGCCTTCACCAGTGCCGTATGTTTTCCCAGAGACTCCTGCTCGTGGTCATTCTAGATCTGGGGGGGGAGCAGAGCCCCTCACTGTCCTCTTGAGGGGATTCTGGTGGACAATTTCAACATTGGACAGGTCTTATGGAGCAGTGGGTACAGCGTCTGGCTTGTTTGCCCCTTCGTGCAGATCCAGTGCTAGGCACCTCAGGGCTAGGCTGTACAGTGATGCAGTCGGGGCATTCTAGCCAGGTAGAGCATTTGGCTCTGCCAACAGATCCTGATCTCTTGTCGGTGACCACGCCCCCAACACCAGTTCCACTGGCCGTTTACCCTCACCCTGGTATTTCACAAGGGCCAGCCCAGGTACCTTCATTGGTCACTTTGGTGCTGGCAGGACCTTCTCCGTGGGCGGCACCAGGTTCGCTGTTGGATTTAGGCCTCTTGGGGCCTGTTCCGGTGCCATGTCTGTCGCTCCCAGCAGTGCCTATGACGCCGGAGGGCTCCTCAACATCACACTCCAGTCCTGTGGCAGTGCCGGCTCCTTTGCCGGTGCCAGTCTCCCCTGTCTTTCCAACTCCTAGACCTGAGCTAGGCGTTTCTGGGTCCACTCTTCTTCCAGTTCTTCTTTCCAGAGAGGAGTTAGAGAAGGATGAGTCTGACCTTGACCTCATTATTTCAGAGGGCAGCGATAGTTACTCTCTTTACAGCCTGAACAGTTCGGCTCCAAGGGCTCTTCCTGCCCAACAGGAGGATCTTTCTTTCCAGGCCTTGCTTTGCAAGAACCCTTGCCCTCGAGATGTCTGCCCTAGACCCAGGCAAGTGGTTGCATTTGAAGTGGCTTCATGTTCCTAATATTCCAGTGAGCCTTTAATGTCCTCTACCACCTGCTTTTGAAACATTCTTGGAGGCAGTGTGGGCTAGACCTGCTTCCATTCCCTTTCTTTCCAAGCAGATAGACCGCTAGTATACTGCTCCTAAAGACAGATCTATTCTGGCTTCTCAGCCTATTGCATATAAGATTGTCATTCTGGCAAAAATTGACAACGCCGTCCTTCTTCAAGATGTTACAGCACATCACATCAATAAGAAATCTCTTAAAATTGATACGATAGGCAAAGGGGCCTTTTCTGTAGCTACCTTGAGTAGGCGAATCGATAGTTATCGGGGCATTTTTTCCAGTACAAGTATGCCCTTTGGACTTCTCTCAAGTGTCTGGCTGAGACTTTGCCAAAATTGGACACTAAGCAGAAGATCCTTCAGACTGTTTCCCAGGGTGTAGAGTCCAACAGTCATCGGTTGAAGGCAGCTGTGGATGCATATGGCACTGCTTCCCGCTCAGCAGCTGCTGGTATCTGCATAAGACAGCACTCCACATATCAGGTTTCTCTAATGACGCCCAACAGCAAGTCATGAACATTCCTTTTGATGGTTCTTATTTGTTCGACCAACAAGTGGAGCAGTCCTTTGAGGCCTCTCAGAAGACTAAAACAGGCATCAGGACAGCTCATCCCACCCCTCCTCAATCTCAGAGGGGGAACGGCCAAGTCTTCTACTGCAATAAATAGTCCTTTCGAGGAAAGGGCAAAGGAGCTTTAGTCAAGTCCCAGCTTTCTTAGCCACAAAAGAAAGAGCAGCCGAAGGCACAGGCCCCGAAAGTGCCTGATGCCACCCTCAGAAGCTCCTGCCCCAGTTCTGCCTCAGCTGCCCAAGGCAGACCCTTTCTCTCCAGTGGGAGGCTGTCTGACTCAGTTTTACCATCAGTGGAAATCCATCACCACAGACAAGAGGGATATTTTCTGAACTCCTCAGATATCCTTCCGGACTATCCTCACAAGAAGCAGCACCCTCTCTCAGCTGCCATGTTGGACCTTCTCACCATGGAGATTGCGGGCCTCTTGAGCAACAGAGCAGTGCCGGTAGCAGAGTGTAGCACAGGCTTCTACTCCCATTACTTCCTCGATACAAAAATGTTGGGTGGCATGCATCCCGTTCTCAACCTCAGAAATCTAAGCAAGTTTCGGTACCGAGAAAAGTTCAAGATGGTCTCTCTTGGGACCCTGCTGTCACTTCTCAAGCCGCAGGATTGGTTGGCCTCCCTGGACATGCAGGATGCCTACCAACATATTCCCATCCATCCCAGCTGCCACAAATGTCTCCACTTCTTGGCTCTGTGCCAACATTACGAATTCCAAGTCCTGCTATTTGGGCTGTCCTCAGCGCCTCAAGTCTTTACAGAGTGCTTTGCGGTTCTCACGGCACATCTCCAAAAACTCAGACTCCAAGTTTTCTGTATCTGGACAGCTGGCTACTAGCCAGCATGTACAAGCAGGAACCAGAGCGAGCAGTAATCACAGCAGTTCCTGACCTCCATGGGGGTTCTGCTTAATCTAGAGAAGTCGTAGCTTCAACCTTCTCAGCAGCTCCTCTTTATCGGAGCGCTCTTGGTTACGACCAGGGCGAGAGCCTTTCTCCCAGATGACAGAAGGAAAGCCATCCTTCAGATGGTGCATTTCATCATGGAGAACATGTCAGTCCATGCAGAGAATGCTAGGCCTTGTAGCCTTCTCTTTCTTCACAGTCCCTCTAGGACGTCTACTCATGAGAATGACTCGGTGGTTGCTCAGCACACAGTGGTCTCTGATAATGCATCCTCAGTCTTACCCCATCAAAGTGACAAAGCCTGTGCTTTGGTCACTTGCGTGGTGAGCACAGGAGGACAGTGTCCTCCAAGGCCTCCCCTTCTCACTCCCAGAGCCACAGGTAACCCTCACCACAGATGTGTCTCTGTCGGGGTGAGGAGCCCATTGTCAGGGTCATCACACTCTGGGAGTCTGGAGCCCTACAGAATCCCATCTCCACATCAGTGTTCTGGAGATGAGAGCAGTCCTATATGCCCTTCAGGCTCTGGTGGACTTTGTCTGCTGCAAGGTAACCCTCCTTCAGACAGAAAACAAGTCAATCATGTACTATATCAGCAAACAGGGAGGAGCACACTCTTACCCTCTTTACAGGGAGGCAGTGAGAGTGTGGGTATGGTGTCTGGAGCAAGAGGCACTGATCCAGGCAGTTTACTTACTCGGGGCACACAGCAGTCTGGCAGACCAGCTCAGTCAGGCAGAAGCAGATCCTCACAAGTGGTCCTTGGCATCACACATCGTGCATTCTCTCTTCGACGACTGGGGAACCTCAGAGGTGGATCTTTTTGTGTCCCCACTCAGTGCCAAACTGCCTTAATTCTGCTTCAGAAATCCAGAACCTGGCATTTTCTGTCAGGATGCATTCAGGATGCACCTTCTCAGTAAAAAAGGTACTGAGGCGGGTAAGAGCCGTTGCTGAGGTAGGCTATGCAGCGTGAGCTTGTCTTGTGGTGCCGTGCATGCACATAGCCTGTTTCGGCGCTGGCCCTCCTGAAGATTTATGGCTCCCGCAGGTCCTAGCGCCTCTGGCTCAGAACCCATCAGTGTGAATCAGTGGTGAAGATGGTCCAAGAAGATCAACGATTACGGTGAGTATGTAATTTTAGTTTCTCTACAGTTCTACTGGAAAAATCCACCCCTGCAAAACACACACACACACACACACGCAGGCCTTATTTGGAGCCAGGGCCTCATTTTTATATGTAGATTTCCCTGGTTGGCAGGTTAAGTATAGGAGGGAGATTTTTTCATCCCCAGCAAAGGAATAGTAGAAATTAAAACTCACAGTAGTACTTAATTTTTTAATTTGTGTGTTTGTAAGGAGGGGAGGATAAGGAGAAACAAAAGTTTTAGTGAGTAAAGGTGACAGCCATGTTTGTGATAGCACTTCAGTTCTTGGCTGTAGGATGATGGAGTTGCTAATTGTGAGATATGACTGCTAACAAATTCCATTTCTCTCTTTTTTTTCTATATTGTTTTTTTACTTCTCCCGCCGGTCTCCAGCAATTCCCCCACACCCGGGCCAGGAAGGAGGTTGCTGGATCCCAAGACCCAATCCAAAGCTGGGATGGTCCTTGGGGCGACAGACCATCACGGAGCCTGCCAGGCTCTTTTTTCCACCATTTTTCTCCTGTTCCCCTACCATACTGATGCAGGGCGTTAGACCATGCCTTCTGGCGTGTACTGCCCTCCAGCCACTGCCAGAGGGCAGTCAGCTGGGGCGACAAGTCTCCCTCCCACTGAGAGAAGAGAGCAGTCCCTGACGCCAGTCACCTCTTCCCCTCGCCCAGGTTTCAGCCTCAACCCGGTCGCTGCATGGCGCGAGGTGTAGTGACCAGCGCCTCAACCCTCAGTGCCACCGGGCCAGCTAACAAATTCCATTTCTAAGGTGTGCAGTTGTGGTGACATAATTGATCACCTTGGCGGGACTGTTAGCCAGTGAGGATGCTAAGTTCTTATCCATTTCATAACATGTATTTAGAATTTTATTTACTAAACTTAAAATCAGCATCCAAACTGCTGTAGATGATATTGTGTTTGTATCCTCATTTTTGTAACATCCTGACTTCTCTCTTCATATAAAGAATTGTGCTAATGTTGTTCTTTTTTTGTTCTCCTTGCACCTTGCCATCCCCCATCTGAACAGCCACCCCAACTTAATCACCTACCATCCCTTGGATTTGTCCCTGTTTCCCCATGACTTGCATCCCATGGTGGGGTCAGAGGGGTTTGCCCTTGCCCCTCCAAATCAGGATCCAAGCAGGTGTCTATTTGCTGCTGCCTGACCTGTGGGGAGCCATCCTTCATCCCTCAAGCAAGACATTTTTCCTCTGGGCTTTTGCTGTCCCTGAGATGTTGACTTGCAGTGAGACAAAGCATCCGTCAATATTCCACACAGTTTTTGGCCTCTTGAATGCTTTGACACCCAGCCTCCTCTAATTGTCAGGCGCATTTTAGGAGGTCTTCTCCCCAATAAGAGAAAGCAGTCCTACACGCATCCTCTCACCTCTGGTGATCCCTGACAACTCAAGTTCTCTTCCGAACCCGGGTCGCTGGCATAGCGAGCGGTAGCACTGCTGGGCCAGCAGAATTCTGCTTCTTTTTTTGTGACAGCCCTCCCGTCTGTAATCTCTTTATCTGTGCAGTGCTGTAGGTGACGTGCAGAGGTGATGTGACTCAGCTCTGGCGAGGGAGGGTTGTGAGTACTGCTGTTCCACCACCCCAAGAGATATGCAGTGACTGTGGTCAATGTGTGCATGTTCCAGTGCAACCACGTAGGTATGCCAAGGAGGGGGATGAAAAATGGCTTTGCCTCCGAACAGGAGCTGCTTTCATATAACAGTGTGTGAGGTCCATAAGGGTAGTCAGGTGACTGGTTGGTAGTCTGTGCAGCTCCAGAAATAGAGAGGTAGCTTATATAGAAGGATGGGATTCAGCTGAGAGGGGCTCGGAATAAGTAAAGTGGGGCTGTACTGGGATCTTCTGATCCAGAGGAAGACATGCCCACAGTCCTGGGAAGTTTTAGTGAGTGGTGTTGCATTTTGTAAAATCAGACCACAAGTGTCACACTACATGTACTTTTTCTTCCCCTCCAGACAACTCCATCACATCTGATTGGCCAACTGGATAAACTACTAAGAGAGGTAAGTAAGCCTAGTCAAGCACTAGATTGGCCTTGTTAAAATAAAAAAAAATCCAGAAGACAAGTGAAGTAACTTGCTGACATTTTCATGCAAAGGGCTTTTCCTTTCCCACTCCTGCAGACTGGACAGCCAAACATTTGAAACCTGCGTCAGCTGTGTAACTGTGATACTGCTACCATGATAACATCCTATCTTACTTCGAGAGTCAGCTCTTGCAGTAGATAACACCAGTAGGACTGAAGCCTGCAGATGCCAGGTCCCCATGAAACATTTCTAGCTAGCAGTCTATAGCGGGGACTGCCCCCGACGTCAGCCCACCCCCGACGTCATGCACACTGTAAAGGGAGTGCGGTCCCCTGCGTCCCTCATTTCTTTTCCGACCGTCGACTCACATTCATTGGCTCCATGGACACCTCTCACTAGTTCAACTGCCATTTTACTGTTACTTAGCTCCATGTTTCTTTTTTTTTTTTCAACGAAAAAGTTTGCTTATTCAGGGCTCCACAGTTTTGCTCGACGCCCTTCCAGGTGTGCCTGCGGCAAACAAATTCCACCCAAGGACAAGCACTTGGACTGCATCCTGTGCCTAGGCCCTGACCACGATATTCAGGCCTGTCCGCACTGCCAAAGATTTAACAGCAGGATGAGAATCTGCAGGCAAAAGGCCCTTCAAGCTTTCCTCACAGAGCAAAAACTCGCTGCTATGCAGAAAGATTCCTCTTCTCAGGGGAGTTCTTCCCACAAGAAATCTTCCGGAAAGCACCACCATAAGGAGAAGAGGATGGAGAGGGAAGAGGAGAGATCTCCCATTCTGCCTCCCGGGGTAGCTTGGACTCTGCCTCCCAGGTGACCTGTTCACCTACCCAGCTAGTGGTAGAGAAACCACCCACCCTGATCCGGGTGTCAGGTGGTAAGGATCTTGGCTCTGGGTCCTCTGGCCCTGTTTGCAGCTGCTCAAAGTCCGGCTGCATGATCAGGTCTCGGGTCAGCGCTCTGACCTCGGCAGCTCGGCCTTAGGACTGACGTCAGCCTCTGTTTCTGGTGCCGACTCCTGGGATAAACACAAGGCCTTGGGGCACTCCTCAGGGAGATCAGCCTGTCAGCCCCCGTGGCCGCATAAGCTGCCATCAGACAAACATCTGGTGGATCATCAGTCGTCAGCGGGCAACGCCCGCTGGCAACACTCTACCGTCGCTGCCCGACCAGCCCCGTTGTCGGCGTCGCCCGGTCAGATCCGCCCGCCACCGGTCGACAAACTCCTGGTGCACAGTCCTCCCGGGGACAGCCGGTCATCAGCCCTAAACCAGGCGTTGGCTACCAACGGCGGACTTACCGCTATGGTCCCGACATTACCCCCAGGATGTGCGCTGCCGCCAGACCACAAAACTAGGCCAGCATCAGGTCCAACGACTGATACAGAGCCCAAACTCCACTTGTCCCAGGCGAAAGATCTGTTTGGTTATGAGTGGGAGACCATCAGAATTGATCTCCTGCCACCTGAATTCCCTCAGATAGAGGCCCCCAACCCCCGTGATACTGCGGCTCGACCCCTGAGGGAGCCCATTCCCATCTCGGGCATGGGCAGAACAGGCCACAAGCAGCACTCCAGGACCAGGAGCCGCAGTTCGTCCTGCTTCTCTGAGCATCACAAATGCAAACATCAGAACACAAGGTCTCGGTCCTCCTCCCCAGTGGACTCGGACCATTCCTTGGTCTCTTCTTCCTCTGTACCTTCGTCTGCTGGAGGTCTTTCCCCAGTAGACTCAAGGTATACTCCCAAGTCACCATTGGATGATCCTTCCTTTATAGAGATCATGTACCACATACAGAAGGATATAGGCTGGGAGACAGAGGACCTTGACCTGGAGACACTCCGTTTGGCCAAGTACCTGCGCCAAAAAGATCCTGCCCTTGCTTGACATGTTTGCAGACATCACCAGAGTGGCCTGGAAGTGCCCTCATGCCACCTCCGCGGTGCCCAAAAAGGCAGATAGTCTATACAGAGCCCCGAAGGAGGAACCCTTCCTGAGCGAGCAGCCTATGGTGGACTCTGTTGTCATCTCGGCTACCCATCACAGATCCCAGAGGCTGTGGTACCTTAGCACACAGCCTCCAGATCAGGAGTCTAAACAACTGAATACTATGGGATGCAAGGTATACTCCTCAGTGACATGCACCATAAGAAGTCTTAATTTTTTGACACATATGATGCAATTCCAAGACGCTCTTTGGAAGCTGGAGGTGGACATTGTCAAGGAGATCCTGGACTGCCCGTAGAAAGCCGGGCTGGAGAAGCTACTGCAAATGGGCTCAGATGTCGGCATGCATGTCCTCCGGTCAGCTCACAACTCGGCGGACACGGCTACACAAGCGGTGGCCATGAAAGTATGTGTCCAACGCCATTCATGGCTCTGGGTCTCAGGCTTTTCCCAAGATGTACAGACCAATATTTTGGATGCACCATTTACGGTTCCGTCCTTTTTGGTGAGGATTCCAAGAGGATAATCACCAAGTTGCAAGAGTCAGGCAAGGTCATTTGTTCAGTACACGCCATGTGCAAGCTGAAACAAAGACCCTTTCGGAGCCCCGCTTTCGTGGCAAAGTGGGACAACAATCCAGATTCTAGCAGCAGCAAAGAGTTGGCTACAACCGCAAGGGCCCCTCACGAGGCTCAACAGGCTCTGGGCCTAGGGCCGCCAAGCCAATCTGCCCACTCCCATCACAGACTGACTCCTTGCTGGACCCACCTCCTCCCGTAGACCCGACGAGGGAGGCAGATGGAGGTCGCTTTTCCCTTTACGTCATTGGTTGGTGAAAGGTTACCTCCAACCAGTGGGTCCTGCAGATGATAGACAGAGGGCATTCAGTCAGGTTCTTTCAGATACCACCGAACTGGCCACCACCACCCTCCCATTATACCCCGGCTCACGCGGGGCTAATCCGTGAGGAAATTCAAGCTCTCCTACTCGAGGGCAATAGAGCCTGTCTGTCTCCCCCCCCCCCCAAGAGGAACAGGATTCTATTCACATTTTTTCCTCACACCCAAAAAGACGGGGGACCTATGCCCCATCTTGGACCGCAGCGACCTCAGTCAGTTTGTTGAGTACAAACATTTCAGATGGTCACCCTGCAGGGCATACTGCCCATGCTGCATCGGGGGATTGGCTAGCATCACTGAATATGCAGGACGCCGATCTATACATTCTAAAAGCCAAACCTCACAGGAGGTTCCTCAGGTACGAGTTTCAGGGAAGGCACTACCAGTTCAGGGCATTGCCCTTTGGCCTATCCTCAGCCTCAAGGGAAATGTCTGACAGTGGTCGCAGCAGTCCTTTGGAGGAAGGGACACTACGTTTACCCTTACTTGGGTGACTGGCTCTTAGCGGCCCTGTCCAGTGAGCAGCTGTGGTACACAATCCAACACACCTGTTCTCTCTTCAGGGAACTAGGAATTACCATCAGTGCAGCAGAGTCATCCTTGCTCCCAACCCAATCCCTCCAGTTCATTGGGGCATTGCTCGATACCTCCCAGAGGACAGGGCACTCCCAAATACTCAGGCTAGCCCGCCACGTCTCACCACTCTCAAGGGCACTAGCCAGGGTGCTTCTCCAGCTCCTGAGCCACTGGCTGTCTCTATCACCACAGTCCCTCTAGCCAGACTGCATATGAAGACAATTCAGTGGACTCTGAGAGTCCAGTAGGACCAACGATGGGACAACTTGGACCAACCGGTCTCTATCATGGAACCGGTCCATCAGGAGCTCAACTGGTGGATGACGTCCCTTTGTCTGGCAGAGGGTTTGCCTTTCCAGAGAACACCATCGGCCCAAATCCTGGCGTCGGATGCTTCCTGCATGGATTGGGGTGCACATCTAGGCATCCACAGGGCACTTGGTCCGAGGGGCTCTTATACATCAACATCTTGGAGATGAGAGCCGTTCTCTACACCTTGCAGGCAGTGAGTACTGCGCTCCTCCCAGGACACCTCCTGATACAGACGGACAACATGGCGGTGGTGTGCTAGCTCAACAAACCAGGTGGCACTCACTTGTGTACACCCTTTGTCAAGAAGCAGTGTGGGTATGGAATTGGGCCATAGCTCACCACCTGGATGTTTTGGTGGTTCACGTCCCAGGGGAACAAAACACCCTGGCTGACACACTCAGCAAGACAAGGTTTAGAGCGCATGAGTGGGCCCTTCAACATTCTACTGTCATAGAAGATCTTTTTGGCAGATGGGGCAGACTGGAACTGAACCTCTTTGCATCCCCTACCTACGCAAAATTGCCCAAGTTTTGTTCACTAGATATCAAGCCTGGTATTTTCTGGTGAGACACGTTGTTCCTCTCCTAGAGGGGGAGGTTCCTCTACGTGTTCCCTTCCTTCCCGCTCTTGAAGAAAGTACTTCTCAAGCTACAAGCAGAGGGGGCAGTAATGGTCCTGGTGGCCCCATTGTGACCATGGCAGATTTGGTTCCCCCTGCTGCATTAGCTGGCAGCAGAGCCACCACTACCTCTGCCACTGAGCTCTCACTTGCTTTCTCAAGAGAATGGGACCTTGATGCACCCAAACCTGAGGTCATTGTATCTCCATGCATGGCTCCTAAGGACTTAGCCATGTCATGCTTTGGAGTCTTGAACAGGGTCACAGATTTTCTGGTCGCCACCAGAAAACCTTCCACCAGAGCTACGTACGCCATGAAATGGAAGCGTTTTTGCCTATGAGCTACTGCCCGCCATCTAGACCCCCTGGTCTGTCCAGAGAGCTCGATCCTCGAGTACCTATTGTCACTCTCTGATTTGGGGTTGAGCTACTCGTCCATTAAGATCCATTTGTCTGCAATTTCTGCCTACCATGCCCCTGTTCAAGGCAGAACTGTGGCACAGCTGGACCTGGCCTGCACCTTTCTGCGGGAAATTCTTCACATGAAGCCCCCTATCAGGGACCACGTCCCCCTTGGGATCTTCTGTTTGTGCTGGAAAAGCTCACCTTGCCCCCGTTTGAGCCAGCCACGGAATGAGAGCTTTGATTTCTCTCTTGGAAAGCGTTATTTTTGGTTGCCGTTATGTCTGCTCAGAGGATTTCTGAGCTACAAGCTCTGATGTGTAAAAAGCCTTAGTTAGTGTTCCACAAGGACTGGGTGGCCTTGCGGACCAATCCTAAGTTCTTACCAAAAGTAGTGTTCGAGCTGACTCTGAATCAGGACATTTCAAACAACATGAAGTCTTGCTATATTATGACTGATGCAGTTTGTCCCACCATTAGAACTGCTCCGGAGGTGAGAGAGTTAACTTCCATGCAGTGCATGGAACTTAGAGCGCGAGCTCGGTTAAGAAAGCTCTGTCAGGGTAATTTCAAACCGAAACCGTCAGATTCTTTACTCCCCCTCACTGAACAGTCGCTCCGGAGATTCCTCCTGCTGCTCGGTTCATTTCTGCTTAAGAGTTTTTTCTCGGTTAAATTTAACCGCAATATTCATTATTTTAACCGCAAACCGATCGGTTCAAGCTCTGTCTATGGTATTATAAGTAATAGATAGGTTTTCTGTGTGGAACTTGTAAATGTTTATCGGTTCGGTTTGAACCGATCAAATTGTATTTAAACTTCATTCTGAAGCGTTTTAAGGCTTGTTAGAGTGTGGTTCCCGGTTCTTATCGGTTCTAAAAAAAAACGGATTTCATTACGGTTTTTTCCACGACCCGTGACACAGTTGGGAACGATAGGGTGTCTTGCCTGGCACTGCCAACAAAGAGGCAAGTTTTTGGTTAGGCTGGCATTATGTCTGAGAAACAAAGAAAAACCGGCCCACTGGTTTCAATGACTGTAGTGTCTGTGGGGAAGCTTTGCCAAGGCTGACCCACACACCACATGTGTTTATTGTCTGGGTTTGACTCACCTCAATGCAGACTGCCAGATCTGCAGAATTTCCCTGCAGCTACCCTAGATAAGAGAGTTGGTAGGCTCAGGGCAGGGAAAACCAAAGTCCGCTGACCAGATGGCCAGCCGGTTCGGTGCCAACCGGAATCGGAGAGGGAGTCCCTCTGACCAGGGCCAGACTTCTCGCAAACGCAGCTGACTCTGAGGAGCCAGTTCAGCAAAGAGAACTAGAAAGTCAGCAGGTGTGGAGTCAA
This sequence comes from Neoceratodus forsteri, assembly GCA_016271365.2. NCBI lineage: Eukaryota > Metazoa > Chordata > Ceratodontiformes > Ceratodontidae > Neoceratodus > Neoceratodus forsteri. The sequence continues at coordinate 436,322,394 of CM057450.1, read as the reverse complement.
AATCCTTCTCCAACTGCTGCCGGATAGCCAGGGCAATACAGATTGTCCAGTCACTTTCCCGGTTCCTCCGAACCACCACTATCTAGCAAAAGTCGGTTCCACGGTTCAAGAATATGATATAGAGGTTTTATGAACCAGAGGGGAGGATGATTATGATCAGTGTGAGCGTGACTTTGAAAGTCTGGATGTGCCCATTGAACGGACATCTCCCCAGACAGACCTTTAGGTGAATCTCCCCTAGGCTTGCTGAGTCCCTTCTCATTTTCTGTTTTATAAAAGTTGCTGAAACCCTCCAGCTTCCTTTAGAGGAGGCTTTGGATGAGCAAGAGGAGCCTGACTTTGTAGAGATGATGGATATCCCAGAGTCCAGGAGATTGTCTATCCCTTTACATAAATCTTTCAGGAAACAAACAATAAAAATTTTAAAAGCTCCTAATTCTGTGCCTCCTGTGGATAAAAAGATGGACAGGAGGTACACTTTGTCATCAATCTGTTGGAACTCAGAGCTGTTTTTCTAGCACTTCAGGTTTTTTCTGCATCTGTTCAGAACAAGGTGGTACAGGTCAGAACAGACAACACCACTACAATGTGGTACATCAGCAAACAAGGGGGCACTCGGTCTTCGGCCTTGTGCACCGAGGCGATGAAGTTGTGGTCTCTGGCTTATTCCCTGAACACTTCCCTCATAGCAGTTCACCTCCCAGGCAAGGACAGTGTCCTGGCAGATGCTCTCAGCAGGATTTCCCAGGGCCATCACGAATGGTCACTGGATCCCCTAGTACTGGGGATAGTTTTTGCCAGATGGGGCACTCCTCAGATAGATCTTTTTGCAGCCCCAGACAATCATCAACTTCCACTTTTTTGTTGCAGGCCCCCAGTGTTGGGCTCAGTCCCCCGGATGCCTTTCTCCTCGATTGGGAAGGGAAGTTTCTCTATGCCTTCCCCCCCTTCCCTCTCCTGTTCAAGGTGTTAGTCAAAATCAGGTCTCAGCCTTCAAGATGATCCTGATTGCTCCAGACTGGGCCAGACAGCCCTGGTACCCACTCCTTCTGTCCTTAGCAGTCCATCTTCCCTGTGTCTCCCAGGAACCACAATCTGTTAACCTGTGCTCAGGGAGAGTCTGGTATCCGAATCTCAAATCCCTCAACCTCAAGGCCTGGCTCTTGAGGTTAAGTTTGCTGATCTACAACTTTCTCAGGGTGTTCTCGAAATCTTGAAAGCTTCTGGGAAGCCTTCCACCAGGGCTACCTATAACTCCAAGTGGAAAAGGTTTTCTCCATATGGTGTTCTGGGAAGCATATTTCCCGGAATCTGCTGATTTACCCACTGTTTTGGACTATATGGTCCATCTTAATTCTTTGGGACTGAGACCAGCTACCCTGAAAGTGCACTTGGCAGCTGTCTCTGCTTTCATTTCAGCAGGGAAGCCCTCTTCTCTTTCTGCTCACCCTGTATTTTCCAAGTTTTTTAAGGGATTGCTTCATACCAATCCTCCATTCAGGGACCCTGCCCCTGCCTGGGATCTTAATGTTTCAATTGCTCAGCTGATGCAACCCCCCTTTGAACCTCTGTCTTCGGCAGAGCTTAAGTATTTGACTTGGAAAACTGTATTTCTAGTAGCCATCACTTCTGCCAGGCGCATAAGTGAGTTACAGGCTTTATCAGTGGAGACTGACTTTATTTCCTTTCACAGGGATAAGGTAGTCCTCAGGACTAACAGGAAGTTTTGCCTAAGGTGGTTTCAGTTCCACCTTAACCAATCTGTTCACTTCCAGTGTTCTTCACTGACCATTCCTCCTCTGGTGAGAGGAGGCTGCACGCATAGATGTTGAGGGCCCTAAGTTACTACATAGAGCGTACCAAGGGTCACAGGTTTGACTCCTCCAACTATTTCTCACTTATGGTGAGGTTGGGAAAGGAGACCTGCCACTAAGAGATCCATTGCCAGGTGGATTGTCTCTTGTATCAATTTTGCTATCAAAAACTGGGTAAGGTTCCCCCTTCAGGCCTGAGGGCTCACTCTACCAGAGGTACAGCTGCATCTCTAGCTGCTGCCAGAGACATCCCTATCTTAGAGATATGTCAAGCAGCTACTTGGAAAACAGTACACTTTCACCAAGCATTACTCCTGGATATCCAGGCCAGGAGGATCTTCGGTTTAACACAACCGTCTTCAGAGCCTATTCCTAAGTAGCTTCTGTCCCTCCTCCATGGAGGTACTGCTGTGTAGTCTGCATCAGTCATAATATAGCAAGACTTCATGTTGTTTGAAGAAAAATTACTCACCTTAGTGATGTTGTTTCTTCTAATGGAGTCTTGCTATATTGTAACCTCCCCAGCCTGCCCTCTCAGAACTTCTATTTTGGGTATGGGGTGGGCAGTCCACTGTTGGCACTTATTGATGCCCCTTTTATGTTTTCCACCCTTCTTGTTGGGTATTTGGGTGTTGTGTTTTATTTATTTTATCTTATTTTTCTGGTCCCCTGACTTGAGTCTTGGTGTTGGGACCAGGAAAATGTGTGAATATTTTAGTAGCCAGTTGGCTAGTGTGAGGTTACAGCTTCCACACAGAGCCTTAGTGAGTTTTGCTCGTAAGATCTGACAGTTTCGGTTTGAAATTACCCTGACAGAGCTTTCTTAACGACTCTGGCTCTAAGTTCCATGCACTGCATGGAAGTTAACTCTTTCACCTCCGGAGCAGTTCTAATGGTGGGACAAACTGCATCAGTCATAATATAGCAAGACTCCATTAGAAGAAACAACATTACTAAGGTGAGTAATTTTTTCTTACCTTCTGGTTTACTATCCAGAATGCTCAAACCGGGGTGCGGCTCTTCGCCACACGTTGAATGTCCACCGTGTTATACGTTTTTACTTCTCCAGAACACGGGAGGTTTAGATGCTCCAACCTGCTTTTCATTTCCTTTACCCCCAGAATCCGTGGGGCTCCTGTAGCCGAACATACCCTTTCCAAATGGCTGGTAAGCTGTATTTAGTTTTGTTACCAGAAATACGACAGACCCTTGCTGGCCTCGGTGAAGGGTCACTCCACGAGGAGAGTGGTGGCATCCTTTGCCGCTTTAAGGAATTTAAGGAACGTGTCCTCGGCAGACATCTGTGCAGCTGCCACATGGAATTCTGTCCATATGTTCATCAGGCATTACAGTCCTGACATTGCCTCCAGATGCAGAGCAGGTTTTGGACTGGCTGTGCTGTAGGGACTGCTCTCCTGAGAGCATTGTCCTCTTCCTTTACCTCTGATTCCTCCACCCGGGATCAGTCTGGGTCTCTTTACTGCTTGGGACTCAGTCCTGCCGGTGTTACATGCTGCAAGAGCTGACTGTCGAAGTAAGACAGTAGTTATGTAAGAACTTACCATAACAGTAGATCTTCGAGAGAAGCTCTTGCAGCAGGTACTGCTTCCCACCTACCTTCCCCCTTGAGGACTTTCTCTACATTATTCTTTGATCAGCACTACTGTTGTTGCTCTATGTGGAATTCACCTTGGTTCTCTGTTCCAGATCACCTTCCATCCTCGATGCAGGAGTCTTTGACAGGAGAACTGAGGGACACAGGGGACAGCCCTCCCTTTATATTGTGCATGACGTCGGGGGCAGTCCCTACTATAGACTGCTAGCTAGAAATTTTTCGTGTGGTCCTGGCTCCTGCCGGCTTCAGTCCTACCAGTGTTACCTGCTGCAAGAGCTTCTCTCGAAGATCTACTGTTGTAGTACATACGAACATAAGAAGAAGCCAGCAGAAGAAGACCATTTGGTCTATCAAGTCTGCTCATATTGCAGGGTCCACAGCTTGAGATAATGTCCCTGCCCTCCCTCCTCACTCCTCCCATCCTTCCTACCCATGATCCTTACCTTCCCCCATGCCTATCCAGCCTCTCTTAAAGCTGCCCACTGTCTTCAATGAGATGACCTCTTCGGCAGCTCATTCCAAGTATCCACCACCCTCTCTGTGAAGAAGTGCTTCCTGACCTCCCTCCTAAACCTCCTACCCTCCAGCCTAAGACTGTGCCCCCTCGTGTTATGGTTGCCACTCAGCTTAAAGAGGCTCTCCTTATCACCTTATTTATCCCTTTCAAGTACTTGAAGGTCCCAATCATGTCCCCTCTCTCTCTCTCTTCTGTCTTCCAGGGAGTACATGTTCAGTGCCTGCAATCTCTCCTCATATGCCTTACCCTGGTGACCCACTATAATCTTTGTAGCCCTCTTCTGGACCTTCTCCAGCAGGTTAATGTCCTTTTTGAGGTGTGGGCATCAGTACTGAACTCCGTATTCTAGATGCAGCCTTACCAGTGACCTGTACAAGGGCAATATAATCTCATCTCTCCTACTACTGATACCCAAGATATGCATCCCAGTATCTTGTTTGCCTTTGTTGCTGCTTTCTTGCAGGTCCTTCTCCTCTGATGCAGATACTCTGACTCTATCCAGGTAGTACTCTGTATTGGGATTCTTGGCTCCAATATGCATAACTTTGCTTTTGTTGGCATTGAAGCCAAGCTGCCAGATCCTAGACCACCTCCCCTGCTTTTCCAGATCTTCCTGTAGATCCTGTATCCCATCAGCTGTGTCCACTCTTCCCCCAGAGCTTGATGTTATCTGCAAATAGGTACATTTTGCCCTTAATGCCATCCCCAGTGTCATTGATGAAGACATTGAACAACACCGGCCCCAGCACTGAGCCCTATGGGACCCCACTGGTTACCTCTTTGGTGCCAGATAACTCTCCCCCCACGACCACCCTCTGGGTTCTGTCCCTCAGCCAGCTTTCCACCCATCTGGCCATCTTTTCCTCAACCCCGAGATCCACCAACTTCTTGGTCAACCTTTTGTGGGGCACAGAGTCAGAGACCTTGCTAAAATCAAGCTAGAGAATGTCTACTGCTTGGCCCTTGTCTGTTATCTTAGTGGCACAGTCAAAGAAGTCAATCAGATTCGTTTGACACGATCTCCCTTCCCTGAACTCATGCTGCCTCACATCCTGGAGACCATGCTCCTCTAGATATTCCACCAACCTTTCCTTTAGCATGGTCTCCACAAGCTTGCCCACAGTGAAGGTCAGACTGACTGGTCTGTAATTTCCTGGGTCATCCTTGGGACCACTTTTGTGGAGGGGCACTACATGTGTACCACGCCTGACTCTAGTGAACTATTAAATAGGTCTGCCAGTGGCCCTGCCAGCTCCTCAGCCAGTTGCTTTAGTACCCTTGGATGTACTTTGTCCAGGCCAGGTGATTTGTCCACCTTCAGTGCCAGCAGCCCCTCACTCACTCTTTCCTCCTCTATCGCCACATCTTTGTTCCCCTCCTGAAGGCACTGGTCCATTCTTCTCCCTGGTGAAATGGAACAGAAGTATTCATTTAGTATCTCTACTTTTCCCCCATTATCCTGCATCCACTCCACCCCTTTCTTAAGCCTTACAATCCCTTCCTTCTTGTCCCTTTTCTCACTTATGTAGCGAAAGAAAGCGTTCTCCCCCTTCTTAATCCCTTTGGCACTTTGCAGCTCCTTCTGTGCCTTTGTTCGCTGGACTTCCTTACTTGCCTCACTAACCAACCTTAGGTAATTTTTCCCTATCCACCTCTCTCTTGGTCTTCCTGAATTTTCTGAAGGTCAGCCTCTTTTCCCTTACTGCCTGGGCAACCCCAGAACTGAACCAGCTGGGTGCTTTGGCCCTTGTGTTCTCCCCCCTGAGCCTAATACATTCATCTGTGGAAACCAGTATTCCATCCTTAATGATGGACCACCTTTGTTCCACCCCATGTCTGCTTAGATGCCCACCAGATGGCTCCTTAGCACTTCGCCAATTTTCCTGAAGTCTGCCCTCCTGAAATCCAAGATTTTGGTCTTAGTTGGGATGTTTTCCCTGCCCATATCCAACTGGAACCACACTGTGCAATGGTGACTTCCACCCAGTGGCTCCCTGACCATTATTTCCTGCACATGCTCCCCATTTGTGAGCACCAGATCAAGAATTGCCTCAGCTCTTGTTGGTTCAGTGACGCCCTGAGTCAGGAACCCACTCTGCAGTCCTTCCAGGATCACCTGACTCCTAGCACATGTTGTGGAGGGTATGCTCTGGTCCACCTTGGGCAGGTTGAAGTCCCCCACAATTACCACCTCTCCTTTCCGTGCAGCTTCCAATATTTGTGAGCTCAGTTCCCTGTCCCTCTCCTCATCCCGATTGGGTGGTCTGTAAACCACCCCCAACCTTACCTTTCTCCCTCTATTGGAGCTTAACTGAAGCCAAAATTCCTCCATCTCCCCTTCCTCCGACTCCTCCCTCGTGCAAATTATTCCCTCCCTGATATAAACTGCCGCCCCTTCCTGACTACGCTGACCCTCCCGTATAGTTTATATCCAGGGATCGCAAGGTCCCAGTCATGGTGTGATGCTGCCCAAGTCTCAGTTACTGCCTGTGTCCAACCTCCTGTCTGCTAATGGTGCCTGCAGGTCATCCATCTTGTTTCCAAGACTCCGCGCATTCAGAGACACCACCCTCCACCTAGAATCTGACCTTCCTTCTCTTCCCTCTATTCTTCTATTCACATTTATTCCCTCTGTGTTCACCCCTCCATGTACCCTTGTTATGTGTTCCTCACCCCTGCATCCTTTGCTGTGTTTTTGCCCCTTCCACCTCCTCCTTCCAGACCTCTTCCATCACTGTGGGGGGAGGTTCACTGACCTCCTCACAGAGTCTGTGAGCCTGCATGCCGCTGCCCCCCCCAGTAGTTTAAATTAAGTGTAGTGGTTATGTATTCCCCCAGTTTGTCCTTGAGTACCCTCAAACTCTCCCTACTGAGGTGTAACCTGTCTGGTGAAAAGAGTGCTTTGTTTGACCAGGTCTCCTCCCAGTCCCCAATACAGATAAACATCTCTTCCCTGCACCATTCCTCAGCCAGTCATTAAAATTGTCTATTCTTCTTTTCCTGGCTGTGCTGGCCCTTGGTACTGGTATCACCTCTGAGAAGGCCAGTGAACTTCCTTCCTCCCTGCAGTTCTTCCCTAACTCCTTGAATCTATTTTGCACTACCTCAGTCTCCTCCCCAGCTAGGTCGTTTGTTCCCATATTCTTCCTACATAACTGTACTTTTCTAACACTGTTATGTAGGATATTTTTTTGTAATCAAGCTGTTTGGTCCTTCAAGCTGCCACCTGGTCCTAATGGTTTGGCCTCTGTTGGTCCCCAGCTCTGTCTTTCAGCCCCCCCCCCCCCGCCATTGAGCCAGTGGCAGTCCACACGGTGCAGAGCCTGAGGAACTGACCACCATCATTCGATGGCTCGAGGTGCATACTTTTTGCATGTTTCTCTCTGTCCCTTGAACTCTTCTTCTTCTCCAGTGTCAAGTAATGCCTCTGGCTGCACAGCACATGCTGGGCTGATGCTGCCCCTCGCAAGGGAGCAAGCTCCCTGGCTTGCTGGGGGAGAGGGTGGTCATTGCTGCGCAGGAACCCAGATGTCTTCTTCCTTGGGCTGGTTCTGCTCCCCTCAGGAGCACTCCCCAGCCCTGGCTGCACTGATCCTGGCTCTCTGAGCTCGCTTCCGAACCTGGGTTGCCAGCAGGGATGCACATAGTGCTTCCGCTAAACCAATGGGTGGCCTGTTTTGTAGGATTTTCATTTTTCTTTGGATAGCTTCTTTATCCTCATCACTCCTTCGTTTCTGGTGCTGCACTCAGCTTACCATCTGCTTGGCTCCTCCTTCTCCATATCTTGCCAGACACACAAATGTGTCTTCTATTGGATTCTTTTCCCTTTCTACACTGTGGCAGTTCTGCTGGAGACAGTTGGGTCATCAAAAGTCTTCAACCTAAACTTTTCCCACCATCCGGATGGTATATCCTCTGGTTCTGCCCTGTGATGTCAGAGCTTTCTTTCCAAGGTAAGAGACAGGTCTCCTCGTTCACAGCTCTTCACGTGTAGTAGGACTTTGTTGCTCAAGTTCTTTATTTGGCCAATCTTCAATTGAAGTCTTTTGAATTAAAAGTTGCTCTCGAGTCTTCTGGTTTTGCTCTGTTAACCGATAATCTTGATAAAAAAGCAGAATCCCAGTTTTAAATTCTGTGTTTGGTGCAGGCATAAAATGTTGGCTGCGGATCCACATTACACATGCTTCTCCTGCCTAAGAGAACAGCATAATGTCAACAATTGCTCCAATGCTGTGCCATGCTGCCAGCCACCGTCAAAGAATGGAAGGCCTGGCTTCTCTTAGGAAGCTGTAAGGATCTCAGACTTGCCTCAATGGCTGCCAGGTCGTCAGCACTGCTAGTGGTCTACAGAAATGAAATGGTGGTAGTTGTGGTTGGGACCATGTCAGTCTCAGTGCTGTCACCAGCTGAGGCCATTGTCTAGGGGTTGTTCTCAGATAAGCGCTGAGAAATGTACATGGCCCTCCAGACCTTCCAGGAGAGCCCTTCGCATCACTGTAAGAAGCATAAAAATCATTGCTGTTGCAGGTCATGGGACCAGGAATGATCAAGCTCTTCCCGCTTTTTTGACTTCCAGACCACTCAACCTTAGTCAAGCTTCCTTTGAACGAGGGCTAGGTCGAGGTTCCCTTGGTAACCCTGCCAGACCTTTTGACATTGGCTCCAGTCGACCAGTGGGTCAAGATGTTTCCTGAACTGGTCAACCAACTGTTGTAGGAGGTCAACGAGGAGTCATCGATCTCCCAGACCCTGGTGCTTCGTAACATAGAAACATAGACATTTAGAGCAAAAAAAAGACTAATGGGCCATCTGATCTGCCCATATTAGCCTGTCATACCCCGGGGCCTGTTGTCTCTGTGGGGTCTACACTTACCCTTTTCCCTCCTTTGTTTTTCGTGTTTCTGCCTCCTTTATGCTGCAGAGTAACTGCTATACCCGTAGCTCTATCCCAGTCTTGTTTGAAACCTTTTATGGTTCGTCATCCACCACCTCTGCTGGCAGACCATTCCATGGTTCAACCACTCTTTTTGTAAAATAATACTCCATCGCATCAATTTAAATCTTCCTCCTCATTAACCTTCACTTGTGACTCCTTGTTCTAGCTTATTTATTCCTTTCAGGAACTTGGGGATCTCATTCATATCCCCCCCTCTCTCGTCTGGTTTCGAGTAAATACATGTTCAGCGCCTTTAGCCTTACTGGCCCTGAATCATCTTTGTCACCCTGCATTTTACCATGTGTAGCCTGTCTCCTATTTTAGGGTGGGACTCCAGAACTGGGCACAGTACTCCAGGTGTGGCATTACTAGTGACCTATACAGAGGTAATAGTACCTCCTGCTTCGTATTGTCAGACACTCTCCCAATGTACCCTAGCATCCTGTTGGCCTTGCTGAAGGTGTTGTTGCTCTGGCTGGATTGTTTGAGTCACTGATGATGACTTCTGTGACCCTTTCCTCTGATGCTGTGTCCAGCTGAACCCATCCTATCCAGTACTCTGTTCTGGGATTTTTGTTCTCCAAGTGTATCACTCTGCATTTCTTGGCATTGAATATCAGTTGCCAAACTTTGGACCAGTTTTCTAGCCTTTTCAGATCTCTCTGCAGTTCCCTTATCCCCTCTGTGTTGTCAGGTTTACCACAGAGTTTAGTGTCATAAGCAGATATACACAACCTGCCCTAAATTCCCTCTACCATTTTTCTGATCAACATATTGAAGAGAACTGGGCCCAGGACAGATCCTTTTGGTACTCTGCTGGTGACCTCTCTTTCCACTGATCTGACCCCATTCACCACAACTCTGTGCTGCCTCCCCTTCAACCAATTCCCTACTCGCTTTACTGTTTCTCTTGCTGTGCCCAGATCCCCCATCTTCTCCAGCAGCCTTCGGCATGGCACAGTTGAATGCCTTGCTGAAGTTAAAGTATAGTAAGTCTACTGTGTGCCCCTTGTCAACTACCCTGACAAGACCTCCCTGCAACAGACCTGTGCTGCTTACTTTACTGAAGCTCATTGTTCTCCAGGTATTCTGCTAGATCCTCTTTGCTTAGTGTCTCCATGAGGTTCCCTACCATGGATATAAGACTGATGAGTCTGTAGCTTTCTGACTGCTCTTTGTTCCCTCCCTTGTGTAGCAGAACTATGTCCACCATCCTCCAGTCCTTGGGAACCATCTCTTGCTGCAAAGAGCTTTTCAGTAGCCCCATCTAGGGTTCAGCCAACACTGATGCCAAGTCCCTTAGTGCACTCGGATGCATCCCTTCCAGCCCTGGGGCCTTGTTTACCTTGGGGGCTGCAACCCTTTTCTGACTCTTTCATTAGTATATATCTACAGCCTAATTTCTTAAACCATCTATCTGCCTTTATCCTTCTCTCTGACAAGGGCCTACTGTTCTCCCTAGTGAATACCAAATTGAAGTAGTCCTTCAACACAGCTGCTTTCTGCCTGTCTTCCTCTATTACCCTACCCCCCCAGCCCGACAATCCTCCTTCCTTCCTTTCTTTTTTCACTTATATATCTAAAAAAAAAAACTGCTTTTCTAGGGATGGGAATATGGTGCACTTACCCACATTTAAGCAGTCTTCCTTTCCCTTTAAATCTGCTGGAACATCTTCAAGTTAAGGTCCTTACTCCCACCTGGGTGGCATACTACCTAGCTCCACCCGTGGCCGTCAGATCTTCTTTTCCGCTGAAAGAGGCAGGTCTCCTCCTTCACAGCTCCATGTACGGTGTAGGCCTATTCTTAAGTGCGCCATTGGCAATCTTGTTCTTCAAATTTTGGTGTGTACTTCTCTGATTTCTCTCTGTCATTAGAGGCCATTATGGATAGAGGAGAAGAAGCAAGGTCGGTTCCAGGATTCAAGTGTTGCATTCAGTGCAGCCAGAAAATGTCAAGGATGGACCCGCAGATGTCATGCATCTATTGCCTTGGGGCAGAACACGACATTGCCACCTGCGGCCTTTGCAAAACCTTATTGCCGTTGTCCCTCGTGGACTGTTATACATGTCGTCTTCTCAGACGGCCAGATGAATGGACCCTCCAATTCACTCTGAAGATGCCCACAAGGTGGTCTTCACGGTAGTGGGCTTGGTGGCCTAGCTTGCTGCAGCAGAAGCCTCATCAACATTGGCGCTGCTCCCGACTAGGGCCAGCATTGAGGCATCATTCACTGAGATGTTCCAGGACATGTGTAAGTTCCTCCCGACCCTTGGAGAGGGCCCTTCCCACCACAGCAATAAGAAAAAGTTGAAGAAATCCCGCCGTTTGTCGTGAGACCGAGAACGAGCACACTGTTCCCGCTCCCACGATTCGCTTGACCGCTCGATGGCTGTCAGGCACTTGGCTTCAGCCGAGTCTATTTTGGTCAAGGGCCAGGCCTCTAGTTCCACAGTAACCCCGTTGGGCTTATTGGCTGTGACATAGGCTGACCAGGCGGTCAAGGTTCTTCTCGATCCGGTCAACCCATCTTCTGAAGGGGTCGAGGATGACTTAATTTCTAGGACTCCGGTCCTTTCGGCTCTCTCTCAGGAGAGTCAGAAACAGCCAGTGGACCCAGTTGTCTCCTCTCAAGACCTGCCTCCATCTGTGGTCCAGAAGCAGGAACCAGTCCATGTTATCTACATGGTGTCTCCATCTGTCTCTCCTCTCACTCCTGCACTCAGTCTTCTGTGAGGCGACTCGCAGGTGCTCCTTATCCTCCTCCTCTTCTGATGAAGAGTGGCTTCGTCACAGGTTGCGTTGGTGCTATGAGGAACTGATGTGACACCAGTGAGTCATTGGGGAGGGTAGGCCCATACCCTTAACCCCAGGGTTCCCCTGGTTGCCTCGAGTCTGGCTTGTTCCAGTCCTGTTGAGACCAGTGTTGCTGACACCTGTCTCTCCCCAATCCGGGTGGAACTGCCACCATTGCAGTCGTTGTAGGGAGCCCCTACCAAAGACTTTCATCTGGCTGCTGGTTTGACAGACCCGCTGTCCATGGAGAATATCCACTCAGACGAGTCCTGGGTGGTGCATGGTAAGAAGTGGCCAAGGGCCATCTTCAAAGAGTCTTCAGACCCCAAATGGTCCTCCATGACACCTGTCTTTGACCGTGATTCGGCTGAACAGCTGACCACCGACCACATATCTTTTGGGGCTATGTTCAGATTGATACTCTTGAGTCCATAGAGATCCCTCTTGAACCAGTTCAGTAGCGGGCTAAATACCCCCTCACTAAAAAATACTCCCTCACTGAAATCCTGGACAGGGATGACTTAGCGGGGTTCACCTTCCTGGTGGTTGAGACCAACCTGAGACTGGTTCTGGAGCTGTGGCAGCATCCAGCCTCCTGCCCAGCTCTCTCCATCCATTTGACCCACAAGTACGTGATCCCCACTGGCTCCTTGTCCGGTTTCTTAGACCACCTCACAGCTGGGGTTTAGTGGCTGACTCAATTTTCTGGAAAACCGTCAGTGTTGGGGATGTTGACAAGCCCACCGATAATGAGTCCAAAAAGCTGGACCATGCAGTGAAGAAAGTTTACACTGCGTCCTTTTGGGTCTCCATCAGGCAAGCTATGCACTGATGATGGCCAACTTCGGTCATTCTCCGATAGGAGTTTTGGACAGTGTCCTCCCTCACCTCTTTGCTGACCTGAAGCTGGTGGTTAAAATAGTCAGAGACCAGGGTCAAGCGCTTGCTAAACACCAGCTCCAGATGGCCTTGGACATTGGTGACTCTTGCGCCCAGTCCATAGCACCGGCTGTTGCAATGCATCACAGGGCCTAGCTGTGGATATCCACCTTCACAGTGGACACCCACCACAAACTGGCCGATGTCCCCCCTTCTTGGGCACCAGCCTTTTCAGCCCAGGGGTGGAAGTGTATTTCAACAGGATTGATAAGTCCAGTGCCACTCTTGATTTTGTGACATCCTCACAAAGGACCAGAAAGGGCAGAAGCTGAAAATGAAGCTCTTTCAGTCACAGCAGCCCCAGCAGGGGCAGTCTCGGGTCTGGCACCCTAAGACCACGTTCCCTGGTCAAGGCCCCAAAAAGGGCGGGGGTAGAGATAGTGGTGCCCCTTCAGCAGCCTGTGCCCTCCCCAGAGCTGCCCAGTGATGGGTTTGGGGGTGTCTTACCTTCCACCCGTTCAGTCCCTTCCTCACCTCCCCATGGTGGATTGGCTTTGCTCTTTCTGGCACAACTGGTCTGTCATCACCTCAGACAACTGCATGCTGGAAGTGATGGGCAGTGGGTTGCCTCTCAACTTCGAGGCTCTTCCACCGTACCGACCCCACACTCCAAGGAATTCCCTGGCGTCATATGACACACTCTCCACCCTCAGGGAGGATGTTGCTCAGATCCTAGAGAAAGGAGCCATAGCCCATGTCCCAGATGCCATAGCAGGTCAGGGTTTCGTGTCCAGGTATTTCCTGGTTCCAGACCCCGGGGGGGCACCCCTACTGGATCTTCATGATCTTAATCAGTTTTTGAGGAAGTGCAAGATCTTAATTCGAGAGGGTTCCTGCAGTAGGTCATTACACATAGGACTGCACCACCTGGCGTCAGGACCACACGGCAAACTTTGACAGCAATGCCTAGCAGGGGACCGCCCACCCGACGTCTCATGACCGACATCAGCGTGACCCTATATAGTGGATGGTCCACACGTCCACCTTCCAGTCCTTTCCCGCTGTCATCCTGTGCATAGTACCTCACGGTAAAACTGCCCAGTCAATCGCCTTTAAAACCCTCCTTTTCCTTTTAAAATGATTTGCGTTTCTCCTCTGTTTTCTCCATCATCTGAGGCCAAGAAGAAGTGTGAAGATTGCGGTGCTCAAATTCCACACAAGGACGGTCACAGAAGATGTCTTAACTGCCTAGGCGGACCATGACACCACGGCTTGCCCAGACTGCCAGCCCTTCAATCAGGCAACCCGCAAAAGAAGGCAGCAGGCCCTGGAGGCCCATCTTTTAAAAACTAGGATGGCCACACACGAAAAAGAAATAGAACACCTTAGAGAATCTGCTTCTCTACCTTCCCCAGAGGCCAAGAAGAAAAAGAAAGAGAAACACCGGGAGCGCCATGAGGACAAAGACAATCTGGATTCTAGTAGGCCTTCTACCAGCGAGGCCTCTCCCCCGCCACCTCCTGTAGTGGTAGTCCAGGCTGCATCTGGGTACATTCCAGGCCTGTCTGCTGCACTGCTCCCGATTTCAACTGGTAAGCCACCCACTGGCTCCTCTGGCGGATGCCCAGTATTCACTGGTAAGTCAGCCCCCGGCTCTTCCGGGGCCTGCCTGGCAACAGATAAGTCAAGCCCATGCTCCTCAGGGACTCGCCCGTCACAACCGATAAGCCGGCATGGGGTTCCTTCCTCTTCCACCCGGTCCCTTCATCCGGTAAGTTGTCTGCCTCTGGTGCCTGCCCGGACATAGCTCATCCGTCGGTGGCCTCTGCCAATTTATCCAACATCCGACTGAGCTCCAAGAAGACCCTGAGTGTTCCCTATTCCCCCCAACCCCCTGGTGGCTCCTGCTTCACTTCCTGGCTCCCCGGGTTAGAAAGTGATGAACAGCTGCAAGTGACCCTTACTTGACTTCTGTTCATCAGATGCTCGGTGAGGCGGCTACAAGGGGTTGGGGAGGTCCCTCCACCAATTACTTTCCCTTACACTGAGGCCCCTCAGGGCCTCTCTACATCAGATCCCTTCCCTCGCACCCCTGACGGAAGAGGGACAGTTCCCTCCATCGGGACCCCTTTGTCCAGCCCTGATGCCTACGCCGGCACCAGACCCATCCCCTATGACGGAGCCCATCGGACCAGTTCCTCCAAAGTCTGTGCCCAACCCTACGCCGGAGCCCTCTCATCCAGTCCCGACGCCTGTCCTTGTACTGGGCCCAGATCCACCGTCAGAACCCCTACGTCTAGCCCTAATGCCTGCCCCTTTCCACCCCCGCCCCGACGCTGGATCCTTTTCAGACACCGGCCCCGACAAACTTTTTTTCGATGCCCACCCCACCTCCCATCTACACAACAGCAAGGTTCACACCGGAACCCCAAATGTCTGGTACCCTGACGTACAGGAATTTCCCAGGCCCTTCTAGGCCTTTTAACGTCATGAGATACCCTCACGGGTTCCTACCAGACCTTCCCCCGGCAGGTCCTCCTCCAGATCTGTCGTATTCAGTCTTCTCGAGACATCACTATCTGGGATACCCCTTTTACCAAGGGTATCCTCACCACCATTATCAGGGCTTAGATGCCCAAGAGTATCATTACCCTTCTACCCATGTGCCTCCTACCCCTCTCCTCCTCATTCTCCTCCTCAAGCTCCACCTCAAAACTTCCAGACTGTGATCCAGTCCTGGTGGAAGGAGGCCAGGACAGAGCTGGTTTCAGACCTGGAGAGCCATCTCCCTATGCAAGCTCCTGCTCCCCTCCCAGGTCCTTGTCCCCAGTGAGCTCGGTTCGCTCCACTGTTCACATTTCAAGGACTACCCCTCATGAGGTCCATCTTCCGAATTTCAAGCCCATAGATGATCCAGAGAACCCAGACTCGGGGGAGGATACCTCGGAGGACTCATCCAATCGACAATCACCAGACCCTAAAGGGAAGGCTTCTCCTAAGTCCCTTCCTGAGGACCCTTCCTTCTCAGACTTGCTGAGGGCCATCCAGGAGTATTATAATTAGGAGACTGAGGAACAGGACCCCATGAGGAAAAGTTTCGCAGAACATCTGGATTTAGAGTCTTATTCCCCAATCCCGGTTTCCTCCTAGATAGGGCCCCACAAAGACCTCACCACCACGATTTGGCAACTGCCACATTCTATCCTGGTGGTCCCTGAAGAGGCTGACTGGATTTAGCGGGCTCCTGAGGGTGCCTCTTTTCTAGACTCACACCCAAAGGCCAACTCCGTCGTCGTTACCTCGGCTCATGATCGCTCAACTGCCCTGAAGCACATGAGCACACCTCCTCTCGACGAGGAGTCTTGGCAGATTGTCCAGTATGGCAAGAAGGTGTTCTCTTTGGCTATGTGTGCTCTGCGTTCCCTAAATTACATAGCCCACATGGTGTCCTTTCAAAAAGCAACCCTGGCCAAGCTGAAGGCCCGAATCCAATCCATGGATCCCTTGGACCTCAAGGAGGAAATCACCAAGGATTTACACCTGTCCAAAATTTCCTGCAGGAATGCCTTACGGGCCACCTTCGACACGGTCGATGCAGTGGTCCATACCTCAGCGACCGCCGTCTCCCTTCGGCGGCATGCTTGGCTACACATCTGTGGGCTCGCTAATGATGTCCAGACTTCGATTCACGATGCCCCTTTTCAGGGCTCAGTCCTTTTTTTTGTGGGGGGGATACCAAGGACATCGTAACAGCACTACAGGACAGAGGCCAGGCCCTGAGGTCTGTTAGGTCAGTGTACTGATCAGGTGTAAAAAGGAAATAGCCCTTTTGGAAACTGACCAGAAGGCTGGTGATACAAACCCAGGCCCGTAATCAGGGCAAGAGAAAGGCCACGGGTGCTTCCTTTTCTTCCCCTCCAACCTCAGAGTTCCAGAGGCGATCAGGGGGCCCTCCCCATGCCGCCTCCTGGCTCCCAACCCCCTCCTCAGCCCCAGAGCGAGGAGCCGGTGGGAGGGGGAGGTTCGTCCTCCACACGCAGGAATGGGGAGGCATAACCTCCGATGCATGGCTCCTGCAACTTGTCTCACAGGGGCACATTCTGGAGTTCCTCGAAATCCCTCCAGAATCTCCACCAAGTCACTCATCTTACACGCCCCACCATATTCTTCTGGTAAGGGAGGAAGTTCAAGCTCTACTGCAAAAGGTGGTAGTAGAGCCGGTCCCCCTTCGTCAAAGAGGATGAGGGTTTTACCCCCACTTTTTTCTGGCTCCAAAAAAGACGGGTGACCTCAGACCCATGCTCAGTCTCAGCAGACCCAATCTGTTCATTGAGTACAAAAGATTCAGAATGCTGACCCTCCAGAGCATCCTACGTGTTCTTCAGGAGGCCCATTGGTTATACGCACTGGGCATACGGGATGCCTACCTGCATATTCCAGTATTTCTGGGCCACCGCCGCTTCCTGCGCTTTTGTTTCCAGGGGGAGCATTTCCAGTTTACGGCACTCCCCTTGGCCTTTCCTCAACACCCAGGGTTTTTACCAAGTGCCTAGCAGTAGTGGCAACAGCTTTGTTTTATCAGGGCATTGCAGTTTTTCCCTACCTAGATGACTGGCTAATTTCAGCTCCATCCAGGGAGACTCTTTTGGAGGCTCTCACGCGTACTCTGGACCTGTTTTCTCATTTGGGGATTACAGTCAGTGTCCCCAAATCCACACTTACTCCTTCTCAGAGACTTCAGTTCATAGGAGCAGTGTTGGACAAGGTCCAGTGCAAGGCCTTTCTCCCTCTGGAGACGGTGGAGGCCATTTGAGAACAGGCCACCTTGGTAGCCTCCTTCAGTTTCTTCCCAGCCAGGATGATGCTGTGGCTCTTGGGTTTGATGGCGGCCTCCATCTCCATGGTTCCCCTTGTCAGGCTACACATGAGAATCTCTCAGTGAACTTTGTGCGTCCAGTGGGATCAGTTCAGAGATGATCTGGACCATCTGATCCTGATTTCCACCACGGTCAAGAAGGATCTGCAGTGATGGTGGGATCCCTCAAACTTGTCCCAGGGCCTTCCCTTCCAGAGGCCTACTCCCCTGTGCACTCTTACCATGGATGCTTCCAACCAGGGTTGGGGAGCTCATATTGGGGACCACCAAACTCAGGGTCTATGGTCCCAGATCGAGATGTCTTTCCACATCAACATCCTGGAGATGAGGGCAGTCCGGTATGCCCTTCAGACCTTTCAGTCCATCCTTCTCAAGGGATCACTGCTTATCCAGACGGACATGTCGGTAGTCTGGTATATCAACAAACGGAGGCACTTGGTCATACCCCCTTTGCAGGGAGGCGATGCGAGTGTGGAATTGGGCAGTCCAACATGATCTGTCACAGCCATTCACGTTCCAGGCATTCAAAGTGTCCTGGTGGACAGCCTCAGCAGAACGTACACCCTCGCTTACAAATGGGAATTAAATCAGGAAGTGGCAGACTCCTTCTTTCGACAATGGGGGCGACCAGAACTCGACCTGTTCGCCTCCCCATCCAGCCCAAAACTTCCCAGTTTTTGCTCACGTATTCCAGGGCATAGTGCTTTCTGGCACGACGTGTTGTCACTTTGTTGGACAGGGAATTTTTGTATGCTTTCCCTCCACTTCCCATGCTTCAGAGGGTCCTTCCTCAACTCTAGACAGAGGGAGCCATGATAATTCTCATAGCGCCCCTCTGGCCGAGGCAAATCTGGTTTCCATTTCTGCAGCAGCTCTCAGCGGAACCCCCAGTTCCGCTTCCTCTCCAGTGCAACCTTCTGACTCAGAACCAAGGCAAGCTTGTGCACCCGGGACTCGGGACCCTGCATCTTCATGCATGGCTCCTGCAGACATAATTAAGTCCCACTTCAGGGTCTCAAACAGAGTAGCCCAGGTCCTTGTAGAGGCCAGGAAGCCCTCCACTAGATCCACTTACATGATGAAGTGAAAGTGTTTTTCTATTTGGGCAGCTGCCAAGGATTGGGACCCTTTTTCTTGCTCAGCTCCTCATATAATGGAGTATCTGCTCCATCTGTCAGATTTGGGGTTATCCTATTCTTCCCTTAAGGTCCATCTCTTGGCTGTATCAGCCTACCATGTGCTAGTGGATGTTAAAACTGTGGCGCAGCTGGAGATCTCAGAAACCTTTCTGAAAGGGATTCTCCACCTGAAACCCCCATCCGCAGCCCTACTCCACCTTGGGATTTAAATTTTGTGTTGAAGAAGCTCATGCTTCCCCCTTACGAGCCAGCGATGACCTGTGAGTTGCACTATCTTTCCTGGAAAGTGCTATTTCTAGGAGCGTGGATATGTTGTTCATCCACATTCTCTGGCATGTCTTTTTGCTCTTTAAATCTGGCTGGAAGTCTTCAAGCTGGCTCCTACCACCCACCCGGGTGATTAAATACCTCGGCTCTGCCCCATGATGCCAGATCTTCCTTTCCGCTGGAAGATGCAGGTTCCCTCGTGCTCTCAAAGCATTTCGTAGGCCCTGGATTCTAATCGTCTGTTTCTGCCGAAAATTATTTTAAAACTCGTTCGAGTTAGCGATTGCGATTTTACCGCATCTGTCATGGAGGACAAATCTTACCCCAGATTTTGCCAGTGCCCCTGCGCCAGAAGATGTCTTACACCGATCCCCACCTAACGTGCGTTTACTGCCTAGGCGTCGGACATGACACCTCGTCGTGTGGTTTTTGCCTGGTCTTCCATCCCAACGTCCTGGATGACCGCAAGGTGCGTTTGAAGCTGGGGAGACCAGAGAAAAGGAACCTGCCAGTGAAATCAAAGGAGGCGAGGTGGGCGGTTTCCGCCGCCGCGGGATCCGCCGAGCAGCTGGAACAAATGAAAGCATTTGAAGAGGAAGTAGCTCGAGCTCCGGCCAATCAAAGCTTTTTTGTTCCATTGAACATTGGCTCCACCTTTACAGGCTCCTTCAAGTAGTTGTGCCAGTCTCTCCCCACCTGGGGTGAGGCGCCCTCGGGCTCGCACTTCTCCCACTCTCGGAAGAAAGATAAGGACCCGTCATCTTCGTCTCATCGAAGATGTTCTTGGGACCGAGAATGGTCAGAGTCCCAAGAGCACTCGATCTCGACTTCGGTCGAGATCGCATCCTCGGCCGCCGGCTTCACGGACCTTCTGTCTGGCCAGGGGACCGAGGAGGTGGCCGACGAGGTCGAGATTATGCTCGACCCAATCGACCCCTCGTTGCCGGCTCAGCCCGACGACTCCTTGGAATGGACTCTGGTCCTCATCTTCCCTGATGAAGAGACCCAGCCTGCTATAGTCACCATCAGGGACCCGGTTCCAAATCCTGGGGTTTCATCGATCCTGGTGTCTCCCGATCAACTGAGTCGACTTCCCCGATCTCGGTCGAGGTCCAGAACCCCTCGGCGAGCGACCGAAGAGCCATGTCGCTCCAAAAGAACCGCGCCACAGATCATCATCCTCCTCGGATGAGGAGAGCTCGCTGAAACTCCGTTGGCGCTACAAAGACCTCATGTGGCAACAGCTGATCCTTTCGGGCAAAAGCCAGCTCCACCACCTACTCCGGCCATCACTTGGCTCTGCCTCTAGGCTGACTGACCTCTCAGAACGAAGCCACGGTTCCACGCTCGTCAGGGTAGACCGTATCCCGGTTCGACCTATGCAGTCTCCACTGATTCGGGTGGAACCACCGCCTTAACAGCCTCGGGGGGGGGGGGCCCTCGAAAGAGGACCGAACAGACGCCAGGCTTCCCGGACGTCTGTCAATTGCAGTCACCCCCGATCACCCTCGGCGTATTGAGGGTGACTTAGGTGGGAGACTACTGTA
This sequence comes from Neoceratodus forsteri, assembly GCA_016271365.2. Taxonomy (NCBI): domain Eukaryota; kingdom Metazoa; phylum Chordata; order Ceratodontiformes; family Ceratodontidae; genus Neoceratodus; species Neoceratodus forsteri. Next base: position 436,302,010 of record CM057450.1, on the reverse strand, counting down.
TCCTGACTCTTCGTACTCAGACATCACCAGACTACACTCACATCCCGGGGGTGATGAGTCATCCGTGGCAGGGTTGGAGGAAGGCCCTTCTTCCTTCCAGGGCATCCTCCGCCTCATCTCCAACTCTACTGGAATGCCCTTGGAGTCCATCCAGAAAAAGGCGGCGTACGCTCTCACTAATATCCTCAAGAGACAGGATACCCAAACGGAGGCCTTTCCAGTGGCTGAGGCCATTTGATTGGCCCAGCCCTAGAACTTTGACACCATCCTGCTTCCTGTCTAGCACCGTTTGCCCGCACGGCCCGCAAGTACGTGGTGCCCATGGGGGTCCCTTGTGGGGTTCACAGAGCAACCTTCGGTCGAGAGCCTGGTGACTGCCTCTGTGTTCAGGCATACTGGTAGTTTGGCTGACACTGACCGACCCCCAGACAAGGAGTCCAAAATATGGACCACTCTGCCCGTAAGGTCTATGCGGCCTCCTCTCTAGGCCTTCATCAGGCCAGCTCGGCTGTTAATATGGCACACTTCTCTCATGCCCTTCTTGGGTCATTAGACGAGGTCCTCCCTCATCTCCCAGTGGACATGCAGACCATGGTCAAGCAAGTCTGTGATCAGGGCTGTGCTGTTGCAAAACAACAGCTCCAGACAGCCCTGGACATAAGAGATTCTTGTGCCCACTCTTGTGCAGCTGTGGTGGCCACTCGCCACAGGGCTTGGCTGAGGCTTTCCTCCTTTCTGACGGATACTCAGCATAAACTGGCTGACGTGCCCTTCCTAGGCACCGACTTGTTCGGTTCAGGGGTGGCCGGTCACCTTCAGCGCATAGAGCAGTCCAGTGACAGCTTGGATGCTACTTCTGCTAAGGGCTGTTTGGGCAAGAACCATCAGAAGAGAAAGAAGAAGCCATTTTGGCATTCTTCCTCTGCGGTCAGGCAGCCCTCCTATCAAGGAGGTCAGCAGCAGCAGCAGCATCAGCAACAGCAGCAGTAGGCTCAAGCTTGGCGCCCGCGGCCCAAGCAGGGTCCTCATCAGCCCCAGAAAGGAGGCCGGGCAGGGTCCAGGAGCCTCCTCCTCCTCTAAGCCTGCTCAGTAGCGGGTTGGGTGCTGCCACCCTTACACCGTCCGCCCGGCTCTGGGGTCCTCCTGAGGGGCGGCTCCGCAACTTATTTTCCGCCTGTTCCGATATCACTTCGCACAGGTGGGTTCTCAAAGTGGTCAGTCAGACTGCCTCTAGAATTCGAGCAGTACCCTCCCAGCCGAGCCCACGCCCCTTGGGAGAAAAGGATCTCAGCTTGCACTTAGTCGGCTGTTCGAGACGACGTAGCTCAGCTCCTGTGCAAGGAGGCAGTAGCTCCAGTGCCGGATTCTCCAACAGACCCAGACTTCGTTTCCAGGTACTTACTGGTGCTCAAGTGGATGGGGGGGGGTTGGTGCCCCATCCTAGATCTCCAGGACCCGAATCGATATATCAGGTCTTGCACTTTCTGGATGGTAACTCTGAGCCAGATCATACCATTTCCGTCTTTCGGATGAGACATTAAACCGAGGTCCCATCTGCCTGGATTGGTGGTAGTTCAGGTGGATGTTAAAGATCCCATTGCACTTATTGAAAAGGGTAGGGGAATTTCCCCGGTGTCCTGGCTAAATTTCCCTCATTCACTAAAAATACCACTAACAGCTTAATCTGGTTCAAGGTCAGTTGGCATTCATCTGTATCCCCCTCCCCCGGGTCGTGCCTGAAAATAGGCAGGATTTGTCTAGTGTACTCACCCGGTCAACAAAAACTAAATAAAATAAAATAATATAAATAAAATAAATCCCTGGAGCGAAACATGGGGTTCTGTTCACTGGATCTACAGGACGCGTTCTTTCACGTCCCAATCCATCCGTCCCATCAGCGGTTTCTCCGCTTCAGGGTCGAGGGGACCCTGTATGACTTTCGAGCCATACCATTCAGCCTGTCATCAGCCCCACGGGTCTTCACCAAATGCATTGCAGTGGTGGCAGCCCACCCTCGGGGTCAAGTCTGAATCTACCCTTATCTCGACGATTGGCTCCTGGCGGGTTCCTCCCTGCACGAGGTGGAGAGGTCCAGGGATCTGGCCCTTCGAACATGCTCCCAACTCGGCCTCCTGATCAACAAGGCCAAGTCGGAACTCGTGCTCTCTCAGGTGATGGGCTTCATTGGGGCAGAGCTTGACTCTTGTCAAGCCAGAGCTCAACTCGGCGGACAGAGCGGAGGTTCTCTCTCTTTTGCCCAATCATTTCTGGTTGGGCACTTACGCACTGCTCGGGACTTTCTGCGCCTCCTTGGTTACATGCCGGTGTGCACCTCAGTGGTCCGTTGGGCCCAGTGGCACATGCGCCCCCTCCAGTGGCATCTGGCCACCCAGTGGACTCAGCGATATGGTCACTTCGACCAGCTGATCACTGTAACCCAGAAGATGTGGGACGATCTCCAATGGTGGACCGCCCCAGACTGGTTGCAGGAAGGGATTCTGTTTGTCCGCCCCGAGCCGACAGTCGTCCTTACGACCAGTGCCTCTCTCATGAGCTGGGGAGCCCACATGAGGGACAGCAGGGCCCATGGGTTCTGGACCCCCAAGGAGTCCCAATGCCACATCAACCTGTTAGAGCTCAGAGCAGTCAGACTGGCCCTGTCAGCTTTTGATCCTCAGCTCCGGGGTCAAGCGATTCAAGTCCAGACGGACAGTACCACAACCATGTACTACCTCAACAAACAAGGCAGCACGCACTCCCGTCTGCTGTGCAAGGAGGTGCTTCGCATCTGGACCCTTGTAAGCTGGTTGGAGGCAGCTCTCCTAGCCATCCATGTGGCACGAGTCTCGAACTAGCTGGCGGATGCTCTCAGCCACATAGGCCAGACATCCCATGAGTGGTCTCTCCATCCAGTGGTAGCTTACAGCCTGTTCTCCCATTGGGGCAAACCGATGGTGGACCTGTTTGTCTCCAGGAGAAAACACCAAGCTGAGGCTGTATCATGCCCACCCCCTTCAGCAGGGCTCGCTGCAGGAGGATGCCTTCTCGAGGCCATGGACCCACCCCAGTCCTCCTCTACGCCTTCCCTCCCTTTCCTTGATCCACAAGGTGTTACTCAAGGTGAGGAGGGACAAGGCGATGGTGATCCTGGTAGCCCCAGATTGGCCGTGCCAGTTCTGGTACCCAGATCTCCTCAGACTCAGCTGCAGACCCCTGGAGCAGCTTTGTACACACCCGGACCTGATATCTCTGAACCAGGGGAAGGTATTCCATCCGGAACTTCATTCCCTGCACCTCACAGCCTGGTACCTGAGTGGCTAGAGTTCCAGGCTTTGGGTCATTCCGAAGATGTCTACACCGTGGTGGAGGCATCTAGAAAGGAATCGACCAGGAAATGGTATGCCTTCAAATGGGAGAGATTTTCCATTTGGTCCCAGGGCAAGGGTCTGGACCCCTTGTCCTGTCCTGTCCTGTCCTGTCCTGTGGCTAACATTCTCGATTACCTTTGGTCTCTCTCCAAAGGGGTTCTCAGGCATCAACCCTTAGGGTGCACCTGGCAGCCATTTCAGCTTACCGGGCGTGGTCCGGTCAGCTGACATTGGCGCAGGAGGCAGTGGTCAGGCTCTTCTTCAAAGGCCTGATCACATATCCCCTCCGGTGCATGAACCTCCACCTCCATGGGATCTGTTGCTGGTTTTGGTAAAGCTCATGGGCAAGCCATTCGAACCCATGCACAAGTGTGATCTGTCACACTTGTCATGGAAGATGGCTTTCTTGGTGGCTATCACGTCAGCCAGAAGGACAGGGGAGCTCCAGGCGCTTTCGGTGGACTCCCCTTATCTGGCCTTTAACAGGGACAAAGTTGTCCTGCACCCCCACCCGAAATTCCTTCAGAAGGTGGTGTCAGAGTTTCACCTTAACCAGGTGTTGACTCTGTCTGTATACTACCCTAATTACACCTTGGACACCGAGTTCAGGCTCCGTACTTTGGACCTGAGACGTGCTCTCTCCTACTACAAGGAGGGAACGTCGGAAATTCATGGAGAGGTTCGCCAGCTGTTTGTTACCTACGCTGAAGCCGCTTCTGGCAGACCTGCAGCCAAACAGACCATAGCAAGATGGATTATGTCATGCATAGGTCTGTGCTATGAGTTGGCGGGCAAGGAGCCTCCCATAGGCATAAGAACTCATTCTACCCGCCATACTGCTGCATCGGTGGCTGCTTCCAGGGACATCCCTATCCAGGAAATCTTGTCAGGCTGCTACCTGAAAGACAGCAAACACCCTTATCACCCACTACCACATCGACCTTGAGTCACTCCGGGATGCTGATTTGGGGGCCTTGGTTCTCCAATCTCTGTTTCCTAAGTAGGGGGTGTGCGTTTTGCCTCTCTCCTCCCAGAGAACTGCTAGGAGTCTGCCAATAAGTGTGGATGAACAACATATCCACAATCCTGGGACAACAGGTTACTCACCTGTAACAGTAGTTCTAGGAGTGGTATATGTTGTTCATCCACATGCACCCACCCGACCTCCCCAGCTTAGGGCACACAAACTTGCTTCCAATGGGCTAAGATCTGGTGTCATTGGGTGAAGCCGAGGTATATACCACCCGAGTGGGTGGGAGGGGCCAGCCTGAAGACTTCCGGCAAGATTTAAAGTGGAAGGGGACATGCCAGTAAGTGTGGATGAACAACATATACCACTCCTAGAACTACTGTTATAGGTGAGTAACGTGTTCTTTCTGTACGCCTTTCCTCCCTTCCCAGTTCTGCACAGAGTGCTGCTCAAGCTTCAAACAGAAGGGGCTCAAATGATCCTGGTCTCCCCTTTTTGGCATTGTCAAATATGGTTCCCGCATCAGCTGCTGGCAGTGGAGCCCCCGGTTCCTCTGCCGCTTTGTCACAATCTCCTGACCCAGGAAGGGGCACTGTCGTCAAGGCACAGGTCAGGAAGCATAGGAAAAACCCGGAGCAGTTGTAGAATTCACAAAAAGTATATATTAGTACTAGCAGTAACATTTTAAAAAAAATACAGATTTCAGTATAACTGTTTGCAGAGGCAGAATGAACAAAGAGCCATCTGACCATCTGAGTTTTCCTTCAATCTCTGTGTCTCTCAAAACATTGCAGCTCTCTCTCTCTCTCTCTCTCTTTACAACCCCCCTTCTTAACAAGCATCCTGTTTTTTTCTAAAATGTTCTTGTCAATTTCATGCAGGTATAGCAAGAGCAGTGTCCCAGAACTGAGGTCCCTTCTCCACAGCATCTGAAATAGGGCTTAAAAACCTGCTCTCAGGTTAACCCCTTGAGTTCCCAAAAGCATTACTAACATACTAAATCCGACATACTAAAATGCCAGCAGAACAGGCCTAACGGTCTTTTGTGTCTGCTCTTTTGGTCAGCCCCCGCCCTGGGAGCTGACCTTGCTGCCCCCGTCGCCCTCTCTGGTTTCTCCCTTCCCAGTCCCGGATATTCTTGCTGCACAGGACTTTGCTTCCAGAATCCTTCCTCTGTACCTGTCCCACCCCCTCTTGAACCCCACCAGCCCCCTGAGCAGTGCATTCCATGGCTCCACCACCCTTTCAGTGAAGTAGCACCTCCTCTTTTCTCCCCTGAATCTCCCCCTCCAGCTTCCACCCATGCCCTCTAGTTGCCCCTCCCTCCTTCCTTCGGAGCACCCTGACTGCTCCTCCCCTATTTACCCCTTCATGTACCTGAAGACCTCTATCATGTCCCCCCGGTCCCTTCTCTCTTCCAATGTGTACATATTTAGCTCTTCGAGCCTCTCCCTATAAATCCTGTCCCCCAAGCCCCAGATCATTTTGGTTGCCCTCCTCTGGACTCTCTCCAGGAGTTCGATGTCCCTCTTTAAGTGTTGCCTCCAATACTGCACGCAGTACTCAAGGTGCGGCCTCACCAAGCAGTTATACAGAGGGAGTATCATTTCCCTCCTTCTGGAGGTGATCCCCCTAGCGATGCATCCCAGCATCCTGTTGGCCTTTGCCACTGCCCTCCTACAGGTCTCAGAGTTGTTCATCTTGACATCTTCCACCACCCCCAGGTCCCTCTCAGCCATTGAGACTTGTAGTATTCCCCCCCCCCCCAGGGTGTACACTTGGCCTGGGTTTATGGCTCCCAGGTGCAGTACTTTGCATTTCCCTGCATTGAACCTCAGTTTCCACTTTCTAGACCACCTTTCTAGAGCCTCCAGGTCCCCCTGTATGGCCACCCTCCCTCCTCCCCATCCACCACCGCCCCCAGTTTTGGGTCATCTGCAAAGAGACTCATCTCACTCCTGATACCCTTCCTTATGTCAGAGACATAGGCGTTGAACAGGAGGGGCCCAAGGACCGATCCTTGAGGGACCCCCACTAATGACCCTACTTGGGGATGAGACTATCCCGCCAACCACGACCCTCTGGGTCCGGTCCTGGAGCCAATTTTCTATCCATCTGATCATCTGGTTCCCCACCCCCATTTCTACCAACTTATCCAACAGGCCTCCATGAGGAACAGAATCAAACGCCTTGCTGAAATCAAGAAAGAAGACGTCCACCGGTCTACCCAGGTCCAAGACACTTGTCACCCAGTCATAGAACTCCACAAGGTTTGTCTGACATGATTTCCCTGGGACGAATCCATGCTGTCTATCGTCCAGGCCTCCCCCCCCAGCCTCTCCTTGACAATGCCCTCCATCACCTTGCCCACCACCAATGTCAGGCTGATGGGCCTGTAGTTCCCTGCCTCCTCCTTTGATCCCCCTTGTGGGTAGGCACTATATGTGCCACCTTCCAGTCCTGGGGCACCCACCTTGTCCTCAGAGAGATGCTGAAAAGGTCTGCCAGGGGCTTTGCCAGGACATCCGTCAGTTCCTTCAGCACTCTGGGATGTAATTTATCCAGCCCCAGTGCTTTCTCTGTCTTAAGGGACCTGAGGGCTTCCCTCACTCTCTCTGCCATGATTTCAACCTCCGTTACCTCATCCCCCTGCTTTGCCTTCCCCCCTCCTGCCAATGATGGCCCCCACCTCTCCCCAGACCCACCGATCGGTAAGGGTCCCCCCCCTTCCTCAGTTTCACCATCTCATACCATGTATGATGCAGCCCCCCCCAGCTTACTGCAATAATCTCAAACTATAATTATATACATTTCAACAGTAACACTATATAATTTCTAAAGAATGGGATCCCAATATCAGTTACATTTCCACATAATGATTTACATATATTTTTATACCAGCAGATATGCAGAGGAGGACAAGACAGAAACAGCAAGGGAAGACTGAGAGAAAGTGAGAGGCAGAGAATTGCGAGATGGTCGGGGTCCTATTCAACCCTGTCACAGGCACGCTGGTCCATCCAGGGCTGAAATCCCTTCACCTTCACGAGTGGCTCCTCAAGACATACAAAATGACACATACTCCATAATACAAAGCATCGTAGGCTGTATATGCAAATCACCACAAAATATTATGCTGGTTCAACTTTAAGCAGAAATGCATAGTGCCGAAAGGCCTCTCATATAGTCTGCAAAGGGTCCTACCAGGACTCATCAGTGTGCCTCATCTGTATAATGCCTCAGTGGAATGAACCAGCTACCCTAAGTTGGTCTATCTGAGTTGGGTTGTGGTGAGCCCAATAAAAAAAAAAAAAAAGCTAAAAGACAAAGAACCTTAGTGCGCAAGCACTGAGGCAATGGTTCCCCCAAAGGGCATTGGCTGGGAAGGCAAGTTTCCAAAAAATAGAAAATCACACATACCCCCATAATACAAAGCATCATGGGCTGCGTATGCAAATCACCCCAAAATGTTATGCTGGTTCAACCCCTTTGGGGTAACCCTTGCCTCAGTGCTTGTGCACTAGGGTTCTTTGTGTGTTTTTTTTTTTTTTTGTTGGTCTATTTGGTCTACACTCCCCGGTCCCCGAACACATTCCACTCTGCTGCTGCTTCTTGTACACCTTCCACCCGTCCCTGGGGGAGTCCTGTCTAGGTTCCCCACTTCACCAACCTCATCTGTGAAATCCCCTTCCTTTCCCCAGTTCTGTTTTTTCCACCGTCACGTGCGTACTGTGGGAGCCTCAGTCATCGAAACTGTGTCACAGCTTTTCAGTTCATTACCACCTTAGTTCAGTGCCAAGCTCTCTTTTCTGACTGATTTTCGTTATTTTTCCCAAATCATCATGTCAGGTCCTGAGGAGTGTAAGAAGGCCAAGAAGAAAAATGACAGTGACAACAGCAGTCTCCCATGCATCAATGCTCCTTTGGCAGCCATATTGCCGTCCAGGACCGGCAGAATGGCTGCTGGGCCAGCCTTGGCACAGACCACAATATGGACATGTGACACCCGATTCTCCGTGGACTACCTCACCCTTGAGAAGCACACATTTGAAGTGGGGCCATGATCCACCCACCTTTGGAGGCAGTGCCTCTGAGCCCCTTCCCAGTACTATACTGTACATACTGAGGAAGTCCAGGGCGCTCACTGTGCTCAGTTTGCCGAGGTGTCTGAGGCCCGGGGGGTCTTGTGGACAGTGAGCTCCCTTCAGGGGGCTGGCTGAGCATCCACCTTAGTCTGTCAGCCCTTCGGAGCAGCAACTCCCCCCCCCCCCCGGTGATGAGCTCAAGCTACAGTGGTTTCTACAGTGGGAATCTCAACATTGTGGCCGCCACAAGACCAAGTCCCCTTCTGATACTGCTCATGGTGCCAGTGGGGGAATGGTTCGTAACTGACCTTGTCTCTGACTCATAGGTCGTTGTTATCTCTTCCCCTGAGTGCTCTGATGACTCAGGGGCGGGGTGACGATGCTGACCTTGGACCTAGGGTTGGAGCCAGTGAAGGTGGGTGCCTTCCTCTGGCCTGGTTCTGAGTCTGACTTGGGACCAGGAATCCATCTTGGGGTTGTCGCTCAGGCTGACACTGGGAATATCAGTGGGGACCCCTTCTGGCACTATTTGCGGGGCGGAGTGGGTCTGGCCTGGAGACTAGGCATGGCCAGGGGGGTGGCAGAGTCGGCCCTGGTGAGGAGTTGAGGTAGGGCACTGGGCCTGCAACTCTCCTTTTGGCCAGAGAGACAGTATTAACTCTGGCAGGGGTGACAGCATTAGCCTGGGGTCAGAGAGTTTTTATGGTGGCACACACTGTGATGCACATCAGGCAGCTTATGGCAGGCACCTGTGGGCAATACTGAGTTGGCTCTTGGCATCCATGCTGGATTGCATATCAGCCAGGCAGGCAGTGACAGGGTGGAATAGGACCCTGTCCCAGTTGTTATGGAAAGAGTTTGAATGCAGGGATCTGTTCTCTTCTGTTCCTTTCCTGTCTCTTGTCTATCTGGTTGCTCAACCAAATTTTTCTGTGAGACCTAGGATTTGATCACCCCAACAGTCTTGCAATTCTCTGCCTCTCAGTTTTCCCTTGCTGGCTTTTACTCCCTTGCATATCTGCTGATATAAAAATATATGCAAATCATTATGTGGAAATATAACTGATATTGGAATCCCTTTGTTTAGAAAATATATAGTATTAATTTTTGAAATGTGTATAATGGCAGTTGAGATGACTGCGAAAAGCTATTGGAAACTTGAGAGGTTACCTGAGTGCAAATTTTTAAGCCTTTTGCAGAAGAGCTGTGGAAAAGGGGGCCTCAGCTCAGGCACACTGTGTTCCTGCCTTGCACCTGCCTGAAACATACAAGAACAGGATGCTTGTTAAGAATGGGGGTTGGAGGACTTCTAAGAGAGCTGAGCTGCAACTGCTTTAGAGAGAAAAAAGGGACACAGTGATTGAAGGAAAACTCTGATGGATCTTTATTTTATTTTGCCTTTGTAAATATTATACTTAACGGTTTATTTTTTGTGTTGGCTCGCGCTTCGCGGCCAACATATTACAATAATGCTTAATTTGGAGGGGCGGTCACTGTGAGGCGAATGCAGGGCATGCATCAGTAGGTGCGTCCCTCTGTCCCCAGTGAGGCAGCTGCAGGCACTGACACCAGCAACACGTAACGTGGCCACCAGATCAAAGAAAAGGTCCGCTGCAATGAGAGCCAAGCTCGTCATGCAGCGGCACCTTCCGACATGCCTTTGCTGGTGAAGCAAACATGGCAGCAGTGACTGCCGTCACCGCGTGCCACAATGCTGAAGTTTGGGGGTATCCAATCCCCCTGTTGGCATGCCCTAACCTATTTCATGTGCCGAAGGAGCCCACTCCCCATCGGCATAATACCCCCATTTGTTGTGTGCCGAGGGAAACCCCAATCCCCTCGACGCACCCCCCACTGGTATGTGCCGACAGGGTGCCCAATTCCCCATCAGCTAGCCCCCCAAACACTTCCTTTCTGCTGGGGCCCACCCCAGCATGCCAAATGCCCCGTGAAACAAAAACCATCCTGCAACTTTTTTTTCTTTTTTAAATCGGTAAAAGAGAAAATGATCCATATGGTTCCCCACAGGTATGTGCTGGCGAGGGTACCCAATCCTCGTCAGCTAGCCCACTAAACACTCGGGTGGTATGCTGGGGCCTGCCCCAGCGTGCCGTGCCTGACCAAAAAAAAAAAAAAAAAAAGTCCGCATTTTTTTTTTTTTTTTTAACCTGTAAAAGAAGAAGACTGTCCTCATGGTCTGTCCTGCGCCCTGCCTCCTACCCCCCTTCACCCCATACTTACTCCAGAGTCGGCGCAATGATCTTTGGTGGACGGGACCATGTCTGCACTCTTCAAAGCCGACTGCGAACTGAAGAAATGCCGGTAAGCTGTATAATGGCATAAATAGTTTTTTTCTTCAACTTTGGTGCATATCTCGGGCATTTTTAGGAATACATTTTCAACATGGGTTATTGGGGCCCCTCCTCATGAATTCAGTCAATGTCATGGTGTTATTCAGTCGCGAAAGGTGAATTAGTGGTCTCTGCGCAGAATCACCTTTTGGGACCAGTTAACAAAATGACAGTGTCACTGTTCATGAGGTGGGCTCTCAGAAAGCCTATGTTGCAAATTTGGTGAAAAAAAAAATCCAAAAAATGACTGCTTTGCGAGCATGCATTGCGCAGTTTCCATGCACGCTGATAACTTCATATTTTCACTCCATATTTTCAACATTGGCATTTTTCCACACCTTCTTATCAGCAGTACAGCTGTCATTTTACATATCCTGGCCAAAATGTGTTTTCGCACTTCCGGTGCAGAATAACACGGTCGCTGTGCGAAGTCAGTTTTTGGGACGGTTTGACAAAATTACAGTGACAATCTTCTTGAGCAGTGGTCCTAAAATGCATATGTTGAAAATGTGGTGATGAAAGTCCATAAAATGACTGTGTTACAAGGATGCGTTTCGCAGTTTCCACACACCCTTGTAACCTCGCAAATGTGCAGTATTTTCAAGCCAGATTTTCAACACTGGTGTTTTTCACACCTCCTTATGAACAGTACAGCTGTCATTTTTCACATCCTGCCCAAAATGTGTTTTTGCACCTGTGACGCAGACTGGTTGGTCACTGTGGGAAATCAACTTTTGGGACAGATTAACAAAATCACAGTGCCACTGTTCATGAGGGGCAGTCTCAAAATGCCTGTTTTGAAAATGTGTCTCTTCAGGGTGGGGGTGGGGTTGGTGTCAGTTCAGTACTTCATTGCCATTCCTATTATGCATCTCTAACTCCTGCACTACCAATGCCAATGCCAGCGAGACAACATTCAGCATTGACAAATGCTTGTTTATGTTACTGGTAGTGTAAATAAATATTTTTTGGTGAATTCTACAACTGCTCCTGGTTTCCTGTGCTTCCTGACCTGTGCCTTGATGACACCAGCCATTCACCTTGCCACCCAGGGCCTGGAGATGGCAAGGCACCAAGCGATGGCATCATACGACATCAGCAAGGTAGCATCCAGATTGACGGGAACAGCAGTCTGCATTTGATGGACAACATGGCTTCGCCTCTCCTGGTTGGCGCCTCTGGCCCAGTGTAGGGTGTCCAACTAGCATTTCCAGGGGACTCACTTGTTTCCCCCTCAGAGTTTGATGTAAGTTGTTGGGGCGCCCTCCTGCTCCTAGGCCACGGGAGACTCCACCTACCCGTGATCTGTCTCGAGTCCTCTTGGACCTGTGAGGAGTCCCTGCCCTGCAGTGGTTAACCCCACCAGAGGGCTAAGGGATCATTTTTCCCTCATGGTGAGCCTGCACCTCCCCTGTTTTGGTGAAAGCTTGATACTCTGACCCATAAGTGGGAATGAATGGTGAAGATTGGTCCTTGGAAGACATGAAAATTATGTACTCACCGTAATTGTTGATCTTCCAGAATGTCTTTGCCATTCATTCACATGCCAGCCCACCTTCCCCTGCTCAGATAAGAGTCAGGGCCTCTGGGTAGTTCAGCCTGTGATGCTACACACATGGCATCTTCCTGCCACTCCTTCAGGGCCCTCCCCACTAGAGAGTTAGCTCTTTTTTTTCCTGCAGCTGTAGTTGGGCCCTCTTGCCCCTTCATGCCACCTGTTTTTTTTTTTTTTTAAACTAAAGAAAAACAGGAATGAGGAGTCCCCAACCCTCTTTTCCAAAAACAAAAAAAAAGGGGGGGAAGTTTTTACAAACAAAACAAAAAAGGGGGGTGGGCACAAACATGTTTTTATGCCTTTTTCCTCCTAGCTCTCCTTTTCCTGCCAGGTCTCTAGTGATACTTTCTAGAGCTGCTGTGACTTCAGTCTCCACCTTACACATTTCCAGCCTCTGCCAACTGGCAGCTTAGCCGTGCGACAGTGTGTAGCCTCCAGATCCAGTGTCTGGGAGAGGGCTAGAGGGTTCCTTATTCTATACTGCTCAAGTTCTCAGCCTGTGTACTATTCCCACACTTAAGTGCTGGGACACTCTCTTTACTGCTTTTTCCTTTCTTATGTCTTGCAGTGGCAAGAAGATAGTAGTTATGCATCTTATCTGCGTCAGTCTTCACCATTCATCACATATGGGTACTGGCCAGAGATCAGGACCCCGCGGGAGCTTTTTTAAAGGGTAGGCGGAGCCGACACAGCATCGGCGCCGCCCTCGAGGCCGATGTACTGCGTGGCGCTCGAGGGTTGGCCGTTAGGCTGTGTCGACTCCGCCTGCCTACCAGTTCTTCGTCTCCCGCCGTCGAGGTCGCCTCGTGGGAAGCTTTCTCTGTAATTTAGGCCTTTCAGCCTGCTCGAAAAAATCGACGTCAGTCCGTCGGTCGTCTACCGGTTCTGGGTTCTGCCTCCACTCGACGTCGCCGGTAAGATCTTTCCTTTTATTTCAAATTGTGCGACGTCGAGTCTGTTTTGTGGTGTTTTTTTCTCCATAGGTCATGTCTCGGTCGGAGGGCAAAAAGTCTTCTAAGACGGGTCGGCCCCCCCTGCGTCGGTGCCCGTGCGGCGGAAAATATTCCGTCACCGACCAGCACGACCCGGTCGTGTGTCTTGGCCCACTACCGACATGGATTAAATGCGATGCCTGCTTCTCCATGAACCGCGCGCGTCCTCGAACAGCCTTGGCGTTGAAAGTAGTGAAGCTCCGCCCGACTTTTGGGGTAGGGTTACTTTTCGTCGGGCCAAACCCGCTCTCTGGCCGTTCCTCAGGTCCCCTCCGGTTCTCTCGGACGAGGAGGAGAGCCTCGGCTACTGTAGCCTGGCCATTGCGAGGCTCCTCAGCGGCGCAGGAAGCCCGTCCTTCCTCCCGGGGAGGCGGGCGGGCGCCGCTCGCCAGCGCGCCGAGAGTTGAGCTCCCCTGATGTCGCTCCCGCGCTCGGAAGGCCTGAGTCGGCGCCGTCCTCCACGCCGTTGGTCAGTGCCGCCGGAGCCTTGGCGCCGTTTGCGGCGCCGTGGGCCGTGTCGGTGCTGTCGTCGGCGCCGACTCGTCGCTCAGCACCGTGGGCCCTGTCGATGCCGTTCGTGGTGCCGATGCTGCTCACGGCGCTGTGGGACAGGATCCAGCGTCTTCTTTCACCATGTCTCGCCTCGGCGCCGAGGTTGAGCATGGCACTGTGCCTGCACGGCTCGGCGCCGTAGGGCCTTCGGCTTCGGCTGTCGGTGCCGTCCTCGGCGCCGTCCACGCTCTCGGTTCCGCTCGCAGTGCCGAAGGGCCGGTCAGTGCCAAGTCCGCCCCTTGGGGCGTCGTCGACGCCGCTTCCGTCCTCGGTGCCGCTCGTGGTGCCGAGGGGCCTGGCGGTGTCTTTGTCGGCGCCAAGGTTGCTGCTAAGGCTGCTGTCGGCGCCGTCTCTGTCCCTGATACGGCCCCCGTGCTAGTGGAGTTGACGGCGTCGCGTCTGGCCCTGGCTCTGAACCTTTGGCCCGAGCTGCCCTGGCGCCTTCTGTGAGCCCCGCCCGCGGGGTTGCGGAGGGCATGGGTGCCGTCTCGGACACAGCTCTGGCTGCTGGGCCCTCTGGCAAAGTTGGTTTCGCCCACCCTCCTATTGTTTGGCTCAGAGCCTCGGACTCTACCTCTTCGGAGTCGGAGTCGGGCTCGGAGTCAGATGGGCAGTCACACCCTTTGGGGTTGTCTGCGGAGGAGGGCGCTCCCGTGGTCTCGTCGACGAGTCGAAGCCAGCCCCCTACTGAGGAGAGTCAGGTGGCCCCCGAGGCTAGGGTCAGTGTTGCTGACCAGCAGGCAGTGGTGCGTGCCACCATTGCTCTGCAACCTGCCCTTGGGGGTTTCATCGACCCCTCAGTGGTGGTACCCCCTGCAGTGGTGTGTCTTGATCGCCTAACTTTGGGGCCCATCGAGAAGCCTGCAGGAGGGGAGGGTGCTGTTCCCTGGCTCTCCCCTTCAGGGACAGCCCAGAGATGCTAGCTACCTAGGCTGGCCCTCTCGAGGAGGAGGACTCTCTCGGACTCTGAGGGGTGTGGGGTCAGCGCGTCGGCCTTTCTCTGGGGTCCACCCGGGCCCTGGGCAAGGCCAAAGTGCGGATTTTCACCCTTCCCCTTCCGGTTCCTTGAGGTAGTCCCATTCTTTTGAGGCAGGGGACCGTCCTTCTGGACTTTTACGGCCCCGGTCGCCTCACTGGGGGGATTCTTCTGGGTGCAGCCAAGGCAGTACCAATGTGGTTGTACAGCTGTCGGCTGTGGAGTCTTCCGGGGCACCCTCCTCGGGTGCTCATGGTCTACTCCCTAGCCCTGGCGGAGGTCAGCCGACTTCTTTTCTCGGCTCTGCCCATATTCCTCTGCCACATTCTCCAGCGCTCCCAGGCATTCTTGGTCCTAGCGGCCCTCTCACCTGGGAGCAGTTCAGAGCGGTGGCTGCCCGGTTCCCTGCCTACGTTAGGGCTATGGACAGCCAGGTTTTCAACCTCCCCCCGTGCAGCCACCCTCGGGACGTATGGTGACCTCCAGCTTCTCATCCCTCTCTTCTGGGGGAGAGGAACCCTCTGTCCACATCTCTCCGGCTGCTGATCTCTCTGAGTATCAGCGCTTCCTCGTGAGGATGTTGGAGGACTTGCACCTTTCTCCCTCTTCTGTTAGCAATCCTGAGCATGCGGCGCACGCCCGTCTAGGCGATTATGGCGAGGCCACCCTTGTGATGCCGCCCTGGCCTGCTCCCTTTCGGGAGGCGTCCTTGCGTTTCTGGCAGAGGCCCTTCTCCGGAGTTCCTGCCCCTAGGGATCTCAGCCAGAGGTATTGCGCTCCTGAGTCTCAGGTTCTATGCCTCATCCATGATCCGGCAGGCATCTGGACACCCTGATGGGCCGCACCCTCCGCCGTGACCGGCCCCGGATCAAGACTCCTCGGTTTTGATTTTTGGGGGAGGAGGACCTTCTACTCGGCACGGTTGCTCCTTTCTATTTCCGCTCACCAGGCCCACTATGCAGCCTACAACAGGTTCTTGTGGTCCACGCTAGGTCAGGTCCTAGCTTCTTTGCCTGACTCGGAGCAAACCAGACAAGCCATCGCACTCTCTGCACGATGCCTGGAGCTAGCAAGGCACCAAACGAGGGTATCTTACGACACCAGCGAGGTAGCTACCAGGGTCGTAGGGACAGCGATCTGCACCAGGAGATCAGCGTGGCTACGTCTTTCCCGGTTGTCACCCTTGGCCCGGCGTAGGGTGATTTGCTCCGCCCACCAGGGAACCTACCTTTTCTCCCGTAGAGCGAGACGGCGCTTGTCGTGGCAACTTCCTTCTCCCTCCGGGGAGACCCCGTCTCGCTCTCCCACTCTCGGGCCTCCCCAGGCCGGAAGGTTCCCAGCAGTGTGTCACCCACAGGGCTGAGGGACTCTGTCCCTTAGGGTGTAAAACAACCCCCTTGCGAGGGCTTGAGTACTCACCCATATGTGATGAATGGTGAAGATTGACACAGATAAGATATGAAAAGTGCGTCCTACCGTGAATTCTGATCTTTCTGTGTCTTCTCATTCATCCTAACCCATCATCACTTGGGGCCTCAGTCTCTGGGCCCCCCTCCCTCTTTGGAGTGGGATAAAGTAGGGACACACAGGGGGGTATTCTCCTTCAAAGGGTTCAGCTCGAGCAGCACTCCCTCTCTACTACATGTCTCCACCCCAGTGGGGTGGGAGTTGGTAGTTGCCCTCCTCCTGTTCTCCTTCTGGTTTCCATCCAACTGTTTTTAAAACAAAAACAAAAAAATCCCTTTTTTTCACTAAACATCTTCCTGAGAGAGTATTAAATCCCTATACCCTGTCTTTCTTCCAGAATAGCCGACTCTGCTTCTGGGGTATTTGCCAGTTATTCTGTGCCTTGAATTCTGGCAGAGAGCTTCGCTACTCCTTGCAGTTCCTATACAATCTGGTGACGGACAAGGGTCTCGGATACCTTGTTACCTCTCACTGTCTCCTAAATTTTCTCTCCTTCCTACCCTCCCTTCTTCCGCTTCCAGAGATTGGGGCCCCTACCCAATCCCCTTAGTCTCATCTCTTCTTTGCTGTCCTCTCAGTCGTTATTTCTCCTTTTAGTTCAGTTTTTCCTTTCCTTTTTCTGTCCCTTGAACTCTCTTGTCCACCCTCCATCCCTTCCTCTTACCTCTCCGGCGACTCAGAACTGGTAGGCAGGCAGAGTGAGCACCTCATCGGCCAACCCTCGGCGCCACGCAATCGTCGGCCTCGAGGGCGGCGCCGATGCTGTGTCGGCTCCGCCTACCCTTTAAAAAAAAAAAAGCTCCCGTGGGGTCCTGATCTCCGGCCAGTACCTATATGTGATGAATGGTGAAGATACACAGAAAGATCAGAATTACGGTAGGTACATAATTTTCATTTTTGGACTCTGTCCTATCTGTCCTACTATCTATACCTTAGATTTTTGGTATGGTACGGTAACATTTTATTTATACAGTGATACAGCCATTAGGGTTCTGAAAATCCCTGTTCACAAGGCTTACCTGTTTACATTGTACAAAATTATTACAACTATACATTTATAACAATACAAGTTACAGAAAAGTACAGAACAATACATCAGAGTTTACAAACTCATCAATAACAGGCATATTAGCATTTTTAGATTTACATTAATTTCACCTATTACAACAACGAAAACTAAGTTCGTGATTCAGGCCATTTTTAAAAACATGATCAGTAGTTGTTAGTTCACGTAAAAAAGGAGGAAGACAATTCCAACTTTTAGCTACTTGATATTGAAGGGTCATTTCACTAAATCGATTTTTTTGCTTTGTATTATTAAATCTCTAGCACCAGTTTTTCTTAAATTTAAACCGTCTTTTGGTTTTTGTAATTTGTTTTTTAAGTTATCTAAAGATTGATTTTTAAATATATTATGAACCTGATTTAGCCAGATTCCCCTAGCCCATAAGTCTAATGGAATCCAACCCAAATCCATATACATAGTGCAATGATGCATTTTAAAGTCACACCTTAACACAAATCTTGCAAGCTTATTATAAAGTGTATCCAAGTTATTTAAATGTTTTCTTGCTGTATGTCTGTAAATATGACTTCCATAGTCAATAACCGGCATTATTAATTGATTGACCATAATCAGTCTCGTTTCTCTTGTCATACAATTTGATATTCGTCTCATAGCTCCAATCTTAACATGTGTTTTCTTTATTAAATTTGTTATATGGTATTGGAAAGTAAGACATTGATCTATATGTACCCCTAAATATTTATATGTTTCAGTTTGTTCTAAAAACTTACCCTCTTGTGTCTTTATATTTAATTTTGAAATTCCCTTTAAGTCCAATGCAAATGACATAACCTGTGTCTTTTTACTATTAACTAATAAACCCAGAGATTAAAAGTGACCTGGCATGATGCTAAAGTCACTCTGTATGTTTAGTTTTACTTCACTTATAGTTTTTCCCTCTGCTACTAAAACCGTATCGTCTACGTATAGACGCATTTTTGAATGTCCAATTTTCTTTGGTAAGTCATTTAAATAGACTGTGAACAGGAGGAGGCCCAGGACAGATCCCTGGGGAACCCCTCTTGTTGCATAGTCCGTTCTTGACTGGTGTCCAATTAGGACAACAAATTGTGATCTTTTATCGAGGTATGTTATAAACCAATTACAGGTTTCTTCCTCCACCCCTATTTTCATTAATGAGTTTATCAAAATACTATGGTTTACTAAATCAAATGCTTTAGATTGGTCCACGTATACCGCACCCATGGACTTCGCTTCCCCAAGAGGGGTTGCTATAAGATCCAAAAAGTCAGTGAGTGCGGTAGCCGTGGACCTACCCTGCCTAAAACCATACTGTTGTCGAGTCAATTTATTATATTTTTCCAAGTAGTCCATTAACTGATCATGGACAATTTTTTCAAATAACTTGGATACTGTGGACAGCAAGGCTATTGAACAGTAATTTGAAACATCCTTTGGCTCCCCTCCCTTATCTATTGGTAAAATGTCCCTTAGTATAGGTGACAATTCCATAGCAGCCTCTCTTAATAATTTATTATCTATTCTATCTGGGCCACTTGCTTTATTTATTTTTAATCTATTTATGTTTTTTTAGAACTTCTTTGTTTATCACTCTGTTAAACCTGAATTTGGGTTCTTTCTCATCTTGGGGACTCTCACCCTTTACTTCATTTAAGGTATTAGTTTTAGTTATGAAATCTAATTTCAGATCGGGGATATTTATGAAATAATCATTCAAAATTTCTGCAGCTTTATTTGTTTCAAACACTTTTCCATTCTGACTCAATTTTATTTCACTTTGTTTACTATTTGGATTCATAAGATTTTTTATAACAGACCAATAAGCACCTGGATTTTTGTTGATTCTTTAATCCGCTGTTTATAATATCGAGCTTTGATTATATGTATTACTTGATTCCTTAACCTTTTGTATTGTTCCCAAATTTCACTGTTTAATGTTTTATTTGTTTTTTTCCAATAATGATTTCTAATCCTAATCATTTTTTTTTATTTTTACAGTTAGCCATGGTAAATGTTTTTTCCTATGATCTACTTTTTTATATGGAGCAAATTTATCACAAGCATTAATAAATGTTGTAAATTCCAGTACAGCCTCATTTAAATCCGGGATAAGAAAATTACTATACCAACGGTATTTTGTTTTTGATTCCTCAAGTTCTTGCCTTCTTGGAGCATAAGACCCTTCTAATTGGTATTCTGCCATCATAACCTTTCAGAGATTATCCCGGGTCTCTCCTGTACCAGCCAGAGCTATACGCCAGGGCTGCTGCCAGTCGTCAGGCTGGCTCCTCCTACCCACCCGGGTGGTAACTCCCTCGGCCCCACCCTGTGACACCAGATCTTCCTTTCTGCTGGAAAAAAACAGGTTCCCTTCTTACTGCTCTCGTGTTGAGAAGGCCCTTTGCTCAAATCTTCGGATTTCTTTCCAAATTAATAATAACTTTGTCTTCAGCTTATTCTTCCTACTGACTGACATGGACGATGAGAAGTCTTCTCCGGGGTTCCGTAGGTGCCTCTTTGGACAGAATATGTCTCAGATGGATTCGCACACTGTGTGCGTTTACTGCCTGGGCCACGAGCATGATCCCCAGGCTTGTGACATTTGTCCTACCTTCTACCCATCCATTTTAGAGCACTGCCGCCCCTGCTTACTTTTGGGGTGTCTGAGTGAATGGTACCCACCGGTCAAATTGAAGGATGTCCGTTGGGTGGTCTCTGTGGCTGCTGGGTCCGCCAAACAACTCGAGACATTTGAGGAGGTGGCGGCCCAGGCCACGGCTCAGTCCTCCTTGGCTTTGGCCTTTTTATCGCTTTATTTGGGCACCTCCTTTGCAGGGGCTCTCCCAACTCATGCACAGGGCCCTTTGTAGGTACACAAATCTGAATCTAAGAAACAGGCCAAAAAATGGTCTCGCCGTCAGTCATGGGATTGGGAACGCTCTTGGGCTTCTGATTCCCACGCTTCTCCAGATCCGACTTCAGTCAAGTCCTTGGCCCAGGCCTCTGGCTCCACAGTAACCTCGTCGGGCCAATTGGCCAAGACGCAGGTCGATCTTCCGGCTGAGATTTGTTTCAAACCAGTTGACTTGTTGTTGCCCGAAGAGGCCAATACCTCTCTGTCCAGGACTCTGGTTCTGACTCAGACCCAGGGAGGGATGGATCAGTCCGCTGACCCGTTACCTCTCCTTGTAGAACTGGAGGTGCCTCGGCTCCTGCCGACCTGCTCTGAGGCCAGCCGCCAGTCCCCCCTGGAGTTTGAGGTCCCGGTCTCATTCCTGTGAGTCAAGTGGCTTACATCGATGTCAGCTCTCCTGCTCTCGATGCTCGGGAAAGTTGCACCGCTGTTATGCTTCCTCGGTGAGGAGGGGCTTCGGCAGAAGTTGTATTAGCGCTATGAGGACTTAATGTGGCAACAGCTGGTGTTCGCCG
The DNA here is from genome assembly GCA_016271365.2 of Neoceratodus forsteri. Classification (NCBI taxonomy): domain Eukaryota; kingdom Metazoa; phylum Chordata; order Ceratodontiformes; family Ceratodontidae; genus Neoceratodus; species Neoceratodus forsteri. The sequence goes on along the minus strand of CM057450.1, from coordinate 436,281,217 downwards.
GTATGAAGCCCATTCCAGCTTCTACCCCAGCCGTTACCTGGCTTTCGCCGCATAGGCCAACACCTTCTCTGTCTCCGCAGGAGCAGAATCGTAAAATGGTCCTGGGTCAGTTTCGTCGGGTATCTCCACCGATTTGCGTGGAGCCTTCCCCCAAATAGCCAGTGACCAGCGCTACGACTGAGTCTCAGTCGGCCTCAGGTCTTCCCCATTGACTGTCAGTCACAGTCACCCCTGACCATCCATGGAGGGTCAGCAGGGACTCGGGTAGTCGACCCCTCTTCCAACAACTCTTTGGAGTTGGAGGGTTTCTCGTTGCACTCTCGTCCGGTGGACATGGAGTCAGCGGGGGGGGGGTCTCTCGATGGACGAGGGCCCTACCTCCTTTATGGGCTTTCTCCATCTTATCTCAGAGTCCACAGATCTTAAGATGGAGCCTGTTCAGAAGTGTGCTCGGTACCTGTTTACCGAGATTTTGGACCGGGGTGACTCTCCTGGGGAAGCCTTTCCAGTAGCAGAGGCCATCCTTGGCCCTGCCTTGGAGCTATGGCAGCACCCTGCCTCCTGCCCAGCACCATCGGTTCAGATGACCCGCAAGTATACAGTTCTCACCAGTTCCCTCTCAGGGTTCACAGAACATCCCTCAGCAGAGGGCTTGGTGGCAGATTACATGTTGTGGCACACCGGCAACATAGGACACGTTAATAAACCACCTGAAAAAGAGTCCAAGCAATTGGACCATGCGGCTAAATAGGTTTATGCTGCCTCTTCGCCTGGCCCTCGCCAGGCGAGCTTGGTCCTCCTGATGGCCCAGTTTTCTCATATCCTGTTGGGCAGTCTTGATAAGGTACTCCCTCATCTCCCAGCGGATCTACAGACTACAGTCAAGCAGATCAATCAATCAATCAAAATCTTTATTTAGCCAGGCGTAGACATCGTTGAGCAGAAGCTCATTTTCAGGATGGACCTGGACAAAGGTCATATTCAGTACACGAGGCCAAATACACAACAACAAATATAGACAGTGCACAAGGACATTTATATACACAATTTACGTGTTCCTTAAACAAAGTAAAATATATACCAATATACATGTTTGATATGCAGAATAAATTAAACCGACAATACGTATGTTCAGTCACAGAGCAGATTAGGCAAACAGTATACAAGTTCAGCACACGGAGTAAGTTGTACATACAGTAACATTTTCAGATACCAGGGTGAGACAATTTACACTGAGGCAAAGTCCAAAGGGATAATCATGGAAAATATGCAAAATACAGGTGGAATGAAGTAGGCAGATGCCTGGTAAATAATATGTACAGAGTATGCCAAGGATTGATTGACAGACATGAACGATGAGAACTAAGGTGAGAATGAGGAGGGGTATTGTGTAAGGCAGGCCTGAAACAGTGCCGAGTGGTAAGAGATGGGCAGGAGTGAGGGTCTTGAAGAGGACCAGTACATTGAGACTAGGAATGTGAAGGACTAGTGGCAACAAACAGTGGTGTATAGTCACGGGGCTCCAAGCTGAACACCCTTGTAATGGTATGGGAACCAGTGGAGGGGGACAGGGTAGAGGGTCTGAAAGGTAGCAGATGTCAGAAGGATTCTGTTGCTTTGTGTTAGGAGACAAGTCACTACTTGGGGTATGATAGGTAACAGTGTCAGGGTGATGGTGCAACTTTGTGTTCAGAAACAAGTCACTACTTGGGGAAAAAGCTGCAAGATTCCTTGACAAAATGAGCATAAAGCATTTTGAAAGCTGAGAAATTGTTAGGGAGGACTAATTTCAAGGTATTTTGCAAGTCGTTCCACAGTTTAGGTAGCACATAACTTATGGAGGACCTACTAAAAGCACAGTTTAACCCTGGGAAGAGTAAGGGAGATGTACGAGTCACTTCTCAGGGCATATTTACCTACCACACTTAGTGGAAGACAGTCTGAAATGTATTGGGGTAATTTTTCAGCTCTGTAAGTCCAGAACACAGCGTTTCTCTGCCTTCTGTACTTGAGGGAAGGCCACCCTACTGCAGAATATAAGGAGCAGTGATGAGTGAAGTACGGTGCCCCAGTTATGAACCTCATGGCTCTGTGGTAGAGTGTATCAAGTTTGGCAAGTGCAAAGGCAGGGCCTTGGCAGTACAAGAAGTCAGCATAATCCAGCAAGGATAGGATTGTGGTTTGTACCAGCCTCTTTTTGGCCTCCTGAGTGAGCAGATGTTTGATTCTGTAAAAGAGGCCAAGCCTTTGCCTGAGTTTTTTATCAGCTCTTCAATATGATCAAGGAAGGAAAGTTTCTGATCGAGCCACACACCCAAGTATTTGAATTTGGGTATGAATTCTAATGGTTCGCCTAAAAATGTGGTAATCTGGGGTATGGTTTCTAGTGTTGCAGGGTTGTTAACATTAATAAAGGGTGAAAAAAGCATAGCCTTTGTTGTTTTTGCATTCAATAGGAGTTTCTGATTCAGTAGTTGTAATTGCAGTTGATTAAAGTCCTTTTTTAGATCCGTACATGCTGCTTCAGGAGTAGGTCTGCCAATGTATATTACCATATCATTGGCAAAGAGATGAATGTTGACAGACTTGATTCCTAAATCAGTGTCATTTATATATATTCTGAAGAGCAACGGACCCAGAATGGAGCCTTGTGGTACGCCCCTCAGCAGGGGTTTCAGCAGTGAGAACTCCCCTTCGGCTTTCACCTGCTGTTGGCGAGCTGAGAGATAATTTGAGAACCATCTAAGGGATGTAGAGTCCACGCCAATGTTGCGGAGGGATACCATAAGCAAGTCATGGTCAACATTGTCGAACGCCTTAACTTAGGTTCAAGAGAACTGCGCACACAAAGTTCTTAGAGTCCAAGTCCGCCTACCAGTCATTTGTAACCTTCGCAAGAGCTGAGATTGTGCTATGGCATTGCCTAAATCCTGACTGTAGACGGTTTAGCAGATTTGCAGATTCTAAATAGTTCCTGAGCTGTGCATTCACTGTCTCCTCAGACATTTTGGATAGAATAGGAAGTAATGAAATCGGTCTGTAGTTGTTGAGATTGCAAGGGTCTCTGGCTTTGAATAAGGGGATCACATGGGCGGTTTTCCAGATGGGTGGAATGTCATCATGCAAGAGAGACAGGTTGAAGAGATGCGTGATTGGGACAGCCAGGACGTGGATACTAATTTTAGGAAACAAGGGTCTATGAGGTCCGCTCTGGCACTATTCCTGGCATCCAGGTGTAAAAGTAGCTCTTCAGCTTCTTTCAGGGATGCAGGCTGCAAGGAAAACGCTACATTACTAGTCGGGGCTGCTAAGTCCTGTATACCTAGTTGCAAACGGAGGTTATTGGCTAGGGAAATGTTGAGGGCCAGCCCAGCAGTAGCAAAATGGTTATTAAGATGGGCAAGGATTGACTGTTTATCTGTGACTGTGCTACCATCCTTGGTTACTTTTGCGGGTAAGGAGTTAGGACATGCATGACCCTCAGTATCCTTGAGGGTTTTTCAGAAAGTAGCCGAAGACTTGTAAGTGTCAATTTGTGCCCTGAGGTAGCTTTCCTTGGATTGTCTGACCATCATAGTACAATGGTTCCTAGCCCTTCTGAATGAGGTCCAGTCCATCGGCAGCTTGGTTCTCCATGCTTTTTTCCAAAGCATATCTCTATTGAGTAGTGCTGCTTTTAGTTCTGCCATAAACCACGGGCATGATTTTTTCTTGGTGCGGTTTTTTACCAGGGGGGCATGCTTGTCAAGTGCGCCAAGCATAATTTCTTGAAAAATATCATAAGCTGTGGTTACAGTTTTAGCAAGATAGAAATCCTGCCAACGCAAGGAGTTCCGCAGGTCAGAGAGAAACGCTCAGGGGTTGAAGTTACAGTGATTCCTCATGACAGTAAATCTAGATGTAGAGGCTACTTTAATGGCAGACCTCACACAGGCCACAAAACAGTGATCGCTGATGTCAGAAAAGAACACACCAGCATGAGAAAACAGGTGTGGTTTACTTACTAGAATAAGATCCAGCAGTGTGCCATTATTTGGGTTCTTCCTATTAGGGCACGTTACTTCTGTTATAAGTTGGGATGGTCTGAAAGAGTCAGTAAGGTTTTTGAAGGGTATGGAGATGCTAGAACTCCAGTCCAGGTTAAGTCACCCAATATAATTACTTTTGAGGACACAGACCCTAGAATGCTATTTAGATGGTGTACGAGTAGCATTCCAGCCGATGGGGGCCTGTAGCATCCTATGACACAGAAGGAGACGGATGGGGAGAGGTCAACTTTAAGGGACAGGCTTTCATATTCTTTGGGAATAGAAGTTGAGTTAATGGCAGAGGCTGACAACTTGTCATAGACATAGATGGCAACCCCTCCACCTCTTGATTGTCGCTCTGTTCTGAATATGGTGTAGGATGGTATGTTCACCTCAGAATCTGGGATACTAGGTCTGAGCCAGGATTCCAAGACCACCATAATATCAGGCCTGTATAGAAGCACATTTTTGTAGTAGGCTGCACACATTGATGTGCATGAAGCTCACACCTCTAATATTGGTCAAGTCCGCAGGAGATGCGATAGCCACCGGGGGATCAGGGTTTAGTGGCACAATGCCAGAACACAATAATGAAGTAGCAGAGTTTCTTAATGGCCCTGAGACTAGTCTGTGTGCTCCTAATTCATTGTAAACTTGCCTTGGTATTGCCGTAGGTTGGGAGGGTCACTGGGGCAGAAGCCAAGGGCACATAACGTCGAATAGGCAAGAACCCTAGCCAAAAGGGACAAGGAGAGCTGGGGAACTGACAGAGACAGAGAAGGCATACATTCAAGAGGTTTCCCTGATGTTTCATCACGCCATGTTATCTGCACTAAAAGAATCTTAGAGTTCCCATTGTACCCAAACAGTCCCATGTGGTAATATGCTCAACTCCCCTCATGGGATGCTGCAGTTGGACATTAATGATTTCAAGTAAGCATGGTGAAAGAAGACAAAGCAGCAAGCATCTGACCCTCATAATTAAGCTGGTCCTCAGCATTGGTTGTGAGGGCAAATACAGGCTAATGTCAGGAGGCAGGAACTGTCCATGTTCCTGCACATGTAAAAGAACATCCTTTGAGTAATATCAGGCCCTCAGCTTGAGCTGAAGAGGTATAGTTTTAGGTGAGATAGGCAGCATATCTCTAGGAGGTTGCACAGTTATGTAGCTGAAATGATTGCAGGTTTTACAGACACGCAGCTGGAAGGTGAAAAGCAAATGAGTGTGCCAATGGTCAGTCCAATTAACAGGACTTCCTCAAGGTGGGAGGAGCTAGCGTGTATTTAAAGGAGGCCTGGGAGCGGGTGGGGGTGGGCCGGGACCAGAGGTCAGGCTATGGCAAAACAGCTGCTCCAGATAGCCATGGACATTGGGGACTCCTCGCCTGTTCCATGGTGGCAGTGGCCATGTGCCACAGGGCTTAGCTTCGGATCTCGACCTTCTTGGCAGACACCCAGCACAAGCTAGCAGATGTCCCCTTCCTGGGCACCAACCTATTCGGGACTGGGGTCAAGGGGCACCACCTGCATTAAAAAGTCCAGTGCCCACTTGGACCCAGTGGCATCTGCACATAGGGACCCCAAGGGCTCCAAACAGCAGAAAAAGAAGCACTTTTATTATTTTTTTTTATGCTAATCCTTTTCCCCACCTGGCTCCCGGTCTGCCTGGGTCTTCTGCGCATCCTGATGCTCCGGCCACCATCCAGTACCTCCCAGCTCCTTAGAGACCCTTGCCTATTACCCCCTCGGCGGGGTGGTGGAGAGACCCCTCTAATCTCCGACCAAGTCCAGATCCAGTGTTCAGCGAAGCCTCCTGAGCTGGGCACCCTGTAGACAACCAACCAAACGCTGGCCTGTCACCATTCCTTGTTCTGCCCCTTGAGTGGGGCATGCAGTGGCGCCAGGGGAAGGAGCGCGCGTGCGTCTGCACGTGCTCCCTCCCGGCACTGTGCCCCAACTCAGCCACACTGTGTGTTGCCAGTGCACCACCCCCCAGCCTCCGCTAGGGACCGAAAGTTCACCGACAGCTGGGATCCCCCCCATCCCGGAGAGGGAGAGTTGTCTCTCGGACGTTCAATCCCTCTCCTCCCTTGCTGACCCCCAGTGGCCCAAGTCCATTCTAGAACCCGGGTCGCGGTGTGGAGTGAGGTTTGGTATCCAGTGCCTCAACCCTCAGTGCCACCGGGCCGCCTAAAAGGAGCCCTTTTAAGTTTCGGTCCACCTCCACTCCTGCAGCCAGACCAGCCCAGTTCAACCTGGGCAGCAAGCTTAGTCCTGGCTGCCTCAGCTGAAGTCAGTGGCCTCGGTCATTCACAAGCCTGGAGAGCGAGGCCCCAGTGACTCCTCAGCTGGGCCCTCCTCTGCCTCCAAGTCTACCTGGTGACAGGAGGAGGGGTGCCTCCCTCAAGCCCATCATGCCACCCCTGAGTCCTCACGTGGGGGCCAGCTCTGCCACTTCCTTTCCACCTTGTCTGCTGTCACTGCGTACAAATGGGTTCTCAAAGTGGTCAGTCAGAGTCTGCCTCTGGAATTTGAACTATACCTACCTTGCCGAGCCTGTGCCCCATGGGAAGACATGGTATTCGCAGACATTCTGTCAGCTCTTTGGGACGACATTGCCCAGCTCCTCCACAAGGAGGTCGTACCTCGTGTCGCGGACCCTCTGGAATATCCAGGGTTTGTCTCCAGGTACTTCCTGGTGCCAAAACAAATGAGGGGCTGGTGCCCCATCTTAGATCTGCACAACCTGAACAAGGTCATCAGGTTGCGCACTTTCAGGATGGTAACTCTGTCTCAGATCATACCATCACTAGAGCAAAACATGTGGTTTTGCTCTCTGGATCTTCAGGACGCATTCTTTCACATCTCGATCCATCAGTCATGCCAGCATTTCCTCCACTTCCAAGCAGAGGTAACCTTCCATGAGTTCCAGGCCATGCCATTCGGCCTGTCTTCAGCCCCCAAGGTCTTCACCAACTGCATTGCAGCGGTGGCAGCTTACCTGAGGCACTGAGGGGTCCGGGTTTACCCCTACCTGGATGACTGACTGATCACGGGCCCCTCCAGGCAGGAGGTGGAGCAGTCCAGGGACATAGCCCTCCAGACCTGCATCTCTTTTGGCCTCCTGGTCAACGAGGCCAAGTTGGAACTCATTCCCTCACAGGTGATCATCTTCATCGGGGCAGAGCTCAACTCTTGCAGAGCCAGGGCTCAGCTGCTGGTGGACGGGGTGGAGACTCTCTACTCCTTTGCCCAATCATTTCAGGTTGTGCAATTGCATCCTGCCTGGGACTTCGTATGCCTACTGGGTTACATGGCGGCCTGCACTAGCATAGTCTGTTGGGCCTGCTGGAGAATACGCACTCTTCAGTGGGAGCTGGCATGCCGGTGGTCCCAGTGCAAGGGTCACTTCGACCAGCTGGTCACCGTGACCCAGCTGGTGTGGTACGCCCTCCAGTGATGGTTAATCCTGGTACATCTGCAGGAAGGTATCCCGTTTGTCCGCCCGGAGCCCCGACGGTCATCCTGATGACTGACATCTTTCTTATGGGCTAGGGTGTCCACCTGGGGGACCACTAGAGTCCACAGTGTTTGGACCCCTAAGGAGTCCTGGTGCCACATCAGCCTGCATGAGCTTCGAGCAGTTTGGCTGGTGCTGACTGCCTTTGCTCCTCACATTCGGTGTCAGGTCATCCAGGTCCAGACAGACAATACCACGACCATGTACTACCTCAGCAAGCAGGGCGGGACGAACTCCCTGCCTCTGTGCAGGGAAGCTCTCCGTGTGTGGACTCTAGTGCACAGCCTGGATGCCGATCTCCTGGCCAGCCAAGTGGCCAGTGTCTCCAACTAGCTTGCGGATGCTCTCAGCCATGAGGGCGAGGCGTCTCTCTACCCAGAGGTAGTGCACAGTCTTTGCTCCCAGTTGGGCACCCCCTCTGGTGGACCTGTTTGCCTCCAGGGAGAACGCAAAACTGAGGCTATATTGTTCCCACCCCCTTCAGCACGGAACGCTGCAGGAGGATGCCTTCTCAAGGCCCTGGACTCCAGTCCTCCTCTGTGTTTTCCCTCAGTTTCCCTTGATCCACAAAGTGTTGCTCAAGGCGAGGAGGGACAAGTCACAGGTGATCCTGGTGGCTCCGGACTGGCCACACCAGTTCTGGTACCACAATCTCCTCAGCAGCAGACTCCCGAGGTGTCTTCCTCTACAGCCGGACCTGCTCTCCATTAATCAGGGGAAGGTTCTCCATCCAGACCTTCAGTCCCTGCACTTGACACCCTGGTTGCTGAGCGGCTAGAGTTCCAGGCTTTGGTTCTCTCTGAAGATGTCAACGTCGTCGAGGCATCTCTGAAGGAGTCGACCAGGAAATGCTATGCTTTCAAATGGAAATGGTTCTCCACTTGGTGTCCGGGCAAGGGACTGGATCCTCTAGCCTATCCAGTGGCTAGCATCATTGACTATCTGTGGTCGCTCTCTCAGTCAAGCCTTCGTTCAACGGCCCTTAAGGTGCACCTGGCAGCCATCTCTGCTTACCGGGCACGGACTGGTCAGCAGTCGGTGGCACAGGAAAAGGTGGTCTGGTGCTTTTTCAAAGGTTTTGACCACATTTCCCCTCTGATGCGTGAACCACCACCACCCTGGGATCTGTTGCTGGTTTTGGCAAAGCTCGTGGGCAAGCCATTCGAACCGATGCACAGGTGTGACATGTCTTACCTGTCGTGGAAGACCGCCTTCTTGGTAGCTATCACATCAGTCAGAAGGATCAGCACACTCCAGGTGCTTTCAGAGGAGTCTCCTTACCTGATCTTCCAAAGGGACAAGGTTGTCCTTCCCCAACCCAAAGTTCTTCCCATAGGTTGCGTCAGATTTTCACCTTAACCAGGTGATTAACCTCCCAGTGTACTTCAGTCACACATTGGAGGCCAAGCAACAGTTCCACACATTGGACCTGCGGCGAGCGCTCACCTATTACAAGGAGCACACGGCAGGAGTTCGGGGAGAGGTTCAGCAGTTATTTGTCACCTACGCTGAAGATGTACCTGGCGGACTGGCAGCTGAGCAACCAGTTGGCAGGTGGATTGTATCCTGCATCAACCTCTGCTATAGGTTGTTGGGTAGGGAGCCTCCCGTAGGGCTAAGGGCTCATTCCACCTGCCACACTGCTGCCTCGGTGGCTGCTTCCAGGGATGCCCCTATCCAGGAAATCTGTAGGGCAGCTACATGATGGTCAGCACACACCTTCATTTCCCACTACCACATCGACCTTGAGTCACGCCGGGATGTTGGTTTTGGGGCCTCAGTTCTCCAGTCTGTGTTTCCAAAGTAGGGGGTGTGCTCCTTGCTGCCCTCCTCCCAAAGAACTGCTAGGAGTCTGCCAGAATGCGTGGATAAAACATCATATCCACGTCCCTAGAAAAACAGGTTACTCACCTGTAACAGTGGTTCGTCCACGGAATGGTCTCTTGCAGCAGGTAATACATTTGGGTCATCGCCAGAGGTCGCTGTGGCACATAGCTACTATTCTAGCAGTCTTTTTCCAGGGGCTGCCCACACATGACATCAGCTTCCTGTTTCCTATAAAAGTGTGGGCAGTCCTTGGTATCCTCAGCTCATTTTCCCACCGTCTTCAGCTCGCATGCAACAGCTAGAACAACTTCAGAACAGCAGTCATCGATGAGAATTTGAGCAACCAAACGAATGTCCAAAGAATTTTCAAGCAAGATAGCTCTATTTCATTTCTGCTGTTGCGGTACAAAAATCTACTACTTCTACAACCACACTACTTGTGTAAGGTGTCTGGGGCCCACACACGACACCAGTTCCTGCATTCATTGTCAGGACTTCAAACAAGCAACCCATCATCGACAGTTGCTTGAAATCAAACAACATTTAATGGAGCAGAAATTCTCTCTCATGGAGAATCGGGGATCGTCCCAAGAGTCTTCGCCCAACCCCCTGATTCTCATCAGCGGCACAAAAAGGAGAAGGAGAAGCCATCCTCACACTCCATGCCTAAGTGCTTGTCAATGGCCACTATAACAGGTGCCCCACTGTCGACTGTGCATTCTCAGCCTGCTTCTTCGTCGACAGGGGGATATACCTTCTCATCGACGGCACTTTCTAGCTCATTGACAGCAGTTTACAATGAGCCCTTTGTGGGTTTCGTCAACGGGACAGTCTTTTCCACAGCATAGCTCTCTTTCCCCAGCAGCTCCATTGACGATGGGCCACATTCCGCAGGGGATACCTACTGCTTTTGCTATGGTTACTGCCCCTTCACCCTCACAGTTGAGTACCTATAAGGGCCAGGCGGATAGGGATCAGGACCCTGGTCTTTATCACCCAGGGGCAAGACCTGCTCAGGCTACGCGTCCAATCCCCTCCATCCTCCCTTTGTGTTTTTTTTAGAAACACCCCTCCCCCAGAAAAAGAACTGGACAATCTTACTTCGAGAGGACTCTTGCAGTAGGTAATTACATATAGGACGGAAGCTGGCAGGCGTCAGGACCCCATGGAAAAATTTCTAGCTAGCAGTCTCTGGCAGGGGACTGCCCCACGTCAGGTGACCAATGTCATGCGATGTCAGTATAAAGGGGTCCCCCATGCCTCTTCCCGTTCTTTCCGCGTTAGCTTGCTGACACCTTGCGGTTAAGTTTCACTGCTTCGTCAGTCGGTGGTCGGTAGTTTTACCGCAATTTTTTTTCGATTTCTCTTGAATTTTCGTCAGGTTTTGTGCAGTGTATGTCGTCCCCTACTCCCTCCAAGCACAAAAATAAGTGCGACTCGTACGGTGCCCAACTCCCGCACAAGGACAGAAACTCCCAGTGCCTCGTCTGTCTGGGCCTGGATCACCCTGTGGAGAAGTGCCAGCATTGCCTGAAATTCAACACCGCCACCCGTAGACAGAGGCAGCAGTCCCTGGAGGCCCACATACTTAAGAAGAAAATGACCTCCATTGAGAAGGAGCTGAAGCAGCTTCATCAGGCCTCAACTTCGCCCAAGGGTCACCGTAAAAAGGACAAGGAGAAGCACCGGGACCGAGACTCCTCTTCCTCGGCCACCGTGACTTCGGCTGGAGTCGCCTTGCTCAAGGTAATGTTGCCCCGGCCCGGGGGACTGCTCCGCGACGGCCATCTTGGAGGCTTCCAAGACGGCGTCGACCCTCTCGTCTGGCTCGCGCTCGGGGCCCTTCAGGAGTCTCCGGGTCAAAGGAGGCTTCCACTCCCGGCAAGGCTGCCGCCGTGCAGCCTTCTGGTGCGAGTGGCTCCAGTAAGCCGGACGTCAGCTCCTCTGACGCCTGCCTGGAGAAGACCACTAAATCGCTCGACCCTTCGGGGCAGTGCACAGTCTCTAAGCCGCCCAACAAGGCTGCCCCTCCTTCACGGCCTTCCTCGGGCGCCAGTTCCGCTAAGTCGGATAATGGCTCCTCTGACGTCCACCCGGACCCGGCCGGTGAGGTGACCGTCAGCCCCTCTGACTGTCACACGGCGTTGGAGCCGACGCCGGACCTTGATGTCCAGTTTGCCGTCCCTGGCTCCCCGCAGCGTTTGCCATTCCCTCCGAGGCCCCAGTGTCTCCTCAGCTAGACCCTGTGGATTTTAATCCTCCTTCCCCGGGCGATACGGAGGATGCAGGCATGCTCCCATCAGGTCTCCCTCCCGCTGGGCTGGATGACCTGACGTCGGACCCCCGGACGCCGGCACCGACGCCAGTCTTGCCAATGCCGGGCAACTTCCCCCTCCTGGATTCCATCCCTACACCGGGCCTCCTATTCCTGGCCCGCCTGCGGGGCCGTTTCCAGGGCCTTCCGCCCCGTCGGAGCCCCTGGTGCCCAGGTATATGCCCTCTTATCCAACGCCATCTTACCCAGGTCCACAGTATCTGACGCAGCAGTACCCGGCACTGCAGTATCCAGCGCCTCAGTACCTGCTGCCGGGCTTCCTGCCGTTGGGGTATGGATACTTGCCATACAGATATCCTCAGCATCCGTATCCCTCTCCTCCCCCTTCTCCACCGCCCCCCCCCCAGCCGCCGGTGGACCTGAGGGAAACTCTGGCTTCCTGGTGGGCTGAGGCCAAGGCTCAGCTCACCAAAGAAGTAGGGAGCTGCCTTCCAATGCCGGAACCCGTTCCAGACCCCCGTCGTCGAGGGCGAGAGACCCCCTCCTGTTACCAGAGGTGTCCCCTCTGGTTCCAAGACAGGAGGTGTCACGTTACCCCGGGAGCTTCCCAAGGGGACCGCTCCTTCCCCGAGCGGGGAGGGGTCTTCGTCTCCTCCAACTTCCTCAAACGACTCCGATAGACGTTCCAACTTCGATGTTGAGCCACAAACTCCAGACAAGCCCCGGCCTAGGACTCCTCCGAAGTCCCCTCCATAGGATCCTTCCTTCATGGAGTTGCTACGAAAGATCCAGTCATTGCATCGTTGAAATCTTTGGAGCCAGATCCACAGCAGCAGAAGCTGGCTGCACATCTGGATCTGTCCACGATCGCTCCTACCTTGGTTCCACCCTGGATCGAGCCTCACACAGACCTTGTTTCCACCATCTGGAAACAACCGTCGGCCATAGCCCCCTTTCCAAGGAAGGTGGACAGGCTGTATCAGGCTCTGGAGGGTGTTGATTTTCTTACTTCACACCCCGAGGCTGACTCGGCCGTGATCAGCGCTGCCCACGGCCATACAGCCAACCCAAAGCATTTGAGCTTGTCTCCACCCGATAAAGAATCCCACCTTCTGGCCCAGTATGGGAAGAAGGTTTTAGCTTCTTCCACTCTGGGTATCAGGGCCATGAGCTACATCGCTCATATGGGGAATCACCAGAAGGCCATCCTTAGCGAGGTGGAAGCTAAATTGGACTCCCTTCCTGAGTCGCAGACCAGACAGGAAGCAGCAGACCTGGTCCGTTCTGCTCGTTCAGCCAGTAGGCACGTGCGTATTTGGGTGCTTCAGCTGATAGCGGAAGGACATTCAATAGAGTTTCTTCAGAAACCTCCCAGAAAACCCCCTCCAAGGTCGTCTTACTCCCCGGAACATCATCTTCTGGTTCGGGAAGAAATCTCCTCCCTTCTTTTGAAGGCAGCGATAGAACCCGTCCATCCCCATCTCCAGGGGACTGGTTACTATTCTCATTTCTTCCTGGTTCCGAAAAAATCAGGCGATGTGGGGCCAATCCTAGACCTCAGCTCCCTGAACTTGTTCGTGGAGTACAAGAGGTTCAGAATGCTCTCTCTGCAGGGCCTTCTGCCCCTCCTTCGGCCGGGACAGTGGCTGTGCACCCTGGACATGCAGGATGCCTACCTGCATATCCCTATCCGCCTGTCCCACTGCAAATACCTTCAGATTTCTTTTCAGGAGGACCACTACCAGTTCAAGGCCCTACCATTTGGTCTCTCCTCGGCTCCCCGAGTATTTACCAAATGCCTTTCTGTGGTAGCGGCCCACCTGCATACCCAGGGGGTTCAGGTTTTCCCATACCTGGATGACTGGCTCCTGGCGGCCCCATCCAGGGAGGACCTCCTGCGCTCCCTTTCCCTTACCCTGCAGGTTTTCACCAGCTTGGGTATTACCATCAACCAGGTCAAGTACCATTTGATCCCATCCCAAAGACTCCAGTTTATCGGAGCGATTCTGGATATGACGTCTGGTATGTCCTTCCTGCCTTTGGACAGGGTGGCCACCCTTCAGGGTCAGGCCAGCCTTATGTCCAGCTGCAGGCGGGTCACTGCCAGGTCAGTCCTTCGCCTCCTCGGGCTCATGGCGGCTGCCATTATGTCGGCTGTCATTCCGGCAGTGCCTCACGCTTGGCTCCACATAAGAATCTCTCAGTGGACGCTTCGGTCTCAGTGGGATCAACTGGTGGACGACCTAGATCGGGAGATCCTGGTCTCCTTTCCAATGGTTCAGGACTTGCAATGGTGGATGGTTCAGGAGAACCTTTGCCGGGGAGTTCCCTTCTGTCTCTCTTCCCCTCTCCCAAACTCTGACAACAGACGCCTCGGGCGAGGGTTGGGGAGCCCACTTGGGATCTCAACAGACCCAGGGCTCTTGGGCCAGACTCGAGCAGATTCTCCACATAAACATGCTCAAGCTGAGGACCATGCTGTATGCTCTACAAGCTCTGCGACTGTATCTGCTTCCCGGTCATCTGGCTGTCCAGACTGACAACATGTGCATACGGTGGTACATCAACAAACAGGGAGGAACTCGTTCCTACCCTCTTTGCAGGGAAGCAATGCGGGTTTGGGATTGGGCAGTCCTTCACAAGCTTCACCTCACGGCGGTTCATTTTCCGGGGGTCGAGAACACGTTGGCAGGCCACCTCAGCCAGTCATCTGTCCAAGCTCACGAATGGGAACTGGATCGGGGGTAGTAGACTATGTCTTCCTACGCTGGGGAACCCCTCAGGTAGACCGGTTTGCCTCTCCTCTCCGCTCAATGCGAAACTTCCCATCTTCTGCTCACTCACTCCAGGGTGCGGAGTTTTTTGGAGAGATGCTCTGTCTCTAGACTGGAAGGGCAGATTCGTCTATGCTTTCCCCCCGATCCCATTGATTCCGAGGGTCTTACACAAACTCAGTTCAGAAGGAGCTCGCATGATCCTCATTGCTCTGTTCTGGCCCAGGTAAGTTTGGTTCTTTCTTCTGCAACAGTATTCAGAGGAACCTCCACTTCCTCTTCCTCTATCGCAGCTCTTGTTGACCCAGGATCAGGGGACCCTGGGCCATCCAGGACTCAAATCCCTTCAGCTGCATGCGTGGCTCCTGCAGACATGGTTCAAGTCCGGTTCGGGGTTTTGCCACAGGTGGCTGAGATTCTAGTGGAGGCCAGAAAGCCTTCTACTCGTTCCACCTACGCCATGAAATGGAAAAGGTTCTCTATTTGGGCCTCTTCCAGAGATTTTGAGCCATTCTCCTGCCCTATCGGGAGGCTCCTGGATTACATGCATCACCTCTTTGACCTCGGTCTCGGTCACTCCTCTTTGAAGGTTCACATGGCGGCCCTTTCCGCCTACCATGTTCATTTTGGGGACAGATCTTTTGTGCAGCTGGAAGTTGCTAAGACCTTCCTAAGAGGGGTTCTTCACTTGAGACCCCCTATTCACGCACCTGCCCCTCCTTGGGACTTGAATTTTATTCTCGAGAAGCTTACCCTACCTCCTTTTGAGCCAGCAGCATCAGTAGACCTAAAGTTCCTTTCTTGAAAGACTTTCTTCCTAGTGGCCATTACTTCCACTCGACAAATTTTCGAGCTTCAGGCCCTAATGTGCAAAATCCCGTACTTGATTTTCCACAAGGAATGTGTGGCTCTGTGTACAAACCCTAAGTTTCTCCCGAAGGTGGTAGCGGAATCTACACTGACTCAATTCATGGAACTGCCTGTGTTTTTTACACAACATTCCAATCAAGGGGAGTACCTCTTACATACTTTGGATGTTCACCAGATTCTGAGATAATACACCAATAGGACAAAGGATCTCAGGAAGACTGATCAATTCTTTGTCTCTTTTGCTCGCTAAAGAGAGGGCAATTCTGTTTCCAAGCAATGCCTTCCGAATTGGTTGTCTCATTGTATCACTTGCTTTTATGACAAGTATCACAAGACCTAGCCAGGTCAAGTCAGACGTCACTCCACTAGGGGTGTCATTGCCTCTGCTGCTTGTTTCAAGAATGTGTCTACGGCTGACATCTGTGCAGCCTCAACTTGTACTTAGGTCCATACCTTTATGAAACATTACAGTTTGGACATTGCCTCTCGCCGCAGAGCTGGCTTCGGGTTGGCTGTTCTGCAAGGTCTCCTTTCCTAAGACCCTCACAGCCAGAGGATCTGTATATGAGTAGTTTCCTCCTCCCGTGAGCTTCTCTTTGTTCCAGATTGCTTGGGACTCAGTCCTGTCTGTAATTACCTACTGCAAGAGTCCTCGCGAAGTAAGATAGTACAGTTACGCAAGAACTTACCATAACAGTAGATCTTCGAGAGAGACTCTTGCAGTAATACCTTCCGGCCCTCCATTCCCCTTAGCTTTTTCAGCTCCTTTTCCAGGATGGGAAATATCCACTTCCCTCTCGTCCTAGCCTTTTGGCTGGGAAAGAACTGAAGGCGGGTGTGGGGACCGCCCCTTTATACTGTGGCCGCATGATGTCGGTCACGTGACATGGGGGCGGTCCCCCGCCAGAGACTGCTAGCTAGAAATTTTTCCATGGGGTCCTCATGCCTGCCGGCTTCAGTCTTATATGTAATTACCTACTGCAAGAGCCTCTCTCGAAGATCTACTGTTAAGGTAAGTTCTTGCATAACTGTACTTTTCTACTGTAGTAAACCTCGTCTTGCATGCCATGCGGCATGTTCCACCCTCTGATCCAGGAGAGCCGAGCCATCCGTCCTGTTCACCCACACCTCCGCCTAAATGGTTTCATGGTGACAGGGACCCTCTCCCACCCTGGTTCCCTCCCCCCTTATATGGAGGACTACTTGTCGGACGTGCCTGACTTCCCAACAGATTTTACTGGCGATCTAGAGGACAAGGAATTCCAAGAGTTGGATTTCCAGCCCCACACTCCTTTATCGGACCTCTCCTCATTAGAAGAGGACTTGGCCAGACGTACAGCTGCCTCTCCTCCAGATGACCCTTCTTTCCATGAAATGATGGTCCAAATTTAAAAAGTCATGGGGTTCTCCACTACCGAACATGACAAACAACATAAAGATATGGTAGACTACTTGGAGTTACCCGAGGAACCAGTCTTAGTGGTACCCCTACTAATCCAGACCTACCAAAATGCTATGCTTGCAGCCTGGCACCAACCTTCTTCTGTCACGGCTGTTCCCCGAAAGGCGAATCGCATATACCAAGCTCCTCTGCATCACCCTTTTCTGTCCACTATTCCTGAAGCTGATTCAGTGGTGATTGCTGCCGCTCATGATCGCACTAAACAACCAAAGCACATGAGTTCCTTACCTCCTGATAAAGAATCCCACAGGATAGATTATCTGGGAAAAAAGGTATTTCAATCTAGTACCATGAATCTCAGAATTCTGAATTATATGGGACACATGATCAAATACCAGCGTACACGCTGGTCATCTGCCATTCTGACGTTCACAAGCTCCCGACAGGACTTGTATAGCTACCCAATTGTATAGGACTAGCAACTTCACATTCCTTGCTGTGTGCCTTGTCTCCTACACTCACTGTAATATTGTATACTGCCTACTACTTGTCACACATTGTTAACCCTGTTGTTATCTCTTACCCACCCCACTGCAATTTTGTATAAATGTCTACCCCCTACTATGTTATGTACCATTACGAGGAGCCTTTGGAAATGAGTCCATGACTCAAAGGTTGTAATCCGATACTCTCAATAAATAAATAAATAAATTAGTCAACAAACTCCCTCCTTCACAGGAAAGAGAACAGTTACTGGCTACAATAGCCACTGGAAACTCCATTTCCCGTCACCTACTCTGGTCGGGCTATGATGCAGTTGACACCTCGGCCAGTGGCGGAGCTAGGTTTGGGAGCCGGAGGGGGCCATTCAGTCAATCACGGGCTCCATAATGGGCACTAAACAGTAAATAAAGATGGTGGCGGGGCGCCACCACTAACACTGGGGCAGCCAGGAGGGGCGACCACCACCCCAGCCACCCCCCCCCAGCTCCGCCACTGACCTCGGCCCATATGTCAGCAACAGGCATCGCCGTGCTTGGCTTCGCATCTCTGGGTTCACATCTTATGTACAACCGAGAGTTGTTAACACCCTCTTTAATGGGTCCAAACTATTCGGACCAGGTACCCAAACGTTGATTGATGATCTCCAAGCTTCAGGCAGAACCCTACACACAGTCCATGGCATGTACCATACTTCACAGCCATCACATCGTTCCCAATCCTCTCTTTATACCAAAAGATGTGGAAAATACAGAGGCTCTAATAGAGGCAGTTTCAGAGGTCGTTCCCAATCTACCAGAGCCAACGCCTCTGCCACCAAGGGCTCCCGCTCACATCCTCCAGGTGGGGCGGGTCAGCCCACCTCCCAGTGACATACTGGAGCCCTGTCCACGCTTCCTTGACCAGGCTTCAGAAGCTGTGGGTGGTCGTTTTGCCTTCCATCTGGAGGCCTGGAAAACTATCACATCGGATGAGTGGGTACTTCAGATAATTCAGACGGGTCACACTCTAGAATTCCTATCCAGAACTCCCTTTCATCGTCCCCGCTTAGTCCATTACAAACCCAACCATATTCCTATTCTCCAGGAGGAATTACAGGCTCTTTTAACCAAGAAGGCCGTTTACCCAGTCACCCATACAGAACACCAGAAGGGGTTCTACTCTCACTTCTTACTGGTACCCAATGAACTGGAGACCTCAGACAACTGAATCTGTACATTCAGTACAAAAGGTGCTGCATGATCACCCTAAACTCTTATCATGCCAGTGCTAAAATAAGGGGATTGACTATGTGCGCTGAATATGAAGGATGCCTACCTTCACATCCCTGTCCGTCCTGCCCACCACAGGTTCCTTCGTTTTCACCTTTTGGGTCAACACTACCAATTTCGGGTGCTCCCGTTTGGCCTTTCCTTGGCCCCATGAGTATTCACCAAATGCCTGGTGGTGGTAGCAGCAGCCCTACAAAGAGATGGGCACTTTGTCTTCCCATGCTTGGACAATTGGCTCATAAAAGCAGAGTCCAAAACAGCCCTGCTCTCTTCCCTAGAAGCAACCTTAACTCTGTTCCAAGCTCTAGGGATTACTGTAAATTGGCCGAAGTCCAATCTGACCCCTACACAGTCGCTCCGATATATAGGAGCGGTCCTTGACACTGTCTCCGCCAGGGCTTACTTCCTGGTTGACAGACAGGACAAGCTTCTATCTCTGGCATTGCAGATGCAAGCCCAGAAAGTTGTCACAGCCAGACTTATGCTGTCTCTCCTAGGTCACATGGCCACTACCATCCCTACAGTAGCTTTCGCCCGTCTTCGAATGAGACCAGTCCAGTGGGTTCTCCAGAACCAGCGGTCTCAAATGACAGAAAATTTCAAAGACAAAATCAGAGTCACTCCCTCGTTGCAGTCTGCCCTGATCTAGTGGACGCTCTGAGCCAGTCTATGTCAAGGCATGCCCTTCCAGTCCCCCCGCCCCTGCAGACATTGACCACGGATGCATCCCTTGAAGGGTGAGTTGCGCACCTGGGTCCTTACAGAACACAAGGCAAGTGGATCAATTCTATCTCTCATCCTCACATCAGTCTCCTGGAATTGAGGGTGGTTCACTTAGCCCTCCAGGCTTCTAAACCTCACCTGTCACCGGGACAGTTGCTGATTCAGTCAGGCAACACTGCAGTAGTATTTTACCTCAACAAATGAGGCACGAAATCCTGTACTTTATACAGGGAGACAATTGCAGTCTGGTAAGAAGCCATTTGGCAACACCTCACACTAACAGCTGTCCATCTACCAGGACGTTACAACCTTCTGGCCGACTTTCACAGTTGCCAGTCGTCCACACACCAATGGACACTTCATTACAAAGTACTCCAGAAAATCTTTCCTCTGTGGGGGACCCTGCAACTGGACCTGTTTGCCTCCCCAGTCAACCACCATCTCCCCAGATACTGTTCCATTATCCCGAGCAAAAAGGGACGGTCTATAGATGCCCTGTCCCAAATGTGGACAGGACTCTTCTTATATGCTTTCCCCCCAGTCCCACTCCTTCAACGGACTCAACTGAAACTACAACTCGAACCTGCCACCACAATTCTCATAGCCCCTCTGTAGCCTCAGCAGGTGTGGTTTCCCCTACTCCTTCTCTGTAGAGGAACCCATTCCTTTGCCAGTCAGACCAGATCTCTTGACTCAGAATCAAGGGACCCTTCTACATCCCAACCTGAAGGCACTACACCTTCACGCTTGGCGCCTGAGGACGCTTTCATAGCACATCTACAAGTGTCCTCATCTGTTGCCAATATATTGCTGGTATCATGTAAACCAGCGACCAGGGAAACATATAATGCCAAATGGAGACGCTTTTCCATTTGGGCTGCTTCCCGATCACTGGATCCCTACTCTTGTCCATTGACGAACGTCTTGGATTACCTAGCCTTGATTGCCGAGACAGGATTAACCTATTCCTCCATCAAAGTCCATTTGGCCTCTGTTTCAGCCTTCCATGAACCTTTGGATGGCAGATTACTGTATCAACATCATCTCGCCACAGTGTTTCTCAGAGGAATGTTACATATTAAGCCACCTATCAGACCCACTCCTCCATGGGATCTAAGTTTCCGAATAGAGAAATGAACTCTTGAGCCCTTTGAACTGGCAGCCACTTGTGCCCTCCGTTTTCTTTCATGGAAAACACTATTCTTAGTGTCTGTCACTTCAGCACGACATATGTCCGAGATCTATGCCCTCATGTGTAGAGAACCTTACTTGATTTTTCACAAAGATAGGGTGGCACTTTGTACCAACCATTCCTTCTTGCCTAAGGTAGTGTCTGAACACACCTTAAACCAGTCCTTGGAGTTACCGGTATATTATCCTGAACACTCCAGTCAAGGTGAACACCTCTTACATACTCTAGATGTCCATCGTATATTACAATACTACACTAATCAAACTAAAACGATTAGAAAAACTTCTCAACTCTTTCACCTTTGCCTCAGGTAGGGAAGGTCTCCCAATCACTAAATGGACTATCTCCAATTGGTTAGCTCATTGCATAACATTTTATTCAAAATACAACAAGCCATTACCTGGACGTGTCCAAGCCCATTCTACTAGAGCTGTGGCCTCTACACCAGCCTGCTGTAAAGGGGCCTTTATCACAGATATCTGCAATGCAGCTACTTGATCCACAATTCACATTTTCACAAAGCATTACAATTTAGATATTGCTTCATGCCGTAGGACGGCCTTTGGCCAAGCTGTCCCACAAGGCCTCCTGTCATAATCACTACCCTTTCTGGGTTTACTGCTTGGGATTCATCCAAAGTGTATAGCCTGCTGCAAGAGACCACTCCGTGGAAGATAGTATGGTTACGTAAAATCTTACCGTAACAGTAGATCTTTGAGGAGTGTCTCTTGCAACAGGTACGTTTCCACTCTCCGTCCCCCTCCTTCTCTAAAAGAACAAATTCTGGTCCAGTGACTTATGGGTTGGGATACCTACAGTACCTTGGCTTCCCCTCAGTCCGCGCTTAGTGAGCTGAATCCAGCGGGGAAAACTGAGGATACCAGGGACCACCCACACTTATGTAAGAAACAGGAAGCTGATGTCATGTGTGGGCAGCCCCCTGAAAAAAGACTGTTAGAAGAGCTGCCATGCGCCACAGTGACCTCTGGCGATCACCCAAGTGTATTACCTGCTGCAAGAGACACTCCAGAAAGATCTATTGTTATAGTAAGATTTTACATACTGTAACTGTACTTTCTAGGAGTCGTATATAATGTTCATCCACACAGACCCACCCGACGTCCCATGGCAAGTGGCACACCGATCTGCTTCCAGCAGGTAGAATCTGACGTCACAAGGCGGGGCCGTGGGAGTTACCACTCGGGTGGGTGGAAAGAGCCAGCTTGAAGATGTTCCAGCCAGTCCTAAGGGGAAAGGCAACTGCCTGAATGTGTGGATGAACATCATATACCATTGCTACAACTATTGTTACAGGTGAGTAACCTGTGTTTATTCACTATGTTAAGAAACATAAAATAGCCCACTGTTACGGAAGACCCATGTTAATGATTTGGAGTTTAAGAAAGTTTGTAAGTTATGGATTGGGGGGCAGTTCAGTCAGGATCTAATGGCAGATCAAAATGTGCTGCAGTTGTTTTTCCAAGAATCATGGTATGGAAATATTGAACTCGGCTATGGATAAATGTAACAGATATGTCACGGCACAAGTAAAGATAAATAATGGTATCACAACTTTTGCTAGTATATATGGACCAAATGAAGGCTCTCCAGAGTTTTTTTGTAAATTTTTCACCTCCATTTCTCAGTTTCAACAACAATACATTAAAGGACGGAATTTTGATACAATTCTAAATACAGATATAGATAGATTGGGTGCACACTGAACTCTGTCAAAGGCCACTAAATCCATTCTAAACAATATGGAAGCTTTAGGGAAAGTAGATACATGGAGATATACCAGTGAATGAGTACATTAATACTCTTATTTTTCAAATCGATATAATACATACTGTAGAATTGATTAGCTGTTGGGATCTTTTAGTTTCTTACAAGAAGTAGATAACATAGCATATGAAGGTATAAACTTACCAGATTGCTCACCACTAAAATGTAATTTAAACCTAGTTCAAAAGGTAAAACCCAAAAGATGGATTCTGGATTTATTGCTCTGTAAACATCAGGACATCAAAGAAAATCTAAGAAAAGAATTCAGGATATTTTTAGAACATAGCATGAATGAAGAAACCTCTCTAAGCAATATTTGGGACTCCATGAAAGTGTCATGAGAGGGGTTATAATTAAACGTACGTGTAAAAACAACAGTGAAGGTGGAATAACAGATTAGAGAAGAGATAAAAAGGGCAGAAATGAGACATATCTATTCTAAACAAGAATCAGATCTTTTAGCCTTGTCTAATCTAAAATAGGAACATAATAATATTATGAATGAAAAAACGGAAAAACTGTTCTTAAGAAGAGGAGCGAAATACTATGTCCAGGTGGATAAATCAGGGAAAATGTTGGTGTGTCGATCGCAAAAGGAATTTTTTTTTAAAAGAATGATTAAAGAAATAGAAAGTGAAGGCATCTCTATCAAAGTCCCTGAAAACATGAAGTTTGAATTTAAAAAATACTACTCGAATCTTTATACATGAGAAAAAAACAGCAGGACCTGATAAGGATCTATTAAATCTTCATATGCCAATAATTAATAAAGACCAGGAAAAAAGCACTAAATATAACAATTTCAGAAAAAGAAGTTAAAGAAGCTGTTAAAAATTCGAGAAAAGGGAAAACATCCGGTTTTGATGGTTTTCCCATAGAATTTTACCAGGTTTTCAAATCAGAAATAGTACCACTAATGACAAGACTGTAACTCTTATAAAACAAGGTTCATTACCCTACAGTTTTAGAGAAGCTCTGATAATAGTCTTACCAAAAGAAGGAAAGAACCCAAATTATGTGCTTCATTGACGGTCCAATTTTATTGGTAAATACAGATTATAAAATATTTACAGAAATGTTGGCATCTAGAATGCATTTTATCAACTTTAATGAAAGATGACCAAACAAGATTTGTGAAACACAGGAAAAGTTTTAATAACAGTAGGAATGCCATAATTGTTGTAAATAATAAGTATACATATACAATACTACCATCACTGGACGCAGAAAAAGCCTTCAAATGGGTTGAGTGGGACTACATTTTCTATGTAATGCACAAAGCAAATCTGGTGAATAACTTTATAAACCAGATAAAATTAATATACACACAATCATATCTTTTAGTAACAACAAATCAGGAATGTTTAGAAAGAGTTAGACTGTCAAGAAGAGCCCAACAGGGCTGCCCACTCTCCCATCTGCCTTTTGCATTAGTGATAGAACCCTTGGTAAACCAAATTAGGGATAATCCCAATATTGAAGGGTTTATAGCAGGAGAAAGACAATTAAAAATGTCACTATACATGGATGATATTTTATTATACATAAACCCAGATCTAGCTCTACCGAAATTTATAGAACTAATCTCAAACTTTGGTCTTATATCAGGTTACAAGGTTAACTGGATAAAATCAGAACTATTAGAATTATACCCACATAACACAGATTATATACGCAGGTGTTTCGAAAACAGAACATAAACTATTTAAGGATAAATCTTTCACGTAATGTAGAACTTATGATTAACAACAACATGGACCCACTTAGTCTCAAAATAAAAGCAGATTTAAAAAATGGGAACATCTACCAATGTCTTTAACAGGAAGAATGCAAGTTAATAAAATGAGCCTTCTCCCCAAATTTCTGTACTTTTTCCAATCATTGCCACTTCTGATACCATGCAAAAAAAAATTTAAGATTTATAGATAATTATAAAAAACTTCTTATGGCAAAGTGAAAATCCTATTTAAACCTGGAAAATATAATGATTAATTATAAGCAAGGAAGTTTAAAACTGCCTAATTTGTGTGGTACCATTATGCCTCCATTATTAATCATAATATAGAATATCACTCTGAAAGTACACCATGGTTAATACATTCCCCGTTTATATAAAATTTATGATGGAAAAAAAATATAAACCCATATACTGTACTAAAGCAACAGTTACAACATGGCCTGCAGCTTTCTGCCTCTGAATACACCTGAGCCGGCATGGATTAAATGCCTGTAACCCCATACCCTGTCGTGAGTTATTGGTAATTTAACGTCAGGAGGTATATTGCTAGGCACTGGAAAGATGAAAATCCACCAAACTTTTTGCTCTTGAGGAACCTTTTCATAGGCTGTATGAAGTTGGAAAATATACTTTATTTCAGTCAAGCTAGACTTAAAGTATACAAACTTTGGGAACCAGTTCTGGATTTGATCTCTTGGCAGATTTTATAAGAGGAGGGAAGGGGAAGGCTAAAAGACTTTCCAGTGTATTAAATAGAGCAAGAGGTAGCACAGAAGGGAAGATGGTGGTTTAGGTACATACACTCAGGTAAGGATGTGATACTTAAGAACAGAGGGCTAGTCCCTAGGAATACCTCAGCTGAGAGATTCTGTACATCCAACCTGTTGTGTTTCCGTTATCATATGGCAAATATTCTGAACCCGAATGGGTGAAGAAGAAAAAAAGGTGAAGGACCTTCCAGCACATTTTACCAACCCATCTTTGGAGGCCAACCACAGGCTCCATATTCTAAACCTATGGAGGGCACTCTCATTATAAGGAGTGCACAGCTGGTGTTCGGTGTGAGCTTTACCAGCTGTTCGTAAC
The DNA here is from genome assembly GCA_016271365.2 of Neoceratodus forsteri. NCBI lineage: Eukaryota > Metazoa > Chordata > Ceratodontiformes > Ceratodontidae > Neoceratodus > Neoceratodus forsteri. The sequence goes on along the minus strand of CM057450.1, from coordinate 436,256,225 downwards.
ATGCGCTGAAGCCATACATGGCAGACCAGCAGCAAAGCAGATGATTGACAGGCGGATCACATTCTGCATCGACCTGTGCTAGAGTTTGTCTGATAGGGAGCCTCTTGTAAGACTTAGGGCTCATTCCACCAAACATACTGCTGCCTCGGTGGCTGCTTCCAGAGACCTCCCTATTCAGGAGATCTGCAGGGCTGCCACATGGAAGTCAGCGTGCATCTTCATTTCCCACTATAGCATTAACCTAGAGTCCCGTCGGGATGCTGCCTTTGGGACCTCATTTCTCCAATCTTTGTTAGCCCAGTAGGGGTGTGCAACTGGCCCCCTCCTCCCGGAGAACTGCTAGGAGTCTGCCTGAGTGTGAATAGTGAGATATATCCACACCCCTAGAAATATAGTTTACTTATATGTAACCGTTGTTCTATGAGTGGTATATAGTTCACATCCACACAACCCACCTGGCCTCCCCTGGCAAGTGGCACACGGATCCCTCCTTCCAGCATGCACAGATGTGACATCTCAGGGTGGAGTAAGAGGATGTACCGCCCAGTTGGTGGGAGCAGCTTAGCTTAGAGACATCTGATGGAAGGCCTGTTTCAGTGGAACTGCCAGCATGTAGATGTGAACTGTATACCACTCCTAGAACAATAGGTAAGTAACCTGTCTTTTTTGTCAAAGTCCTCCAGTGAACTGTGGTGCTGGGAAGTTGATGTTGCCTCCCTCTTCTATCTCTTGCTCCATCCAAAGAGGAGGTATGAGTATTCTGGATTTTTTGCCTCCTTTTTATGTTGGTTTGCGCGTGTGCACCAGCCAGCATATTGCACTAGTAGCAGATTTGGAGGTGCGGTCACTGTGGATGAATGCAGGGCATGCATCAGAAGGTGCTTCCCTCATTCTCCAAAAAGGCAGCTGCAGGCACTGACACCAGACATACTTCAGGTGGCCACCAGATCTAAGAAAAGGTCCACTGCAGTCATGCAGTGGCACAATAACACGCCTCCTGATGTACCTCGAGACAGCACTGCAGAGTGCCCCGACAAGATTTTCTTTTTGCCAACGGGAGCTCACTCCCATTGGCATACGACCCCTCCCATTTACAATGGGGAGGCCGAAGGGGTGCCCAATCCCCCCGCATCATGCAACCCCCAACAGTCTTTCTTGCCAATGGGGCCCAGTCCCCATCAGCTTCAGTCCCCTTCCCATTTATTTTGCCACTGGGGAGCCCTCCCGTTGGGCATGTCGCCCGCTTTGTTGTGTGCCGGGGGTGCCCAGTCCCTCAGCTCTTGTCCCACTTGGTATGTGCCGACGCGGTGCCTAATCCCCGTGCGCTACAGCATCCCCAAAAAAACTTAGTGGCACGCTGGGAGCCTACCCCACAAGTACAACTCTGAAAAGAAAACCATTCGCAATGTTGTTTTTTTTCCTTTTTAAACCTGTGAAAGAAGAAAATGGTCCTCGTAGTCTCCTGTCCCTCCCCACCCTGCGCCTCTACCCTCTGCATACCCTACCTCCCCCACACACACCCTCACCCTATACTTACTCTTAGGAGCCCGGTGCGACGATCTTCGGGGGACCGGGAACACGTCTGCACTCTTCAAAGCCGACCGCGAACTGAAGGAATGCTGGTAAGCTGTATAATGGCATAACTCAGTATTTTTTTCAACTTTGGTGCATATCTTGGACATTTTTGGGAATTTTGGCACCAGATTTTCAACATGGGGTTATTGGGACCCCTCCTCATGAATTTAGTCACTGTCATGGCGTTATTCGGTCCCAAAAGGTGATTTTGTGGTCACTGTGCGGAATCACCTTTCGGGACCAATTAATAAAATGACAGTGCCACTGTTCAGAAGGGGGACACACTCAAAAAGCCTATGTTGCAAATTTGATGGAAAAAATCAAAAAAATTTCTGTTTTACGAGCGTGTGTCGCGCAGTTTCCATGCACACTTGTAACTTTGTGAATTTGTAATATTTTCACTCCAGATTTTCAAAATTGCCATTTTTCCACACCTCTTTATGAACAGTATAGCTGTCATTTTACATATCCTGGTCGAAATGTGTTTTTGCACGTCTGGCGCACTATAGCGCAGTCGCTGTGCGAAATCAGTTTCAAACAACATGAAGTCTTGCTATATTAAGACATATGCAGTTTGTCCCAGCCTTAGAACTGCTCCGGAGGTGAAAGAGTTAACTTCCATGCCAGGCATGGAATCTTGAGCGCGAGCTCAGTTGAAAAAACTCTGTCTGTTGATCTTCAAACTGAAACTGTCAGATTCTTTACTCCGCCTCACTGAACAGTCGCTCCGGAGATTCCTCCTACTGCTCGGTTCATTTGTCGGTTAAAAAAAGTGTTATTCTCGGTTTTTTAAACCGCATTTGTATATTTTAACCACAACCAGTCGGTTCAAGCTCTGTCTGTGGTATCGTAAGTAATAGATAGGTTTTACATTCTCTGTGTGGAACTTGCAAACGTTGTTATCGGTTCGGTTTGAACCGATCAGGTTGTTGGTAAAACTTATTAAATTACATTTAGAGTGCGGTTCCCGGTTCTTATCGGTTCTAAAAAAAACGGATTTCATTACGGTTTTTTCCACGACCCGTGACACGGTTGGGAACCGATAAGGGTGTCTTGCTTGGCGATTTGCCGGAAAAGGGCAAGTTTTTGGTTAGGCTGGCATTATGTCTGAGAAACCCAAAAGAAAAACCGGGCCCACTGGGTTTCAGCACTGTAGTGTCTGTGGGGAAGCCTTTGCCAAGGCTGACCCACACACCACATGTGTTTATTGTCTGGGGTTTGACCACCTCAATGCAGACTGCCAGATTTGCAAGAATTTCCCTGCAGCTACCCTGGATAAGAGAGTTGGTAGGCTCAGGGAACGAGAGGTCAAAAAGTCTGCTGACCCGATGACAGCTCTGCCCGTGCCAACCGAATCGAGGGAGTGCCTCTGACCAGGGCGATACTTCCGGCAAACGAAGAGCTGACTCGGAGGAACCAGTTCCAGCAAAGAGGACTAGAAAATCAGCAGGTGTGGAGCCAAAATTTCCTTCTCCAACCGCTGCAGAGATAGTCAAAGCGATCCAAATTGTCCAGTCGCTTTCCCCGGTTCCGTCCGAACCGCCACTATCAGGTAAACGGTCGGTTCGGTCGGTTCCACCGGTTCAAGAATATGATATAGAGGAATTTTATGAACCGGAGGAGGGGGAGGAGGATTATGAAGAGAGTGAATGTGATTTTGAAAGTCTGGATGTGCCCATTGAACCGGACATCTCCCCAGACAGACCTTCAGGAGTGTCTCCCCCTAGGCTTTCTGAGTCCCTTCTCATTTTCTGTTTTATAAAAGTTGCTGAAACCCTCCAGCTCCCTTTGGAAGAAGCTGTGGATGAACAGAAGGAGCCTGACTATGTGGAAATGATGGCTATCCCAGAGTCCAGAAGATTGTCTATTCCTCTGCATAAATCTTTTAGGAAACAGACAATAAAAATTTTAAAAGCTCCTAATTCTTTACCTCCTGTGGATAAAAAGATGGGCAGGAGGTACACATTGTCAGGCCCTGATACGGAGTTCCTTTCACAACAATGCAGCCACGTTGGGGTAGTGCAGGCTGCAGCCTGTGATAAGGCAAATATTCCCTTGGCTTCACACCCCCCTGACAAGGACTCCAGGAGGATTGATGCCATGGCAAAGAAACAATACATGGCAGCATCCTTGGGACTCAGACAGGCAAATCATATGGCCTATGTTGCAAGATACCAGAAATCCAGATGGGATACTGTTATGGCTTTAGCGAAACAGGTCCCTGGCCAGCTTGCCAAGGAGCTGGAACAGGTGGCTGCTGATGGTATTGAGGCATCCAAGGTGCATTTCCATGCTGCAGTGGACTCTAATGATGTATCTTCAAGAGTCATGGCTACATCTGTGGCTTTTCGTAGAATGGCTTGGCTTAGGTGTACTAGCCTGTCACAGGATACCCAGGCTAAGGCCATGGATTTTCCTGTTGTGGGTAATTCTCTTTTTGGGGAGCAGACAGAGAATTACATGAAGAAAATGGATGAGTATAGGACCACTTATAGGAGTGCACAGGCCAAGGAGAAGCAAGCCACTCCTCAGAGGCAGCTTTCCAGGGGCAGGGGCAGGCCTTTTCACAGGCCTTTTTACCAAGCCCAAGCCTCCTCTTCAGCTTATGCCCAGAGGGGGTTCTTCAGAGGGAGAGGCAGACGGGGTACGAGCAGGCCTGCTCCCACCCCTCAGCCTAAAGCCCCTGCCAAACAGGCACCCTGATGGGATGCCCAGGGCCGATTCTCCATTACCTGCTGGGGCAGGCTGGCTTACTCGGTCCAGGACTGGGAGTCTTTAAACATCAGACAAGTGGGTCCTGAAGTAGTAAGTCAGGACTGGTTCTCGGCTTCAAAATTTCCAAAGATGAGAACCAGATCCTTTCCACCTGCAAATCCATTAGAGGCTCTTGCTTTGGAAACAGAAGTCTCAACCCTCCTGGCTCTCAGAGCTGTAGAAAGGGTTCCTCCCCACACCAGGGCAAAGGACTGTACTCCAGGTACTTCCTTACCCCAAAAAAGACAGGAGAATAGCGGCCCATCCTGGATCTAAGATACCTAAACAAGCACCTTTTAAAACCAAAATTCAAAATGGTGACTCTGGGAATTATTTTACCCTCCCTAAGGCCAGGGGACTGGCTAGCGTCCCTGGACCTCAAGGATGCCTACTTCCATGTTCTCATCAGAAGCTCCCACCGAAAGTACCTCAGATTCAAACTGCTCTCAGGCCATTACCAGTTCAGAGCAATGCCCTTCGGCCTCAACTCTGCCCCAAGGGTATTCACCAAATGCCTGGCAGTAGCAGTTGCTCATTTAAGAAGACAAAAGATTGCCATCTTTCCTTACCTGGACGACTGGCTCATAGTGGGTCAGTCTCCAGACCAAGTCAAATCACACCTTCAGGTTACCCAGCAGCTGCTTACATCTCTAGGTTTTTTCTCAATCTTCCAAAGTCAGTTCTAGAGCCTGTTCAGCTACTCACCTTCATAGGCGCAGAACTGGACACAAAGCAGGCCAGAGCTTTCCTTCCCTAGAAAGAGTAAAGACCCTGGTGGCTCTGGCCTCCTCCTTCACTCTGCAGGTCTCGACCAGCAAGGCACTTTCTACAGCTCCTTGGCCACATGGCTGCTTCCACAGCTGTAGTGCAAGAGCAAGATTTCAGATGAGGGACATCCAGTTCCATTTGAGAGCCTTCTGGTCTCAAAGGAGAGATCCTCTAACCAAATTGATCCCATTAACTTGAACCCTGATCCAGGCCCTGCAGTGGTGGCAGGATCAGAGCAATCTGAGACGGGGTTCCTTTCATCCCTCAATTTCACTCCTTGACCCTTACTACAGATGCGTCCCTCTTGGGATGGGGAGCTCACATGGGCGACCTCACCACCCAGGGATTGTGGTCCCCTCAGGAATCTCTGCTCCACATCAATCTGTTGGAACTCAGAGCTGTTTTTCTAGCACTTCAGGTTTTTTCTGCATCTATTCAGAACAAAGTGGTACAGGTCAGAACAGACGACACCACTACAATGTGGTACATCAACAAGCAAGGGGGCACTCGGTCTTCGGCCTTGTACACCGAGGCAATGAAGTTGTGGTCTCTGGCTTATTCCCTGAACACCTCCCTCATGGCAGTTCACCTCCCAGGCAAGGACAATGTCCTGGCAGATGCTGTCAGCAGGATTTCCCAGGGCCATCACGAATGGTCACTGGATCCTCTAATACTGGGGTTAGTATTTGCCAGGTGGGGCACCCCTCAGATAGATCTTTTTGCAGCCCCAGATAATCACCAACTTCCGCTTTTTTGCTGCAGGCCCCCAGTGTTGGGCTCAGTCCCTCTGGATGCCTTCCTTCTCGATTGGGAAGGGAAGTTCCTCTATGCCTTTCCCCCCTTTCCTCTTTTGTTCAAGGTGCTAGTCAAAATCAGATCTCAGCCTTGCAAGATGATTCTGATTGCTCCAGATTGGGCCAGACAGCCCTGGTATCCACTCCTTCTGTCCTTAGCAGTCCACCTTCCCCTGTGTCTCCCTAGGAATCACAATCTGTTAACCTGTGCCCAGGGGAGAGTTTGGTATCCGAATCTCAAATCCCTCAACCTCAAGGCCTGGCTCTTGAGGAGTTAGAGTTTGCTGACCTACACCTTTCTCAAGGTGTACTCGATATCTTGAAAGCTTCTAGGAAGCCTTCCACCAGGGCTACTTATAATTCTAAATGGAAAAGGTTTTCCATATGGTGCTCTGGAAAGCATATTTCCCCAGAATCTGCTGATTTGCCCACAGTCCTGGACTATATGGTCCATCTAAATGCTTTGGGGCTGAGGCCAGCTACCCTGAAAGTGCATTTGGCAGCTGTCTCTGTTTTTATTTCAGCAGGAAAGCCCGCTTCTCTTTCTGCTCACCCTGTATTCTCCAAGTTTTTCAAGGGATTGCTTCACACCAACCCTCCATTCAGGGACCCTGCTCCTGCCTGGAATCTTAATGTTTGCATTGCTCAGCTAATGCAACCCCACTTTGAGCCTTTGTCTTCAGCAGAACTTAAGTACTTGACTTGGAAAACTGTGTTTCTAGTAGCCATCACTTCTGCCAGGCGCATAAGTGAATTACAAGCTTTGTCAGTGGAGCCTGATTTTATCTCCTTTCAGAGATAAGGTAGTCCTCAGGACTAACAGGAAGTTCTTGCCTAAGGTGGTTTCAGATTTCCACCTTAATCAATCTATATCTCTTCCAGTGTACTTCACTGACCATTCCTCCTCTGGCAAGAGGAGATTGCACAGTTTAGATGTAAAGAGAGCCCTTAGTTACTACATAGAGCATACCAAGGGTCACAGGTTTGACCCCCTCCAACTGTTCCTCACTTATGGTGAGGTTGGTAAAGGGAAACCTGCCACCAAAAGATCCATTGCCAGGTGGATTGTCTCTTGTATCCAATTTTGCTATCAAAAACTGGGTAAGGTTCCCCGTTCAGGCCTGAGGGCTCACTCTACCAGAGGTACAGCTGCGTCCCTAGCTACGGCCAGGGACATCCCTATGTTAGAGATATGTCAAGCAGCTACCTGGAAAACAGTACACACTTTCACCAAGCATTACTCCCTGGACATCCAGGCTAGGAGTGATGCTCGGTTTACACAGCTGTGCTTCAGAGCCTATTTCCTAAGTAGGTTCTGTCCTCCTCCATGGAGGTACTGCTGTAGTCTGCATATAAAATAATATAGCAAGACTTCATGTTGTTTGAAGAAAAATTACTCAACTTAGTAATGTTGTTTCTTCTAATGGAGTCTTGCATATTATGACCTCCCTGCCTGCCCTCTCAGAACCTCTGCTGTTGGGATGTGGGTGGGCAGTGCAGTGTTGGCACTTAATGATGCCCACCTTGTGTTTTTCACCCCTCTTTTTTGGGGTGTTTGGGTGTTGTATTTTATTTTATTTTTTGGATCCCCTGACTTGAGTCTTGGTTTTGGGACCAGAAAAATGTGTTAATATTTTAGTAGCCAGTTGGCTAGTGTAGGTTTACAGCTTCCACACAGAACCTTAGTGAGTCTTGCTCGTAAAGATCTGACAGATTCAGTTTGAAGATCAACAGAGTTTTTTCAACCGAGCTCGCGCTCAAGATTCCATGCCTGGCATGGAAGTTTACTCTTTCACCTCCGGAGCAGTTCTAAGGCTGGGACAAACTGCATATGTCATAATATAGCAAGACTCCATTAGAAGAAACAACATTACTAAGGTGAGTAATTTTATCTTTTGGGACAGTTTAAGGAAATGACGGTGGCACTGTTTATGAGCAGAGGTCCTAAAATGCCTACGTTGAAAATTTGGTGACGAACGTCCATAAAATGACTGGTGTTACAAGCGTGTGTTGTGCAGTTTCCACACACCCTTCTAACTTCTCAAATGTGCAATATTTTCATGCCAGATTTTTCTGCACTAGCATTTTTTCACACCTCCTTATGAACAGTACAGCTGTCATTTTTCACATCCTGCCAAAAATATGTTTTCGCACCTATGGCTTACAATGGCGTGGTCGCTGTGGGAAATCAACTTTTGGGACAAATCAACAAAATCACAGTGCCACTGTTCATGAGAGGAGGTCCCAAAATGCCTATGTTGAAAATGTGGTTAAAAAACATCTGAAAATAACCTGGTTACAGATGTGTGTTGCGCTGTTGCTATGAATGCTCATGACTTCGCCAATTTTTCATATTTTCACTCCAGATTTTTAACGTTGCATTTTTTCACACCTCCTCATGAACAATACCGTTGTCATTTTTCACATCCTGCGCAAAATGTGTTTTGGTCCCTGTGTCACCAAATGGCACAGCCACTGTGCAAAACCACCTTTCAGCTAACAAACTGATAGTGCTGCTCTTCATGAGGTGGCATCACAGAAAGCCTGTGTTGAAAATTTGGAGTGAAAATATCAACAAACGCCTATGGCGTTAGTGTTTCCAACTGTAACTCCCCACCATGTAGGGACTGAGAGGCATCAGAGGTGTGACTTGGGATCATCCGCTGTAATGCTGACACCATGCCACCCCCCACCCTGCAGCCAGTGGCAGGCATTGAGGTCTGCCTTGGAGTGTTTGGCCCTAAAGTTCACCCCATTCTCCTATACTGCGCCCACCTCAGCGTATTTCCTTATGGAATGGTGTAAGTATAAGGCCCAATGTCCCCAAAGCACACCACGACACTTGTCAGTGTCTGCAGGGTAGGGTGAGGTAGAATGGCATAAGCATTATATCCGATGACCCCAAGACACACCCCAATGCCTGTCAGTCTCTGCAGGGTGAGGGTGGCGTTAGCTTCAGTTCAATACTTCACTGCCTTTCCTATTGTGCGTCCCTAACTCCTGCACTACCAGTGCCAATGCCAGCGAGACAACATTCAGTATTGACAAATGCTTGCTTGGCTTGTTTCTCTGTAATTTTTGCCATAATTTTGCATTGTGTGTGTCCCTCCAAGTGTCATGGAGATGTTTTATCAAGTGGATGAAGTCCTGAGCCGGAGCCCTTCTGTACATGTCCTCTCAGGGTAGGCACATCATATGACTGTCCCCAGCACATTTTATGTATCCACAGTAACCCAGACTGAGATGCAATATCTCATTTTCAAAGTATCTGATTTTCAGCGGGGGTCCTGCTTTTACCTTATTTTTCACCCAGCCATATCATATGACAGCATTTTTTATGGGATTCAAACCTGGGCTCTCTAGGCCTGTACTGTCCCTAATATGAAAGAATGTTTTTCGGAAAATGAAAATGCAATACATGTTTTATGTTATGAAAATATGTTAATTACGGAAGTATGTGCCCACTGATGCATTGTAAAAAGTTTGCTCTTTTCCTGTGAATTAAATTGCTGTGTCTTCTGTCTCATTTGGTTCAGGTTTCTACCCTGGATGGGGTTCTGGAAGTTCGCAACGAACATTTTTGGACTGTTGGGTTTGGCAGTCTGGTGAGTTGTTTTTTCTGATATACATACCTGGTACTTCATGGGTCCCAGTCAACATCTTACACTTGTGAAATAAATACAGTACCTTTCAGGGTCCTTTTCACCCAGTTTTTCAACAGAACAATAGCTCAACATGTAACTCCTTCGGTGACTAGCAGGACAGTTGATTGTCTAATCTCCTCATGTATTTCAAGTGCCACTGGAAAGGAATCCTCCAAAACCCCCTGAATCCGTTGTGGCTTAAACTGCCCCCATGCTGCAACTGTGTAGATTACCTGGTCAGTTTACCCCCGTTTATTGCCATTGGAGAGGGCACTAAATAATTAATGGGCAGTCATGTACAACAAGGCTATGTTTCCATCAAGGGGTTCTGAGGACAACATAGGGACATCAAGATGGAAACACAGCCAAGTTGTGCATGGTTGCCCATGTGTTATTTGGTATAAGATTATATATGGCTTGAAACATAGAATTTAAAAAATGCTGCTTTTCTTCTTCCCAGTAGATCTTAGGTTTGATTTTTTTTTATTATGGAGGTGGAAGAAACCCTTCCTCACCCAGCTGCTGAAAATCTACCGGAGTGAAGGGTGTTTTTTTTTTTCTTTTTTATTATTAAATGATAACAGATTTTGTTAGGGTAGTGTCTGGGTTTTTTGTGTGTTGGGGGGGGTGGAAGAAGGGAGCATGGGGAGTAAAGGCAGGTGGCCTGACTTTCCATTCTAATTAGAAAAGCTGTTGCACCACAGAAGGGTACAGCAGTCATCAGGGGTGAGGACTTAGTGTTCTCAGGATGCTGTCCTGCACCAGGGAGGGAGGGCAGCATTCTCCCCTGCAATACTGACACCTGGTTGAGCACAGCTGATGGTACAGAGGAGCTTGAGGGAAGGATGACAGAGACGGACTCCAGAGGGCAGTCATGCAATTGCACACACATGCACACCATGGAACCTTCAACAGCTGTGTCCTTGGAGCTGTGAGAAAGAAAGTGGAAAACCCTTGGAACCTGGCAGCATGACATTGGCACACTCTAGCTCCACAACTCTGACTGGTCTCTGTCCTCTGAACATGACGACTGGAGGTGGGGGCACTTCCCTTCCAGGCAGCCCGATGGAATCCACCACTGGAGAGAATGCCTGTGAACCCCATGAGGACAGATCTTCCTGGACTTACTTGTCGCCATTTATTCATACTTCTGGGTTCAAGACGGAGGTGCTAGGATCCCGTGGGAGCCAAAAATCTTCAGGAGGGACCGCTGTGATCTGACCGTGCATGCGCTGCACTGATAGATTCGCTCCCGCCTGTGTAGGTTACCTCAGTATCGACCCTCCAACTGCCTCAGTTCCTTTTTTCCTCGACGTCAAGTGCGCTTCAGTGACAATGGCACTCACCCACCCGGAGTTCCCGTAGACACAAAAAGAAGGGTGTCGTTCCTGATCTAGCTTGGGAAACCAGTGCCACTCAGCCTCGACTTCTTCCTCTTCCCATTAGAAGAAGAAGAAGTGGTACTGCTCGAGGTCACCTGCTAATATGCCTACCCTGATCCCTCCTGGTTCCCGAGTGTATCCTCCACTCTTGATGGCCTGGACTCTTGACACCAGAGCCCCTCTCTGTTCTTTTGCGGGGTTTGCAGTGGGCAGTTTCATCACTGGGTTGCTCTTATGGAGCAGTGGGTACAGTGTCTGTCTCTTCTACCTTTTCCAACGAACCCGATTCTGGGGCCTTCGGGTCTTGGAGCCGCTGGGCCGCGGTCGGGGCCTTTGGGACAGGATGTGTGTGCTCAGTGCCAGTGTCAAAATTCCTTCCCTCGCTATTAATGGCGCTGCCTACGCTGGTTCTACATGCCCCCACCCACTCATTTCCTCGCAGAGGCCAGCACAGGTACCACTCCCTTACCTCTTTGTCTTGGTATGGCAAGCGCTTCCCTGGACACCGTTGCCAAGGTCTTTGGTGCTGCGTTTGGTGCTGGGGTCTTTGGTGCCGCGTGTGGTGCTGGGATCTTTGGTGCCACATGTGGTGCCGGGGTCTTCGGTGCTGAGCCCGATCCCGATGTCGGCTGCCTGTCCCTTACCTAGGCTGGGTTTCGGCCTTGCAGGGGCAACTCTTGACTTATCCAAGGCAGATGTAAAACATGACGAGTCCAATCCTGACTATGTTATTTTTTTTTTTTTTTTTGTACTTATATTTTATTGATTTATGTAATAGAACATTACACGTTATACCCAACAGGCAGGCATATACAAATAGTACCTTAGCTCATAAGGCAAGTTCAACATTTTTACAGTATCACAATGTAAGCACCCTTGTTCAGTTTTACATCACATGGGGGTGTTGCGTATTGTCCCAAACTTTAAATTACCATTAGCACACCATTACCTCCAATATTAATCCGAGATTCAAAATAATCCAACATGAACCAGTGCAGCCATGAGCAGGGATAGCAGAAATGTTCAAATAAAATGTGCACCCTCTTTAAGGGTTAATCATCCCACCCTCATAACATCGGTGTAGCAGTTAACAACTTTAAACCCTCCTGCACAGATTCAGACAGAACGCGAGAGAATAACAGCTATCCAGTTATTATAACTATAAATGTAACCATGCTTATTACTTTGATATTGTAAGATATATGTCTCCAACAGCATGGAATTAAACTGAGTAAGCAAACAGTCGTACGTTTGTGGTAAGAACAACAGGTCCACCTTAAGATCGGACATTGGGTTCGTATTAGGAATAGGAACCCTGGGAGTATGGACAGAGGTAAGAGGAAAGCCATACATTGTGCTCAACAGTGTGCCATCTTGTATTAGGCCCCATTTAAACAGTAATCACAGCACAATTCTTTTTTAAACCAGCATGCACTTTCTGGGGTTTTTTTTTTTTTTTTTGTTGCTACTTATTTCTACACCCCATCCCTGGCCCTGGTCGGCCCCTTGTCCAGCTGTGTTCTCTGCTCCTTCAGGCCCTCACCCCTGTAACCCCCACGGCCACTCCCCCACCCCCGCTAGGGGCAGCGGGACCCCCACCCGCTGGACAAGATCCAATTCGAACTTACCTCCTGAGACAGAGTGTGATGGGATGGCCATCAAACCTCAATGACCAGCCACCAGGGTCTTTTTTCTTTTTCTTCCTCTTGGGGAGCTGGGCATGCATTGATGCCAGTGGCCGACTCGCGCGCTTTACACTACCCTTGCGGTCCCACCAAGATCTGCTGTTCCCACCCCACTTGTCTCATGGTGGCGTAGCACTGAGCCCCAGTTTCTGCCAGGGGTCAGGTGTGCGCTGACCACAGGTTACCCCCCTCCCTCGAGATGGAGAGCTGTCCGTCGGATGCTTGATCCCTCTCCGCCCCGCCAATTGCCAGTGGCCTGTGCTCATTCGCGAATGTGGGTCACCAGCGTGGTACGAGGCATGGCGTCCAGCGCCACTGGGCTGACTTTCTGGGGTATTTTTAATAGCAATCCAATCATTTAGACCTTCCCTCTCTAACTCCCAAACTGTCCCATGTAACATACATTATAACTTTAGCTCTTCCCAGCATTTAAGTCCCCATCAGAGTCAGAAGATTCCTCTCAGGCTATAAATTGTTTTTCAATCTTTTCGAGAAGTTTAGCCACCTCTGACACATTGGAGAACTGTTAAGTCTTATTGTCATAAATAATCCATAGGCTAGCTTGCATTAAAAGTACATGATTTAACCTTGGATTCCGGAGCCGCGCCTGTAACCCATCAAAGCTCTTGTGCCGCATCCTTGTGGCATAGCTTAAGTGTGGGAAGAAATGTATCCTGTGTTCTTGCCAGGTGAGGGGGCTTAGGGTTTTGGCCTGTTGTCAGATAACGTCCCACTTTGTAGATGTTCGCAGCTGCACCATTACTGTACGTGGTGCAGGATCCCCTGTTGCTCCTTGCGGGCAACCGCCATGTGGTGTGATCCGGTATGGCTTGAGGATCTCAAAGTCCATTTCCAGTTGTAGAAGTTCCTTAAGCCAGTTCTGTAAGAAAATTATGAGGTTTTCTTCTTCAGTGTGCTCCGGGAGGACGAGTACACAGATATGAGTAGTGCGGACTATGTTTTCAGTATTTTCCAGGTGCCTCCACAATAGGCCATTCTCCTTCGTGAGTCCCAAAGCGACCATGAGGGCCTTGTCTGCGTTTTTCATCGCACCCTTCATTTCATTGGCCAGAGCTCCAACCTTAATGTTGACCTGCTTCAGTTCAGAACTATAATCCTCGAGTTTGCGGTCCAAACTTTGTATGGCCTGCAATAAGGCAGTATTTGTTGGCTGCGGTCCTGCTTGTTCCTTCATACCCTGTTGGAGTTCTTTGCTGCCGCCCGTTTTAGAATCCTTCAATCAGGACTCTTCCACATTCGCTTCTGTTTTATTCCCTCTGACCATTTGTGTTGATTGCCTTTGCCCAGTGTTCCAATTTTGGTAGCGATCGAGAGCTTGTAGGCTATTTTTCAGTTTAATAGTATTTGTGAGAAAGTTATTGTTAGCAAAAATTAGTTTTATTCGATATTCTATGTCTGCCTGAGGAGCTGCACTGAAAGGCTGTTCAAAGCTTGGCTGCTGGCCCCACCCCTGACTATATAATTTCTGAAAATGGTGACAATGACTCATTCCACAGCTTGGACGAGAAGCCCTCTCTCTCAGATGAACCCTGGTTGAAGACCTTTCCTTCCAGTCTCTTCTTAAGAACATGGGAGCAACACTGGCTCTGCAGACTTCTTCTGTAAACCCAGGAAGGTTGTTGCACCTTGAGTTCCTTCATATTCCTAGTGTACTTAAAGAACCTTACACTCGGTTCCTCCGCCTCCCTTTGAGAATTTGTCATAAACAGTGTGCTCTTATTCCTTCTGTGGTCAAGTTCAGAGACAGAAAGTATGTCCCTCCTAAGGAAAGACCGTTCTGAGCATTGCAACCTATTGCAGACGCTTTGATTGTCCTTGCTGGGAACAAGGCTGTTCTCCCTCAGGAGACATCAGCACGTCCTGTCAATAAGGAATCTTGTAAAATTGATACCTTGGGGAAATGGGCATTCACATCCACATCCACAACCCTGGGCATGTGTATCGCTGGTTATTAGGGACATTTCTCCCAATATGAATACATCCTTTGGAACTCTCTCAGATCTGTAGTAGAGAATCTCCCAGAGTCCGACTCCAAAATGGAGTTTCTGCAGACTATTACCCGGGGCGTAGAGTCCAACAGTCATCAGCTCAAAGCTTCTGTGGATGCTTACAACACTGCCTCTAGGGCAGCTGCTACTGGAATCTTTATCAGATGGCACTCCTGGCTCAGAACAGCTGGATTTTCTACTGATGCTCAACAGGTCATGAATGTCCCTTTCGATGATTCTTATCTGTTTGGCCCTCAGGCAGCGCAAGCACTAAAGGCCACTCAGAAAATCAGGACTGCTATTAAAACAGCCAGGCCAGATCCTTTAGCTCCCCAAAGGGGCAGCAACCGTCAGCTCTTTCGCAACAGCCCGTCCTTTTGGGGAAGAAGCCAAGGAGCTCCAGGCAGACACCAGCCTCCTCAGCTGCAAAAGAAAACACAGCAGAAGATGCAAGGGCCAAAAGCGCCCAGTGCCACGTTCTGAAACGGCCCAGGTCTCACCTCAGCTGCCCAAGCTAGACCTCTCCTCAGCAGTGGGTTGGATGTCTGACTCAGTTTTATAGCCAGTGGCAGTCTATCACAACAGACAAATGGGTCCTCAGGATTATCCGGGAATGGTACTCTCGCAACCTTTTTGAGATTCCCAGATTGTCCGCCCAAGCAGCAGCACAGTCTCTCCACCACAAAGTCAGACCTTCTCACTTCAGAGATTCAGGGTCTCCTTCGAAACAGGGCAGTGAAAGTGGTTCCCTCGGAGGAACGGAAAACACGGGATTCTACTCCCATTACTTTCTGGAGCCAAAGAAGACAGACAGCGTGCACCCCATTCTAGACCTCAGAAAGCCGAATGAGTTTTTGTTCCGGGAGAAGTTCAAGATGGTCTCCATGGAGGCACTCCCTACCACTTCTCCAACAGCATGACTGGCTGGCATCTCTGTATATACAGGACACCTACGAGCACATTCCGATACACCCAAGCCACTGCAGGTACCTCCATTTTTTGGCCTTGGATCAGCATTACCAATTCAGAGTCATGCCCTTTGGGCCATCCTCGGCTCCTCAGATCTTTGCATAGTGTTTCACTGTTCCCACGGCACACTTCCGGAAGCTCGGCATTCTAGTCTTTCCCTACCTAGACGATTGGCTTCTGGCAAGCCCATCGTGGCAAGAGACTCAAGATGCAGTCTCCACATCATCTCAGTTCCTCACCTCCATGGGGATTCTGCTGAACCTGGAGAAGTTGCAGCTTCAAGCCTTTCAGCAGCTCCTCTTCATAGGGGCCGTCTTAGACACTTCCAAGGCGAGGACGTTTCTCCCAGAGGACAGGAGGAACAACATTCTCCAGATGGCTCGCTTCGTCAGAGAGAACAACCCTGCACAAGCTCACTCCATGCAGTGGATGTTGGGGCTCATGGCGTCTTCCATTTTCACAGTGCCCCTTGCTCAGTTGCACAAGAGGACCACTCAGTGGATGCTCACCACACAGTGGTCCCCAACAGCATAGCTGCAGTCTTACCCCGTCAAAGTGACAGAACCTCTGAGGAGATCACTTGCGTGGTGGATTCAGGAGGACAACCTTCTTCAGTGTTTGCCCTTTGCCCCACTGGAGTCTCAGATTATCATCACCATGGATGCATCTCTGCTCAGCTGGGGGGCTCACTGCCAAGACTTCCACACTCGAGTGTGAACCCAGGAGGAGTCTCATCTACACAGCAATGTTCTGGAGATGAGAGCAGTCCTGTATGCTATTCAAGCCCTAGAAGAATTTCTCTGTCACAAAGTCATTCTACTTCAGACAGACAAGAAGGCTATGACGTACTACATCAACAAACAGGGTGGAGCGCGCTCCTACCCCTTGTGCAGGGAAGCCATGAGGGTATGGGAATGGTGCCACAAACACAACGCTCAGATTCAGGCAGTCTGTCTGCCAGGAACTCAAAACAATCTGGCAGATCACCTCAGCAGGACAGAGATGGACCCTCATGAATGGTTGCTTGCACCAGACATTGTGCAGTCACTCTTCGACGAGTGGGGTAGTCTGGACATGGACCTTTTTGCATCACCACTCAGTGCAAAACTGCCTCTATTCTGCTCCAGAAATCCAGAACCTGGCATTTTCTGTCAGGATGCATTCAGACTGCGGTGGACAAGACGCTTTCTGTACACATTTCCTCCTCTACCGATAATTCAGAGGGTGCTGTTCAGATTAGAGGCACAGGGGGCAAGATGACTCTAGTTGTACCATACTGGCCTCGACAGATCTGGTTTCCAGTGATCAACAAGTTGTCGGAGGGTCCATTGAGACAGCTGCCTCTGCGAATGGACCTCCTGACACAGGGATCCCTGGTCCATCCCAACCAGCACTCCCTTCATCTCCACGCCTGGCTCAAGAGGAGATAGAAGTGGACAGGTTCAAGGTTTTTCAGAGAATCTCCCAGGTTCTCTTCGCGGCACGTAAGCCTTCCACCAGGAAGACTAACACCGCTAAATGGAAACATTTCTCGCTATGACGTGCCAAGATCTCTTTAGATCCATTTCAGTACCCACCAAATAAAATGTTACAGTACCTGTTAGACCTTTTGGATGCAAGACTGCAGTATTCAGCAGTAAAGGTACACCTGTGGGCGCTTTCTGCCTATTATGAGCCAGTCCAGATTATGTGTCTGGCTCAGTTGCCTTTGTTCAAGAGATTCCTTAAAGACATTCTGTACACAAGGCACCCCGGTTAGGAAGCTGATTGCCGCCTGGGATATTACTCTCATGCTGGATATGCTCATTTGTAATTTGGTGACTGGTGCGATAAGACAAAGAAGGCCAAAAGGCCCATTAAATTGTCTCACACTCCTAGTGGGTGTATTAAAGGCCTCTGTTTGTCAAGACCTTTCTTAAATGTTCCAAATGACTGTGAATTTACCAACTCTCTAGGAATCTTATTTCACAGTTTTGCTGAATGGACTGTGTAATAATTAAGTCTTTTGGTGGTGGTTACCCTTGGAATGACTGTTATGCGACCTCAGATGTGTTGGCCCATAATTGAATTTCAGGCCACACTGATTCAAGTTCTAGATTATTTATTATATTATAGAGTTATAACAGGTCACCTCTTTTCCTTCTATCTTCCAAGCTAAATAACCCCCAAAACCAGAGTCTCTCCTCATAGGTCTATGTGTTTAAACCATGTATAAGCTTTGTCACTCTCCTTTGGGTTCTTTCCAATAAATATACATCTTGTCTTAGGTATGGGTTCCATAATGGGGATCCAAAAACATGTAAACCCTTTGAGCCTCTAGCCACGTGTGATTTGAAGTTTCTGATCTGGAATACAGCCTTTCTAGCAACCATCATTTCTGCTCGGAGGGTCTCTGAAATACATGTCTTGGTCATGGACCCTCCGTATACTGTCTTTCATAAAGACAAGGTGGTTCTCCGTACTCAGCGTAAATTTCTACCCAGAGTGGTTTCGGAATTCCACCTCAACCAGCAGTTGGTTCTCCCCACGTATTTCTCTAATTTCCAAAATGAAGGTGAATGTACCCTTCATTCCCTGGATGGTAAGAGAGCCTTACCATTATACATCCATAGGACTGGGGACAGCCGTCAAGCAAAGCAACTTTGTGTCCTTCATTGCAGCCTAGCTGGGTCAGCTGGTATCCATCAGGTGTATCTCTGCTTGAATAGTGGCATGCCTTCGCCATTGCTATTCTATGGCGCAGGTCAAGTTGGAAGGCCAGGTACATGCCCACTCGACTAGAGTGGTTGCTGTGTCCTTGGCAGAGATGTACTTTGTTCCCATTGCTGATATTTGCAAAGCGGCTTCTTGGAGCTCAGCACACACCTTTGTGGAGCACTATGCTCTAGATGTCCATGCCAGACGGCATGCTTCCTTTGGCAGGACAATCCTTAATGGAATTCTGTCCTGAGTGAGCTCTGTCTCCTGCCGCCCTGCTTGTGGGATTTGGTTTAGCTTGGTACTCTAACCCAGAAGTATGAATAAAAGGTGAAGACTTTAAGTCCAGGAAGATATGAAAATCACGTACCTCCCATAATTCTTGATCTTCTTGGACAAGTCTTCACCGTTTATTCATACGTCTACCCATCATCCTCCAGGTTCACTCATTCTGTTCCTGGTCTTCTCTCCCTTGTTTGGTTGGGCCATGAAGACATTGTTTTAAATTGACACTTCTTATATGGATCAAAGAGGGCTATTTATGCCCTTGTTAAGTAAGGTTTTTATCTAGTTTTATTTATTCTGCACCTCCCCACTAAAAAAGGTACTGAGGCAGTTGGAGGGTCGACACCAAGGTACCCTACAGAGACGCAGTCTAATCTCACGGTGCCACGCATGCACAGTCCTACCACGGCGCCAGCCCTCCTCGAGGTTTGTGGCTCCCGCAGGGTCCTAGCATCTCCAGCTTGAACCCAGAAGTATGAATAAATGGTGAAGACTTGTCCAAGAAGGTTAAGAATTATGATAGGTACGTAATTTTCATTTATGTGCCAAAGAAGGAAGTTGGATGAGGCTGGGCTGTCGCCAGGCTGAGGTGGATGGCTCTGGTAATGAAGGAATTAAAAAAAAAAAGTTTGTAGTACACAGGGAAACTCCATGGGACTCCAAGACATGGTAAAAGACACATTTTATCTTTTACCTGTTACCTTAAAGGTCTGACTGTGATAAACTGAACGTGTAATTTTTTTTCTGTAGAGCATTTTGCTCTCCGTTGTCACCTCCCACCTGCTTCAGTAGTGGGGACAAACAGCATTTTCTGTTTTTTCTCCCTCCGATTCCCAGGGCCCCAGTACACGGTCGTGCATGCCCGTGGAGATGAGCATTCTCCCCTTGGCTACAGTGACAGCCCCTTCCCTCCACCCAGTCTCACATAGAGTCTCTTACTGGGCTTGGCATTACCACTGAGCCTCCACTCGGTGGCAGCCAAGAGCCTGGGAGACTTAGGAGGCAGTAGCGCAGTGGTTTAAGGCTTTGAGCTGCAAACCTGGAAATCTGGGTTTGAATCCCACAGCCCCCACTTGCATACTGTGCAACCCTGAGCAAGTCACTTAACTTCCCTGTGCTCCCAGGTCGCACCTGTAAACAAGCTTTCAGCTTAGTGTGTCTCTCCTGGTTAAACAATTGGAAAAAGTCTCCAGATCCCTCCCGGGAGAGAGAGCTGCCTGTCGGCAGCTCAGTCCAACTCCACGCCTTCCCCCGCTGACCCACGGCAGTCCGAGCTCGCTCCAGAACCCAGGTCGCCAGTGTGGCACGAGGTGTGGCGTCTAGCACCTCAGTCCTCAGCGCCACCATGCTGGCAATAATAACATATTTTAATGGATGTCAGGTACACTTTCCAAGCTGGGTTATCTAAGAATAGGTGAACCACCACATAGCAGACTCTTGTGAAACAGTTTAGTACTACTAGGTCAGACCAGCCTACTTTTGCTTAGCTTGTGCCAGACTTCATCTAGTAGACTGCTCTCTCCCTTTTTTTTTCTCACAGTAGGATCAATATAAATAGAAACTGTTAAATGACAACACTGTGATCCTGTTAGTTAATGGTGTTAAATATTTTGACTAGTGATTGAAGAAGCAAGCAATAGAACAGATTACAGCTGCAGTCCCCAACATGCCTAGAAGCAGCTGCTGTAAACAAAGCTTCAGCTCAGTCCTTGAGCTGGTTTCTACAACAGAAGAGGGCTAATTGCTCCATTGTCAGGTATTTGCAAGCATCCAGACCTGAGGGGATACTTTCAGAATGTAATAGAAAGGTTAATCATGGGGCAGGGTACATGTGAGCAAGTCCGCCATCAGCAACAGTAGTTGCAAATGAACAGAAAGGGATGGGGGAAACAAATTAACTGTCTGTCCTTTCTATCATGGGATTTCTGGCAGTCCTCATGAGACAGCCGCTAATAACACCTGTAGCATTTGCTGTATTTCTGCAAGCTTTGCTTCTGTGAGTAAAGGTCACCTCATTTTGTTTTTCAAATGTTGCTTCGCTGTGTAGTCTCAGTGGTAGAGCTTTGTTTGTATTTGCTATAAACCACTTGCTGTGTAAAAACAAAAAAAAAAAGGAAACTATATTCATTATAAGCATTTTTGAATTGAAAAACATACATTGGGCCATTGTAGTTCTGCAATGAATAGCCAATTGGCTCCAAAACTACCACTTTAAACTTAGCCTTTCTGCTTGGAGAAGCCAACAAAGCCTTTCCATAGAAAACTCAATGGATTTGTTTCTTCAGCAGGAAATCATGGTAGAGTAGAACAATAGATAGACAGAGAGACAGGCAGATAGATAGGTAGATAATAATCTATTCAGAGTATTCAAAAATGCCCTCACCAATATCTTCCCATTTTGTTTTATTTTAAAGAAATACAGCAGCATATACTGCTGCAAGATACAAAAGTCTGTTTCAGATAAGTCTTTGTTACCTCTTTCAGTTGAAGCATATTCAAAGTGTGTGTTATTGCCCCCCATGCTCTAGGTTGCTGTGAGTAAATAAAATGAAAGCACATCTGTTCCTGATCCATAGGACCCCATTTTCGGTCGCATTTGGTGGAGGCCAAAGTCGGGGTGCAGTCGAGCTCCTCATTGCACCACCACCGCAGCCTACCACACACGCACAAAGGGCTGACTTGGCTGCTGGAGGAGTCGTCTCCCCTTGACTTAAGTCCCATTGCAAATGACTAGGCCAGTTGTAAGTGGATGCAAATCGGATTTGCAGCCACTGACGTGTTAACAGACATGGAGGACTGGAAGTGGCATGGCACTATGCCTTGTCCTGAGCTTGTGGCAAGTGGTGCTACCATTGCAGTGTTCTCCCTGCCACCCACCACTTTTAGGCCTGCTTCTGAGATGGTGATTAAGCAGTTTGTCCTCGATTCTGGTGATTATCCCTGATGGTTCAGTGGCCCCCACCTACTGCCTGACCTTCAAAGAATCTCTGGCGTCCAGGTGACCCCCCCAGCCCCATTCCCTGCTGTCACCGTTTCCATCTCGGGTTCCACACCAGTCTCCATCCCCTGCCAGCTCCACAGGCAGCAGTCGCAGCTTTGCAAAACCGCTTCCACAGGCAGTGGGTGTCGCACAACTACATGATCGCAGTTGGAAGGGTCGCCATGCCCTGGAATGACGCTTTAGGTTATTTGTATAACATCCCACTTTGCTGCACCATCGCAGTGTATTCACTGACCACACAGGGAAGGCATTTGACCACCATTGTGCATTGCACAATGACCACTTGAGTAGAACATTTCCTAGCATCCAGTTGGCTAAACCCCTTGCCAAGGAGTACATATATCTGCCAACAGAAACGAGGAAATAATGAGTATCACTGCGGCCTGTCTTTTTACAA
The DNA here is from genome assembly GCA_016271365.2 of Neoceratodus forsteri. NCBI lineage: Eukaryota > Metazoa > Chordata > Ceratodontiformes > Ceratodontidae > Neoceratodus > Neoceratodus forsteri. Next base: position 436,234,265 of record CM057450.1, on the reverse strand, counting down.
ACTAAATCATAATGCCAAATAGAATTTTTTAAGCAAAGCTGCCACCATGTTTTTTCCCCGGTTAGCGATAGCGCCCCCTATCCTGAGTAAAACGATCAGCAGGTTTCATACAGGCACTTTTTTTTTTATTAAAAAGCATCTGGCACATTGGCGCACACTGTTCCTCTTTACTGAAAACTTACATTCAAACAACATGAAGTCTTGCTATATTATAGACATTAGCAGTTTGATCCAGCTCTAGAACTGCCCCGGAGTGAAATGGTTAAAACCATTCCAAAATAGAATTTTGGCACGAGAGCAGCTCTATCTGTGTCATTTCAAACTTGAACTGTCAGATTTTTATCTCCTCAGTGAACAGTCGCTCGGAGATTTCTCCTTCTGCTCGTTCATTTCTCGGTTTAAAATGTGTTTTCTGGTTGGATTTAACTGAGAATAGTTTTATTTTAACCGCATAAAACCGTTCAGTTCAAGCTCTATCTGTGGTAACCGTAAGTAAATGAAGGTTTTGTCTGTGTGGAATCAAGTTATCGGTTCAGTTTTGAACCGATCAGTGGGTTTAAAACTCATTTAAAGCTAAAAGTTACTATTTTAGAGTGCGGTTCCCGGTTCTTATCGGTTCTAAAAATGGATTTATTACGGTTTTCAATACCGGTGACACGGTTAGGAACCGATAAGGTGTCTTGCCTGGCAGTGCGCAGTTAAAGGGCAAGTTTTTGGTTAGGCTGGCATTATGTCTGAGAAACCCAAAAGAAAACCGGGCCCACGGGTTTCAACACTGTGATGTTTGTGGGGAAGTCTTTGCCAAGGCTGACCCACACACCTGTGTTTTTGTCTGGGGTTTGACCACCTCCAGTCAGACTGCCAGGTATAGAATTTCCTGCAGCCACCCTGGAAAAAGATTGGCAGGCTCAGGGAACGAGAGGCCAAAAAGTCCGCTGACCCGGATGGCCAGCCCGGTTCGGTGCCAACCGAACCAGAGGGAGTGCCCTCTGACCAGGGCCAGACTTCCTCGGGCAAAAGAAAAGCTAGTTCTGAGGAACCAATTCCAGTAAAGAAAACAAGAAAATCAGCAGGTCTGGAGTCCAAAATTCCTTCTCCAACTGCTGCAGAGATAGCAAAAGCCATACAAATTGTCCAGTCACTGTCTCAGGGTCCGTCCAACCACCACTATCTGGTAAAGGTCGGTCGTCTGGTCCCAGTGGTTCAGGATTATGATATTGAGGAATTTTATGAACCAGAGGAGGGGGAGGAGGATTATGATCAGTATGAATGTGGCTGGGAAGGTCTGGGTGTGCCCATTGAACCGGACATCTCCCCGGACAGACCTTTAGAATCTCCCCCTATGCTGTCTGAGTCCCCATCTCATTTTATGTTTTATAAAAAAGTTGCTGAAACCCTCCAGCTTCCTTTAGAAGAGGCTGTGGATGAGCAAGAGGAGCCTGATTTTGTAGAAATGATGGATATTCCAGAGTCTAGGAGATTGTCTATTCCTTTACATAAGTCTTTTAGGAAACAAACAATTAACATTTTAAAAGCTCCTAATTCTGTGCCTCCTGTAGATAAAAAGATGGACAGAAGGTATACATTGTCAGGCCTGATACAGAATTCCTTTCTCAGCAATGCAGTCATGTTGGGGTAGTTCAGGCTGCTGCCTGTGATAAAGCTAATATTCCCTTGGCTTCACATCCTCCTGTCAAGGATTCCAGGAAGATTGATGCCATGGCAAAAAACAGTATATGGCAGCCTCTCTGGGACTCAGGCAAGCAAATTAAATGGCTTATGTAGCTAGGTATCAGAAATCTAGATGGGATACTGTTATGCATTGGCCAAGCAGGCCCATGGCCAGCTGGCTAGTGAACTAGAACAGGTGGCTGCTGATGGCATTGAAGCCTCAAGGTTCAGTTTCATGCTGCTGTGGATGTTAATGATGTTTCCTCTAGGGTCATGGCCACATCTGTAGCTTTTCGGGAGGGCTGGCCTCCGGCTCAGGTGTATTAGTTTGTCACAGGATACCCAGACTAAGGCTATGGATTTTCCTGTGGTGGAAATTCTCTGTTTGGAGAGCAGACAGAGAACTATATGAAGAAGATGGATGAATATAGGACTACTTACAAGAGTGCCCAGGCTAAGGAGCAGCAAGCCACTCCTCAAAGGCATGCCCCCAGGGGTAGGGGTAGGCCTTTTCACAGGCCTTTCTACCAGACTCAGGCCTCCTCTGCCTATGCTCAGAGGGGCTTCTTCAGAGGCAGGGGCAGACGAGGGGTGGGCAGACCTGCTCCCACCCCCCAGCCTAAAGCTCCTGCGAAACAGGCACCCTGATGGGGTGCCCAGGGCCGATTCTCCTGTACCAGTGGGGGGCAGGCTGGCTTACTTCAGTCAGAATTGGGCTTCTTTAACCTCAGACAAGTGGGTTCTGGAAGTAGTAAGCCAGGGTCTGGTTCTCAGCTTCAAAAAGTTTCCCAAGTTGAGAAGCAGACTTTTCTACCTGCAAGTGCTTCAGAGACCTCGCTCTGGAAGCAGAGGTCTCATCCTGTTAGCTCTCAGAGCAGTAGAAGGGTTCCTCCCTGCATCAGGGCAGGGTCTGTATTCCAGATACTTCTTACCCCAAAAAGACAGGAGAGTGGGCCCATTTTAGATCTCAAATATCTGAACAAGCATCTTTTGAAACCAAAGTTCAAAATGGTAACTCTGGCAATGATTTTACCTTTCCCTAAGGCCAGGGGACTGGCTAGCCTCCCTGGACCTCAAGGATGCCTATTTCCATGTCCTAATCAGAAGATCCCATCGAAAGTACCTCAGATTCGAACTGCCCTCAGGTCATTACCAGTTCAGAGCAATGCCCTTCGGCCTTACCTCTGCTCCAAGGGTATTCACAAAGTGTCTAGCAGTGGCAGTGGCCCACTTAAGGAGGCAGAGGATTGCTGTTTTTCCCTATCTAGACGACTGGCTCATTGTAGGCCAGTCCCCAGAACAGGTAAAATCTCACCTGCAGGTCACCCAGCAGCTTCTCACCTCCCTGGGTTTTCTGCTAAACCTACCAAAGTCTGTTCTGGAACCAGTCCAGGTACTCACCTTTATAGGGGCAGAATTGACACAAAGCTAGCCAGAGCCTTTCTTCCCCAGAAAGGTCAGAATTTAGTGGCTCTGGCCTCTTCCTTCACTCTGCAGGTCTCTCGACCAGCAAGACACTTTCTGCAGCTCCTGGGGCACATGGCTGCATCCACAGCTGTTGTGCAGGAGCCAGATTTCAGATGAGAGACATTCAGTTTCACTTGAGAACCTTTGGTCTCAGAGAAGAGACCCCTTTCCAAGTTGGTCCCAGTGACTCAACCTTGATCCTAGCTCTCCAGTGGTGGCAGGATCAGAGCAATTTAAGAGCGGGGGTCCCCTTCATTTCCCCTTCTCACGACTTGACTCTCACTACAGATGCTTCCCTTCTGGGTTGGGGAGCCCACATGGGCGACCTTTCCACTCAGGGAGTTTGGTCCCCAGGAATCTCTGCTCCACATCAGTTTGCTGGAACTCAGAGCTGTCTTTTTAGCTCTTCAAGCTTTTTCTGCATCTGTCCACGACAAGGTGATACAAGTCAGAACAGACAACACCACAACAATGTGGTACATCAACAAACAGGGGGGCACTCGGTCTTTGGCCTTGTGCACCGAGGCAATGAAGTTGTGGTCTCTGGCCTATTCCCTGAACACTTCCCTCATAGCAGTTCATCTTCCAGGGAAGGACAATGTCCTAGCGGATGCCCTCAGCAGGATTTCCCAGGGCCATCACGAATGGTCCCTGGATCCTCAAGTGCTGGGGATAGTTTTTGCCAGGTGGGGCATCCCTCAGATCTTTTTGCAGCCCCAGACAATCACAAACTTCCTCTGTTCTGTTGCAGGCCTCCAGTGCTGGGCTCAGTTCCCCTGGATGCCCTTCTTCTGGATTAGGAGGGGAAGTTCCTCTATGCTTCCCCCCCTTTCCTCTCCTATTCAAAGTACTAGTCAAAATCAGATCTCAGCCTTGCAGGGTGATTCTGATTGCCCGGATTGGCCAGGCAGCCCTGGTACCCACTCCTTCTGTCTCTGACAGTCCATCTTCCCTGTGCCTCCCAGGAATCACAATCTGTTGACTTGTGCCCAGGGAAGGGTTTGGTATCCGACCTCAATCCCTCAACCTCAAGGCCTGGCTCTTGAGGAGTTAGAGTTTGCTGATTTACACCTCTCAGGGTGTTCTTGAGATCCTAAAGGCTTCCAGAAAGCCTTCCACTAGGGCTACTTATAGTTCTAAATGGAAAAGGTTTTCCATTTGGTGTGCTGGGAAAATATTTCCCAGAATCTGCTGAATTGCCCATTTTGTTAGATTACATGGTACATCTTAATTCCTTGGGTCTCAGACCAGCTACCCTGAGAGTTCATTTGGCAGCTGTGTCTGCTTTTGTGTCAGCAGGAAAGTCAACCCTCTTTCCTCTCTCATCCTGTGTTTTCCAAGTTTTTAAGGATTACTCCATACTAATCCTCCTTTCGAACCGCCCTGCTTGGGACCTTAATGTTTGCATTGCCCAGTTAATGCAACCTCTTTGAACCTCTGTCTTCTGCAGAGCTTAAGTACCTAACTTGGAAAACTGTTTTCTAGTGGCTATCACTTCTGCCAGACGATAAGTGAATTGCAAGCCTTGTGTCAGTGGAGACTGACTTTATTTCTTTCACAGGGATAAGGTAGTCCTTAGGACTAATAGGAAGTTTTGCCTAGGTGGTTTCAGATTTCCATCTTAATCAATCTATCTCCTTCCAGTATTTTTCACTGATCACCCTCTTCAGGTGAGAGGAGGTTGCACAGCCTGGATGTTAAGAGAGCTCTTAGTTATTATATAGAACGCACCAAAGGTCACAGGTTCGAATCCTCCAACTTTTCCTTACCTATGGTGAAGTTGGGAAAGGCAAACCTGCCACTAAGAGATCAATAACCAGGTGGATTGTCTCTTGTATCCAATTTTGTTATCAGAAAGTGGGCAGAACCCCCGGGTTTGAGGCTCATTCTACCAGGGTACAGCGCCTCTAGCTGCTGCCAGAGATATTCCTTTATTAGAGATTTGCCAGGCTGCTACTTGAAAACGGTACACACTTTTACCAAGCATTACTCCCTGGATGTCCAGGCCAGGAGAGATGCTCGTTGCACAGCTGTTCTTCAGAGCCTATTCCCTAAGTAGGTTCTGCCCTCCTCCATGGAGGTACTGCTGTGTATTCTGCCAATGTCTATAATATAGCAAGACTTCATGTTGTTTGAAGAAAAATTACTCACCTTAGTAATGTTGTTTTTCTAATGGAGTCTTGCTATATTATAGACCTCCCCAACCTGCCCCTCTCAGAACCTCTACTTGGTGGGTGCAGGCAACTTAGTGTGGGCACTACTTATGTCCTGTTAGCATTTTGTCCCCTTTGGGACTTTGGGGTGTGTGTATGTGTACGCGTGTGTGTTTTATTATACTTATGTTCCATTTTCATATTATTAGAATGGTGTTAATATTTCTGGTCCCTGACTTGAGTCTTGGGTGTTGGGACCATCAATGGTTGTTATTATTTAGGTAGCCATTTGGCTAGTGTAGTTACAGCTTCCACACAGACCTTAGTGAGTTTGGCTGTAAAGATCTGACAGTTCAAGTTTGAAATGACACAGATAGAGCTGCTCTCGTGCCAAAATTCTATTTTGGAATGGTTTTAACCATTTCACTCCGGGGCAGTTCTAGAGCTGGATCAAACTGCTAATGTCTATAATATAGCAAGACTCCATTAGAAGAAACAACATTACTAAGGTGAGTAATTTTTTCTTTCAGACTAGTCTAGCACTTGCACGCCATGTGCTCAGTGCCACTTCAGATGAGTGCTTCTTAGTCTGTGTCCTGCACGCTACAATTTGCCCTGTATGTTGAGAGTTGCAAAAGAAATTATTCAAGCAAAGCATGTTACAAGTAGGGAGTGTTAATGATTACATTGCAGTGGAGGCATAACTACAACTAGGTAAGCTCCTACCTACACATCCTTCAAGTAAGACTCGCCATTGGGGTGTGACCGTGACCTGCCACTGACCGCCTCAACGACCTTGCTGCCAGCAACAGCCAGTGCCTACTTGCATGTTGACTTGGGTAGTGCTGCCCAGAAATGATGGAGGGAAAGAGAGATGGAACAAGGACGAGAAGCTTGGAAAACTTGTCTGCACTGAAGCTACGTGATGCAGCAATAACCCAATTACACTTTGACTGTCACACTGAAGAAAAGTGACTTGAGTGAACAAAAAATGAAGCATGATCTCCATAACGACGGTGCTTTCTACTGACAGAGAGGTGTCAGACAAGGTAAGGGCCAAAAAGGCAGGTTTCAGGAAACATGAGACTCGGAGGAAGACAGGGAGGTGTACCTAAGGAATCTAAGGGAAGCAGGGAAGGCTACTAGGAGAGCAAAAGCACAGACTGAAAGAACATTAATGCAGACAGTGAAGAAAGGGGACAAGGCATTCTGTAGGTATATTAGCGAAATAAGAAAACACGGGGTGGGGGGGTATTGTAAGGCTCAAAGGGGACACGGGGGAGTGTAAGAACTCAGAAGGAGGGAGACATGGAAGACATGAAAAAGGCAGAACTACTGAACAAATGTTTCTGTTCAGTATTCAGTAAAGAAGGGGGAGGGTCAGGGACCACAGCTTGGTAACAGACACGGGGGGGGGGGGTGGTAAACACAAGTCCATTCACAGTGGAGAGTGAGTCCTGGAAGAGCTCACAAAACTGAAGGTGGACAAAGTAATTGGGCCAGATGGCATACACCCGAGGATATTAAGAGAGCTGCAAAGAGAGCTAGCGGCACTTCTGGCAGCACAGTTCACGGACTCGCTCAACACAGGAGTGGTTCCAGAGGACTGGAACATGTAGTCCATCTACACAAAAGTGGTAGTAGGGAGGACACAGGGAACTATTGACTGGTCAGCCTCACCTCAGTAGTGGGTAAAATCATGGAGGCACTGCTTAAAGAAAGAATAGCGGCACACTTGGAATCCAGCGGTGCCCAGGATCTGAGGCAACATGGATTCACAGCAGGAAGGTCGTGTCAGACAAATCTGATAGATTTTTTTAACTGGGTGACAAGGGAAGTGAATCGGAGGGAGGGGTGAAGTAGACGTCACCTACTTCGATTTCAGCAAAGCCTTTGACACTGTCCCACATAAAAAGCTGGTCAACAAAATGAGTAGTCTGGGTATGGGGCACAAGGTGGTAAACTGGGTTAGGAACTGGCTAATGGACAAGAAGCAGAGGGTGGTGGCAAATGGGAAGCAATCAGGGAAGGGGGGTGACCAGCGGGGTACCTCAGGGATCAGTCCTTGGACTAGTCCTGTGTAATGTCTTCATTAGTGATATTGCGATAGAACTGGAGGTAAAGGTCTGCCTGTTTGCAGATGACACCAAGATCTGCAGTAGGGTGAATACTTCGGACAGGGTGAAGAGAATGAGGAGGGACCTGGAGAAGCTTGAAAAATGGTCTGAAGTGTGACAACTAAGGTTCGGTTCCAAGAAATGCAAAATAATACACCTGGGAAGAGGGAACCCTAGGGAGAGCTACAGGATGGGGGCAGTTGCTGCCTATCACCAAGGAAGAAAGGGACCTGGATGTTATCATTTCTGATGACCTAAAGGTGTCTAAGCAGAGTACAAAAGCTGCAGGGAGGGCCAGTGGTATGCTGGGGTGCATACGCAGAGGTATCACTAGCAGAAGGTGGGAGGTGTTGATGCCATTGTACAAAATGCTAGTGAGGCCTCACCTAGATTACTGTGTGCAGTTCTGGAGGCCGCACCTTCCTAAGGACATCGACAGGGTGGAGGTGGTCCAGAGAAGGGTGACTGAGATGGTACAGGGCTTGTACCAGAAATCATATGAGGAGAGACTAAAGGACCTCAGTATGTACTCACTGGAGGAGAGGAGGGATCGGGTGGACATGATAGAAACATTCAAGTACCTTAAGGGCATTAACATGGTGCAGGGGGGAGACATCTTCCAAAATAAGAGATGTACAAGAACGAGAGGGCATGATGTGAAATTGGAAGGTGGCAGGCTGAGGGGAAATGTGAGGAAGTTTTTCTTCACAGAGAAGGTGGTGGACAGGTGGAAGTTACTGCCACAGGAGGTGTTGGGGGTGAGCACAGTGGAGGGTTTTGAAAATGCATGGGATAGGCATAAGGGTACCTTAGAGGGGGGAAGAAAAGGTGAAAACCATTGACCAGATAGGGTCAGTAGTGTAGCGCTTTCGGGCAGACTGGATGGGCTTGGTGGTCCTTATCTGCTGACAGTTTCTCTTTCTGTGTATACCAGTAGAGAGATTACTTTACAATAAAATGTTTTTTATCCTTTTTTATGTTGTCTTGCGCCTGCGCAAGAAACATGTTGTGGTAACTTCTGAATAGCTGGTTTTGGAGGCACGGTCCTCTTGTGGCCTGTGGCGCCACTGCTTTTTGGGGCTGGGCTCCGTGGCACGAATTAGATTGCACGCTGTCTATGACAGCAGTGCAAAAGCGTGTCCACCACCTTGAAAGACTTTAGCCGCTGCAGTGAGGGAGCTCCACCTCATTGCAGGGTGTGCCTTTCTCGGTGTAAGTTTCAGTGCAACATGACAGCGGCTGTGCCATCCGCCTCGCACAGTCCCCAGAAAAGCCAACTTTGGGGGGGATGCCCAATCCCCCTGTCAGCATCATCATGCCCCCCTCCCCAGTTCATTTACCGACAAGGGAGCCCAGTCCCTGTCGGTATCATTCCCTCCTCCCCCCCCACACGCTTTTTATATTCGCCGACAGGGTGCCCAATCGCTGTTGGCACCAGTCCCCAAAAAAAAAAAAACTACAGGTGACACGCTGGGAACCCACCCCAGCGTGTCAAATGTACGTGTAAGAACAAAACCTTCCCACAATTTTTTTTTTCCCCTGTAAAGTAGAAAACGGTCCCTCGCAGTCTGCAGCCCCCTCCCCCAACTTGTGCCCACCCACTGCGTGCCCCACCTCCTCAAACAGCCTCCACTTGCCCCATACTTACTTCAGACACGGGAACACGTCCGCACTTTCAAGGCCGACGCAAACTGAAGACATGCCGGTAAGCTATATAATGGCATAAACAGGGTTTTTTTGAACTTTGATGCATATCTCGGTCATTTGAGGGAATTTTGCCACCAAATTTTCAACATGGGGTTATTGGGACCCCTCCTCATGAATTCAGTTACTGTCATGGTGTTATTTGGTCCCAAAAGGTGATTTTGCGGTCACTTCATGGATTCACCTTTTGGGACCGATTAATGAAACGACAGTGCCACTGTTCAAGACCTGGCCTCTCAAAAAGCCTATGTTGCAAATTTGGTGAAAACATTCAAAAAAATTACTGTTTTTCGAGCGTGCATTGCACAGTTTCCATGCTCGCTCGTAGCTTTGCAAATCTGCAATATTTGCACTCCACATTTTCAACACTGGCATTTTTCCACACCTCCTTATGCACAGTACAGCTGTCATTTTTCATATCCTGGCCGAAATGTGTTTTTGCACTTCTGGCGCAGAATAGCATGGTTGCTGTGGGAAATCAGTGTTCAGGACAGACTAAGAAAATCACAGTGACACTGTTCATGAGCAGAGGTCCTAAAATGCCTATGTTGAAAATTTGGTGGCAAGTCCAGTAAATGACTTGGCTATGAATGTGCGTTGTGAAGTGTTCACGTACCCTCGTCATTTTTCACATCCTGGCCGAAATGTGTTTTCACACTTCCGGTGCACAATAGCGTGGTCGCTATGGGAAGTCAGTGTTTGGGACCGATTAGGAAAATCATAGTGTGACTGTTCATGAGAAGAGGTCCTAAAATGCCTGTGTTGAAAATTAGGTGACAAATGTCCATAAAATGACAGTTTTACAAGCGTGCGTTGTGCAGTTTCCACGCACGCTCGTAGTTTCGGTAATTTTTAATATTTGTACTCCAGATTTCCACCATTGCCATTTTTTCACACCTCCTTATGAACAGTACAGCTTTCATTTCCCACATCCTACCTGAACTGTATTTTCTCACATCCAGCGCACAGTGGCGCAGTCGCTGTAGAAAAACAATGTTCAGAACAGAGTAAGAAAATCACAGTAACGCTGTTCATGAGCAGAGGTCCCAAAATGCCTATGTTGAAAATTTGGTGAAAAAATTCCATATGACTGTGTTATAGGCGTGCATTTCGCAGTGTCCATGCACAGTCGTAAGTTGGAGAATTTGTAATATTTTCACTCCAGATTTTCAACATTGTCATTTTTGCGCACCTTCTTATGAACAGTTCAGCTGTCATTCGTCACATCCTGCCCGAAATGTAGTTTCGCACATCTGGCGCACAATCACACGGTCGCGCCGGGAAATCAATGTTCAGGTAGATTAAGATAATCATAGTGACACTGTTCATGAGCAGAGATCCCAAAATGGCTATGTTAAAAATTTGGTGAAATAATTCCACTAAATGACTATGTTACGAGCGTACAATGTGCAGTTTTCACACATGCTCGTAACTTCAAGAATGTTTACAATTTTCACTCCAGATTTCCCACATTGCCATCTCTTCACACCTCCTTATCAGTGGTGCAACTGACATTTTTATGCGGTACAGAATGGTGCGGTCACTGTGGGAAATCAACGTTGGAGACAGGTTAACAAAATCACAGGGGCGCTGTTCATGAACAGAGTCCCCAAATGCTTTCATGAGGTGGGGTCAGAAAAAGGCCATGTTTTAAAATTTGGAGTGCAAATACCAACACACGGCCAAGGCATTAGGGTTTCTCACCATTACATCTCACCCTGTACAGACTAACAGGCATCATGGGCGTGTCTTTGGATTGTCTGCTGTACTGCTCACGCCACTGGTCCTCCACCTGCAGCCACTGACAGGCATCAAGGTGTGCCTTGGACTCTTCAGCCCCAAAGTTCAACCCATTCTCCTATGCTGCACCCATCTCAACATACTTCCTTATGAAATGGGATGAGCATAAGGCCAGATGATCCCATGGCACAACGCGACACTTGCCAGACTCTGCAGGGTAGGGTGAGGTGATATAGCATGAGCGTTATGGCCAGCGGCCCAAACGCACACCCCAGTGCCTGTCGCTCTCTGCAGGGTGGGGTGGGGTTGATGTTGGTTCTGTATTTCACTGCTACTTCTATTATGTGCCTCTCTCTAACTCCTGCACTACCAATGCCAAAACCAGCAAGACAGAATTTGGCTTTGACAAATGCTTGTTTATTGTTTTGTTTTTTTTTACTTTGATTTTTTAGTCTTGTATTTAATTTTATTCAAAATGTTACCTGTAACCCATTTTCTAAGCACAGTAATACCCTCCAGGTTAGGCATGATTGGGCTATACCAGACCTTCCAGGGGGGTCAGCAGGGTAGGGCATAGGAGGAGAGGTTGAGGGTACGGAACATGTACTCCCTGGAAGACAGGAGGGGGGGGGACATGATTGGGGCCTTCAAGTACTTGAAAGGGATAAATAAGTTGATAAGGAGAGTCTCTTTATCTGAGTGGCAACCATAGCATTAGGGGGCACAGTCTTAAGCTGGAGAGTGGGAGGTTTAGGAGGGAGAGGTCAGGAAGCACTTCTTCCCAAAGAGGGTGGTGGACACTTGGAATGTACTGCTGGAAGAGGTAATCTCATTGAAGACAGTGGGCAGCTTTAAGAGAGGCTGGGATAGGCATGGTGGAAAGTAAGGATCATGGAGAGGGAGGATGGGAGGAGTGGGAAGGGAGGGCAGGGACATTAGCTCAAGCTGGGGACCCTGCAACATGAGCAGACTTGATAGACCAAATGGCCTTCTTCTGCTGGCCTGTTCGTATGTATGTATGTTCATATAAGGCCCTCTGCCTGTGGCATTGGTCCTCATTATAGTCCTGGGCGGTCCAGTATAGCCGAGTATCACCCACTTTGTCAGGTATTATTGCTTACTTAGAGACCATCCCTCATGACTGTATGTAGAGCCCGTATTAGGTGTGGGCATTTTTTGAATGGTTAGAGGGGTACTTCATATATTGAGGAAGGGATAGAAGCAAATAGTGTAGTGTGTAGTCCATAGAGTGTACAGGAATTGGATAGCAAATTGAAAGGTATAAAGCAGAGATTGGTGGTGGAAGGTCACCATTCAGAGTGGAGGGGGTGTTAAGAGTTGAGCACCTTATGGGTCAGTGCTGAGTCAGTTGCTTATATATATATATGTGTGTTTGTGTGTGTGTGTGTAAGGGGATGTCAGCAGTAGGCTGCTAAAATTGACAAGAAGTGTACACTGAAGTGCGGACCTGCACATAGCAGGGGCTTTGACCAAGAAGTGGGAGCTGAGGTTTATTATGGGTAAAAGCAAGGTACTACACCCAGGAGTAAAGAGTCGTTGCAGGACATATACCTTGTGTGGTACATCAGTGGACCTCACAGCTGAGGAAAGGGGATCCAGGTGTACCTGTGGACAGTAAGCTAAAGCTAAACAGTTTATGTGTTACCGCAGTCAAGAATGCAAACACAATGTTGAGATACATGAGGTGGGGGTGAGTAAGGAGCAGTTTAAAGGAGCAAATCCTCCTTTTGTACAAGACCTTGCTTGGACTGCTCCTAAAATACTGCATCCAGATCTTCATCGAGAACATCTCCATTTCGCCACACTTTTGGAACTGAAAGGCCTCTGCATCAGGACCATCCAGAAACTTTTGCTTAGCTGGGGGCCACACACAGTGACATACAACGTCGATGCCTATAAAACATGGGCAGCACCCTTACTCCTCGGTTCTTTCTTTAGCTGTGGGCTCACTCTTCAAACCTGCAAAAAAAATGCTGTCGTTTTTGTTTTGTTGTTTATTTGGTTTCTAACTTAAGTAATTTTAATAATCAATGTTCCTATATGCCACCGCCGAAAGAAACTCTAAGTTTTGTACATGCGGTTACAAGATCTACAAGGATGACACTCACAACATGTATAGTTTTGGCTTGACCCAAGTGTGAGGGCTTGCATGATCTGCCAGGGATTTACTCAGGCCACAGAGATGACATAAAGAAGGCTTTGGAGACTCTCGTTGCCATAAAACCACAGAAGCTCAGGTGAAGGCTATGGAATCCAGATGAACTTGCTCCTCTCGACTGGTTGCTGGATGAGGAGGCAGCCCCAGCAGTCATCATCCGCATTGCCATCGCAGTTGGTGAGAATCATAGATAAATCCAAAGACGAGGAGAAATTGTCATTGAAACCTTCTTCCAGCCACTATAAGCATAAGGAAAAATATGCTTCATCAGTGAGTTCGAGATCATCTTTGAAGGAGCGTAAGTCCTCATCGACGTCCGCTCTGGCAGCATCGACTACAGCCTCCCCAACCATCATTGAAACACCAAGGTCAGGGCCTTTCTCCGGCACTGCCGTACCTACTGTGTGCAGTATGCAGCCTTCATTGATTGGTTCTATCTCACCAACAACAGTAGTCCAGACCCTTTCACTGGGTTTCAACTTACATATTATGTTGACATCATTCTCAGAAATGTTAATATGCCTATTTCCATTGCTGCAAGTAGCAGTGCTTGTTCCTTGGACAGGGCCTCTTCTGTCAGTGTGGACAGCCCAACACGCATACCTCTTGCACCAGTGGTACAGTCGCTGCCTTCATCGCCAGCTCTGTATCAAGCTCCATTGATTGCCCCCTTCGTTATGTGAAACAACAACATGGGGGAGTACAATCCTGACCTCATAGAAATGGAGGATGATTTAGAAGACAAAGGGATAAGCAACCCTATGATGGAGGTTTCTCTTCCAGCTCAACCTTATCATCTTGCATTGAGGACTCTGTGATACATAATCCCAGCTGTCCTCCAGAGGATCCCTCCTTCCAAGCTTTGTTAAACAAATAGAGGATATGATGGGATTTGTGAGTGAAGAAGAAGACACCAGTAAAAGAAGCTTAATGGAATTCTTAGATGCAACAGCTACCCCCACTGTCGTGGTGTCCCCTGTTTACCCAGCATTGAAAAATGATACATTTACTGCCTGGCACAGACCTTGAACTCTGCAAGCAGTCCCTAGAAAGGCTAACAAACAGTTCCCTGCTCCACTTGTCAAGCCTTATTGTGCTTCTCAGCCTGAAACTGACTCTGTGGTTATCATGGCTGCACATGATTGCTCTAGGGCTCCTAGTGTTATGAGCACCCTACCTCAGGAATTTGGATGTAGTGGGTAAGAGAACTTATGCCTCTTCCACTTTGGGCATTTGTATTGTAAACTACAAGACTTACATGATTAGGTACCGGAATAGCCTTTGGAAGTCAGCTATAGCTACCTCACAAACTGCCAGATGGTCTTGCAAAGACAGAAGTGCTTAAGGCTGTCTCTTCTGGCCTGAATACTGGTAAACATTTACTGTGGTCAGCATATGATGCTTACTGCTGCTAGATCAGCTGACTCTGGTATATGCCTCAGAAGATTGAAATGCACTGAGGGATGAGATATACCTTTTCATGGCCATCAGTGATTGTGTGTGTGCCTTGCTGTCACTCCTTGCAGCTGTCTGTCAAACTTTGCTCTTTCCTATTGGCTGCAAGGAGCACCACATGAGAGCTGAGGGACCAAGCAGAAAAACTCTGCTGAACGTACAGCACAGTTGAAACGAAAGTGAAGTTTGCAACAGAAGAAGAGGTTTTTAGCTCTCTCTTCTCCCAGAACAGGGAGGGAAAACAACTTTCACCTTTATTTAATTGTGAGGGCTATGCAGCCTGTTCTCACACACTACAATCACTCTCATACACATGCTCTTCACCAGGGAGAAGGACGGACCATAGCCTTCAGGGAGGAGAAGACTGGGGGGAGGGGGGACACAGATGATGTGATAGAGGAGGATAGAGTGAGGGAGGGGCTGCTAGCATTAAAGGTGGACAAATCACCAGGCCCAGACAGAGTACATCCAAGAGTACTAAGGGAACTCTGGCTGAGGAACTGGCAGGACCACTGACAGGCTTGTTTCATAGTTCACTAGAGTCAGGCGTGGTACCGCAGGACTAGAGAACAGCACATGTGCCCCTCCACAAAAGCAGTCTTAGGGGTGACCCAGGGAATTACAGACCCGTCAGTCTGACCTCAGTTGTGTGCAAGCTCATGGAGACCATACTTAAGGAAAGGTTCATAGAATATCTGGGGGAGCATGGTCTCTAAGATGTGAGGCAGCTTGAGTTCATGGGAAGATCGTGTCAAACGAACCTGATTGACTTTTTTGACTGTGTCACTAAGACAGGGGTGAAGTGGTAGACATCCTCTATCGGGATTACAGCAAGGCCTTTGACTCTGTACCCTACAAAATTTGATCAGGAAGTTGGCAGATCTCAGGTTTGGGGATAAAATGTCCAGATGGGTGGAAAACTGGCTGGGGGACAGAACCCAGAGGGTGGTTGTGGAAGGAGAGATGTCTGGCACCAGAGAGGTCACCAGTGGGGTCCCACAGGGCTCGGTGCTGGGGCTAACGTTGTCCAGTGTCTTCATCAGTTACATTGAGGATGGCATTAAGGGCAAAATGTGCCTATTCACAGATGACACCAAGCTCCACAGGAGAGTGGACACAACTGGAGGGATACAGGATGATCTGGAAAAGCTAGGGAGGTGGTCCGGGATCAGGCAGCTTGACTTCAATGCCAAGACATTCAAAGTTATGCACACCGAGCCAAGAATCCCAGGACAGAGTACTACCTAGGTAGAGTCCAGGTATCTGCATCAGAGGAGGTGGAGGAGAAGGACCTGGGAGTGATGATCACTAGAGACCTGAAGCACTCCACACAGTGCAAGAAAGCAGCAGCAAGGGCAAACAAGTTGCTGGGATGCATATCTAGGGTATCAGTAGTAGGAGAGAGGTGGCTATACTGTCCTTGTATAGGTCACTGGTGAGGCCATATCTAGAGTATATAGTTCAGTACTGGTGCCCACACCTCAAAAAGGACATTAGCCATCTGGAGAAGGTCAAGAGGAGGGCTGCAAAGATGATGGGTCAGCAAGGTAAGGCCTGTGAGAAGACGTTGAGGGCACTGAACATGTACTTCCTGGAGGAGAGGAGAGAGAGTGGACATGATTAGGACCTTCAGGTACTTGAAAGGGATAAATAAGGTAGATAAGGAGGTTCTCTTTAAGCTGAGTGGCAACCATAAGACAAGGGGGCACAGTCCTAAGCTGGGGGGGGAGTTAGGAGGAAGGTCAGGAAGCATTTCTTCACAGAGAGGATGGTGGACACTTGGAATGCACTGCCAGAGGAGGTGGTCTTGTTGAAGACAGTGGGCAGCTTCAAGAGAGTTTGGGATAGGCATGGGGAAGATGAGGATCATGGGTAGGGAGGATGGGAGCGTGGCAGGGACAGTAGCTCAAGCTGTGGACCTTGCAATAAAAGCAGACTAGATAGACCAAATGGTATTCTTCTGCTGGATTCTTTGTATGTTTGTATGATTAGTCAGCCCTGAGGAGCAGGACTGATAACTGATTTACAGCAGATGAGGAGTAAATGAAAATGCAGTTTGTACCGTTGTGACAGCCCCGTGAAGTGGAGCTGTGAGAGCACCTTTTGTGTTTTCTCCCACTGCATAACTCGCTGGTGGAGTAATAAATGAGAAACCTATGAAAGGGGTAATTTTATTATCTTGTATCCCCAAGAAGTGGGGACTGTCATCCTTTCCCAGTGTTGAATTTTATGGTGGCAGCCACACAAGATGTGACACTGGGATGCCCAGCCCCAGTACCACCAAACAACAGCATCCTCCTCCCATCTTCTCTCCTGCTTGATTCACATTGTGCCTTCCCCCATCGGATGTGGCACTGGGGACGCCCCGTGCTGCCATACAGCAAACCAACACTGGGGGTGCCCAATCCCCAGTGTTGGTACTGGAACTAAAGTAAACCGTCCCTCATCGTCTTTTTTTTTTTTTTTTTTGAGAGCCCCACCCATGGCTTCAGTTCTGCCAACCCCTAAGAGCCAGGGACCACATCCACTGACAGAGACATATGATCATGTCACTGTACCCACTGCTGTAAAGAGCTGCCCAAGGGTGGAACTCTGCACTGGGGTCATCACTTATATGTATATATATAGAGAGAGAGAGACATTCCAGGCCCATGACCTCAACATCCCCGTACCAGAGGCCCCAGAAATCCCACCGATGCCTGTGAAGGCCTCTGGTTCCCAAAGGCTGAGGGTCTCGTGGGAGACCTCCCAGTGGGTAACATCCAGTGGTACCCTTTCTTCCCCTTCTGAAGGGAAGAGGAAGAACTCGAGGTTGAGCAGCACCAAAAACCTGACTGGAATCCGAAACTGGCTCACTCTTTTTGTGCTTCGGTTGGTCTGTCTTCCTCTTGAGTATGGGACCTTCTGTGATCAGAACCTTCCACAACTGGACACAGCCCCGCTGCCTGAGAAGCCTGCCTGAAAGGCTCCCTGCTATCATCCTCCATGGCCGTAGGCTCTGTAGGGCTGAGAGAAAAACTGACAAATATTTTTGTAAAATCATTAAACTACTAAAATAACAAGCCCTAGCTTTAAACATCAAAAATGAGGAGAACTGAACATTGTTGTCATATAGACGTGAAGTTCTGACTCCCTGTGAGTGAGCATCATCATCACTGATGTGCACTCGACAGTGGGGGAAAAAAGGAACTGAGGTAGTCGAGGGCTGGTGCTACAGCAAACATGGCACTGCGAGCCTCTCTGGTCATGCCATGCAAGAGCACAGCTTGCCTCAGAGCCAGTCCTCTTAAAAACTTCTAGCTCCCGCAGGGTCGTGACACCTCCAGCTAAGACCCATTAGTATGAATTAGTGGTGAAGATTGATTCCCGGAAGATCTCGTACCCATTGCTGAGCCAACTGTCAATTCAAAATACATTTACCTGTGAGCTTGAATCTGCTAACAAGGTTAAGTACATCTGAACCTCCAATCCCTATATTTCTGGGCAAGGCTCCTGAAGAGATGGAAGTGGGTAGATTCTGGGTGTCTCAAAAGTCTCACAAGTTCCTCTGGCAGCCCGTACGCCTTCACCCTGGAAAGCTTATAGTGCAAAGTTGAAGTTTTTTTTTTATATGGCGCTTTAAGGACTCCAAAGATTCCTTTTGCTGTCTGCAGTACTCCTTGATGAAAGTCCACTTGTCTGCCATTTTGGACAACCATGAGCTTGTGGGAGATCTTCCCTTAGCTCAACTCCCTCTCTTCAGAAGATTTTTGAGAGGTATTATGTATTCAAGATCCATGTAAAGAAACCTGTCACCAGTTAGGATCTCAAGTTTGTGTTGGTCATGCTCACTCTTAAGCCTTCTGAACCAGCAGCTACTTTTAACACGAGGGTATCGCCCCAGGAAAACGGGATTTCTAATGGACAATTCCTCTGCATGCACAGTTTCTGAAATACAGTCTCCATTGACAGATCCTCCAGGCATGTTTTCCACAAAGGTAGGGTGGTACTCCGCAGACGTATCGTAAATTTCTGCCAGAGTTGGTGGTTCACCCTCAACCAATCTCTGGTGCTTCTAGCCTTCTTCCTCAAGCTGGAGAACACAGGGGAATTGATGCTGCTGTCTCTCAGTATTGGAAGAAACCTCATTTCTACCATGATAGAATGATCGACTGCAGGCAAGCCTCTCAGCTGCTTGTCTCCATTGATCCCAATCAAAAGGGTTTTCCTGTTTCCAAATGGTGCTTGTCAAATTAGGTTATATTTACATGTACAGATCTTTCAGAGATCAGTCTTCACCATTCATTACTGATGGATATAAGCTGGAGGTGCCAGATCCTGCAGCAATGTGTAGCTTTAAGATTTTTGAGGAGGGCAGCCAACATCAGAGACAGCGCCACCCTTGAGGCCGACGTACAACATGACACTCGTGGGTTGGCCAGTAACCAGTGCCGGCCCCCCAACCTCCTCAGTTCTGCATTTCCCACCATCGAGGCATCACCTCGTGTGGATTGAAGCCGAATCCACTATTTCATAGTCTGCTCGGCGTTGCACCTCACTTGACGTCATAGCAGTCCTGTTCCATCAGGTTGTACTTTCTTTTATTTCTTTTTTCAGTGCAGTGTTTAGTACTTTTGTTGTTTTGTTCCGTTGCGGTTATGTCTGGTCTGGGGCTTAAAAAATTAATTCCATGAGTTGGTGCTCCTGCGGCAAGTCGATGATTGTTACGGATACGCATGACTGTTGCTTTTCATGCCTGTGTCCCGTCATGACATAGATAGTTGCAATACTTGCTTTTCTATGGATTTCAAACAACATGAAGTCTTGCTGTATTCTGACATATTGCAGTTAGCCCCAGCACTTGAACTGCTCCGGAGAGGAAAGAGTTAACTCTATGCCAGAGCATAGAATGTTGGACTCGAGGTCTGTTCAAACCTCTGTCTGCTGCACTTCAAAGTGTAACTGTCAGATTTACTCCCCGTAACTGAACAGTCTCTCTGGAGAGTTCTCCTTCGCTTCTCGGTTCGGTCACAGTAAAACGCTGGTTTTATACCGTAATTCGTTTTTATTTTTTGGTTCAGATCCCTGTCAAGTGTTGTAGGTAGTGGACTTTAATTTTAATTTCTGTTTATTGTGTGTGGAAATCAAAAATCTTTTCTATCGATCCGGTTTGGAACCAATTGTTTTGTTTTGGTTTATTCTTTAATTTTCTAGTGTGAGGTACCGGTCCCTATCGGTTTCAAAAAAACGTCATTTCAGATGTTTTTTTACACAGCCCATAATACGGTTGGTAACTGATAGGGGGGTCTTGCATGACTTTTAAACTGCTAAAGGGTAAGTGGGTAGGATGGCTATGTCTGAGAAACCCAAAAGGAAGAACGGACACACTGGGTTTCAACACTGTAGTGAGTGTGGGGATGCCTTTGCTAACGCAGACCCTCACGCCACCTGTGTTTATTGCCTGAGGTTTGACCACCTCGATTCAGACTGCCAAATATGTAAAAATTGTCCGAAGGTCACCCTGGACAAGAGATTGGGTAGGCTAAGGGAAAAGGAGGCCGAGAAGTCCGTTGATCCGGATGGCCAGCCCGGTTCATTTCCAACTGAACCTAAGGGAGTGCCCACTGACCTGGGCGATACTTCCTTAGGCAAAAGGAGAGCCGATCCTGAGGGGTCGGTTCTGTCAAAGAGAAAGAAGAACTCGGCCAGTTCAGATCCAGAACCGCTCCGTCCAACCACCGAAGTGATAGCCAGGGCGATTAGCATTGTGGAATCGCTCTGTTCGGTTCCATCCGATTTGGCGCCTCCTGGTTGGCACTCTGTTCGGTCGGTTCCTACGGTTCTGGAATATTGTCTGGATGGTTATTATGAACCGGATTTGGAAGGGGAAGAAGGGTACGATGATGATGATGGTGTGGAAGATCTGGATGAGCCCATTGAACCGGACGTCTCACCTGACAGGTCTTCTGAGTCTCCATCTCACTATTTGTTGTACAAAAAAGTGGCAGAAACCCTCCAGCTCCCTCTGGTTGAAGCTGTTAAGGAACAAGAGGTGCCTGACTATGCAGAAATGATGGACCATCCCAGAGTCCAAAAGACTCTCTATTCCCCTCCATAAATCTTTTGGGAAACGCACAAAAAATCCTCCAGACAACAAATTCATTACCTCCTGTGGACAAGAGAATGGACAGGAGGTATATGCTGTCAGACTCGGGTACAGAGTACTTGTTCCAACAATGCAGCCATATTGGGGTCATGCCGGCTGCAGCCTGTGACAAGGCTAATATACATTTGGCTTCACACCCCCCAGATAAAGACTCTAGGAAGGTGGATGCTATGGCCAAAAAAAAGTACTTGGCATCCTCCTTGGGACTCAAGCAGGCAAACTTATGGCCTACACAGCCAGATACCAAAAGTCCAGATGGGATACTGTTCTGGAACTTGCTAAACAGGCTTCCCCCCAGCTAACCAAGGAGCTGGAGGAGGTGGCTGCTGATGGGATTGAGGCATCTAAGATCCAGTTTCATGCTGCTGTGGACTCAAATGATGTGTCCTCACGAGTCATGGCTACATCTGTGTCTCTTCGGAGATTTGCTTGGCTCAGATATACTAGCCTCTCACAGGACACCCAGGCTAAGGCCATGGATTTCCCTGTGGTGGGTAATTCTTTGTTTGGGGAACAAAGAATTACATGAAAAAGATGGATGAATACAGGACCACCTACAGGAGTGCACAGGCCAAGGAAAGGCAGGCAACTCCTCAGAAGCAGCAGTCTAGGGGCAGGAGCAGGCCTTTTCACAGGCCTTTCTACCAGGCACAGGCCTCCTCTCCTTTTCCTCAGAGGGAGAGGGAGAGGCAGAAGGGGGATGAGCAGGGCTGTATCCTCCTCCCAGTCTAAGGCTCCTTCCAAGCAGTCACCCTGATGTGTCAGCCCGGGTCGACACCCATATTCCATTAGGAAGCAGGCTGGTTTACTGCTTCCAGGCCTGGAAGTCTCTTACCTCAGACAAGTGGATCCTGGAGGTAGTAAGCCAGGGACTGGCCCTCAGCTTCAAAAAATTCACAAAGCTGAGGGTCAGGTCTTTTCCACCTGCAAACATTTCCGAAACCATTGCCCTAGAGGCAGAGGTTTCCTCTCTGCTGGCTCTCAGAGCCATAGAGAGAGTTCCTACTCCATACAGGGGCAAGGGTCTGTACTCCAGATACTTTCTTACCCCAAAAAAGACAGGGGAGTGGTGGCCCATCCTAGACCTAAGATACTTAAACAAGCACCTAGTCAAGCCAAAATTCAAAATGGTGACTCTGGGAGTAATTCTTCCCCCTCTGAGGCTAGGGGATTGGTTAGCCTCCCTGGACCTCAAGGATGCCTACTTTCACATTCCCTTCAGGTGCTCCCACAGAAAGTACCTCAGGTTCGAATTGCCTTCGGGCCATCATCAGTTCAGAGCAATGCCCTTCGGACTAACATCAGCACCAAAATTGTTCACAAAATGCCTAGCAGTAGTAGTGGCCTTTCTAAGGAGACAAAACATTTCCATCTTTCCATACCTGGACGACTGGCTCATTGTGGGGCAGTCTCCAGACCAAGTCAAGCCAAACCTGCAAGTGACATAACAATTGCTCACCTCTGGGATTCCTCCTCAATCTTTTAAAGTCAGTTCTCGAACCAGTGCAACTCCTGACCTTCATAGGGATAGAGTTGGACTCTGTCCAAGCAAAAGCTTTTCTTCCTCTGACAAAGGTAAAGGCCCTTACTGACCTGGCTTCTTCTTTCTGCCTTCTGGTGTCTCGACCAGCAAGGCATTTTCTTCAGCTCCTGGGTCACATGGCAGCTTCCACTGCAGTAGTGCAGGGAGCCAGATTTCAGATGAAAGACATTCAGTTCCATCTGAGATAATTTTGGTCCCAGAAAAAAGATCCTCTAATTAAACTGATTCCACTGACAGACTCTGATCCAGGCTCTCCAGTATTGGTTGGATCAGGACAACCTCAGACAAGAAGTCCCATTCATCACCCAGACTCACTCTGTAGTGTTAACCACAGATGCTTCTCTCCTGGGATGGGGAGCTCACTTGGGAGCCCTCACATCACAGGGAGTGTGTTCCCCTCAGGAGTCTCTACTTCATATCAATCTTCTGGAGCTCAGGGCAGTGTACCTGGCTCTTCAAGCTTTCTCGGTGTCAGGACAGACAACACCACCACCATGTGGTACATCAACAAGCAGGGAGGCACTCGGTCTACAGCCTTGTGCACGGAAGCCATGAAATTATGGACTCTGGTTTATTCCCTGCAGACATCTCTGGTAGCAGTCCACCTTCCAGGGAAGGACAATGTGATAGCAGACGCTCTGAGCAGGATATGTCAGGGCCATCACGAATGGTCCCTGGATCCCCTGGTGTTGAATGTAATTTTCTCAAGATGGGGCACTCCAGAGATGGATCTCTTTGCAGCCCTAGACAATCATCAGCTCCCTCTCTTCTGTTGCAGACCCCCAGTCATGGGCTCAGTCCCCCTGGATGCACTAGTTCTGGATTGGGAGAGGAAATTCCTGTATGCCTTTCCCCCCTTTCCCTTGTTGTTCAAGGTTCTGGTCAAGATAATGTCACAATCATGCAAAGTTGCCGGCTGTTTCTAGCAGAAGAGAACTGGTTGCAGAGCAAGAAACAGAAGTCCAGAACTACAGATTTTTTTACTAATTAATCACTTCTGTCTCAGTAGGAGTAGTACCTGTTTGGATTAAGCAAACAGATACTTTATTAGAAGAAAGGGGTTTCATTTAAGTAAAAAAAAAAAAAAAAAGTGTTTTTTCTGAGGAAGGGGGCAGTATCACCTTAATTTACTGAGAGCAGAGAGTGACGCTAATTGGGGGTGTGGCTTAGCAGCTTAGGTGTACAAAAGCAGCTGTCTCCAGTTACAGCTTCCGGCTGTTTCTGGCAGAAGAGAACTGGTTGCAGAGCAAGAAACAGAAGTCCAGAACTACATATTTTTTTTTACTAATTAATCACTTTTGTCTCAGCAGGAGTAGTACCTGTTTGGATGAAGCAAACAGGTACTTTATTAGAAGAAGGGGGTCTCATTTAAGTAAAAAAAAAAAAAAAAACTTTATCCCCCCGTGGCTGCTGGAGGTCTGAATCCAAGCACGGGGGAAGGAGACTACTGAAGACTACAGGAAGTTCCTGTCCCAGAACAGGAAGGGTGAGAGTTGTAAAGGCACATAGGCAGTAGGAAAGTAAGTGTAAAAATACATAGGGGGAGGAGACAATAAGCATACAAAGCAACAGGAGAGGGGACACAAAATAAGTCAAGATGGGAGTGGTGCAGTACAATGGCTGTGGAGCAGCAGTGTTCTGGGAGAAATTCTGAAGGCTGCGCTGCTGCCCTGTTTGCAGGCACCTCTCTGGTCTGAGGGAGGAGGTTGCCCGTCTCCAGGCTGACCTGGCTAGGATTTGTGAAACTTCTTCCCCCCCCAGGGACCACCAGGGCCACCACCGTTACCTTAGAGGTTGCCAAGAAAGAGGAGCGGTTGGACCAAGGTGGGTTCAGGGAGGGAGAGGGTGGTGGAACAGAGGTGCATCCCTCCAGTTGTAGCTTTCCACAATTCATATGCTGTTCTGGCAAAGAGTGGGTCCTCTATGGAGGCACCTGCAGAGGAGACCAAGGAAGATGCTGGGAACCTCCACAAAGGAGACCCACAGGAGGGTGGCACGAGACCCCACAGGGGAAGGAAACAACTCCTGGTGGGGGACTCAATCATTAGGGGAGTAAACGTGGGGGAGGAAGGGGATAGGGAGGGAAGGTGCCTGCCTGGCGCCACGGCTTGGAGGGACAGGAAGCGAATCCTCAGGATCGCGGGAGCAGCTGCATGAGGGAGGGAGCTGGATGTCATTTTCCACCTAAGGACAAATGATCTGGCTGTAAATGGGATGAGAGCGGTGCAAGAGGAGTTTGTGGAGTTGGGGAGGGGCCTTAGACAAGTAGCATGTACGTTAACCTTCTCGGAGGTGCTGCCTGTCTGTGGCTAGGATAATGCTAGGGTATTCCGCACCATGGGATTCAATGAATGGTTGAAAAACTGGTGTGGAGCTCAGGGTTTTGGCTTCATTGGGGACTGGGGTGCCACCTGGAGGGATTCAGGCTTATACTGGCGCGATGGTCTGCATCTGTCTGGGGGGAATCCAGGATCCTAGGTGACAGGTTTAAATGCTTCATTGGCAAGCATTTAAACTAGCCAAGGGGAGGCACTGAAAAGGAGCAGGGAATCCCAGCCTCCCCCCACAAAGCACAGTAGTTAGAGAGGTAAACACCAAGGCAGAGAAGTCAGTAGGGAGCAGGACAGGGATAAATGCAGAAAAAGGTGTTAAGGACAGGGATGGGTCTGAAAGGGTTAAGGCCATAAAAAATAAATGGAAGGTGATGAGTACCAATACCCGTAGTCTGTGCAACAAGCTCCCTGAACTAGTGGTCTTAATGGAAGAGGGATGCCTGGATATTGTGGCAGTCACTGAAGCATGGTACACAGAGAACCATGAGTGGGAAGTCAACATACCAGGATACACAGTATACAGGAGGAACAGGGTGGGTAAAAGAGGAGGAGGAGGAGGAGTAGCTCTCTATATAAGGGAAGGGATTAAAGCAACAGAACTAAAGAGTAAACAGGACGTTGATGAGTCACTATGGGTCACCCTGGAGATAGGAAATGGCACCACAATCCGCATGGGGGTTGTGTACAGACCCCCCATCTCAGGGGGAGGAAATGGACAAGGAAATTATAGAAGGCATCCTTAAAATGGCAGAAAAAGGGGAGACATTGTTGATGGGGGACATGAATAAGCCAGATGTTAACTTGAGTACCTTTGCTGCAGGCACATCCAAGAGCAGGGTCATTCTTGATGCCCTACAGGGGGCATGGCTCAGACAGCTAGTGTTGGAACCCCCTCTGGAGGGAGCAATCTTAGAGCTGGTACTCCCAAATGGGGAAGGAGAAAGGATCTCAGATTTAGAAGTGGGTAGCCATCTGGGAACAAGTGACCACCAAACAGTGTGGTTCACAATAAATACAGCCATGGAGTCAAGCCATACAAAACAAGAGTACTGGACTTTAGGAAGGCTGACTTTGGGAAATTGAGAGAGTGCCTTAGAAAAGCACTAGCAAATGGGCAAGAAGGAGGGGTGGAGGAACAATGGGTAATAATCAAAATAGCCATCACAGAAGCAACAAGCCTTTGTGTGAAGCAAATCAATAAAACAAAACGAAGGAAAAAAACACTATGGTTCTCAAAAGAGGTGGCAGGGATGGTTAAGGAGAAAAGGATAGCATTCAGGAAATATAAGGAAACACAGAAGGAGCAGGACAGAGAACTTTATTAGTTAAAGCAGAAGGAGGCAGGGATGGTAGTCAGAATAGCAAAGGCACAAACTGAGGAAAAGATAGCCAACTCTGTTAAGGAGAAGGATAAAACTTTTTATAGGTACATTAGGGAGCAAAGAAAGACCAAGGGAGGGATAGAGAGACTTAATAAAGGAGAGGGAATGTGGGCAGAGGGTGACAGTGAAAAAGCAGGGATACTGAATGAATATTTCTGCTTAGTATTCACAACAGATGAGGAGGGAGAGGTGACTAAATCAAACAAGGAAGAAACTCTGAATAGGGGGGTCGATACCAGTCCATTCACAGAAGAAATGGTTTTGAAAAAACTCTTGAAACTGAGGGTTGACAAAGCAGTGGGGCCTGATGGGATTCACCCAAGAATACTTAAAGAACTAAGGGTAGAACTAGTAACACCATTGACTACTCTCTTTAACAAATCATGGGAGGATTGAGTGGTACCTGAGGACTGGAGGAGGGCAAGTGTGATTCCACTTCACAAAGGTGGGAGCAGGGCAGAGGCAGAAAACTACAGACCAGTTAGTTTGACTTCAGTGGTAGGGAAAATGATGGAATCACTTTGAAGGAAAGAATTGTTGAGTACCTAGAGGCCAGTGGGGCACAGGACCCAAGGCAGCATGGTTTCACAGCAGGAAGGTCATGTCAGACAAGCCTAATAAATTTCTTTGACTGGGTGACTGAAGTAGTAGACCACGGAGGGTCTGTGGATATAGCCTACCTAGATTTTAGCAAGGCATTCGACACAGTCTCACACAAAAGATTAATATACAAGTTAGCCAGCCTTGGAGTGGGCCCCAAGGTGGTAGCCTCGATTAAAAAAAAAAAAAAAAAAACTGGCTCGACAACAGTACCAAAAGGTAATAGTAAACGGAGTCCACAGTGAAGAAAGGAGGGTAACTAGCAGGGTACCGCAGGGTTCGGTACTGGGACCGGTCCTGTTTAATATCTTTATAAGTGACATTGGAGAGCACCTGGAAGGAAAGGTATGCCTCTTTGCAGATGACACAAAGATCTGCAACAGGGTTGATACACACGGTGGGGTGGAAAGGATGAAAAGGGACTTGGCAAGGTTGGAGGAATGGTCAAATATGTGGCAGCTCAGATTCAGTGCAAAGAAGTGCAAGGTAATGCATCTGGGAAACAAAAACCCAGGGAAATAGTACACAATGGGGGGTGAGTTAATAGCAACAACAAAAATCGAAAGAGACCTAGGAGTAATTATATCAGATGACCTAAAGGTGGGCAAACGATGTGAGAAAGCAGTAAGGAGGGCTGGGGGGATACTGGGATGCATAGGGAGAGGCATCAATAGTAGAAAACAGGAAGTTGTTATCCCTCTCTACAGACAGTTAGTGAGACCCCATCTGGAGTACTGTGTGCAATTCTGGAGACCCCATCTCCGCAAAGACATAGAGTGGAGGCTGTTCAGAGGAGGGCAAGCAAAGTGGTGCAAGGTCTGCACCAGAAGACATATGAGGAGAGACTAAAGCAGCCTAATATGTATACCCTTGAGGAAAGGAGGGAGAGGGGGGACATGATGGAAACTTTCAAGTATCTCAAGGGAATTAACAAGGTACAAGAGGGTAATATCTTTCAGAAGAAGAGATGTGCAAGAACAAGGGGGCACAATTTGAAGGTAGAGGGGGGACAGCTCAGAGGTAATGTTAGAAAGTATTTTTTCACAGAGAGTTGTGGATGCATGGAACAGCCTTCCTGAGGAGGTTGTGGAGTCAGGAACAGTGGGAGAATTCAAGAATGCATGGGACAGGCATAAGGCAATTCTAGTGGGGGGTAGGAAGAAGTAAACTGTGGATTAACTAGAATCTGCAGCTTATCCATCAGGTAGGGAAATGGGCAGACTGGGTGGGCCAAGCGGTCCTTATCGGCAGTCAAATTGTATGTTTCTATAAGTAATCCTGATTGCACCAGACTGGGCCACGCAGCCTTGGTATCCTCTGTTGCTGTTCCTAGTAGTCCATCTTCCCCATCTCTTCCCAAGAAACACAACCTGTTAATCTCCTTTCAGGGAAGGATATGGTACCCCAATCTTTGGTCTCTCAACCTCAAGGTGTGGCTCTTGAAGAGTTAGAATATGCAAGTCTTCATCTTTCTCAGGGGGTTCTGGATATTCTCAAGGCCTCTCGAAAACCTGCCACCAGAAAAAAATATTATTCTAAATGGAAAAAATTCAGCATTTGGTGTTCCAATAGGGATGTCTCACCAGATACTGCTGATTTGGCTACAGTTCTGGATTATATGGTTCATCTTAATGGTTTAGGCTTCAGGCCAGTCACTCTGAAAGTACACTTAGCAGCTGTCTGCATTTCTGTCAGTGGGGAAGGCTTCCTCCCTGGCATCTCACCCTGTTTTCTCTAAGTTCTTTAAAGGTTTGCTCCATACCAACCCTCCTTTTAAAGACCCTACTCCTGCTTGGGATCTTAATGTTTGCATTGCTCAGCTTATGCAACCCCCTTTTGAGCCTTTGGCTTCAGCAGAACTTAAACTTGAAAACCTGTGTTCCTGATAGCTATGCCAGGCGTATCAATGAATTACAATCTCTGTCAGTGGAGCCTGATCTTATCTCATTCCATAGAGATAAGGTGGTCCTTAAAACCAGCAGGAGGTTCTTACCCAAGGTGGTTTCAGATTTTCATCTGAACCAGTCCATGTCTCTTCCTGTGTGCTTCACTGATCATTCTTCTTCAGGAGAGAGAGGATTACACAGTTTGGATGTTAAGAGGGCACTTGGCTACTACATTGAGCGCACTAAGGCACTTAGGTTCGACTGTCCTCAGTTGTTTCTCACTTATGGTGAAGTAGGAAAGGGTAAACCTGCTACTAAGAGAACTATTGGCAGGTGGATTGTCTTTTGTATACAAATCTGCTATAAAAAGCTAGGCAAAATACCCCCCCCCCCCAAATCAGGCCTGAGGGCTAATTCGACTAGAGGTACAGCTGGTTCTCTGGCAGCTGACAGAGATATACCCTTACTAGAAATATGCAAAGCAGCCAACTGGAAAACAGTCCATACATTCACTAAGCATTACTCTCTGGATATCCAGGCTAGGAGTGATGCTAAGTTTAGCACAGCAGTACTGCAGAGCCTAGTCCCAAAATAGGTTCAGTAACCTCCTCCTTGGAGGTACTGCTTGGTGGTCTGCAGTATGTCAGAATACAGCAAGACGTCATGTTTGAAGAAAAAATTACTCACCTTAGCATTTGTGTTTCTTCTAATGGACTCTTGCTGTATTCTGACCTCACTCCCTACCTCCCCTCTCAGAACCTGGTTTTTGGGAAGTGGGCTGGCAGGTACAGTGTTGCACCTCAGGGGTGTACTTGGCACTTCCCCCTTTTAGAAAGGGTGAGTGGGTTCTGTTTATGTTGTTTTTTGTAGTTATGTTTGTTCACTGCCTGGTTATTGTTTTGGGGTTCTTGACTTGAGTATTTTGGGAAGCACAAAATTGGTTGCCTGTTAGCTAGTTTTTTATAATTTCCACCTAGGAGGTGTAGTTAGTATTAGCTCGTAAGAATCTGACGGTTACACTTTGAAGTGCAGCAGACAGAGGTTTGAACCGAGCTCGAGACCAACGTTCTGTGCTCTGGCATAGAGTTAACTCTTTCCTCTCCGGAGCAGTTCAAGCACTGGGGCTAACTTCAATATTTCAGAATACAGCAAGACTCTATTAGAAGAAACACAATTACTAAGGTAATTAATTTTTCCTTTTGCACCCTCTGTCAGCATGCAGCGAAGCTGGGGTGAGGACCCTTCGACTTTCGGAGGGCAGCGTCACACCAGGGACACCAAGGAGAGGACTCTTTGACCCCCCAAGTACTATACATACAAAAAAAAAAAAAAAGGGAAGCTAAGGGTGGGTGTGACGGTTAAATAAGGCCCTGCCCCATTTGTTATACAGAATGAGTTCAAATGCAAGGGTCTGTTCTATCCTCTCCTTTTCTGTCTTTTCTCTGATTACGCAACCAAATTTTCTTTTGAGACCTTGGAACCGATCACTCCGAAGGGTTCGTGATTCTTTGCCTCTGTCTCTTCCCTCCCTTGTTGTTTCTGTCTTTTTTGTTCTCCCTTGCATATCTGCTGGTATAAAAATATATGTGAATCATTTTGTGGAAATGTAGTTGATACTGGGATCCCTTTGTTTAAAACTGTATATAGTTATACTGTTGAAATTATAGCAAAGCTAAAACTGTATATAGTTATAGTGTTGAAATGATTGCAAAGATATTTGGAACTCAAGGGGTTAACCTAAGATGCAATTTTTAAGCCTTTTGCAGAGATGTAATCAAGAGGTCAGTTTTGGGTTGCAGTGTTCTTTTTGCTGCACCTGCTGAAACTGACAAGAGCACTGTGTGAGAAGCTTTCTGTTTTCTTAACGAGCTCCTGCAAAGATTTATAAAAAAGAGCTGCAATGTTTTACAAGAGACAGATTTGAAATTGAGAAGAAAAGGGTCTCTGCTTTCTATGTTTGTACTGCCATTGTAATAGTTATTCTGAACAATTTTATTTTTTTGATTTTATTGTGATTAATAGTAAAACACTTGTGAATTTTATAACTGCTTCTGGTTTTCCAATGCTTCTTAACTTGTGCCTCGATGACAGTGGGGCAGTATTAGGGTGCCTACCCTTATCCAGTCCTATCAAATTGCTTATGTGTTAGAGTGGGTCTCCAAAGTGGAGGCCCTCTGCAGACTGTCTTCAGCTCTTCAAATCTAGAGGGGACGGTGAGTTTACTCACCCCTGGTTGGGGTTAAGGGACTCTTGTCTCTCTTCCTGTCCCTCTCCCTCTCCCTCTCCCTCTCTCTCTCTCTCTCTCCCCCTTTGTCTCTATCTTTCTTTTGGCCTGCCCAGTGGCTCTGGTCACCCCTGGTCGTAAAGCCCCTTGCAGAGTTTGTATTCTCTCTGTCTGGTCGGCTTTGGGTTTCAGTTTATATCCTCTCCTTTTCCTGTCCCTTGCCTCAACCTCCCTTTTTTCTCTTATCTAGTTTCCTCTCCAGCGAGCAGAACTGAGGAGGTTGGGGGGCCAGCACCGGTCACTGGCCAACCCACGAGCGCCATGTTGCACATTGGCCTTGAGGGTGGCACTGTCTCCGATGTCTGCCTCCCTCCTCAAAAATCTTAAAGCTTCACACTCCTGCAGGCTCTGGCACTTCTGCCTTATACCCACCAGTAATGAATGGTGAAGATATCTTGGAAGATCAAGAGTTATGGTGAGTACGTAATTTTCATTAACTGTATTTCTAATGATTAATGAAAGTGCATTTTCAAGTTCTTTTGGAGAGATAACTGTGAGGCGAAAATGAGCAGATCTTACCTGTATCAATCTTCTCCATCCATCACTGGTGGGTACAAGCCAGAGGCACTAGGACCCCGTGTGAAGCTTTTTAGCTAAAGTTTTCTATCTGGAGGAGGAGAAAGGTGTCGTGAGCAGCGCCTCCGTCGAGGCCAACGTAATAAATGGCGCACGCGGGTTGGCCAGTAATGGACACCGGCCCCTCCACCACCTCAGTTCTGTTTTTTCTGCCATTGAGGACAGCAGCACGATTCCATGGGACAGCTCTCAGAATCTTCCAGAAGGCCTCATCTTACTTGGTTCTGCTCGTTCGTCCAGCTACTCAACGCCGTTTCCATCGCCGTTACCCTGCATCGTTATTTCTTGTATTTAAAGTGTGGTGTTGAGTGTTTTACTATGTTTCATTATTTTTGTGTGCGGTCGATCATGTCGGGTTCAGGGTAAAAACATTCAAAGGCAGGGACCACCCTTACGCGTCAGTGTAACTGTGGTAGTCTTTTTTCTGTAACGGTCCCACATGACCAGTGTTTCACCTGCGTGTGGCTGAACCATGATATAGATAGTGGTCGGCATCACACAGGGCTGCTAAGGTAAGGTCCCTGGGCCCTTGCTCTGGGCCTCCCCCCACTGCTGTATGCACCGGAGGAGAGCAGGCCTCCGTTGTCTCGGGTCTCGCTGAGACTGGACGCCTAGGCGAGGGTGTGGGTAGACAGTCAGTCTCTGGGGGACCAATTGTGTACCCCTTGCAGCCTAGTTCCCCTTCAATGAACCGGGCCACCCCGATGTTCAGGTCTCAGCTATATGTGGTGCTTGCATCGGCGGTTCCCTCAGAGGCTCCACCGGGCACGGCCTCTGCTTCAGGCACTGACTCCTGGGCTGGTGAGTGAGGCGATACCACTGTTGCCGCTGGGTCCCCTCCCGACACCATCCCCGGTGCTGGGACGGGTTGAGTGTCCAGGGTTGCCTCTCTCGGGATCTCTGTGGTCTCCTTCCTGGAATCGGAGGATGGCCAGGATGATCCGGACTGACAGCCCAGTTTTCCGGAGCTACGGAAGCTCCCTGGAGTCAGCAGGAGGTCCTCTGTTTTGTCCGTTTCTCAGGCCGACACTATTCGCAGCTCTGCTTCTCCCTCTGTCGGTGCTGTGGAGGCCTCTGGCGCCATTTTAGGTGCCGTTCTGGTTAGCGGCACCACTTCAGGTGACTGTGCCACTTTCTGCGCTGCCTCTGAGATTGGTCCCGCAATCAGCACTGCCTCTAAGGTCAGCGCCGCTTTTGGAGTCTGCCGCATGTGGCACCACTTCCAGTGTCGGTGCCGCCTCTGGTGGTGGCGCCATGGTCGGTTCTGCAGCTGATGGCAGTGCCACGGTCGGTGCTGCTTCAGGTGGTGGCACCACCTCCAATGCCATTTCTGTCACTGATGCCATCTTCGGCATTGTGTCAGCAGTCAGTGCCGACCCGGAGTCCAAGGGGGAGTTTGAAGCTGACCCGGGCGCTGTTTTTTCTCTTTCTTCTTCCCTTAGAGCTGTGGCCAAGGTAGGCCACTCCTGAGGGGCAGGTCCCAGTCATCTGGGTCAAGTGGGGGGGGGGACACTGTCTTGAGTCACATTCTGTCCCTGTGGCCTCGGCCACCCCAGGATGGAGTCTGAGCACTGATTCAGGCTCCCCCTCTCTGGCTAGGGTCTGGAGCCCTGCTGTGGGTGGGAACAGGAGCCACCCTTCTGGGCCTGTACAGCTCGGGTCTCCTCACCAGGGGTCCCCCCGCCCCAGGGCATCACCCTGTTGGCTCAGAGAGGATTGAGTAACAGCTGGTGGCAGGGCCACACAGCCCCCTCCCTTGGAAGGGGGTCCCCTGCTTGTTCCCACAGCCCTGGTAGTGGGGTGTAGGTCTCCCAGGACCATTCTGCTCCCCCTCCTTCCTCTCTGTCTCCTCCTCCCCTTCTCCCAGGTCTTTCTGGCCCCTGGGGGCCCCTCACCTGGGAGCAGTATAGGGTCATGGTGAGTGTGTTCCCCATTTGTTTTAGGGCCATAGAAGAGATGGCTTTTCTGCCTCCTGCCTTGGCACCATCGCACCCTGTACTGAGTCCTTCCACATCGTCTGCTTCCTCCTTTGAGGAAGAGGACACTCTCTCTCACCTTTCCTCTGATGCTGACTTCACAGAGTATCAGCGGTTCCTCATGGCAATGTTGGAGGAATGCCACCTTCTTCCATCACTAGAACGCAATCATGCTCATGCAACGCTGGCCTTCCTTGGGGAGTACAGTCAAGAATCTTTTCTGATCCCTCCATAGCCCCATCCTTTCATGGAGGAGTCTCACAATGCCTGGCAATTTCCCGCTTCCTCTTCTCTAGCCCCTTGGGACTGCCAGCACAGGTATTGTGCTCCACCCCACCCCCCCCACCAGGTCTCCAGGAGCTGTGCCCCATCCCGAGTCTGGATTGGAGTGGCTGGCTACCCTTTCAGGGCATCTACGCCTTTCAAGAGACCGCTCTCCAGAGGCTAACTCTTTGGAGTTTGATCGCTGGGGCAGAAGGGTCTTCTCTTCAACATGGCTGTTGCTGTCTGTCTCTGCACATCAGACACACATGGTAGCCTATGAAAGGCGCCTGTGGGCAATGCTGGGTCATAGCCTGGCGGCCATGCCTGATAGCGAGACAACCAGGTGGGTCATAGTCATTTCTACTCATGGCTCAGAGCTGGCGAAACACCAGGCAAGAGGGCATCCTATGACCCCAGTGCAGCACCCTCCAGGCTTGTAGGAACAGCAGTCTGCATTCGGGCGGACGGCATGGTTTTGCTTATCCCGGTTGTCACCCTTGGCCCGGCATGGGGTGATTGCCTTGCCCTTCTGTGGACCCAGTTCTTCTCCTGCAGGGCCAGGCAAGTGTTGTTGGGGTTTCCTCCTTCTCCTGCACATCAGGAGCCTCGACCTAACCTGACCAGTAGTGGGTCTGACCAGACCCGTGATGGGCCCCCTCCTTCTGTGAGTCCCCCACAAGAGGCTGAGGGAAAGCGCATGCATGGTCCTGTCTCGGTGCCGACCCTTCAGAAAATTTTAGGCTCCCACTTGGTCCTACCGCCTCCGGCGCTATCCCACTAGTTTGAATGAGTGATGGAGACTGTCCAAGAATACCAATAATTACAGTAAGTACATAATTTCCATTTCTTGCCACCTGGTCCCTTGCCGCCTCAGAGGGTAGCTACCCTCCACCAACCTCCTACCAGTAGATCCCCCTACTCTGAGCCCCTCTGAGGTAGGGCTGCCTCCACTCTGGTGCTCTGTCTAGAATCTGATTTGCCAGCCGAGGTGGTGTAAGTGCAGAGGGGAGGGAGGCAAGGCCCAGTATTGGCGTTGCGGTCCTGAGGAGAGCCGTTGCCTATCCAGGCATGGGGATTTTCCTTGTTGTTTTCCTCAGGAGTGCGGGCGTGCAATGATGTCTGCATGGCTGAGCCGTAGATGTCTGCCATGCTCCTTCCCTATGCTGCTCCACACTGGCTGTGTCCCCGGTCTCCACCGGTGGTCCCCACTGCACCGGAGACAACGTGGATCCTTCCCCAGGAAGAGAAGAGCTAGACGCTCATTTCTCTCCCTCCCCTGCCGACCCCCAGTGCACGAGCTCGTTCCCAAACTCTGGTCACTGGCATGGCATGAGGTGTGTCATCCAGTGCCTCAACCCTCCGCGCCACTGGGATGGCTTTGAAAAGAAACTCTTATAACCATAAAAGGCACAGGAACTGTATGTATAAGCATGTTATAAATCGTGTTAAAAACTCTTGTTTAAAAAATGTGATCTGAATTTAACATCAAACTGTTTTACATTACAGAATGTTAGAGAATCCCCTTTGCGGAAATGGACTGTGCAAACTGAAATTAGAACTTAAGAATTTTAGAACAGTGTACACAAGACACCCTCTTGTAGTCATAAGAGTACCTGGAATGTTTAGAAATAAAAAAATTTGACTGGCCAAGAATGATGTCATGATATATGTCAGCTGTAGTCACCACTGGTACATGCTAGCGGAGCAACAGCTGGAGGGCTCTTTACATCCAGGCAATGGCTACCTTGGTGGCTTAGCTCTGTTCGGTTCCCATTTCAGAGATATGTAGGGCCACTACCTGGAGTAGTGTTCACACTTTCACTAAATACTAAGCTTTGGCCGTTCATTCCAGGAAACATGCATGTTCCAGACTTGCTGTTTTTCAAGGCCTACTCTTTTAATGAGTCCTAGGACTCCAACCTCTCTCGTCCAGGGGAATTTTTCAGCCAGCTGGCTGATCAAGGTCAAAAAGTGGGACTCTATGGAGAGAATGGATTCTTGGAAGATAGAAAAGTTATATCTACCTAGACTAAGTCTTCACCATTCATTCACACTATTCAGACTACGCCGGAGGCGCTAGGACCCAGTGGGAGCCAAACAAATTCAGGAGGGCTGGCGCTGAGGTAGGACCACACATATGCAGCACCGCGAGACTGGCTTGCGCCTTTGTAGGCTATCTTGGCGTCAACCCTCCAACCACCTCAGTTCCTTTTTTCCCCACCATCGACGTGCTTCAGTGACATTGCTCGCCTGCCAAGAGTCAGATCTTCATGTCTATGTGACAGCAGCTATTTAGTCGTTCAATATTCACTTAAGTTTCTAGTTTTAGTGTTATTTTCTTATTTTGAAAAAAATATATATAGCTGAAGAAATTCTCTCAGTCTGCCATTGACAGAGTCGACCAGTGTCGGTATCAGTGACAGTAGGGAAACTTTGCTTGAATGTGGTTCTGGCAGTGAGGCTGTGTCTGGTCCGCTTCCGTTTGTGGAGGGGGGGACCGACCATGGGCAGTCCAGTGGGAGGGAGGACAGTCCTCCTGAAAGCACAAAAAGAAGCATGCCCATTCACAATCTCAGTCGGTGACCTGGCACCACTCGACCTCGAGTTCTTCCTCCCATCCGTCAAAGAACAAATGGTACCACTCAAGGTCGCCCTCAGGCACATCTGTTAGAGGATCATTGGTAGCAGTTGGCAGTAGGCCTACTCTGACTCCTGTGGAGTCTCCGATGGTCTCTGTTCTTAGTGACCACGATCTTTGACACCGGAGCCCCTCTCTGTCCTCTGATGGGGCTTTCAGTGAGCAATTCCATCACTGGGCTGCTTTTATGAAACAGTGAGTGCGGCGTCTGTCCCAGTTGCCCTTGCCAATGGATGTGGTTTCATGCCTAGGAGCCACTGGACTACAGTTGGGTCAGACAGGCCAGGATGTGCGTGTGGTGCCCTCTCCAGTGCCGGCGCCATCAATGCCGACTCAACATACCTCCCCCCCCACCTTGTTTCCTCACAGGGGCAAGTACAGGTACTGCTTTCCCTCTCCCCTGTCTTTCAGGTTGACGCCACAGCCTTCGGCTGGGTCAGGGGGTGGCGTCGGGGTCTTAGTGCCTCGGCTGGAGCCAGCTTCATCCTTGGCACCACATGCGATGTCGGTGTCGCATGCAGTGTTGACGCCGAGTGCGGTGCTGGTTCCTTGACACTGATCCCGGTGGCGGCATCTCCCATGTTTTCCTGCACTGGACCTGCCTTTGGAGGTCTTTCGGGGGTAGAAGTGGAACTTGATGAGTCTAACCCTGACCTGCTTTTGTCCGAAAATGCAGATGATGACTCATTTTGGGGGCTGGAAAGTAAGCCCTCTGTATCAGCTAAGCCTGTGCTGGAAGATCTTTCTTTTTTTTTTTTTTTGTTTTTATACTTTACTTTTGTTATTTTCAATCTGTTAACACAGAATAACAGTTCCATATCCTAGACAAACCAAGTACATCAATTAATGCACATTGCGATACCACATCTGGGGGTATTACTTAAAATACACATAAAAGTACATTTATAATCAATTAAAGCTGCATTTTTGAGCCCAGGAGCAGTATGACTAATACGGAAACTTAATTCCAGCGTAACAGTCCAACATAGCACGCCCTATGGAGGGGCTGCTGGTGTCATACTATTAACATTAAGTACTGAATAACAGTTATACATAAGAAATCTGGCAGCAAATTCACATATAAAATAGAATAACCCAAATAAACATTGTCTTGTATTATTTTGAGTCATCATGTGCTTAACGATAAGTAATACACGCCTTCATTATTATTATTTTTGGGCTCCCCCGCTTAACCCATAGGCTGCCGACAGAATTAAAACGTATAGGAATTTTGGACTGGTATATCAGTCTGCGGCCCTGCAAGGGTTAAACTTAAACTTCGGATGGAGCACTAGAATATTAGAGCATAGAAAACAACATACAGCTCTTCAAGGCATAATAAATGGTAAGGCTGTATTTAAAAAAGGGCACTGAAAGAGAAGGAGATAGATAAAACAGAAACTCCTCTCCTGAATCACTGAAGGACTATGTTGCAGAGATTTGCAGCCCAAAGATAACTTGTAACTTAAAAGTTTAGTCAAAAAAAAGTCTCAGTTCACCCTGTCAGGCCATTTACAGTGGGCTTTGACCTAATAGGAAATAATTCAGAGCTATACTTAGCCTGCTTCAGTCAGCTGTATCGTCCTCCAAATCAGAGCTCTCCCTCTCGGTCATAGCACTCAGCTTCTGTTGACTGAGTTGGAATCGAGAGGCCCATTTACCCGCTTCCATCAGATCCACAAAAATCTAGACCTTCCCCTTGTAGACTATTCTGAACGTCGCTGGATAGATCATGGCATGAGGTATGGAAGATGCCCTTAACTTCCTACGAACTCCGTCAAATGTTTTGCGATGCATCCTTGTCGCATAGCTGAGGTCTAAGAATAAATATATTGTGTGGTTATCTTGGGTGAGAGGACCTGCCTGCCTGGTCATCCGCAAGATTTTGTTACAAGTCCCCACACCGTCTGTTACCACCAGCAGCGTGCGTGGGTTGTCGGAGTCATCACAATAGCCTCTAGGAGTAATGCGATATGATTTCTGCAGGCCAAACTGCACTTGCTGGTCTCTAGGTACAGTCTTTTCTGTGAGCCATTCATGCAGAAACAATAAAGGATTATCACCTTCAATCCCCTCTGGGAGGCTCAGTCCTGGTTCCCCAATGTTTCTAGTCGGGCCTGAAAATGCACGTTTTCTTTAATCAGCAATGGGGTGGCAGAGGAAGCAGAC
Source organism: Neoceratodus forsteri (assembly GCA_016271365.2). NCBI lineage: Eukaryota > Metazoa > Chordata > Ceratodontiformes > Ceratodontidae > Neoceratodus > Neoceratodus forsteri. Next base: position 436,195,983 of record CM057450.1, on the reverse strand, counting down.
TCTGTTTTTTTGCATTGCACAATTGTGTTTTTAAGTGATCCACTGTTGTCTCCACTGTTGCCATTCACACCCCCAAAAGAGTCTATATTAGTGTTTAGATTGGAGACAGAAGAAATCAGTCTCTGCAGTTTAAGTCCCAATGATGCAAGAGTCTCCTCCGTATCTGGTGCGGTGGTGGCCTGTGCAGTCAGATCTGATCTCAAGGAGTGTGAGGAGCTGCTCAATTTTCCTCCTGTTCCACTGCTACGATCTTTTCTAGAATTACCCATTTTATGTAGTTTCAGGTCCTCTTTCCAATTTTGATAATATTTCCAAAAAATGTTTGCTCCTACCTTACGATTTTGCACTTTTTATTGCCTTACTGAAAGAGCTGGTAAAGTTTGCTGCCACTCATCTCGGGCTGCACAACTCCCCCACCCCCGGAAGTCCCTTCTCAGGAATATGGGATCCACCTTAGCCCTGGAGACTTCGTCTGTGGACGCAGGCAAACTTTTACGTCTTGGAGTTCCTACATGTCCCTGATATTCCTGTAGACTTAACTCCGCCAGTGCCCCCCTCCTTTGAGAATCTATCTCAAGCAGTGTGGGACAGGCCAGCACGTATCCCTTCTGTGGCCAAGTCCATAGATAGTAAATATGCCCCTCCCCCCAAAGGCAGACTTGTCCTAGCATCTCAGCCTTTTGTGGATGCCCTTGTGGCGCTTGCGGAGAACAATAAGGCTGTTCTCCCACAGGAATCCACAGCACGGCCTATAAATAAGGAGTATTGCAAGATTGACACTTTGGGGAAACGGACATTCGTAGCAGCAACCTTGAGTATGCGTATTGCTAGAGCTTCCCTTGTCAGTCTTCACCATTCATTACTGTTGGGTGTAAGTCGGAAGCACGGACCCGCTACAGGAGGTTGTTTTTTTTGTTTTTTTTTTGAGGGAGGAGTCGGCGCTGATGGCACCGCCCACGAGAGCAACGCACTGCATGGTGTGCGAGGGGCGGCCGTTAGGCGCCGCAGACTCCTCCTCCATCCCAGTTCTGTTTCTCCCACCATCGAGGCTGCACCTGCTAAGCGAGTGAGAGAAATTGTTTCTGCACCATTAGGCCTTTCGTTCTTTGACGCCGTTTGTTTGACCCCTGTTCTCCATCCCGACGCTGTTGAAGCCGGTAAGACAGTTTCAATTTTATATTTTGATGGCGCCGGTATCCTTGCTGTTTTATAAAATAATTTTGCATCATGTCCAATTCGAGGGCCAAGCGTAAACCCAAGGCGGGCCATACTCCTATGTGGCGGTGCCCTTGTGGCCGGCAGTTTTCCGTTGTGGATCAGCATGATGTTTGTCTTCAGTGCCTGGGACCCAACCATGATATGGACCAATGCGACGCCTGTTTTCCATGGACCGCCGTGTGTTGGAAATCCGCGCTTTTAAAATCAGCAGGCCTCTGCCGACTTTTGGAGGACGACGTCACCCGCGGGCCTTCGAGGCCAGATATCTTGACCCCTCCGGATCCCTTCCCGGGTCTATATGGCCTGGCCAGGAGGGAATCTCTTCCACTTCCAGCCTTGTCAAGGAGGAGGTTTCTTCTTTGGTGCCGGAGGAACGGTGGGAATCCTCCCAGGGTCACATCATTGACACCGTCCCAGCAGTCACCTCCTTGGAGGTGCAGGCTCCCCCAGTGTCGCGGCCTCCAGTTGTGGGGCCCGGCAGTTGTGGACCCTCAATGCCGCCTAGCAATGCCATTGTGGGGTCCGCTGACGCCGGGTACTCAGGCGGCTCTGCTTTGGGTTCCGGTGCCATTCGTGGAGCCGGGGACTTGGGTGGCTCCGTTGGCAGTGCCGTTTCAGGTTCCGGTGCTGCCTGCAGCACTGGGGACTTGGGTGGCGCCACTGGCAGTGATGCTTTGGGTTTCAGTGCCATTCGTGGAGCCAGGGACTCTGACGTCGCCATTGGTGCTGTTGTGGTTCCCGGTGCCATCTGTGGGGTCAGGGACTCGAGCGGCGCCATTGGCGTCATTGCAGCCTATGTTGGTGCCGTTCCCGGTGCCATTGCAGAAGATGTTTCTGGGATTGCCTCTCTAGAGGTCACTCTGCTCGACTTCTGTTTGGAGGAGGATGACTCAGAGGTGGACCCAGACTGGCAGCCTGAGTCTTTGGATTCAGAAAACTCTGTTGGCATGGGCGTCAGGCGGCCCAGTGTTCCTCTCCTTGAGTCCCCAGAGCAGGTTCGCCACGGGGGTCCCACGACTAGGGGTGGCCTGGGACCTTCTAGGGGGCGATCGTTTCGGGATTCGTGGGAGGATACCCTCTTCTGAGAGAGCCCAGGCAGCTGCCATCCCTGGTGCTGCTAAGGTTTCTTGGGAAGGGGTGGAGAGCCCTACTTCTGTGGCCTCCCTCCGGAGGCCCGCGGAATGGGGAGCTCCTGCAGTGGTGTCGAGGAAGAGGGCTGCTTTGGAGTCAGACAGGTTGAGAGGTCGCAGTGAGGAGCGGCGGCGCATTCCCACTGTCCTCCGGGGTGTGGGAAGGAGTCGTAGCACTGAACCCTGCCTTTCTCGCGAGGTCTCCAGAGCGCCTTCTAGTGGCAGTACTGAGGGTTCCCCTTTTGGGCTCTTCCGGAGTTTGCCTTCTCAAGTTACCTTCTCACAACCCAGAATGATCTCAGGGTCCCCAGTCTTGGTGGCTTTGCTCCTTAGATCTCGGAGCCCTGGCAGAGGTCAGGCATGGGCTCTTAAGTGCCCTTCGCCCATCCTTCTGCAGTCACCCCCTCCTGGGCCATGTGGGTCCTACAGGGCCCTTAACTTGGGAGACTTTCAGAGCTACTGCGGTGGCCTTCCCTTCATACATCAGGGCCATGGATGAACAGTTCTTCCGCCTGTCTTCCCCCCCCCCGCCGCAGGAGTCCTCTGAACATTCGAGCGTCACTTCCTCCTCGTCTTCCTCTCCTGAGGAAGAGGAACTTTCAGTCCACCTATCTGACGATGCTGATTTCATTGAATATCAGCGATTCTTTTCGAGGCTAGTTTCGGAGCTTCGTATCTCCTTCATCCACAGGGACAATACCGAGCGGCAGACACGTGCATTCCTCAGCAAATTCAGCGGTCGCCACGTCGTGGTGCCTTCCTGGTCGATCCCCTTCCAGGAGGCGTCTGTTCGCACCTGGCAGTCTCCAGCCGCCCCTTCTCCAGCCCCAGCAGACTGCAAGAGATAGCATTGTGCCCCCCATGAGTCTCTAGGTTCCCTAACTCACCCATCCTCGGGCTTGACGTCCCTAGATACTCCTTCTGGGCCTCGGTGCCTGGCACACGATAGATTTCTGGATCCCGGATTCTGCTGAATTTCACCGGTGGGGACAAAGAGTCTTCTCTTCTGCTCATGTGTTGATGTGTATAGGTTCACATCAGGCACACCACGCTGCCTACAACAGGCATCTGTGGTCGATGCTAGTGCAGGTTCTGGTGTCTATGCCTGATATGGAGCAGTCTAGACAAGCCATTGCTCTCTCCGCGCAGGGTCTGGAGCTTGCAAGGCACCAAGCAAGGGCATCTTATGATGCCTATGAGGTGGCCTCCAGACTGGCACTGACAGCGATCTGCATAAGGCAGATGGCATGGCTTCATCTGGCCAAACTGTCGCCCATTGCCCGGCGTAGGGTGACTTCCTCCACTTTCTGGGGGACCCGCCTTTTTTCCTGCAGGGCGAGGAGGGTTCTTCAGGGGCACCCTCCATTGCCCTCAGCAACCTTATGCTGTTCTAGTCTGTTGGTCAGAGTCTCCCCCTCCTGCTTTCCACCAGTAGGAGGCTAAGTGATCTGTTCCCTCAGGGCTGAATTTCAGGCCCCCTCTGGGGAGGACTTGGTACTCACCAACAGTAATGAATGGTGAAGGTTGACAAGGGAAGATATGGAAATTGCGTACCTACCATAATTCTTTTATATTCTCTTATATCGTCACCATTCATTACTGAATCCTACCCACCTTCCCCTTATGGGTCTCATTTCTTGGGCATCCCCAGCCTGCCCTCCTCCAATGTGGGACTAAAGCCTCTCGTTCCTTGGGACCTTCTGTTCGTCTCTAAAAACATGACGAAGGATTTGATTAAGAGGAGAGCGGGCGAAGCTTTGTCCTTCATCTGAGGGAACTCTTTCTGATTTCCTGGAGAGTATTGCCTTCGGGGACTTTTCCTTTGGGCCAGATTAGCTCAGTCTCCGGCCAACAGGGTTAGTCTCTGAGACAGTCCTCTACGCTCGGTCTTCAGACTTAGCTGGGGTTCCCGGATTTACCTGGGAATGCCGTACCGGGGCTAGTCAACGCCTGTTCTGGCCCAATTCCAAAATTGCCATCTTGAACTGGTGGTCTGGTCCATTTGGCCCTTGCCTTCTCCGGTGAGTCAGAAGGAACTCCGTCTCTGTCTTTGTCCATCTTGACAAGGAGGTCGCCCTCTCTTAGGGCCCCCCCCAAAGTACTAACACATTCTGGGTGCTAGTGGGGTCTTTTTCCCTTTACCTAGTTGGGGGCTGTCCCTCTCCGGAACAGAGTTTGCCTTGGCATTCTGTGAACTCTCAGCTTGAGTGATGGGTAATAGGATAGTGGGAGGTGTAGGGAAATCTGCTTCTCTCGTTTCAAGCTGTGTAGAAGGTTCGTTTGAACCATCCAAACCAGTTTTGTCTGAAGGGATCCTTGCTTTCTTGCTTTAAGATCCAAGCCGATAAGCTTCAAGCCAATTTCACTCAGGATTTGTAGCAGTTATTTTCCCTCCTACCAATAGCCTCTCCTCCTCCTCTTTTTCTCTTTTCTTCTTTCTTCCTTTCCCTTATCTGTTCCTCCCTCAGAGCCGCCCAAGGAAGGAGGCCCTGCAGTCCTTTAGGGTAGGGTTCTTCTCTTTTCTGTCCCTTTTTCGGCTTATTCCTTTTTCACTTTGTTTCCTTTCCTTTAATTATCCCTCGACTCTCTTGCCTCGCTCTTATTCTTCTAATTCTTTTTATTTCGCCTCTCCAGCTTACAGAACTGGGATGAAGGATGAGAAGTCTCCGGCGCCTAACGGCCGCCCCTTGCACACCACGCAGTGCATCACTCTCATGGGCGGTGCCGTCAGCGCTGACTCCTCCCTCCCAAAAAAAAAAACAACCTCCCATAGCAGGTGCACACTTCCAGCTTACACCCAACAGTAATGAATGGTGAAGATACAAGAGAAGATCAAGAATTACGGTAGGTACATAATTTCCATTTACCAGCGCTGTTACTCTCAGTACGAAATACACTCTGTGGAACACACTCATTAACGCTTAATGCGGAGCTACTTCAGACCATCACCAGGGACATAGAGTTCAACAATCAGCAGCTGAAAACTTCTATGGATGAATATGACACTGCCTCTAGGGCAGCTGATGCTGGGATCTGTATATGGCGACACGCCTGGCTCAGAACATCAGGCTTCTCAACTGATGCTCAGCAGAAGGTGATGAACTTCCCCTTTTACGGTGCTTATCTGTTCGGCCCTCAGGTTGAGCAAGCACTGGAGGCCACTCAGAAAACCAGGACTGCCATTAAAACAGCCAGGCTGGCTTCTGCAGCCCCCCAGAGGGTCAGGAGCCGTCGTCACATTGTTAACAGACACTCCTTCCGAGGGAGAAGCCGAGGAGCCTTTACCAAGAACCAGACTCCTCAGCTGCAAAAGAAAATGCAGCAAAAAGGCACAGGGTCCGAAAGTGCCTAGTGCCAGCCTCTGAAGATCTGGCCCAGGTCCCACCTCAGCTGCCCAAGGTTGACACCTCTATGGCAATTGGGGGGCATCTGACTCAGTTTTGCAACCAGTGGAAGTCCATTACAACGGACAAATAGGTCCTCGGGATCGTCCAGGAGGGATACTTTCTCAGTTTCGGAGAGATTCCCCCGATCTTTCGCCGAAGCGACAGCACAGCCTGTCCACTGCTCAGTCAGACCGTTCTTACTTCCGAGATACAGGGCTTCCTAAGGAACAGGGCAGTAGAAGTTGTTCCACTGGCAGAAAGGAACACAGATTTCTACTCCCATTACTTTCTGGTTCCAAAGAAAACAGGCGGCATGCGCCCAATTCTCAACCTCAGAAAGTTAAACAAGTACCTGTTCAGGGAGAAGTTCAAGATGATTTCCCTGGGAACGCTACTACTGATTCATCAGTTGGACTGGCTGGCATCCCTGGATATGCAGGACGCTTACCAGTACGTCCCGGTGCACCCAAGTCACCACAGGTATCTCCACTTCATGGCCCTGGATCAGCACTACCAATTCAGAGTCCTGCCCTTTGGGCTGTCCTTGACGCCTTGAGTCTTTACAAAGTGCCTCACAGTTCTCGCTGCACATCTCAGAAAACTCAGTATCCAGGCCTTTCCTTACCTGGACGATTAGCTCCTAGTGAGCCCATCCAGGCAGGAGACACAGGAAGCAGTCGACACAGCTTCTCATTTCCTCACTTCCATGGGGGTTCTTCTGAATCTGGAAAATTCCCAGCTTCAACCCCCCCCCCCCAAAGCAGTTCCTCTTCATAGGAGTCCTCCTGGAGACCTCCAGGGTGAGGGCTTTCCTTCTGGAGGACAGGAGAAATGACATTCTTCAGATGGCTCGCTACATCTGGGAGAACATTTCTGTTTAAGCCCTCTCAATGCAGCGGATAATAGGCCTCATGGCATCTTCCGTCTTCACGGTGCTTCTAGCCCAGCTGCACATGAGGACCACACAGTGGTCATCGACCATGCACCTGCAATCCTTCCTAATAAAAGTGATAGAGCCTCAGACAAGGTCACTTGCATGGTGGACACAGGAAGACAAGCTTCTGTAAAGTCTACCCTTTGCCCCACGGGCACCTCAGATCACCATCACCATTAATGCATCTCTGATTGGTTGGGGACCTCACTGTCAGGACCTCCACACTCAGGGGAGTGTGGAGCCAGGAGGAGTCTCATCTACACATAAATGTCTTGGAGATGAGGACTGTCCTATATGCTGTCTAAGCCCTGAAAGATGTCCTCTGTTGCAAAGCAATTCTCCTTCAGACGGACAACAAGGCTGTGATGTATTACATCAACAAGCAGGGTGGAGCGTACCCCTACTCTCTGTGCAGAGAGGCTGTGATGGTGTGAGAGTGGTGTCTTGAGCACAATGCATTAATTCAGGCAGTCTTACCTGCCAGGAGTTCAGAATGACCTAGCAGATCGCCTCAGCAGGACGAAGGCAGAGCCACATGAACGGTCACTCGCACCAGGTGTCATGCAGTCGCTAGTGGATGAGTGGGGCAGTTCAGACCTGGATCTTTTTTGCGTCCCCACTCAATGCGAAACTGCCTCTATTCTGCTTCAGAAATCCAGAACCTGCCGTTTTCTGTCATGATGCATTCAGACTGCGGTGGACAAGATGTTTTCTGTACGCATTTCCTCCTCTTCCATTAGTTCAGAGGGTGCTGCTCAAATTGGAGGCATATAGGGGCAGGATGATTCTCCTCACCCAATACTGGCCTCGACAGATATGGTTTCCTTTGATTAACAGATTGTCGGAGGTCCCCCTGAGGCAACTTCCTCTATGAATGGACCTCTTGATACAGGGGCCTGTGGTCCATCCCAACCTGCGCTCTCTTCATCTCCATACCTGGCTCCAGAGGAGATACAAGTGGGTAGGTTTAAGGTTTCTCAGAGAATCTGGGAAATCCTCTTGGCAGTGCAAAAGCCTTCCACTAGGAAGACTTACATGGCTAAATGGAAGCACTTCTCTGGTGCACAAAATCCATTCTGGACCCATTTTGTTGCCCATCAAGTAAGGTGTTGGAGTACCTCTTAGACCTGTCAAATGCAGGATTGCAATACTCGACGGTGAAGGTAAACTTTTGCGTGATTTCTTCCTACCACGAGCCGGTCCAGAACGTGTGATGCTGGCTTACTTACCGCTAGTCAAGAGATTCCTTAAAAGTATCCTGCACACTAGGCCTCCAGTCAGGAAACCAGTGGCCACATGGGATATTACCCTTGTGCTGGATATTCTCACCCACAAACCTTTTGAGCCTCTAGCCACCTGTGACTTAAAGTTTCTGTCCTGGAAGACTGCCGTCTTAGTGGTCATTACTTCCACTCGCATGGTTTCTGAAATCCATGCCTTGGTCTCAGACTCTCCATATACTGTCTTTCACAAGGATAAGGTGGTACTACGTACTCACCCTATATTCCTACCCAAGGTGGTTTTGGAATTTCACCTTAATCAGCCCTTGGTTCTCCCTACTTATTTTGCCAGCTTCCAGAATGAAGTGGAATGCACCCTTCACTCCCTGGATGTCAAGAGGGCTTTGCAGTTCTACATCAACAGAACGAAAGAGATTCACAAATCCAGGTAACTCTCTGCATCATTCAGCATGGCCCGGCTGGGTCAGCCTGTTGCCATCAGATGCATTTCTGTGTGGTTAATGGTGTGCCTTTGCCATTGCTACTCGATGGCGCATGTCAAATTGGAAGGCCGGGTTTACGCCCACTCTACCAGAGTGGTCGCGGCTTCCAGAGATTTGTAACGTGCCAGTTGCAGACGTTTGCAAGGCGGCTACTTGGAGCTCGGTGTATACCTCTGTAAAGCACTACACTCTGGATGTCCATGCCATACAGCATACTTCCTTTGACAGGACGGTCCTTGATGGACTGCTGTCCTGAGTGAGCTCTGCCTCCTGCCACCCTTCTTGGGGGATTGGTTCTAGCCTGGTACTTTCCCAACAGTGTGAATGAATGCTGAAGACTTTTAGTCCAAGAAGATATGGAAATTACATACCTACTGTAGTTCTTGATCTTCTTGGACAAAGTCTTCACCATTCATTCACATGCCCACCCACCATCCCCCAAACTCACTCATTCTGTTTCTGGTCTTCATTCCCTTGTTGGTCTGGGCTGTGAAGTCATTATTGAGTTGACCCTTCTTACACGAGTCATGCGGGCTACCTTATGCCCGAATTAGGTTAGGTTTTTCCACACTGCACCTCCTTGGTCAAAAAGATACTGAGGCAGTTGGAGGGTTAACGCCAAGCTAGCCTACACAGGCGTGAGCCAATCTCGCTGTGCCATGCATGCGCATTCCTACCTTGGCTCCGGCCCTCCTGAAGATTTTTGGCTCCCGCTGGGTCCTAGTGCCTCCGGCATAGTCCCAATAGTGTGAATGAATGGTGAAGTCTTCGTCCAAGAAGATCAAGAATTACAGTAGGTATGTAATTTCCATTTACCATAACTCCAGATCTTCAAGATCATCTTCTTCATAGAGTACCAATCAGTCACCCTCCACCCCCCCAGATCTTCTTTAGTTCCATTTATTTTGTCTTCCACCCACTCCTCCAATGGGTATGGGCTTTGAAGCCACTTATTATTGTTGTCCCTCCTTATGGGGAACCATTTGCTATTTAATGCCCTAGCTTTTTTCATTACTACTTTTTGGATAGATAGCTTAGCTCTTCCTCCTTGGTAGGAAAGGTACTCGGGTGGTAGGGGGCAAGCACTGCTGTATACCCTGTAGGTATGTGGACAACAGTGTGTGTCGGTGCTACAAATTGGCACTGCCACACCCCAAAATTCTGAATCCCACAGGGTTCTGTTGTGTCCAGCACTCGGGCCAAAGAATGGTAGTCTAGGGAGAAGAAATTCTTGAAGAGCTTGAATTACGGTAACACTTCTGTACAGACTTAATATTACCAAACAAATCAAAGATTATGATCATCGACATTTGGGACAAGAAGTACAGCAGTTTCAACTCCCCAGAATTATAACAGTTTTCTTTTAAGCCACAGAGCAGACAGTCGTTTTGTTCTGAAATGGGCAAATAAGAAATGGCAACTGATTTAAAACCAGTGTTTATAAATACTGCACTTGATGCAACACCAGTGAAGAACATTAGTGATTAAAAAATGGCCATTTTGTATTCAGGAGTAAGGCAGGAAACTAGAGACACCTGTGACACACCCCAAGGTATTTACTGAATGGTCCTTGGCAGATGTGCAAGTGCACCTGGAGAAAATATTTTAAAAAAAGCACGTTGTTTTCTGTCCAAACGTTTGTGACAAGAGACTCTCTCAGGACACCAACTAAGAAGCGTCTTTTATGACTGCATCCCAGCAACAGACATGATCAAACCCCTCTGTGTCGAACCTTGTAATCCCCTCCTGCTACAATTATTTCAGTTAATGATTCTCTGCACTACCTGCACTGGGTAATTATGTCAAAAAAGCTGTCCTTATTGTATCCATGCCATAAAAAGAAAAACAGTTCATGGATCAGATTTAAAGGGACAGGGAGTCCATTCTGAACCCTCTGATAGGAAGAATCAGGGACAACAGTTCCAAAAACAAATCAGGAGAGACAGACTCGTATCTGGGACACTGTATCATTGATGCAGAGCTCTTGGAACAGTGTCTGAGGTTTGTTTATTTATTTAGTTGTTAACCATGTAGGCACACTGGTCCCTGGGACCATTTTCAGAGAAACCTGGGCCATTAACATGGCACACAATCAGTGTAAATAGCATAACAGGGAGTAGAGAACATAACATTAAAAGATATTAAATGTTAAAAAATAAAACAAACATACAGCAGAGAACATAATATACAACAACACGGCAAATTAAGCTAGATCATGTATGGTTACATATAATACAGAGCACCCGAGAGTAGCTGTACAAATGAGAAATCAGGCAAAAGCCAAAACATGTCTTTACAGGTCCTAGATAATTTTTACAGTACAGTTACTGTATATTACAGTCGTAACAACACAGCAGTAAACCCATTTTGGAGAAATAGGTACTAGCACAGACTCTTCAGTTGGGGGGGGGGCTGCCTAGTATACTAGCCATTCAGTACAGAAAGACCCATGAATAGGGAAGGATCATGGGTTGCCTTCATCCAGGATACTGGACTACAGAGTTAGCTAGGAGGGTACTTAGCAGTCTTGCTCTGAAAAGGGAGGCTGTGTCAAACTGGTGAAGGTGTAATGGCAAACCATTCCAAAACCTAGGGTGGCCTATGGAGAAGGCCCTTTCTCGCATATATATGGACACCTGTAGGTAACTGAGAGAAAGTGGGAGGAGGACCCAAGGTTGCAAGTGCCAGCCTTGGGATGAAAGAATGCAGATGGGGGGACTTAGCCCTATTCCTAAGACTCTTATCAACAGGGCATCCTAAAAAAAGTCACAATGGACCTAGGGGGAGAGCCAGTCCATCTTCTGATATAAGCAGCAGTGGTGAGTATTGAAAAGGCTAAAAGATTGAGTCTTCAGATGTTATTTTAGGTGGAGTTGTCTTTTTTTTTTTTAACCAGGTGAGACACACTAAGCTGAAAGCTTGTTTACAGGTGCAACCTTGGAGCACAGGGAAGTTAGGTAACTTGCTCAGGGTCACATAGTATGCAAGTGGGGGCTGTGGGATTCAAACCCAGGTCTCCAGATATACAGCTCAGAGCTTAAACCACTGCGCTGTACTGCCTCCCTCTGTCTGGAGTCTGGAAGAGTTGCAGCTAGAGATTTGAAATGAAACATGTGAACAATAATCCAAGGAGGGAGAAGTGTAGCTGTGGCAATGGCTAGCCGAACCTCCAGGGTCATGAAGTTCTGTAACCTGTAGCAGACCCCTAGTTTCTGGTTTATGCACATCACTATTGTTCCTATATGGTTATAGAAGGTTAAGGAGGGGTCCCGTGTAACCCTCAAAGTATTTAAATGCAGTTACCTCCTCCGGGGGCACCCATTATGTGTTAGAATGTTCTGGGACTTCGGAGTACCATGGCCTGCAACCAAGTCTGGGAGCTTGGGTTTGTGCCTGAAAAGCATTGCCTTTGTCTTAGTTTCATTCACAAGCAGCCTGTTAGAAGTGTACAACATCTGAGTGGTACTATACTCCTTAGAGGAGGGTGTCTGGGACCCACCAGAGACTCATCTTTACATCTATGGGTTGGAGATGTGAGCTGTGTTTGTACAGACTGTGAGCCCTAGTGGATTTGGTCAGCTATGAAACAGTCCTCCTCCAGGCAGACAAGTCTGCGATGCATTACATCAGCAAACAAGGAGGATCACACATGTTCCTTCTCTGCAGGGAAGTAAATATAGTGTTAGAATGGTGCCTGGAGCAGGGGATCCTACTCCAGGTCATTTATCTGCCAGGAGTCCAGAGCTGTTTGGCAGGTGAGCTCAGCCGAACAAAGACCAATCCTCATGAGTGGTCACTAGCTCCAGAAGTCGTGAGATCAGTGTTCAACAAGTGGGGCACCCTAGATGGGGTCCTTTTTGTGTCCCCACTCAACACCAAACGGCCTCAATTCTGCTCCTGAAATCTGGGTCATGGCATTTTCTGTCAAGATGCATTCAGACTGCAGTGGGAAAATATTTTTCTGTATGCATTCCCCAAGTATCCCTAGTGCAGGGGTATTGCTCATACTGGAGGCTGCAGGGGCTAAATGATTATGATCTCCCTTGCTGGCCTGGACAGATGTGGCTTCCTCTGAACACACTGTCAATCAGCAAACCGGGGATTCTTGGCCTCAGGATGGACTTAATGACTCCAGGTCAGCTGGTCCATCCCAACCTGCGCTGCCTTCACCTTCATGCATGGTTCATGAAGAGATAGACATGAACAGGTACACAGTGTCTCACAAAGTCTCTGAAATACTTTTGGCTGCACATAAACCTTCCACTAGGAAGACTTGCACAGCCAAATGGGAGAAGTTTGCCATCTGTTTTCTCCAAAACCTGCATGGACCACTTTGGGTGTCCACCTGACAAGGTTCTGTAGTACTGCTGGACCTTTCTGATGCTGGCCTACAGTATTCCACAGTTAAGGTTCACTTGTGTGGCCGGCCCGGTGGCGCTGAGGGTTGAGGCGCTGGACAGGGAACGGACTCGGGCATCGGGGGTTGGCAGGGGAAGGAGAGGTTCGAGCTTCCGGAGGACTGCTCTCCTCTCCTGGGGTGGTGGAAGGTGCTCGTCATGGCTTTGGTGCTCCTAGTGGAGGCTGGGAGACTGCAGCATGACGAGAAGCACACAACAGGGTATGGAGTGTCGGCGGACGTCCTGCAAGCGGGTACAGAAACGTGCTCGCGTTGCGCTGGACGTCATTGCACATCCGCACTCCTGGGGACTTAAGCAGAAAACCCCCTCCCCACTGATAGGCGAAGGCGGGCCCAGTAGAATGCGGCCCCACGTCCAGTGCTGGGCATCCAGGAAGTTCGCTCCAGTTCCTCCTCCATGCAGATGTGCCCAACAGCATTGTAGATGAAGTGCCAGCAGGAGTAGCGGTCCTTCCTTGGGGGTTACTCAGAGCCAAGGGGTTAGGGTGGTGCTGCGTGGAAGGAGGGAGCCCCACCCAACCAGAAGATGAACGTCCGGAGCTTCAGGCGGACGGGTACCTTCTACCTGGCACAGCTGCCACTGTTAAAGAGGTTCCTTAAGGGCATCGTACACACAAGACCTCCCATCAGGAAGATGGTGGCTGCCTGGGATATCAACCTTGTGCTGGATATGCTCACCTGCAAGCCTTTTGAGCCCCTTGTGACATGTGAACTGAAGTTTTTAACTTGGGGAAACAGCATTTCTAGCGGCCATCTTTTCTGCTCGCAGAGTGTGTAGAAACCATACCTTGTTTACTGATGTCCCCTGTACTGTTTTCCATAAAGACAAGTTAGTTCTCCGCACACACCCTAAATTCCTTTTTAAGTGGAATTGGAGTTCCATCTGAATCAGCCACTTGTGCTGCCAACCTACTTTGCCAGCTTCCGGAATGAAGGAGAGTGCACTTTCCATTCTTTGAATGTTCAGAGGGTCCTTACGTTTTACCTGGAGGCAATCCAGACAGCTATTTGTCTCCTTGAATCCCAGTCGAAGTGACAGTCTGTTACAATAAAGTGCATTTCTGCCTGGGCTGTGAGCTGTCTGCACCACTGCTATGCCATGGCTCAGGCTCAAGCTGGAAGGTCAGGTACATGCCAGCTCCATTAGGGCAGTTGTCATGTCCCAGACAGAGATTCACTCTGTGTCTATCGCTGATATATTGCAGAGCTGCAGCTTGGAGCACAGTGCACACTTTAAGCACTGTACCCTGGATGTCCATGCCAGGCAGCATACCATCCTTGGCAGGACTGTGCTTATGGACTTCTGTCCTGAGTGAGCACTTGACCCCTACCGCTTTAGTCTGGGAGGTTTTGTCTGAACTTGGTACTCTGATTCATTAGTGTGAATTAATGGTGAAAACTGATTCCTGGAAGATATGAAAAGTATGTACTCACTGTAATTCTTTATCTTCTAGTTGTATCTTCATCAATTCATATGCCAACCTGCCAGCCCCCAGGCTCACTTCAGTCTGAGTATTGGGCTTCACCCCTTGTTCTTGAATTGGGCTGTGAAAACACTGTTGCTGGTTTGTTGACCCTTCCTACACAGGTCACAAGGGCCACCTTGTGCCCTTAGGATGAGTGCTTAAGTACTATTTACGTTATGTTGTACCTCCTCAGTAAAAAAAGCTCTGAAGTGGTTGAGGGCTGGTGTCGAAGTAAACCTGGCACCGTAAGCCACTCTCGCAGTGCCATGCATGCTCACAGCTTGCCTCAGTGCCAGCCGTCCAGAAAAGTTCTGGCTCCCGCAGGGTCATAATGCCTCCTGATGAGATCCATTAGTGTGAATCAGCGGTGACAGTATTCCTACAAGATCAAGAATTACGTTGCACATGTAATTCTAATATCTGTCTTAGCAAACACAGGGCTATCGGTATCATTTGGCCCCTAATGTGCCTCCAGCTTGACGGGTACCCTCTGAATGTGGGGAAGTAGCAGGACGGTGTACAGAAAATGACCTGTCCACTGCAGCCTGAGTGCATCCTGACAAACAGCATGCTTTCTGCTTCTGGAGCAGATGTGCAGCAGTATTGCATTGTAGTGGGATGCTAAAAAGGCCCAACTCCAGCTTCTCCCACATAAACCAAACCGTATCACCTGCTAAGAACCGTTTGTGAGGATCTGCTGCTGTCTGACTGAGGTCGTCAGCGTACACCCAGCTGCATGTTACCAGACCAGCAGCTGCCATCTGGAGCGAAACAAGGAACCAGGAGCTCAGAAAAGCAGCACAACCAGAAACACAGCTCAGATCAAGTGCAGTTTATGAATCCAATTTGTAGATTAAGGTGCAAACAGACTCAGACACAGTACTGTGTTTGACCCCAGCACTTCAAGGATGCACTGCCTCTTTGTCAGCTGTTTTTCTGGTTGCACTGTCTTTTCTGTGCTACTGACTGAGATCATCCACCCGGATGTTTTCTATCCCTAGCAGATGAGTTGCCTGAAGAAGGGTTACGTTCTCCAAGCACCACTCCCTGATTCTCATTGCTGCCTTGCAGAGGGCAGCAGTGAGCCCCTCCTCGCTTGTTGAGCTAGAACCTGATACTCTTGAAAGATCCTCCTTTGAGGATGACCAACAGGCTCTCCGTGAGATCTTTGAACCTGTTACACAGGGAGTATACATACCACTGGGGGACTGCTGGGATAGAAGCATGTTTGCTCCAGACTGCCTCAGTGCAGGTCTCTAGAGCAGGCTGGAGAGGTGGCAGTTGATATACTGCAAGAGAAGTTATATTGAGATATCTCATTTGTATCTTTTTAGTGTCATCCACAGCTACTGTTTCAAAGTTTAGAACTCTGTGCACAGTCTTCTAAGAATCAATCTTTTCCGTAGACCCCACTCCTTGGCTTGAGAGACGGAGGTGCGAGGACCCCGCCAGAAGCAATTTTTTTACTCAGGACATCGACACTAGTCATAAGTGACAGTGCATGCATTACACTGTGTGGTGCAGCACGCTAACCAGTGCCTGTTGTTGATGCCCTAGCTACCTCTGTTCAGTTTTCCTGCCATGATGTGTGCATGGTGGGAGCAGATTGAGCCTCAGTTTCTGCATTTTGTCTCAGTTTATTTTTTTCTTGGAATGTTCAGGCTCCCCCTTTCAAATGTTGTCCCTGCGGGAAAAGTATTTCTCATACAGACCACCATTCAGTTTGTATGGCATGCCTTGGCAGTAACCATGACGTGGGGTCCTGCAACGCCTGTGTCTCCTTCAACCATAGAATACTGGAGAATCCACATTTTAAGCTGTGTAGATTAGTACCCACCTTTGGCAGCAAGCCTCAATCCAGGAAGTCAGCAAATAGGCTTTTGGACCATTCCCTTGGGTCTCCTCATTGCTCTTCAGAGTCGGTCGAGTTACAGAGCTCTCCCTCCTCTTACCATGCAAGGATCATGATGGAGTTCTGTGGTGGTAATGTTGGGTGGACCCGTGGCTCATTCTAGGTGGCCGGGGTCATCCAAGACAGCTCAGTCATTTTGTGCAATGGGCCACCCTGTAGTCAGGGCTGGCACCTTTGATGTCGGCCATGACGTCGAGGTTGCCACCAACCAAGGTGCCGACTCTGGGGTTGTCACTGACACTAGATCTTCCAACAATCAATCTTGACCACTTATTCCCACTTATGGATATACACTGGAGGCACTAGGACCCCACAGGAGCAAAGTCTTTAGCAGTCTACAGCTGGGAGGTCAGCGTCGCTGATGGTGCCACCCAAGAGGCACATATATGACGTGGCACTTGTGGATTGGCCAGTAACTGATGCCAGCCTTCCTCCCACCATCGAAGGTACTCTATGGGAGCGCTTCATATCTCTTTTTTTTTTTTTAGCTGCATCTCCATTTTCCCAGTCCACCGCCGCTTCACTTCATGCCATACCATTAGTCCCACTTTTCGGTGTCTCATTTCTCTGTTTGTAGTACAGCGCTGAGTTCTTTCCTTTTCTTGTTTTTGTTATTTTCCGAAGTGCGTCATATCCAACTCCCAGGATCCTAAGAAATAGAAGTCTTCCAAGAAGAAGAAGACTAAGGACGGACCCTCATGCGTTGGTGCTCCTGTGGAGGACACATCTCCATTCAGGACTGGCATGATAAGTATTGGACCTGCCTTGGAACGAACCGTGACATATATTGGTACGATGGCTGCTTCTCCATGGACTATCATACCCTAGAAATCCATGCATTAAAGTGGGATCATTCGTCCTCCACTTTAAGGCAGTTGCACCTAAGGATGCCAAAGTAAGGTCCCTCTGCTCGTCCCCTGAGCTCCTCCCCAGTACTGTACGTACTGGGGGAGCCCAGGCCTCTCCTTGTCCTTGCTGAGAAGGAGAGCGGTCTGGTGGACAGTCTGCCTCACCTGGGGGACCAACTGAGCACCCCTCCCAGTCTGTCGCCCCTTTGGGGCAATGGATGCCTTCAGTGGTGAGGTCAAAGCTATACACTGGGCTTACACCAGCAGGCACCTTGGTGTTGTGGCCCAGCACTGGCTTAGCTCCCAACACTAAGGCCAGTGCCGGTGAGAAGGATAGTGTTGACCATAAGACCAGGTCCCCTCCATACACTGCTTGTGGTGCCGAGAGAGGGAAGGTCAGAGGAGCTATTCCCTCTTGTCCTAGCGAGGTCTTCTGGATATTGGAGGACTTCAGGGTCATTGAGGTGACTGGCGATGAAAGAGACCCTCCTGGGCCTGGTTATGAACATACGAACATACGAAATTTGCCAGCAGATAAAGGCCTAGAAGTCTGTCAAGTCTGCTCGAATGTGCAGCTAGCACCCCTTATTCTGCAGCTGCCCTTCCCTTCCACCCTTCCCATTCATTGACCCTCCCCCTTGTCCTGTCCCATCCCCTTTTGAAGCAGTCCACTGTTCTACTGGATACCACGTCTGCAGGTAACGCATTCCACCCAGCCACCACCCTCTCTATAAAAAAGTGTCTCCTCATCTCCCTCCTGAACCTTCCTCCCTCCAGTCTCATATCATGGCCCCTGGTGTCCCTCCCCTCCCTTACTTTGAACAGCCCCTCTGTACCTGTCTTGTTTATTCCTTTCATGTACTTAAAGGTTTCAATCATGTCCCCCTGTCCCTCCTCTCCTCCAGTGAGTACATGTTCAACTTCCTCAGCCTTCTCTCATATGATAAGTCCCCCAGCCCCTTGATCATCTTTGTCGCCCTGCGCTGCACCCCCTCCAGTAACTTAATGTCCCTCTTCAGATACGGGCGCCAGTACTGCATGCAGTACTCTAGGTACGCTCTAACTAATGACCTATACAGTGGCAGAATCACCTCCTCCCTCCTCGAGGATATACCCCTTGCAATACAACCCAGCATTTTGTTAACCTTTGCAGTTGCCTTCCTACATTGTGCCGAGTTGTTCATTGACCCTGTAATGAGCACCCCCAGATCCTTCTCCTCCTCCTCTGTCTGGGCTAGCTGCACTCCCCCCAGCTGGTAACCCCTCCTTGGGTTCTTCATCCCAAAATGCAGCACCTTGCACTTTTGGCATTAAACCCCAGCTGCCAGGTGTCTGACCAGGTTTCAAGCTTTGCCAGATCATCCTGCAACCCCTTCCATCCCCTAGGTCATCCACCACTGCTCCTACCTTGGTATCATCAGCAAACAGGCGGATCTTGCTCTTGATGTCCAATGATATGTCTGCAGTGAATATCCCAAACAACACTGGTCCCAACACGAGCCCTGTGGGCGCCGCTCGTCACTACCCTTGGGTGTGAGGCTCCCCACCACCACCACCCTCTGTTGCCTTCCCTGAAGCCAGTTCCCTACCCATCTCACCAGCTTTGCACCTGCCCCTGTGCCTACTAACACTTTCCAGCCTTCATGCGGCTGCAGGTCAGATGCCTTACTGAAGTCCAGATACAGGACATCCACTGCATGGCCCCTGTCCAGTTGCCTAGTTACCCAGTCATAGAACTCCACCAGGTTGGTTTGGCAGGATCTGCTCCATATGAAGCAATGCTGTCTGCTGTCCTGTAGTCCTTTGGCCTCTAGGTCTAGGCCTAGGTCAGGTTCGAAGTTGTCCAATGTGACTGGCTGTCTGGCTGGCACTGGAGTTGGTGCTGATTCCCCTGCAGGTGCTGTTCACAGTGCAGCTTCAGGTTCTAACACCATTCCCGGTGCTGCCCCAGCTGCTTGTGCTCTTCCTGGTGCAGGGAGGGGATCGGTGCTACGTGCGGTGCCAGGGGATGAGTTGGTGCCACTTGCACCATCTCCAGCTCAGTCGCTAAGGAGGCTTCTGATTCTGATCATAGGCCTAGTTCAAGGGGCAGGGCTACTTCCGGTGAGGTTGGGACAGTGAAATCCAGGTGGGTGGCTCACTCTTTGTCCAGAATAGGGGGAAGCTCTGAACTGGAACCACAGGTTTCTCTTGAACTGTCTGGCCTTGTCACTGGTGGGGACCAAGGCCGCCCTGTGGGATCTTCACAGCTCCACTCTTTCCACCTGGGGGCTTCCCCCCAAGGGCACATCTTAACCAGTCCTCGGCTGTTGATCACTCATTGATGGATGAGTTTGCCAGGCCCTTACCCCAGGTGAGGTCCCCTGGACATTCTCATAGCCCTGACAGAGGACTTGGCCTGGCCTTGCATGACCCTCCTTCTCTCCTTCCCCCTCTTTCTCCTACTCTCCATGGCATCCTGGGTCCTTCAGGCCCCCTATCCTGAGAACAGTTCAGGGCAGTGACTATTGCATTACCTCAGAACCTTAGGCCAGGCCATTTTCCTGCCACAGGTCCCTGCACTGCAGCACTGACTCCAGCTCCTCTTTATCTCCCACATCGTCCTCTGAAGAAGAGGACACTTCTCTCTATCTTTCTTCTGACGCTGAGTAGAATCGGTGGCAGCAGTTCCTGGGGGAGCTGATACAGGAGCTTAACCTTCACCACTTTACCAGTCACAACCCTGCTAACCTGGCACTGTCATTCCTGGATGATTACAGCAGACTCAGCAGTCATCCTTCCGTGGCGCAGGCCCTTCATAGAGGCATCAAGGGATATTTGGCTCTGTCCTGTTTCCCCTTCTCTAGCCCTGAGGGACATCCAGCACAGGTATTGTGCACATATGGGGTCTCCAGGTGCCATGTCTCATCCCTCTTCTGAGATTCAGCTCCTGGATACCCCCCACTGGACATAGGCGCCCGGTGCATAACCGCTCCCCCTCCCCACCCTCCGACTTTGACTCTGCACAGTTTGATGCCTGGGACAGAAGGATTTTTATGGTGGCACTCACCATGCTGTGCATTTCTGTACACCAGGCCCATCAGGCAACCTATGGCATGCACCTGTGAATGATGCTGGGTCAGCTGCTAGCGTCTTTGCCAGATTGCGAGGCAACCAGACAGGCCACCCTCATTTCCACCCAGGGCTTGGAGCTGGCAAGCCACCAAGTGAGGACATCTTATGATGCCAACAAGGTAGCCACCAGGCTAGCAGGAACTGCAGTCTGCATTCGATGGATGGTGTGGCTTCACTTATCACGGTTGTCATCCTTGGCCTGGTATAGGGTGATTGCCTCAAAGTTCCAGGGGACCCATTTCTTCTCCCGCTGGATCAGAGGTGAGTTTGCAGGGTGTATTCCTGCTCCCAGTCCATGGGAGCTGCCGCCTGGCCTTGACCACTCTCAAGTCTTGCCAGACTCATGAAGGGTCCCTGCCTTTCTGTGGTTGTCCCCCATAGGAGACTGAGAGAACAACCATTTTCCTCAGGGTGAGCCAGCATCATCCTCTTGGGTGGTAAGCTTGGTACTCTAATCTAAAAGTGGGAATAAGCGGTGAAGATTGATTCTTAAAAGATATGAAAATTACATACTCACTGTAATTCTTGATCTTCCAGAATATCTTCACCACATCCGCCCATCACTCCCGCTCAACTTGGGCCAGGCATCTGGGTATCTCACCCTGCTTTTTCATCTGTTTTTCCTTTTACTCCCATGCCCTTTCTCTTGGCCTTCCTTGGCGCCTTTTGCAAAACAGAAGAATGGAAGGGGCTTGTGCTCTGGCTTCCTCTACCCCCCAAAAAAATCCAAAATTAAATTAAAAAAAAAAAATAAAATAAAGGACGTGAAGCAGGGAAAAGCTTTGTAATTTTTTTTCAGCTTTGGCTTGCTACCTGTTGCTTTTTCACTGTCCCTCTCTGCCCACCCACCGTCCATTCTGTTCAGCCTCACTATCCCTCCCTTTGTCTTTCCACACTCCCTGATGTACCTATAAAAGATTTTAGCCCCCTTCTTAATGGCACCTACTCACCTCCCTGTTGTGTCACATGCCAGCCAGTAACCATTGTGCTCCGTCAGTTAACTCAGTTCTGTTCTTCCCACCATCAAGTGCTCACCATAGGAGCGACAGTGTCTCAGTTTTGTTGTCGCCATCTTTTCTAAGTGCATTACTTAGTTAACACTAAAAGCTTTAAAAGTGAACTGAAGACTTACCTGTTTAATCAGGCATTTTAAAATGGAAATTAAGTCTAGTGATACTGCTGCCCATTTTAACAATTAGGATTGTGTTTATATTGATGTGTGTATGAATTTTATTTGTAAGTATGTACAGCGCTTTGATCTGTTGGAATTGCGCTTACAAATAAAGCATGATTGATTGATTGATTACTGTTATTTTCTTCATCTTTGCTGTGCCACTTGTGTTTTATAATTTTTTGCAATGATGAAGTCCAGAAAGAAGGGGGCTAAATTATCTAAGAAAGTACGATAGCCTCCCATTATGCGTCGGTGCCCCTGTGGGAAGCCCATGGCTTTTCTGGACCGGCATCAGTGCTGTGTGACATGCCTTGGCCAAGAGCATGATATGGATGTGTGTGATGCCTCTGTCTTCATGGCCTGCCATACTCTAGAGAACCTCACGTTGAGGTGGGGTTGTCCAGCCCCCACCTTGGAGGCAGGCATCACACACATGAGGCCGAGGCAAGGACATTGGACCCTTCCCCAGGCCTCTTCCTGGGACCTCTGGTTACATGGAGGCACAGGGTCCTCCTCGACCTCACCATTTTGAGGTGTCTGAGGACATGGTGGTTGGGTCTGTGGGACAGCCGGCTCCTTCTGGTTGGCTGGGTGAGCACCCTCCACAGTCTGTTTGCCCTGAGCAGCAGGCATCCCTGGTGGCAAGGGTGCAGCTGTATGCTCAGTCTACATTGGTGGACACCTCGGTGTCATCTTCTGACAGTGCTTTGCTGTTGTCACCATTCATGGTAGCAACAAGTCAGGTAGCCCTAGAGATGACGCCAGGCCCCCTTCTGACGCCGCTCACAGTGTCTGAAGAGGGGACAGCACTGGGGGCAGTCTGTCACACTCTTGCCTGTGCAGAGGTTGTTACTTCCCTGAGCAACACCGAGTAGGTGACGACACCAGGTCACAGGTGCAACAATAGCCATGGTGTCGATCCCGGATGAGACACCGATGACAGTGTCTTTCCCGGGGTTGCCCTGAACCCTGGTGCCGTTTGTGGCAGTGGGGAGTGTGATAACCCCCAAGACGGCATTGAAAATGATGTCAAGCCCAGTACCGAGGGCGATGTTGACCGTTGGGATGAGGATGAACCCATCTCTGAGATTGTCACCAACCCTTGTGAGCTGCCCCTTTTCTCCAGGAAAACTCTTTTTTTAGTTGCAATTACGTCTGGTAGATGCATTTCGGAATTGCATGCACTGATGTGCAAAGAGCCCTACCTGAATTTTCACAAGGATAGGGGTGTCATTACGTACGAATCCTAATTTTCTCCCAGAAGTGGTATTGGAATTTACTTTGAATCAAACCATACCCTTACCTGCGTATTATGCAGAGCTTACTAATCCCGGAGAGTCCCTGCTCCATACATTAGATGTGCACAGAAAGTTACAATATTATCTTCTTACCAAGCAATTGAGCAAATCAGCTTTTTGTTTCCTTCGCCCCTGGAAAAGGACATTCCAGTTTCTAAGCAGTGCTTGTCCACTGGGTTGGCCAACTGCATTACTTTGTGTTCTAATAAATACAATAAGCCACTCCTGGGGGTGATAAAGTCTCACTCTACGAGAGGCATGGCGGCTTCAGCGGCATACTTTATAGGCATTTCAGCAATTGAAATTTGTGAAGCAGCTACCTGGTCCACTGTACATACCTTCACTAAACATTACGGTATCCCGTGAAAATCGCGACTATATAATCGCGATTGTTATAAAGGCGACTGCATAATAGCGTTCCCTTCATCGGGGAGTGGACACAAAAGCGCACCACACATTATAGCGACTTGCACTGCCATTTACTAAACAATAATTGCGAATGCCTAATTAGCGACCACTATAATCAGATCATTCAGCAACTACCAACATGAGCGATTGCCGCAGATTATATCTCCTCATTCAGCGACTACCAACACGAGCTATTTCAAACAGACTGCTTTAGTAATACAGACCTCATGCTTCTTCCTGATTCCTCGAGCAACCTCAGAAGTCGCAGCATGCAGCATCATAACTTGCAGCCGTAGCTCAGTCCTAGCCACCATAGCAGCCCTAGGAACCCTAGCAACCAGAGCTCAGCCATGGCAACCCCTAGCAGACGTCAAAATAGCGACTTTGCACTTTGCTGCCGTTTAGTGCTGTTCAGCACTTAATCCTTTATTAAACCTTGATTAATAAATTGATCACTTGTTAGACTTAGAACTGGAAATTGCATCAGGAACATGTGTGGCGTTCCTTTACTTGAGCAAGCACCTTGTCCCCAACAGTGTGTAACCTGGCAAGGCAGCTAAACTTATGTGAGTCTGAACAATGCCAGTGTACTTTCTCCCCCTTTTCTTTATCTTTTCTATAGGTGTATCCACAGTACACTACCAAGGGCTTACCTTTCTGGCTGGTCACCAAGCCAGATTCCATGGTATTGCTGTCCTATGCTAAATGAGATCAAAACAGAGGGTTTAAACAACCATTAGGCAAAGGTGGGGAGAGGGAGCATTGCAGTATGGGTACCAGGAAGTGATTTAGGGGAAAACAAGACATGGACAAAGAGGTTGAATTTTAACACTGTTTCTGCTTTTGTTCTATTAATCTCTCCTATGCATCGCATGGCGCTATTTTGACGGTTTAGCTAAAATCACAACACTATTATGATCGTTCACTAACTTACCAGTCGCCATTTTGAATTCGCCCTTTGTTTCTGGTGCTATTTTGCGGTCGCGATTTTAACATGGAACCAACGTTACTGCCTGGACATTGCATTCAAAAAGCGAGCCAGTTTTGGCCGGGCTGTGCTTCAGGGACTGTTATCCTAAATTCTTAATTTTTTTTCTTGCTCCTTCATCCCCATTTGCCTCCCAAGTACTGGGGACTCATTCCTGTAAGTGTGACCAGCTGCAAGAGATTTCCTCGAGGAAGATAGTACAGTTACATAAAAACTTACCGTAACAGTAGATCTTCAAGAGAATCTCTTGTAGCAGGTCATGCTGTCCTTCCCTTCATTCCCCTTGCGTCTTGCTTCAGGAGGGTGACGTGCTCCTACTCTTTATAAAACATGTTTTAGGGGGCTCCCTATTCCTCCTCAGTTCCCTTCGAAGGCCTGTTGACTCACATCCTCATATACAGTCATTGAGGTTGAAAAAAAAAAACGAGGAGCATCTGGGACCACCCTCTTTTATACATACCAGGACACAACACATGGTGCTGTCGGGGGCGGTCCCAGGTTGACTGATGACAAATCATCCAGATGGAAATGATGCCTGTGGCTGGAACATTCCTGTAAGTGTGACCTGCTGCAAGAGATTCTGTCGAAGATCTACTGTTGCGGTAAGTTCTTATGCAATGGTACTGTCTCTCTTCAGCATTTGACATGGTGGACTGTAGGTTGTTGTTGGATCACCTAAGGGAGTACTGTGGACTCGATGGTACTTTCTTAAATTGATTTGCTTCCTTCCTCAGTGACAGGAAGTGGAGGGTGGTGATGGGGAATTACTCCTCATTCCTGAAGCTCATGCTTTGTGGTGTGTGCCTGGGTGACATCATCAGACGTTACGGCTTGGATTTTCACTGCTATGCAAATGATACCCACCTCTACCTCTCATTTGCACCTGGCGCAGTCGATGTACTAAATTTATGCCTCGTCATAAGACTCAGGACTAGATGTCCTTTAGCTGGCTAAGACTCAACCTGGCCAGGACAGAGGTGTTGGTGATTGAACCTAGTTGACAAAAGGGTGCAGGTGCCACAACAGAGAAGACTGGCCTGGTGCTTTGTTCCACTAGTCTGGTGGCCTCCACTATGGTGAAGGATCTGGGCATAATTCTGGATGAAAGACAGACACTTGAGGCTCAAGTGTCGTCTGTAGTCCAGAGTGGCTTTTGCCATCTCAGAAACATCTCCTGAGTTAAAGCCTTGATACCACTGAAGGACCTGCCCTTACTGATGCATGCTTTTGTGACTTTCGGACTTGACTACTGTAATGCTGTATATCTCAGGGTTAGTGGAGGGATCCTGTGATGCCTGCAGCTAGTGCAGAATGCAGCAGCCAAGTTACTGACAGGCCTGCCAAGGTCATGTAATGTGACCCCTCACCCCGGTCCTGCGTGACCTGCACTGGCTGCCAGTGGATTGGAAAATCACCTTCAAAATCAATTTGATGACCTATAAAGCCATATGTGGACTGGGCCCGGGTTCACTGAGTGATCTCCTGCCCCCTTACTGCCCTTTTTACCCTCTCCGCTCCTCTGGAGTGAGCTTCCTAGCTGTTCCCAGGGCCAGGCTTAAGACATTGTTATATGTATTTGTTTACCTGTGTTATATGTTTTTGATTCTTGAGCTGTTTTTATGATGTACAATGCTCAGAGCTCCCAGGATTGGACGCTTAACAAATAAACAACTACTAGTACTACTGTAACCGTAGCCTTTGTTTGCAGCAAAGTCAGCTCTTAGCTGCCATGCCTCAGAGTGAGTGAGTCAGGCAGGCCATTGACCTTTCTGCTCGGGACCTTGTGGTATCTCAGCACTAGTGCAGGGTATCGTACGATACCAACAGTGTGGCCTCCAGACCAGCAGGAACTGCAGTCTGTAAAAGGCATAAAGCATTCTGAATCAGGGATACGGCAGGGCTTCATCCGTCCCAAATGGCACCTTTGACCTGGTGTAAGGTGCTTTAACCACATTACCAGGGGGCTCGTCTCTTCTCCCTGGTTCAGACAGGAACTTTACTGCTCCTGTATCACAGGAGCCCCTGCCCTCAGGTGTTTTCCCCCTGCAGCGTGCGGAGGATATCTTTTATCCTGTAGGTGAGTCAGCTCCTCCTTCAGAAAGAAGGGAAAGCATGGTACTCTGATACATGAGTGGAAATCCATGGTGAAGATTGATTCTGGAAAGATATGAAAATCATGTACTTACTGTAACTCTTGATCTTCTTTGAGGATATCTCTTTCATCAGGCCACACCTATGGAACTATAGATGCCAGGCACTAGGACCACTTGGAAAGTTTTTCTGCTAGCAGTCTTCTAGGGGCCCCCACGACACTGTGATACATCGACTTCCTCACTGTATAAACGTGGGTGGCCCACACCCTCCTCAGTTCTTTTCCCTCCATCAACCATTTTGGCCGGACTCCACAGAGACATCGCCACTTCATTCGACCGCCAAATCTTCGATTGTCTTATTTTTCCTACTTTTATTATTTTTCTCACCCTAGTAGTTATCACTTAATTTTAAAATGGTTAACGTTGTTGTGTATGTGGACAACTGACTCTACAAAACTCTTCCGATATTGTGAGTGTGGTGGAAAAATCTACGATGACGACCACAACGCCTGTGAGATCTGCCTCAGCTTCAACCAGGCTACTCGGCGATGTTGTCAGAAAGCCCTGCTGTCTTTCCTCCTGGAACAGTAGGTAGCCAGAATGGAAAGAGAGCTCCAGGCGAGAAGCTCCTCTGCATCTCCAGCCCCTTCCACGGGCTCCCACTCTTCTCGGAACAAATCATCAGGGAAGCACAAACACCAGGAGAGGGAGCGGAGCAAGGAGAAGTCCCTACCCGGTATGTTCTCGGTCGCCGCTCCACTTCGCACTGACCACTGCAATGTTATCATCTGCTTCAGCAGCAACACCTCCTGCCACCCAAACCCTCTCTACTACAGGGTCAGCTTTGGCAGTGAGCCCTGCTGGACCTCCCATGGCTGGCAACGGTTCATCAGCGTTGGTCCGTCTGATGTCCCCGTCGATGCTGCAAGCCCTGACGCTCAGACCTAAGCTCCATGAGGGTCGGCTGGCAGTGGGTTCTGCCAGACCTTCAATGGCCGTTGGTGTCCCATCAACGACGGGGCTCCTGCCTTCACCATCGACTCCAGGACTTCAGCCTCCCCCGTCAACGCTGCAAGGCACTCCAGCAACACCGGCCACCTTCAACATCCAGACAGTGGTCTCCTCCTTTCTGGAGATCATTCAGTGCCTGTTGCCTCTTCTGGGCCCGACGACACCAGGGCCTACCAGACCAGCCCCCTCGTCAACGCCTGCCATGTCGATGCACCCTGCTCGCTCCAGGGCATCGACATCCTTATTGTCTTCCTTGCAGTAGTACCCAGAGACTGTCGACAGGGATCAGGAATACATTCCTGACCTGATCCCGCAGGAGGAGAAGGAGGAAGATATGGATAGGAGCCCAACTTGGTCTAACTACACCATTTCCTCAGGGAGTGAGGACTCCACAAGGTATACCCCGAGGTCTCTTTCTGAAAAGACCCCTCCTTCATCTCGATGAGAGGCAGCTCCAAACAGCAGTGGAGCTTGATGCTGAGGAGTAAGACATTACCAGGAGAAACCTGATTGAGTTTTTGGAACTATGAAAAAAGTATCACAGCACCCATAGTTCTGGACAAAAAACACACTCAGAGCCAAAAAATGTCTTGCAAGGTCTTTTATATAAAATACTGATAGTGCAACTACTGGCCTGGTGGCTAATAGCAAGAAAATAACTTGATGTTTCTCTAGGCGTGCTGCTGGAGGCTTCAGAAGCTAGCAGCACAAAAACTTGATTTGTCCGGAACTATGGGTGCTGTGATACTTTTTCCATGATTTCTGCATCCTCCATAAGCACCATAGTCTTGTGCCCTGGTGCTTCGTTCAGTTACTGTGCCTAGTTTTTGGAACTACCAGATTCTCCCCCTCTTTATTATCCCTCCTCTACTAGCTGCACTAGAGGATGCCACCATGGTTACCTGGTACAGACTAAGTTTGATACCTGCCATGCACAGAAAGGCAGACAGACTGTACCAGGCTTTCTAAGGGAAGCCACCTCAGGCTGATTCAGTAGTGATAAATGCAGCCCATGATAGATCTAAGAGGTCTCAATACCTCAGTTCTCTTCCCCCAGATAAGGAGTCAAGAAAATTGGACCTCATGAGCAAGAGGACCTTTGCCTCTACCACACTGGGACTTAGGAACAGGGGGTTCTGTTCCCACTTCTTTCTAGTCCCCAGATCCACAGGGGATTTGAGGCCCATCCTGGATTTGTGAAATCTGAACTTCTGTATTTTGTACAAGAAGTTCAGGATGTAACCCTGCAAGGCCTGCTGCCCCTGCTGTAAAACGGAGACTGGATATGCTCCCCGGACATACAGGACACTTACCTGCATATCAGGGTTTGACTCTACACTGAGTACCTCAGGTTCTTGTTTCAGAGGAAGCACTACCAGTTCAGGGTATTGCCCTTTGTCTTTTCATCTGCACTATGGGTCTTTACCAAATGCATAGCGGTGGTGGCAGCAGCCCTCAGGAGTGAGGGACTGTACAGCTTCCCATATCTGGATGACTGGTTGCTCAAATCTCAGTCCAAGGAGCAACTGTCTTGCACCGTAACACGTACCAGACAACTGTTCAACCCACTGGGGATCACAATCAGTCTGCCCAAGTCAGTCTTGACCCCCCTGTCAGCGTCTCCAGTACATAGGAGCTATACTGGACACTGTTCAGGGATCAGCCCAGGGATCAGCAGCATGTGTGACAGCGCAGTCCCAGCTCCTTTACAGCAGCAGGTATGTCACGGTCAGGATATTCTTGAGACTGCTGGGCCTGCTGGTAGTAGCCATTGTCACGGTTCCCCTGGCAAGGCTGCACATGCGGATCCCTCAGTAGGCTTTGAGTCCATTGGGATCAACTCACTGACAATCTAGAACAGAAGATTCTAGTAACTTTGCCAGTAAAGAAGGTGCTTCAGTGGTGGATGGAACCCAGCAATTTGCTCAAAGGGGTTCCTTTCCTAATCCCTTCCCCTCATCAGATCCTCACCACAGATGCTTTGGGGATGGGATGGGGGAGCAGATCTGGGGCCTCACCAGACCCAAGGTATATGGACCGCTGTGTAGAGTTCCCTTCTCATAAACATCCTAGAGATGAGGGCCATTCTATATGGCCTGCAAACCTTCCACAATCACCTGTCATCAGGGCCTCTACTAGTGCAGATGGACAACATCAATGTAGTGCACTACATAAACAAGCAAGGGGGGGGACCCATTCATACCTCCTGTACAGGGAAGCGATGAGGGTTTGGTACTGGGCTCTAGAACACGGTCTAGAATTGATGGCAGTTCATGTTCCAGGCGTCCAAAACATCCTGGTAGACAGACTAAGCAGGTCACAGCCCAGAATGCACAAGTGGGAGCTGCTGACCTTGGTGGCAGAAGACTTGTTCGATAGATGGGGTCGGCCAGAGTTGGGCCTTTTTGCGTCCCCACTCAGCACAAAACTGCCACGTTTGTGCTCACTTGCTCCAGGGCCTGGAGTTTTCTGGCTAGACGTGTTGTCCCTCTCCCGGAAAGGGAAGTTCCTTAATACCTTTCCTCCCTTCTCTCTAATTCAAATGGTGCTGATCAAGCTTCAGATGGAAGGAGTAACTCCGATACTCTTTGCTCCCTCCTGGTCTCGTCAGATCCTCTTACTGCAGCAGTTTGTGGTGGAACCTCCAGTATCCCTACCCCTGTGAAAAGGCTTGCTATCACAGGAGCAGGGCACCCTGGTCCATCTGGACCTCAAGTCCCTCCATCTTCATGCATGGCTCCTGAAGACATAGCCATAGCAAGATTTGGGGTATCCCAAAAGGTGGCTGATGTCCTGGTGGCTGCTAGGAAACCCTCCGCCAGGGCCACTTATTCCATGAAGTGGAAGTGCTGTGCCCTGTGGGCTGCTTCCCATCACTTGGATCCCTTCACCTGTCAGGTGAATCAGATTCTGGAGTACTTGCTGTCTTTTTCAGACGTTGGACTGCAATACTCTTCCATTAAGGTGTACCTGGCTGTCATTTCAGCTTTCCATGTGCCTACTGTTGGCCGTACAGTTGCATAACTTGAGGTGTCCCATACATTCTTGAGGAGCATTCTTCATTTGAAGCCCCCTAGCCACAATCCAGTCCCAGCTTGGGACTGGAATTTTGTTTTGGAGATATGTAGGCTCTGTTTGAGCTTGCCTCGATCATGGAAAACATTATTTTTAGTTGCTATCACTTCTGCTCGAAAGATCTCCGAGCTTCCGGCTCTTATGTATGAGCCTCCTTATTTGATTTTCCACAAAGATAATGAGTCTTTGCCTACCAACCCTAAATTTTTGCCAAAGGTGGTGTCCGAGTTCACACTGAATAAAACCATCCACCTATCTGTTTATTTCCCGAAGCATGCCAATCCAAGGGAAGCGTTGCTCCATACCTTAGCAGTACATAGAATATTCAGATATTGTGTTCCTCTTATAAAGGACTGTAGGAAGTCTTCACAGCTGTTTGTTTATTTTGTCCCTGGGAAATGGGGTGTACCAGTTTCTAAACAGTGCCTTTCTAGATGGTTGGCTAACTGTATTACTTTTTGTTATAGGAAGTACAGTAAGGAGCTTCCTGGGGTTGTGCATGGCCATTCAACCAGAGGCATGGCCACTTCTGTTGCCTGTTTCGGGAATGTGTCAGCTGCAGAAATTTGTGTTGCTGCAACCTGGAGTACTGTCCACACTTTAACTAAATGCTACAGTCTGGACATTGCCTCTAGAAGAAGGGCAGGCTTCAGCCTAGCTGTGCTTCAAGGCCTCCTCTCTTAGGCCTATTGCTTCCAGGCACCCAGACTGCCTGTCTGTGAGTACTGCTTGGGACTCATTCCATAGGTGTAGCCTGATGAAAGACATATCCTCGAAGGAGATAGTGCAGTTATGTAAGAACCATAACAATAGATCTTCGAGAGAATCTCTTTCATCAGGCCATGCCGTCCCACCCTCCGTCTCCCTTGGACTCGGATCTTTTCAGTTGCTGCCTCTCTCTCCAGGACGGTCAGCCTACAGTTTTCCACCTGGCCTAGTGGCGGGAACCTCTAGCTCTCCCTCCGTTCCCCAGGAGGAGGTCCTGTGCTTATGATCTCCATCAGGGAACTGAGGAGGGCATGGGGCCACCCTTGTTTATATAGTGAGGACATCATCTTGGGCAGCCCCTAGAAGACTGCTCGCCAAAAAAGTTTCCATGTGGTCTTAGTGCCTTGCGGCTATAGTTCCATAGATGTGACCTTGTGAAAGAGATTCTCTCAAAGATCTACTGTTACGGTAAGTTCTTGTGTAACTGTACTTTCTTCCAGAATGTCTTCACCATTGATTACCCCACCCACCCACCATCCCTGACTCTAGCAGAGCCAGGGTCTCTGGGCAGGCTCACCCTTCAGTGCTGACCAGCACCACTAGTGCTGGGGCATCTCCCCAGTTGCACTCCCTTAGAGTATTTTTTAAAATACAAAAAGGGGGTTTGGGGTTCAATGCTGAGTTCCCACCCCCACCCAAAAAAAGAACTTGAAAATTGGAGTGAGAGTCCTTTCAGGGCCCTCATGTCAACCCCCGCCCCAAAAAAATTATATACATAATTTTTTTTTGTCCTCCTTCTTCTCCCTGCCTGCGTTATATCCCCTTCTTGGGGTATATCGCTATTTTCTAAGTGTGATCTGTGCTTCTGGGCACTAGCCGATCTAACTCCACTTGGCAGTTGCGCTGTCTGTAGGAGGTGCTGTGAGCTGAATTGGAGCAAGTACACTAGCTCTTACACAGGTACTTCCCTGTGCTTGCAGGAGAGACAGGTCATTTTCCCCTCACTTCCTCTTCTATGTCAAACTGTCCTTGGTCGGTACGCCCATTTTTTCCCTTATGCCAGCTGGACTGTTAACTCATTACCCTTAGGGATGCCTGGTGAGATGAACACATCTTGACTCCTTTGGACTGTGTAGTCCTACAACTCCACATGCATCTGGATTCTTCTTTTTCGTCCCTGGCAGGGTTAAAAAGGGGACACATTTACTGTCTGTCCATTCAGACCTAAATCTGGTAGCATGGGGTTGTTTTTACCCAGCAGTCCATATGTTTCATTCCTGTGTTGGCACATTGTGCCATCTCAATTACAGGGGAGTCCCATTTCTGGGCATCCCCCTCTAGTCCTCTGCCAGATCTACATGCTTAAAGTCTGCTACTTTTTAAGGTCGCTATCCATCTCCCATCTGGCTAGTGGTAGGAGGCTTTAGCTCCATACCAAACATCCCTCTGTGCCACCTGGTGTACCCTGTTTTTCTCTCTCTAAAGGTTGGCAATCGGGTTTTATTTTGTTTATTTGTATTCCTATATCCTTCTCCTGTCCCTTTGGACTAGGGCACTTCTTTTCTGTCTGTCTTTTTCTGTCCATCTATGGCTCTCGTTTGCTCTCTGTCTCTCTCTTTCCCCACTTTGTTTCTGTCCTGGCAGGCTCCCTACCTGCAAAAAAAAATTGCTCCTGACTCTGGCCCCAGACTCATAAATGTGAATCAGTGATGAAGATATTGTGGAATATCAACAAATGCGGTAGGTACATCATTTTCATTTTTAGGCCCGCAGTGTAGGGGTTACCTTTTCTGGGCGTATTTTTGCCTTGGGAGCCTCGGGCCTGCTTTGACAGGGTGACTGCAACCATTAGGCCTCTGGACCCACTGTCATAAGACCAGTACTGCCAGTGAATGGAAAATGTTGTGATCTGGTTTAGGGATACTGCTAGAACTCACTACGAAGAGCCTCGCCACCCCCATGCTCCATCCGCTGGTGGTTTTCTGGCCACCTGTCACTCGATGCCTCCCCTCAGGACAACACAGCTTCCCTTCACGTTTCCACTGCAGATGAGTACAGTATGTATCAGCAGTTCATGGGAGAGATGATGGAAACTATGGATATTTTATTTGTTTATTTTGTTAACTGGGTAAATTGCACTGGTGCCGGAACACCTTTTCAAGCACGACCTTGATACTAAGAGAGTACATAACACCAGCTTCCCTGTTGTGTCATCCACGGCAGTCATTTTACCACTGGAACTCCTAGGAGTTCCACGTCATCTGTCCCTCCCTGGCATGGTGCCCAGAGAGTGACCACTGAAGCAACCTGGAGGTATCCCTATTTCATCCTTCCTGTCCCACGGGACCTCCAGCTATGGTATCGTGCTCCCACAGGATTCATTGGGGACCACCCTCACCATGGTTGTCGGCTCTCCAGACCCCAGGAGGCACTATGCACGTGACTGGGAAGACCCCCGCGTGCACTGACATACACACAGAGACACTGAATTTGACTAGGTTGTTCTGTACCTTTGGTTGTAATTTTGTAGTCTTATGGGCTTTATTTTGTTATATCATGCTGTTTTAATACCATGATTTTATGTAAAGCGCTCTGAGCATTTGGGATATGGCATTTACAAATGACATTCAGGACCTGCATGAAATGATGATTACAACTAATGTATATGAACAAATACAATTTGCATTTGCCTTGCTAAAAACTATTTAACAAATAGAAACACAGCTAGTGACGTCAGAAAAAGATGAATGGTCCATTCACTCTGCCCCAGTTCCCTATTCAGTTGAACCCAGAAGAGGTGGTCCTTAGTGGTAAGTTCTCTGAAGATGGACAGTGACTAGTTGAGTACCAAAAAGGTTTAATCCTGGGACCCCTAATGTTCTGTTTGTATAGCTGTGACATATGTGAGGGTGTTCAGGATACCACCCATCTTACTTCGAGAAACAGCTCTTGCAGCAGGTTACACCATTAGGACTGAAGCCGGCAGGTGCCAGGACCCCACGGAAATTTTCTAGCTAGCAGTATCCAGCAGGGATTGCCCCCGATGTCGGCCCTGCCCGGACGTCAGGCATCATTCAAAAGGGGGCGGTCCCCCAGAATCCCCAGTTCTTTTCCCGCCATCGACTTACCAGCATTGGCCTCACGGTCCCACGCCAGCGAACGATGACCAGAACTTCCAGCTTTTACTCTAAATGTCGGCTTCTCCTACTCCTTCCTTAGAAGGACACCCCTCCAAGTGTGCCTGCGGCAAACAGATACCTTTTTAAGGATCTGCACTCATCCTGTTTGTGATGCCTAGGCCCAGAACACGACACCAAGACCTGCTCCTTTTGCCAGCAGTTCAACAGTCGCACCAGGATGCGCCGCCAGAAGGCACTTCAAGGGTTCCTCTTGGAAGAACAATTAAAACTTATGGAGAAGTACCCTTCCTCCAGAGGTGAGTCCACCTCTAAGACCCATAAGCACCGGGAGAAGGCCAGGTCCAGATCCCCGAACCGGGCCTCGGACTCGTGTACTAGCTCCGGCTCTATGCGTTCAGACTGCTCTCCCTCCAGGGCTCGCTCTCAGCCTCCTCCCGTGAAGGTTAGGACTTCTGGCAGCTCTTCGGCTTCCTTACATCCGATTAAGACTTCCAGGACTTCGGACCCTTCTCCAGCGCCCTCCCGGGCTTCCACAAAGTCTACTGACCGTCACCGGTCCAAGTCCTCTTCCAAAGTCACCCATTCTTCCTCGGATAAATGCCGGGAGCCCGACGCCAGATCTGCATCCCAGACCCCCCTCCCAGGAAGACTAAGGACCTGACGTCCCTTAAGCGGACAACTGACGCAAGACGGGCTGCCGACCCGTCCCTGGTTAAGCGCCCGTCGGACCAGACATCGGGCAAACACCTGACGTCGGCCTCACGTTCTAAGGAGCCGACAACTGCCTCTCCGTCACCGGTGGACACCAGTCGCCAGGAGTCTACGGAGGAAAATACAACGTTGCCTGATGACCAGGCAGGTAATAGCGAGGACGCCGGGCTTTCACAGAAGCCTTCACCTGACCCGGCGACGCCCGGAACCCCGACACCAGGACCGTCGTCCGGTATGAATATTCAGGAGGTTAAAGACCTCTTCACTTTTTGGTGGGACACAATCAAGAGGGACGTGGTCCCAGTAAAAACTCCTCCGCCTACTCCTCCTCCTCCTCCTGACCACCGACCCCCAAGGAGCCTACCCCACCTCCTAGGGGCAGGTCCAAAGAAAGGAGAAGGCCCCCTTCAAGATCTCCCTCAGGATCTCCCAGTCCCAAGTGACCCAGATGTCGACGGTCCACTCCGCAGGGGGACGACTCTAGACCTGACACCTAAGATACCTCCAGGTCTCCTTCTCCGATCAGCATCCCATCGCCTGACCCACGAGACCTCCCCAGGTCACCTCCAGATGATCCATCTTTCTCCAAAATCGTGAGGCACATCCAGGAGAACATGGGATGAGAAATGGAAGATTTAGACCCTGAATGTCAGCGCCTAGCCCGTTATCTTCGGCAGAAGGAACCTAAGCCTGTGGTGGTCCCACCCTTGGTGGACACCTTTGCGGACGTCACCAAGGCAGTGTGGAAATGTCTGCACTCCACCCCCACAGTGCTGAAGAAGGCTGATCGCCGGTACAGGGCCCCTGCAGAGGGCCCGTACTTAGTGCAACAACCCCTGTCTGATTCCCTGGTCATTACGGCCTCCCATGATAGGTCTCAATGACCATAACATTTGAGTACACAACCTCCGGACCAGGAGTCCAAGCAATTGGACTCACTGGGTAGGCGCATGTATGCAGCTGCTACATACTTCATTAGGTCACTGAACTATCTGACACACATGGTTCCGTTTCAGAATGCCCTATGGGAACCGGGTCAAGACCTAGTTAAAATACTTCCAGATGGCGAACAGAAGGAGGAGCTTCTCAACCTCCTCCGCAGTGGGTCAGACTTGGGGACCCAGGTTTTGAGAGCCACCTACAACTCGGCGGACTCCGCAGCAAGGGGAGCAGCCTCAGGCGTCTGTCTCTGGAGACATTCATGGCTTCGTGTCTCCGGATTTACCTCGGACGTCCAGAAAAACATCCTGGACATTCCCTATAACGGCAAAGTCTTATTTGGTGAAGACTCCGAAAACACCAAATTACAGGACTCTGGGAAGGCAATAAGGACTGTACAGGCCATGTACAGACCCAAATCTGGTTCCTTTCCTAGGAACCAGAACCGTTTTTGCGGCCGACAACAACGGCAGCAGCCACGTTCCGGCCAGCAGCAAAGGGGCACCTTCCACCGTAAGGCCCAACCTAAGTCTTCCCCAGGCCAAGGTCAGAGGTATACCAAACCGGCCCAGCCTGCGGGGGGTAATGCCGCCACAGCATGACTCCTTCCTGGCCCCGGCCCCTCCTCTGTATCAACGGGCAGAAAAGGTCGGGGGTCGCATCGCTCGCCACTTATCAGGATAGCAGTCGATAACCGCCAACCGGTGGGTCCTTCAACTGGTCAAGAGAGGACACTTTATAGAATTCCTCGACTACCCAAGTCAAGACCTCCCCTGCTTTCCCGTTATTCAGGTCAGCACGCACTGCTCATACAGCAGGAAGTGCTCGCGCTTCTGAGAAAGGAGGCTATAGAGCACGTACCGAGGAGCCAGAGAGGTGCAGGCTACTATTCCCACTTCTTTCTGGTTCCCAAAAAGACAGGGGACTTCCGTTCGATTCTGGATCTCAGCGATCTCAGTGCTTCGGTCCTTTACAAATGCTTCCGCATGGTGACCCTTCCCGGTTTGATACCCATGCTCAAGCAGGGCGCCTTCCTAGCGTCTTTGGACATGCAGGATGCCTACCTGCACATACCCATAGCTCAAGCGCACAGGAAGTTCTTGCGCTCCGAATTTCTTGATCGCCATTATCAGTTCCGAGCCTTCCCCTTCGGACTGTCCTCGGCACCTCAGGTATTTCCGAAGTGCCTGGCAGTCATAGCGGCGGCTCTAAGGAGACAAGGCCACTACATGTTCCCATACCTGGACGACTGGCCCCTCATGGCCCCCTCTCGGGAGGCTCTGATGTCCGCAATCCACTGTACTCAGTCCCTGTTCGGGGCGTTGGGCATCATCATTAATCAGGAGAAGTCACACCTGGTTCCGTCACAGAATCTGCAGTTCATAGGTGCAGTTCTGGACACCGTCCAGGGGAGAGCTTTTCTGCCCCAGGACAGAGCGCAACACATCAGATCCCTCATCAGGGACATCTTGGCAAAGAAGACAGTCCCAGCCAGACTGGTTCTTTGCCTGCTTGGACACATGGCTGCGGCCATTGCGACAGTCCCGCTAGCCCGTCTCCACATGCAGGTGACCCAGTGGATGTTACGGGTACAAGGGGATCAGAAGCAAGACCATTTGCAGCTTCCAATTCGGATCACGAATGCTGTCATTCGGGATTGGCTATGGTGGCTAGATTCAAAGCACCTGTCAGCAGGGGTCCCCTTCATTGCGCCATTTCCGATTGTGACACTCTCCACGGACACCTCAGGGTTCGGTTGGGGAGCACACCTCGACGGAGTCAGGTCTCAGGGCTCATGGACGCCCCAGGAAGCTCATCTCCACATAAATATTTTGGAAATGAGAGCAGTTCTTTATGCCTTGCAGGCCTTCCAGTCGGAGATCCCACTGGGTACTCTGCTGTTACAAACAGATAATACCGCGGTGATGTATTACCTCAACAAACAAGGAGGCACCTATTCCTACCCTCTTTGCAGGGAGGCCATCAGGGTGTGGGATTGGGTACTGCAACACGGCACAGACCTCATTGCTGTTCATGTCCCAGGAGTGGACAACGTCATCGCAGACAGTCTGAGTCACTCTCAGGCCAGAGTCCAGGAGTGGGAACTACTCTAGGAGGTGGTAGAGGATCTGTTTCACAGATGGGGCACTCCAGAGTTAGACCTTTTCGCGTCCCCATCCAATGCAGAACTGCCCAATTTCTGCTCGCTAGATCCAGGGCCTGGTGTTTTCTGGCGAGACACATTGTCCCTCTCCTGGACGGGCAGATTCCTCTATGCATTTCCTCCCTTCCCGTTGATCCAGAGGGTCCTTTTGAAACTCCGCAGAGAGCAGGCGACGCTGATACTAATCGCGCCCTTTTGCCCCAGACAGATTTGGTTCCCTCAGCTACACCAGCTGTCCCAAGAACCTCTGGTGCCTCTGCCAATCAGCTCTCACTTATTGTCCCAGGAGGCAGGTTCTTTGGTCCATCCAGCCCTTCACTCTCTGAACCTGCACGCCTGGCTCCTACAGACGTAGCTATCATGTGGTATGGGGTCTTGCAAGAGGTGGCTGATGTTATAGCGGCTGCTAGAAAACCAGCCACTCATGCCACATACGCCATGAAATGGTGCAGATTTTGCCTCTGGGCTCAAGCACAAGGGCTTTCCCCGATGGATTGTCCAGAAAGGTCATTCTAGACTACCTTCTGTCTCTTTTCCAGGCAGGCTTGGCCTACTCCTCTATTAAAGTACACCTCTGTGCCATCTGAGCCTATCATACACCTATAGGCCTACGGCCCATAGCTCAGTTGGACACCGCACGAGCCTTCCTGAGAGGCGTTCTCCACCTTAGACCTCCGATTAAGGATCCTGTTCCTCCATGGGATTTACCCTTTGTCCTGGAGCAGCTCATGCTGCCACCTTTTGAACCAGCCGCGGATTGCGAGCTACATCTCCCGACATGGAAGACGTTATTTTTAGTTGCTGTTACTTCAGCGAGAAGGACTTCTGAGCTTCATGCACTTATGTGCAAAGAACCTTATTTGGTTTTTCACCAGGACAGGGTGTCCCTGAGGACAAATCCAAAGTTTCTACCTAAGGTGTCTCAGCTCTCACCCTCAATCAGGACATTGACCTGCCAGTGTATTTTCCTAAATACTCGAATAGAGGAAAGGCCCTGCTGCACACTCTAGATGTGCAAAGGTGTCTAAGATACTACCTGACCAGAACCAGGCACCACCGTAAATCTGATCAGCTTTTCATTTCCTTCGCCCATAGGATGATGGGAGCTCCGGTTTCTAAACAATCGCTGTCCAGGTGGCTCATCCATTGTATCACGTTCTGTTACCAGAAACGTAACAAACTCCTACCGGGCTCAGTTAAGGGACATTCCAGAAGGGGGTGGCTACCTCCTTTGCGGCTATGAAAAGCGTGTCCACTTCAGCCATCCTGCGCGCTGCTGCTTCTACTTGAGCACCGTGCACACCTTTATCGAGACATTATAGCCTGGGTGTTGCATCACGGCGAAGAGCTGGTTTTGGTCTAGCAGTTCTTCAGGGACTCCTATCCGAGGCTTCGGTCAAACTCACAATCTCTATCTAGCCTCCTCCCACCTGCGAGGGATTTCCAGTATTGCTTGGGAATCAGTCCTAATGGTATAACCTGCAGCAAGAGCTGTTTCTCGAAGTAAGATAGTACAGTTACGTAAGAACTTACCGTAACAGTAGATCTTCGAGAACAGCTCTTGCAGCAGGTAGTTTCCCTCCCACCATCCCCTCTGGAGGTAGGGTTGTTCAATTATCTCTTTACCTAGGATTAGGTGTTT
The DNA here is from genome assembly GCA_016271365.2 of Neoceratodus forsteri. Classification (NCBI taxonomy): domain Eukaryota; kingdom Metazoa; phylum Chordata; order Ceratodontiformes; family Ceratodontidae; genus Neoceratodus; species Neoceratodus forsteri. Next base: position 436,156,484 of record CM057450.1, on the reverse strand, counting down.
CTAACACCGCTCTGAATACCTTTTTGATAGCGGATCCTCAGTCTCCACTTCTGAAGTCATCTAGCAGCCAGGAGTCTCTGGCAGGAGAACTGGAGATTCTGGGAGATAGCCCCCTTTTGTATGATGCCTGACGTCGGGGGAGGGGCCAACGTCGGGGGCGGTCCCCACTGGATACTGCTAGCTAGAAAATTTCCGTGGGGTCATGGCGCCTGCCGGCTTCAGTCCTAATGGTGTAACCTGCTGCAAGAGCTGATCTTCCTGAACATAAAGTCTCCACCACTCATTCACACTTATGGGAACTACGCCGGAGGCGCTAGGACCCAGAGGGAGCAAACTGTTTGCAGAGGGTCGGCGCCTGAGATGGAGCCACGAAGAGTGGCGCCGCGAGCATCAGCTCATGCGGTAATGACTATCTCGGCGTCAACCCTCCAACCGCCTCAGTTCCTTTTTTCCTGCCGTCGAGTGCTCTTCAGTGATGACGTTGCTCGCCCGCCGGCAGTCAAACTTCAAACTAGCAGCATAGTTTTTCAGTTTTATTGTTTTATAATAATATCTCAAATAAGTACCACTTAGTTTATTTATTCTTATTAAAGAAAAGAAGTCTCAGCCTACATCGATGGAGTCGACCATGAGTGGGTCAGGTGACGGTAGGGAGACTTCGTATGAAAGCTGTTCAGTCAGCCGGGCTGGGTCCGGTCCCACCCTCTCCGGAGGGGTCTGACAATGGACAGTCCAGTGCCCGAGGGATGGGTGGTCCTGGAGCATAAAAGTAACGGTCGCACTCTCGGTACCATTCGCCTCGAACTCTTCTTGACGCCCACAGGTCAAAAAAGAGAAGGCATCACTCGAGGTCGCCCTGGTATGTCTACGCGTAGATGGTCAGTTGTTGGGGCTAGTTGCCGGTCTCCTCCTTCGGAGTCTCTGGTTTCTGTTTCTGGTCACCGACCTCTTCGACATCGGAGCCCTACCCCGCCCTCCGGTAGGTCTTCAGATGAACAGTTTCATCAGTGGGCTGCTCTTATGGAGCAATGGGCTTGGAGGTTGGTCCAGCTGCCTGGCCCAGTCACTCCAGGGCCTTCGGGCTTTTCGGAGTTGGGTAGCGGTTGGGCCTCCCTAGTCGCGTGGCACCGTCCTCGGTGCCATCGACTCCACGCTTAGGTGTTCCCCCCCCCCACATGGCTGCGGCACAGGGGACCACACCGATGCCTCTATCTCCTGGTATTCATCCTTCTTTCTCCTCAGATCCTGTTTTTCGGAGCCTTGGGATGTTTTCAGCGCCGTTGGGGGTTGTCGGCGACGTGTGTCTCGTCGGTGCCATGTGCCTCGTCGGCTCCGTCTTTGGCGCCGTGCGGCTTTTCGGCACCGTCTTCGGCGCTGTGCGTTTTTCCGGCGCTGTGCCCTTCTTCGGTGCCAAGGCGTCGTCCAGTCTTCAGGGCTCCTCTTCTCTGAATCTTTTTCCTTCTTCATTTCCTTCTGATTTTCACTCCTTTCCTGTCCATGCAGTCCCTCCTGGGCTGTCAGGAGATGACACTGAGCCTGACCAAGACCTTCGCCTGGGTGATGATGTGGAAGGATCTCATCCTGTAGCAGAGCCTCTGGTCAAAGACCTGTATTTTAAGTCTCTGCTGAAAAATTCGAATTCCACTCTTTCTCTCCAGACTACAGATATTGATCCTGGGAAGCTGTTAAGACTCCAATACCTCCATGTTCCGGAGATCCCTATGGATTTGACTTCTCCGGTACAGCCCTCCTTTGAAATGCTTTCTCAAATGGTATGGAATAATCCCACTCTCATTCCTTCTGTGGCTAAGTCCATAGATAGAAAGTATGCTGCTCCCAAGGATCGACCCATCTTGGCCTCCCAGGCCTTTGGGGACCCTATTGTCGTCCTGGCGGAGAATGACAAGGCCGTCCTCCCTCAGGCTTCTTCAGCCCGGCCTATAAACAAAGAATCTCGCAAGATAGACACCTTAGGTAAGAGAATCTTTGCTGTCTCTACCCTGGGTATGCGTATTGCCAGCTACCAGGGCTATTTTTCTCAATATAAGTATGTTCTTTGGCATTCACACAAACAAGTGGTAGAAGCTCTGCTGGAGTCGGACTCTAATTCGGAGCTACTTCAACCCATAACCAGGGGTATCGAGTCCAACAACCAGCAGGTTAAAGCAGCTATGGACGCTTTCGATACTGCTTCTCGGGCAGCAGCAGCAGGCATCTGTACTCGCCGCCACTCCTGGCTGCGCACTTCAGGTTTCACGAATGATGCCCAGCAACAGGTTATGGCGTTAGTCTTCGACGGTATGTATCTCTTTGGTCCTCAAGTAGAGCAAGCTCCGGAGGCCACTCAAAAGACTAGGTCTGCCATTAAATTGGCTCGACGTGCTCCCACCCCTTCTCGTGGGGGTGTTAATAAGTGTCAGTTTCACAACCGTCAGTCCTTTTGAGGCAAAGGCAGTGGAGGTTTTAATAAAAACCAAGCCCCCCAGCCTCAAAAGAAAACGCAACAGAAACCACAAGGACCCAAAGCGCCCAGTGCTACCTTCTGACTTTCTGTCCCATGTCCCTCATCAGCTGCCAGAGGGGGACTTTCTCTCAGAGGTGGGGGGTCATCTGACTCAGTTCTACAACCGTTGGAAGACCCAAATGGGTTCTCCGGATAATCCGCGAGGGATATTCCCTCAATTTTTTAGAGACCCTTCCAGATCTTCCCACCAAACGACTGCCCAGACTGTCGACAGTTCAGTCAGAACTTCTCGCCTGTGACATACAGGGACTTCTGAACAACAGGGCAGTAGAAATAGTTCCATTGGATCAACAGAACACAGGCTTCTACTCCCACTGCTTTCTTGTTCCAAAGAAAACTGGGGGCATGAGCCCCATTTTGGACCTCAGAAAACTGAACAGATTTCTTCCCAAGGAAAAGTTCAAAATGATGTCAGTGGGAACCCTGTTGCCCTTGCTTCATCAACACAATTGGTTAGCTTCCCTGGACATGCAGAATGCTTACCACTGTATTCCTATTCACCCAAAACATCACAAATGCCTAAGATTTGTGGCTTTGGGCCAGCATTATCAGTTCAGAGTCCTGCCCTTTGGGCTATCCTCGGCGCCACAAGTTTTTACAAAGTGCTGTGCAATTCTAGCAGTGCACCTCAGAAAGATCGGAATACAAGTGCTCCATTATCTGGACGACTGGCTTTTAGCAAGCCCTTCCAGGCAAGGAACTCTCGACGCCGTAGCCATGGCCTCAGACTTCCTCACGTTCATGGGAGTCCTGCTAAATCTCAAGAAATCACAGTTGCAGCCCTCCCAGAAGCTCCTTCTCATAGGAACTCTTCTGGAAACTGCCTGTGCGAAAGCTTTTCTACCAGGGGACAGAAGGAGCGATATCCTTCAGATAGCCCGATACATCAGAGAGAACAGCTCGGTTCGAGCTATCTCAATGCAACGGATTCTGGGTCTCATGGCATCCTCAGTGTTCACTGTACTCCTAGCATGCCTCCACATGAGAACCTCTCAGTGGATGCTCAGTACTCAGTGGTCCCCAACTACTCATCCTCAGTCCTTTCTCATCAAGGTGACAGAACCTCTCAGGAGGTCACTCACCTGGTGATCGCAAGAGGACAATCTTCTGGAAGGATACCCCTTTGCTCCTCTGGATCATCAGATTTCTTTCACCACAGATGCGTCCCTGTTGGGATGGGGAGCTCACTGTCAGGATTTCCACACTCAGGGTACGTGGACTCAGGTCAAAGCCCAGCTTCACATAAACATCCTGGAAATGAGAGCCGTCCTCTATGCAGTCCGGGCCTTGAAGGACATTCTTTGTCACAAGAACAGTCTCTTTCAGACAGACAACAAGGCAGTGATGTATTACATCAACAAGCAGGTCGGCACTCACTCTTACTCCTTGTGCAGGGAAGCAATGAGAGTAGGAATGGTGCCTAGATCAGGCGGTCTACCTGCCGGGAATACAGAACAAACTGGCAGACCATCTCAGCAGAACGGAGGCAGACCCTCACGAGTGGTCTCTCAACTTAACCGTAGTTCAGTCGCTATTCGCAGAGTGGGGAACTCCAGACCTGGACCTTTTTGCATCCCCACTCAACACAAAACTGCCCCTTTTCTGCTCCAGAAATCCAGGGCCTGGCATTTTCTGTCAGGATGCGTTCAGGCTGCAGTGGACAAAACGCTTTCTATACACCTTTCCTCCTCTTCCCCTAATCCAGAGGGTACTCCTCAGATTCGAGTCTCAGGGACACAAGATGATTCTCATTGCTCCCTTCTGGCCTCGACAGATGTGGTTTCCATTACTCAACAGTATGGCGGAAACCCCTCCGAAGGCGCTTCCCCTTCAGACGAACCTTCTGACCCAGGGTCCTCTGGTCCATCCCAATCTGAGGTCGCTTCATCTTCACGCTTGGCTCCTGAGGAGATAGAGGTGAATAGGTTCAATGCCTCTCGGAGAGTTTCTGACATTCTTTTGGCTGCGCGAAAGCCAGCAACCAGAAAGACTGACACTGCAAAATGGAAGCGTTTTTCCCTCTGGTGTGCAGGATCCTCTTTGAATCCCTTTTCCTGCCCATCCAACAAGTTTTAGAGTACCTCTTAGACCTCTCAAATTCAGGTCTTCAATACTCTACAATCAAAGTTCAACTTTGTGCCATTTCAGCCTATCATGAGCCATTACTTTCCTTATCTCTGGCTCAGTTACCGGTAGCTAAGAGGTTTCTTAAGGGTATTCTGCATACCAGACCTCCTGTCAGACGTCCAGTTGCAGCCTGGGACATTAATCTCGTGCTAGACATGCTCACTAGAAAACCTTTGAGCCACTAGCTACCTGCGAATTGAAATTCCTCACTTGGAAAACGGCCTTCCTGGTGGCCATCATCTTGGCCTGCAGAGTTTCTGAAATACATGCTCTGGTAACAGACCCTCCATACACTGTATTTCACAAGGATAAAAAGTAGTTCTTAGGACCCATCCTCGTTCCTCCGTAAGGTTGTCTCAGATTTCCATTTAAACCAACGTTTGGTCCTACCTACTTACTTTGCTGATTTCCAGAATGAAGGAGAACGTACCCTTCATTCCTTTAGATGTTAAAAGAGCTTTGCGCTTCTATTTAGATAGACCGAAGGAAATTCGCAAAACTCAACAACTGTTTGTCTCCTTCAGCGAGACCCGGCTGGGTCAGCCTGTCGCTATCAGATGCATTTCAGCATGGCTGGTGGCATGCCTTCACCACTGTTATTCCATGGCACAGGTCAAGCTGGAGGGCAGAGTGTATGCTCACTCTACTAGAGCAGTCGCAGCATCCCTGGCGGAAATCCGCAACATGCCCATTGCAGACATTTGCAATGTGGCTACTTGGAGCTCAGTGCATACTTTTATTAAGCACTATGCGCCGGACGTCCATGCCAGACGAAACCTTTCATTTGGTGGGACTATTCTTAACAGACTTCTGTCCTGAATTCATGAGCTCTTGGTTATCCTGCCGCCCTCTCAGGGGATTTTTAGCTTGGTACTCTCCCATAAGTGTGAATGAGTGGTGGAGACTTTATGTCCAGGAAGATATGGAAATTACGTACCTACCGTAATTCTTGATCTTCTTGGACAAAGTCTCCATCACTCATTCACATGCCCACCCTCCATCCCCTGAGCTCACCTCTCTGTTTTGGTGTTCACCCCCTCAATGTTTAGGCTGTGAAGACTTCTTTGTTGACCCTTCTTATATGGGTTGTTCGGACTATCTTATGTCCGATTTGTGTTAGACTAGTCTTTCTAGGTTAGTTGCGCTGCACCTTCTCGGAAAAAAAGGTACTGAGGCAGTTGGAGGGTCGACACCGAGATAGTCATTACCGCACGAGCTAATGCTCGCAGCGCTGCTCCTCGCGGCTTCATCTCTGGCGCCGACCCTCTGCAAAAAGTTTGCTCCCGCTGGGTCCCAGCGCCCCCGGTGTAGTTCCCATAAGTGTGAATGAGTGGTGGAGACTTTGTCCAAGAAGATCAAGAATTACGGTAGGTACCTAATTTCCATTTCTCGAAGATCTACTGTTACGGTAAGTTCTTACGTAACTGTACTTTCCTCCCGCATTCTATTTTAGGGCCATTGGTCAGTGTCACCCTAAAACTCCTAAAGACACTACCAGCCAGAGAGAGTCCTGGCAGTGATGGGCTATAGCCCACCTTCCTGAAACTATTTTCCCCAGTAATTGTTAAACCCCTAACTTACATTTTCATTCTTGCCCTCTTGACATCCACTGTACCTGACTCCTGGAAACATGCTCGTGTGGTACCAATTTTTAAATCTGGTGATCCTCTTGCTCCCCCCCAAAACTACAGACCCATCTCTCTCTCCTCCCGCATTTGAATAAATTACTAGAGAAAATCATCCACTACCAACTATCTGAACATCTAGAAAAATATAACCTTCTATGTCCCCTCCAGCATGGCTTCCGCAGACACCATAGCACCTCCTCCGCATTGGCCCTCTTCTCCGACCACGTCCTTAGAAATATGGATGCAGGCAAAGCAATGGGTGCAGTGTTTGTGGATCTCTCGAAAGCTTTCGATCTCGTAGACCACCACCATTTCCACTCAGCCCTGCAGATTTTTGGCTGCTCCCCAGACACTGCTGTGTGGTTCCATAGTTCTCTCTCCAACAGGTCCCAGTCCGTTTTCATAGGTAATGACTCGTCAACCTCCCTACATATCCACTCAGGAGTACCCCAGGTGTCCATACTTGGACCTCTACTTTTTTCCTAGTTCACAAATGCGCTCCCCGACGAAAGCATAAACTGTAAGGCTCTCCTCTATGCAGATGACCTTGCCATCTACTATAGTGAAAAATCTCTGGAATCCATCTCCTCCACTCTCTCACTAAACTACGATGCTGTGCAGAAATGGTTCCTCAGTCAATATCTGTTCCCTGAGGCTCGCCTAGCTATAGCCCAAGGAAACCTACTGCCTCTGCTTCACTATTGCTCCCCTGTCTACTCTTCCGTGTCCTCTTCACTACGCTCTCATCTAATCTCAACATATAATTCAGTCTGTCGCTTTGTTCTTTAAGCCCCTTTCTCTGCCCACCACTGCATACTCTACCAGTCCCTAGTGTGGCTCACTGTACAGGGTCGCTTTGACTATGCCATGGGCTGCCTAGTAGACAAGTCACTCAGGAGCTACCAGCGGTCTCCCTACTCCTCTCTGCTCACTGATAGGGTGGCCTCTCAGAGCCTCAGGGTTTCCTCCATTCCCCCACTGGAAATTCCATGTATATCTTCTGTTATGGGTAGCAAAGCCTTCTCTGTCTCTGTCTCTGCCCCCTCACTTTAGAATAGACTCCTACCCGCTCATCCCCCTCCCATGAATCCTTCAAAACAAACCTCAGAACCTGGCTCCGGATGGAGTACGCTTGTAACTGTCCTCTAAAAAACTCCAGAGAAAAGTGGGGTTTAAACTTGTGAAGGGGGGTGGGATGGGAGAAAAGGCTGTCAAGGGGGTGCCGATAAAGGAGGGACTCTGTCTCTACCCCCCTGGGGACCAGGAGGATTGCAGGAAAAGGCCAACTGGCAAAGTGCAGACCAGGAGAAAACAGAATCCCCATGGGAACACGAGCAGGGGAAATGGAACTATAGGGAAAGGGTGGAAGGTAGTCCTGCTAAATGCCAGGAGCTTGGGCAATAAAATGCCTGAGCTCCAGGCGATGTTAACTGAGGGAGCAGTGGATGTTGCAGTGGTCACTGAGACTTGGGCCACTGCAAGACATGACTGGGACCTGAACCTGGAGGGTTACACTATGTTCAGGAAGGACAGGGGGGAGAGAAGGGGAGGAGGGGTAGCTATGATAGTCAAAAACTGCATTGGCATAGGGGAGTAGAGGCGGAGAGGGAACCGTGGAGGCGATTTGGGTCACCTTGATAACAAGGGGGCAAGAGTAAAAATAGGAGTGGTGTATAGACCCCTGCCTGGCGGAGGAGCTGGAGGACCGGTCTGGTGGCAGATGTTAGGAGACACTGCAGACTGGGCAGAGGAAAGGTGGTGGTGTTGGGGACTTAAACATGCCAGGAACAGACTGGGAGACTATGACATCCTCTGTGACCAGGAACAGAGGTTGTCGGATGTCTTTCAAGACGCGTTCCTAACTCAGCAGGTGAGGGAACCGACCAGGGAGGCACGGGTACTGGATGTGGTCCTGGCAGACAGTGACCAGATTGGGGGCCTGGAGGTAATGGACCCATTGGCGGGGAGTGACCATGCCACGGTCTGGTTCTGCCTGGAACTAGGAGGGGTAGAAGGCTGCACAAAGACGGAAGTAACCGACTTCAGGGGCGGATTTTAAGGAAATGGGAAGGATCCTTAAGGAGCATTTGGATGGGATTGGGTCAGACATGGACGCTGATAGTAGGTGGAAATCATCAGGAGAGGGTGCAGGATGCTACCAGCACCTGTGCAAGAGTAAGACGAAAATGCGGTAGGGCCCAAAATCCTGTTGGTGGACCAGGGAGGTCCAGGAGGTGGTGCGGGAAAGAAAGCAGCCTATAAGAGTACGAGCTGATGGCTAGAAGGGCCACTAGAGTGGTGAGGGCGGCTAAGGCAAGGAAGGAGCAGAACCTGGCCAGGGAAATTAGGAGATGGAAAAAGGGGTTCTTTAGATACATTGGGGAAAGACGAAGGGTGAAGGGGCAGATTAGCAGGATTAAATCAGGGGAGAGATGGGCACAAGACCCAGGGGAGCAGGCTGAGGTACTAAATGAGTACTTCACCTCAGTTTTCACCAGGGAAAATGGGGATGCTGCATCATACATGGGAGGAGACAGAGATAATGAGGAGGGGGGACCCTTACCGATCGGCAGGTCTGGGGAGGGCATCACTGGCAGGTGGGGGGAGGGCTAAGCAGGGAGAAGAGGTACCAGAAGTGGAAATCACAGCAGAGAGAGTGAGGGAAGCCCTCAGCTCCCTTAAGACGGAGAAAGCACCGGGGCCGGATAAATTACATCCTAGAGTGCTGAAGGAACTTGCAGATGTCCTGGCAAAACCCCTGGCAGAGCTTTTCACCATCTCTCTGAGGACAGGGTGGGTGCCCCAAGACTGGAAGGTGGCGCATGTAGTGCCTATCCACAAGGGGGGATCAAGGGAGCTGGCAGGGAACTACAGGCCTGTCAGCCTGACATCGGTGGTGGGCAAGGTGATGGAGGGCATTGTCAAGGAGAGGCTGGGGGGGACCTGGATAAGTCAGGGTGCCTGGACGATAGACAGCATGGATTCATCCCGGGGAAATCGTGTCAGACAAACCTGGTGGAGTTCTATGACTGGGTGACAAGTGCCTTGGACCTGGGTAGACCAGTGGATGTCCTCTTTCTAGACTTCAGCAAGGCATTTGACTCTGTTCCTCACGTGGGCCTGTTGGATAAGCTAGGAGAAATGGGGGTGGGAAACCAGATGATCAGATAGGTAGGCAATTGGCTCCAGGACCGGACCCAGAGGGTTGTAGTTGGTGGGATAGTCTCATCCCCAAGGAGGGTCATTAGTGGGGTCCCACAGGATCAGTCCTTGGGCCCCTTCTGTTCAACGCCACGATCTGACATAAGGACAGGAATCAGGAGTGAGATGAGTCTCTTTGCAGATGACTCAAACTGGGGGCGGTGGTGGATGGGGAGGAGGAGGGTGGCCCTGCAGGGGACCTGGAGGCTCTGGAAAGATGGTCTAGAAAGTGGAAGCTGAGGTTCAATGCAGGGAAATGCAAGGTACTCCACCGGGCACGAAACCCAGGCCAAGTGTACACCCTGGGGAAATACTACAAGTCTCAATGGTTGAGAGGGACCTGGGGTGGTGGTGGATGTCAAGATGAACAACTCTGAGACTTGTAGGAGGGCAGCAGCCAAGGCCAACAGGATGCTGGGATGCATCACTAGGGGATCACCTCCAGAAGGAGGAGTGATACTCCTCTGTATAACTGCTTGGTGAGGCCGCACCTGGAGTACTGTGTGCAGTTTTGAGGCCACACTTAAAGAGGGACATTAACCTCCTGGAGAGGGTCCAGAGGAGGCAACCAGAATGATTTGGGGCTTGGGGACAGGACCTATGAGGAGAGGCTCGAAGAGCTAAATATGTACACATTGGAAGAGAGAGGGACCGGGGGACATGATAGAGGTCTTCAGGTACATGAAGAGGGTAAATAGGAGGAACAGTCAGGGTGCTTGAAGGAAGGAGGAAGGGGCCACTAGAGGGCATGGGTGGAAGCTGGAGGGAAGATTCAGGGAGAAAGGAGGAGGTGCTACTTCATTGAGAGGGTGGTGGAGCCATGGAATGCACTACCTAGGGGCTGGTGGAGGCAGAGACAGTGGAGGGATTCAAGAGGGGGTGGGACAGGTACAGGGGAAGGGTTCAGGAAGCAAAATCCAATGCAGCAAGAATATCCGGAACTAGGAAGGGAGAAGCCAGAGAAGGCGAGGGGGACAGCAAGGTCAGCACCCAGGGTGGGGGCTGACCAAACGAGCAGACACGAAAGACCGTTAGGCCTATTCTGCTGGCATTTTAGTATGTTAGTATGACTGTAAGCCATCCTAGGATGTACTGTGGGCTTCCTGCCATTTTGCCTTCTTTTCGGCTCTTACCTTAGACTCTAGCCTTTGCCCTTACTCCCTAGTACTGCTTACACTCCAGTGCATATGCTCTTTATCCAGATCCTGATCTCCTATACATCATCCCTTATTTAAATTGTTGTCTCGTATAGTGGATAGCATATGTTAGCTTAGCCTACGGGATGCCATAGCTTGTTGCCTTGTCAGCCTAATGTACTATTGTTATTGCTGTATTCATACATTCTAAACTTTCTGTGCCTGTATGTTTCGTCTGCGCTACTCATACTATGTTAAGTCCTCTTATGATTTCTGTAACCTTGTGTTTGATTTCTGCTGTATGTACTGATTTTGAACTGTTAACACTATGTATTGACCTCATATTGAGGTGTGTTTGTCATCCGGTCACCAAAGACATAAATAAGTGTGTTCCCAGATGATAGAAAGCTCTGTGGGAGAGTTGGCAGTGAAGACTGAGTTCACAACATGAAACATGATGTGAGAATGGTAAAATGGTCCAGTATTTGGCAGTTGAAACTGAGTACTAAAAAGTGCAAGGTGATATGTATGGGGTGAAGAATCTGGGAACAGTTTACTATATTGATGGGATGTCAATAGAGAGGACAGAGGAGGAGAGGAACTTGAGGGTGATGAAAAATAACCTAAAAGCCATTTTCTCAGTGTAATAAGGCATACAGAAGGGCTAACAAGATGCTGGGGTGCATAGTGAAAGGAATTACTAGCAGGAGAGAGGCAGTCCTGCCCCTGTACAGATCACTGATAAAGTCATACCTGAAATAGTGTGTGCAATTCTGGGTCTGTATCTAAGGAAGGATAAGGATAGATTAGAGGCAGTGCAGAGAAGGGCAAGAAAGATGATCCTTGACAAGGCAAAACATACAGTATGAGGAAAGACTGAATAGTTTTACCAAGTACTCACTGGAGGATAGAAGGGAGAGGGGAACCTGCTAGAGACTTTCTAGTTCATGAAGGGTTCAGTAGCATGAACACAGCACATTTATTGAATCTGAGAAGTTGTAGATCTTCCTCGGGGATATCTCTTTCATCAGGTCACACCGATGGAACTTACAGCCATCAGGCACTAGGACCACATGGAAACTTTTCTGTAGCAGTCTAGTAGGGGGCGCCCATGCCAACATCCTGCACTGACATCCCAACATATATAAGCGTGGGCGGCAGAGTGGTGTACTGTGAACGTCCAAGCACACTTATAAATTTGGCAATAAAGTTCTTTTTTATTTACATAGTTTCTTGAGAATGTATGTTTGTGGCTCAGGAATGCAGATACTCTTGAGTTTCACTGCTGCTATGGCTCTTGGGTAGGAGGATCCAGCAATGTCTTTGGCGCATTTAATGTCAGTCAGTCGTCAAGTGCACATCATGCATATTAAGTTTGGAAATGGACAGCCATATTAACCAATGGAATCTGCCATTCCTTTGCCTCAGACTGGTGAGAAAACACAGTTCATGGCAGTTCTGCCAGAGGCGATCTGACTAAAGCAGAAGAACGCAGAGAGAGAGAGAGAGCACCAAAAACAGTTTGGAAGTTGGCCCAAGGCTTCCACAGCCGACTTTTGGGTAACTGGCCTAAATCTTCCATCACCTGGAAGACCCAGAGTGAAGTTGCACACTAACTTAAAATAAAACAGTGTAGCACCTTGAAAAGAACCTTCAGCTTATAAGGAGGGCTGGACTGAATTCAGCCAATAGACTGACTGTTGCCTGAGTACTGAAGCCAAACTAGGAGGAGCCCACTAAATTCCTTTTGCCTGGGGATGCCAGAAAGCTGATTGTAGTGTGATACCTGAGAGACAGTTTGCCCCTCCAATCTGGGGGTGAGCCCGATCCAACCACAGAGGTGCCAGAGACTGCTACCTGCAGAAGGGAAAAGACTGTGATGCCTGAGCTCCAGTAACGGAAGTCACGAACCCACAGGACGGTCTGGGGAATCGGCCAGGTAATGCTACAGCTAGGCACTACCCATTGGTTACCTGGAGGAGTTAGATGCCTTGACTTGTGGGGTAGGCATGTGGCCCTGGTCTTCAGTACTGACCTGATCCAGCGTTTCTGAAAAAGCACCTCAGATGGTGAGAAGCTACCAGACCCTGCAAGCAAGCCAGAAGGTGACAAGCTGCTAGCATTTAGCTCTACTACTCAAGGCCACAGCTTCACAGACTCGGCTACCATTTCCAAGTGCTGTGTGTTATCAACTGAACCATGAGTAATACAGGGCCCACCCTGTCTAAGGGAATCTGTATATGGTTTGCCGTCCAGTTCCTATTTATCTAAAAGTGCACCAGCGCTGGCCAACCAGCTGCAACGTACAGGCCCACAACTCTTCCTGAGTACCCAGATTAACTTTTGGGGACACTGGTACCAGTGGGCACATGGGTTTATTGCTGGATGTTGCTGTTGGGGGTGGGTACTACTATTACTGTTGTTTATGGTTTTACCAGTTCATCAATGCTCAAGTTACCATTTATCTCTGCATTCCCTTTCCCCTTGTTAATAAATCTTTTATTGTCTATGGCATGGGTGAGGCTAGGGTGCTCCGCACCATGGGATTCAATCAGTGGTTGAAAAACTGGTGCAGAGCTCAGGGTTTTGGCTTCATTGGGGACTGGGGGTCCACCTGGAGGGATGCAGGCCTATACTGGCGCGATGGTCTGCATCTGTCCAGGAGGTGAACCAGGATCCTAGGTGATGGGTTTAAATGCTTCATTGGCAAGCATTTAAACTAGCCAAGGGGGGAGGCACTGAAGAGAAGAAGAAATCTTAGCCCCCAAACAAAATCAGGGTAGTTAGTGAGGTAAACCCCAAGATAGAGAAGTCAATAGGAGAAGGGCAGGAGTAAATGGAGAAAAAGACAAAGGCAGTAAGGACAGGGATGGGGCAAAAAGGGGTAAGGCCATCAAAAAATGGAGGGTAATGAGTACCAATGCTCGTAGTCTAGGTAACAAGCTCCCTGAACTGGTGACCTTGATGGAAGAGGGATGCCTGGATATCGTGACAGAAACATGGTACACAGAGAACCATGACTGGGATCTCAACATACCAGGGTACACAATCTACAGTAGGAACAGGGAGGATAGAAGAGGAGGAGGAGTAGCTCTCTGTGTAAGGGAAGGGATCAAAGCAATGGAACTAAAGGGTAAACAGGGAGGAGAGGAGACACTGTGGGTCACCCTGGAAACTGGAAATGGCACCACAGTCTGCACAGGGGTCGTGTACAGACCCTCATCTCAGGGGGAGGAAATGGACAAGGAAATGATAGAAGACATCCTTAGGATGGCAGAGAAAGGGGTCATATTGCTGATGGGGGACCTGAATATGCCAGATGTTAACTGGAGCACCTTTGCTGCAGCCATATCCTAGAGCAGGGCCATTCTCAATGCCCTACAGGGGGCATGCCTCAGACAACTAGTGTTGGAACCCACTCAGGAGGGAGCGATCTTAGACCTGGTACTCTCAAATGGGGACGGAGAGAGGATCTCAGATCTAGACGTGGGTAGCCATCTGGGAACAAGTGACCACTAAACAGTGGGGTTCACGATAAACTCAGCTGTAGAGTCAAGCCATACAAAACTGAAGGTACTGGACTTCAGGAGGGCTGATTTTGTCAAAAGTGGAGAGTGCCTCAGAAAAGCACTAGCAAACAGGCAAGAAGGAGGGGCGGAGCAACAATGGGGAAACATCAGGACTGCCATCACAGAGGCAACAAGCCTTTGTGTGAAGCAAATAAACAAATCAAAACGAAAGAAAAAACCACTATAGTTCTCAAAAGAGGTGGCGGGGAAGGTTAGTTAGAAAAAGATAGCATTCAGGAAGTATAAGAAAACACAGAAGGAGCAGGACAGATAACTGTACCAGTTAAAGCAGAAAGAAGCGGGAAGGCAGTCAGAATAGCAAAGGCCCAAACTGAGGAAAAGATAGCCAGCTCAGTTAAGAAGGGGGATAAAACCTTTTATAAGTACATTAGGGAGCGAAGAAAGACAAAGGGAGGAATACTAAGGCTAAATAAAGAGGAGGGTGGGTGGGCAGAGAGGGACAGTGAAAAAGCAGGGATAGTGAACGAATACTTCTGCTCAGTATTCACAAAAGAAGAAGAGGGGGAGGTACCTAATCCAGTCAATAGAAGCAGTCTGGATGGGGGGAGTCAATATCAGTCCTTTCACTGAAGAAAGGGTTCTGAAAGAACTCCTAAAACTGAAGGTGGACAAAGCAATGGGGCCTGATGAGTCACCCGAGAGTTCTGAAAGATTAAGGGGAGAACTAGTAACTCCACTGACTATCCTTTTTAACAAATCATGGGTGGATGGTGTGGTACCTGAGGACTGGAGGAGGGCAGATGTGATTCCCCTTCACAAAAGTGGGAGCAAGACAGAGGCAGCCGGAGACTACAGGCCAGTCAGTTTGACCTCAGTGGTAGGGAAAATGATGGAATCACTTCTGAAGGAAAGAATTGTTGAGTACCTAGAGGCCAGTGGGACACAGGACCCAAGGCAGCATGGATTCACAACGGGAAGGTCATGTCAGATGAATCTAATCGATTTCTTTGACTAGGTGACCAAAGTAGTAAACCAGGGAGGGGCTGTGGACATGGCCTACCTAGACTTTAGCAAGGCATTTGGCACAGTCCCACACAAAAGATTAATAAACACATTATCCAGCCTAGGTGTGGGTCCCAGAGTGGTAGCCTGGGTAAAACATTGGCTGGACAACAGGACACAGAGGGTAATAGTATACGGAGTCCACAGTGAAGAAAGGGGGGTTACTAGTGGGGTACCGCAAAGTTCAGTACTGGGTTCGGTCCTTTTTAATGTCTTTATAAGCGACGTTGCAGAGGGACTGGAAGGAAAAGTATGTCTCTTTACAGACGGCACAAAGATCTGCAACAGGGTTGATACACAAGGTGGGGTGGAAAGGATGAGAAGGGACTTGGCAAGGTTGGAGGAATGGTCAGATGTATGGCAGCTCAAATTCAGCGCAAAGAAGTGCAAAGTAATGCACCTGGGAAACAAAAACCCAGAGAAAGAGTACACAATGGGGGGTGAGATACTGAGAACAACAAAAATGGAAAGGGACCTGGGGTAGTTCTATCAGATGATCTAAAGGTGAGCAAGCAGTGTGAGAAAGCAGTAAGGAGGGCTGGGGGGATACTGAGATGCATAGGGAGAGGCATCACCAGTAGAAAACAGGAAATTGTTATCCCTCTCTACAGACAGTTGGTGAGACCCCATCTGGAGTACTGCATACAGTTCTGGAGACCCCATCTCCACAAAGACATAAAAGGTCAACAAAGACACCGCAGTGCAACAGCTTGTAGGCCCATGCTGCACTTTCAGAGGTTGCTTATCTCCACAAAACAAGAAGTCTCCAGGTAGAAAGCACGCACGCTGAGTTGTAATCCAGCACGAAATAAGGTAATGTCCAAGCAAAATAAATGCAAAGGTGTTTTTTACTTTGTAAGTCCCCTAGCGCCTCGACTCTCATGAGTCTTCAGTGGGGGACCCCCACTGAAGACTCGCAAGAGTCGAGGGTCTAGGGGCACGCTTGCCATTTTTGTATCATTTTGGATTACTGTCTGCACGAATGGGACTTACAAAGTAAAAAACACCTTTGCATTTATTTTGCTGGGACATTCCCTTATTTCATGCTGGATTATGGCTCAGTGTGTGTGCTTTCTACTTGGACACTTTCCGTAAAGACACAGACAGGTTGGAGGCTGTCCAGATGAGGGCAACCAAAATGGTGTAGGGTCTGCACCAGAAGACAAACGAAGAGAGATGACAGGAGCTTAATATGTATAGCCTCGAGGAAAGGAGAGAGAGAGGGGGGACATGATAGAAACTTTCAAATACTTCAAGGGAATCAATAAAGTCCAAGCGGGTAGCATCTTTCAGAAAAAGAGATGTGCAAGAACAAGGGGCACAATTTGGAAGCGGGGGGGATGCTCTATGTAATGTGGAGGAAATATTTTTTCATGGAGAGGGTTGTGGATGCATGGAACAGCCTTCCTGAGGAGGTCGTGAGTCAAAAACAGTGGGGGAATTCAAGAATGCATGGGACAGGCATAAGGCAATTCTAGTGGGGGTAGGAGGAGGTAGGCTGTTGGTTAACTAGGATCTGCAGCTTATCCATTAGGTAGGGAAATTAGCAGACTAGGTGGGCCAAGCGATCCTTATCTGCCATCAAATTCTGTTTCTGTTGTTGATGTTCAATACCGAGGGTGAGCATATTATTACCGATAGACATTATTTGCATGCACAGTAAAGTATTGCTGTTGTTTATGGTATTGTGTGTGTATAATGACTGTGAGGGGAGGTGGGTGGGTACAGCATCTCAGGGGGTTGTAACAAACAACTAGCCTACTATCATTTTCTCTGGGTGTAGACACTGCACTGTTTATTTTCTGTTTGGAAAAGAACCCCCCCCCCCCCGTTTCCATCAGAACAAAAACACAGACCCCTCAACCTTGTTGATTCCGCAAGGCAGGGTTAGTAACCGAAAGATCTTACGTTGGGGGAATCTCTTGCAGTAGGCCATCACAGGTAGGACTCTGCCATCAGGCACTAGGACCACATGGAAACTTTCTAGCTAGCAGTCTACCAGAGGGGGGCTGCCCACCTCCGACGTCAGTTATCCTATGTCCTCCGGTTTTTTCCTGCCGTCGACCTAGTCACGTCGGATCTGCAAGGAAACTACCGCTGCTTCAGTTGCCATTTTCGTGCCATTTTTTATTTGTTTCTCATCTTAGATTTTCCCCATCTTTCAATGGTTTTTCTTTTATGTCGTCTTCTTCCTCATTGATGTCAGAGCATCGGAAGAAGTGTTCTTGCAGCCAGCAAATTCCTCAGAAGGACAGTCACTCAGCTTGCCTTTTCTACATAGGCCCAAACCATGATGTCTCGTCTTGTGAGTTCTGCCAGAGGTTCAGCCCCGCCAGCGGACCCTCAAGGGGCACTTGCTCAAGCTGAAGGTCACCTCAATGGAGCAGGAACTGCAGGCACAATCTTCCCAGGCCTCCCAGACCCAACCTTTGGCTGCTTAGGCCCAGTCTTTGGCCTCCCATGCCCAGTCCTCAGGCTTGACTCCGGCCCAACCCTGGGACAAAACTTCAAGGAAGCACAAGCACCAGGAAAATGAAAAGCACAGGTCACAGTCTTTGTCCTCCTGCTAGCGGTTGACACACTCTTGCATAATGCATCGGGGTCCCCCTCCTCCCTGGGGCCGGTCCTGCGTCCCACCAGTGCTCCCTCCCTCAGGGCAAACAGTGGTTCCTCCTCCCCACCATTATCTCTGTTAATGGCGGAGGAGCATTGGGCCATGGATCTTCCCAGCCTGCCAGGCCCCTGCTGTTTAGGCCCATCACCTTCTTGGGTACACAGCAGAGCAGCCCTGTTGGTGGTCCTACTGCTGATGCTGGTGCCATGGACTCAGGGGCACCTTCATGAACCCCTCCCATTGCGCGTCTCCCCAGCATAGGACACCTCTCATAGGTCCGCGCCCCAGGTGGAGATAGGCTTTTTTCCGGCTCCTATCCCTCACTTTACCCCAAGCAGGACTCACCCTTCGCTGGTTCCTACCTTGCCTGCTCCACCACAGGACTCTCACCGCCCTATGCGCGAGAGTCCGTACTACCATTACTCTGCACCTTATCTTGGCTTCCCTCTACCTACACCAGGGGCTCCCACAAGTTATCCTTATCCACCTCTTTCGGGTCCTATGCGGGTCATGGTGGATATTCAAAGACTAGTGTCTCCCTTTGGAGGGTCCTTGGCTCCCAGGTACCGATGCTGGCCCCACCGCCTCCTCCAAAGGACCCGTCACAGGGGCCTATGTCGCCTGCCCCCCCAGCATCCTCCCCTTTTCACCCAGCCAACAAAGGGGATGAATACCACCCTGACCTGGTTCTTCCTGATTCAGGGGATGAGGGTGCTCCAGATGAAGGGGATGTTGATTCAGGCTCCCCCTCTTCCCTCCTCTAGGTCTTCTGAAGGGGTCTCCGCTCCCAAGGACATTCCACAATCCTCCTGGATGATCCCTCTTTTTCTGCGGTCATGCACCACATCCAGTCGGTGATGGACTTTGTCTCAGAAAAGCAGGACCCTGAATGTAGGTGGCTGGCCATATACCTACATAAGCCTGATGCCCCACCATTGGTGGTTCCCCTGCTGATTGACACATACAAGGATGTTATGTTGGCAGCCTGGCATTGGCCCCGTCTCCTGCCTGCCATGTCTCGCAAGGTGGACAGGCTTTATCATGCCCCAGAGGGCAGACCCTTTTTGGGAGAACATTAATGCCAACCATGACCATTCCAGATTGCCAAAACACCTCAGTTCCCTGCCCCCAGACCGGGAATCCCGCCTTTTGGACCTTTTTGGCAAATGCATGTTCTAGGAGCATGGATATGTCGTTCATCCACACCGTTTGGCATTGTCCCCTTCCACTTTAAATCTACTGGAAGTCCTCAAGCTGGCTTCTCCCACCCACCCGGGTAGTATATACCTCGGCTCCACCCCATGACACCAGATCTTCCTTTCCGCTGGAAGATACAGGTTACCTCCCTCGTGCTCTCGCATTTTGTAGGCCCTGGCTTTCAAATTGTTGGTTTTACCGAAATTGAAACTCGTTCGAGTTAGCAGTTGCGCTTTTGCAGCATCAATCATGGAGGAAAAATCTCCCCTGGGATTTCGCCGGTGTCCCTGCGGCCAAAAGATGTCACGCACCAATCTCTACCTCACATGCGTCTACTGCCTAGGTGTCGGCCATGACACCTCGTCCTGCAGGTATTGCTTGGCCTTCCATCCCAACGTCCTGGATGACCGCAAGGCATGCCTGAAGCTGGGAGACCGGAAAAAAGGAACCCTCCGGTGAAGTCCAAGGAGGCTAGGTGGGCGGTTTCCATGGCCGCGGGCTCCGCCAAGCAGCTGGAACACATGAAGGCGTTCGAGGAGGAAGCCGCTCGCGCTTCGGCCAATCAGACCTTCTTTGTTCCTCTCAACCTAGGCTCCACCCTTACTGGTTCTTTTAAAGAGTTGTGCCAGTCTCTCCCCATCAGGGTTGAGGTGCCCTCGGGCTAACATTCCTCTCGCTCTCGGAAGAGAGAAAAAGAACCTTCTTCTTCGTTTTCGATGAAGATGATCTTGGGACCGAGAGAGGTCTGAGTCCCAAGAGCATGCGGTCTCGACCTCGGTCGAGATCACCTCCTTAGCCGCCGGGTTTTCGGATCTTCCGTCTAGCCAGGGGACCAAGGAAGTGGTCGACGAGGTCAAGATAATCCTTGACCCGATCAACCCTTTGTCGCCGGCCATGGCCGACAACTCCTTAGAACGGACTCCGGTCCTAGTATTTCCTGATGAGGAGACCCAGCCCGCTGGCGTCCCCATCAAGGACCCGGTTCTGGACATTCTGGTTTCACCGATCCCACTGGTGTCTCCCGATTGACCAAGTAGGCCTGCCCAATCTCAGTCGAGGTCCGTGACCCCCTTGGCCGAATGACCGAGGAAGAGCCATAAGTGCTCGAAGAAGAGGCGATGCCACAGGTCGTCCTCATCCTCCTCGGACAAGGAGAGGCTCCGGCGGAAACTCCGGCGCTATGAGGACCTTATGTGGCAACAGCTGATCCTGACCGGGCAGAAGCCAGCTCCGCCACCCACCCCAGCCATTACTTGGCTCTCACCTCCCAGGCCAAAGCCAACCCCTTTGGAACTGAAGTCTCTGGTTCCTCAGCCCGTGGAGCCGGCCTGTCCACCGGTTCAACCTGTTCCGGTCTCTCCACCTATTCCGATGGAAACACCACCTAAGTAGCCTACGGGAGGGGCTCCCTCGAAAGAGGACCAACTAGACACCAGACTTCCCTGGCATCTGTCGGTTACAGTCACCCCGGATCTCCCTCGGCGGATCAAGGGTGATTTAGGCGGTAGATCGCTGTATCACGACTCTTCGGACTCTGATGTCACCGGGCTTCACTCTCATCCTGGGGATGATAAGTCATCCGTTGGAACAGGGATGGAGGAAGGCCCTTCCTCCTTCCAAGGGATTCTCCGTCTCATTTCAAATTCCACTGGAATGCCCCTGGAATCTATCCAGAAAAAGGCAGAGCACTCTCTCACAGATATTCTAAATAGAGGGGATACCCTGACGGAGGCTTTTCCAGTGGCTGAAGCCATTGTTGGCCCGGTCCTTTAACTTTGGCAGTGCCCTGCCTCATGCCCAGCACCGTCTGCCGCATGGCCATAGATACGGTGCCCGAGGTCCTGCGGGGTTCACAGAGCAACCTTCGGGTCAAGAGCCCGGTGATCGCCTCTGTGTTCAGCCATACTGGTAGTTCGGCCGACACTGACAAAGAGTCCAAAAATATGGACCACACTGCCCGAAAGGTCTATGCAGCCTCTTCTTTGGGCCTTCATCAGGCCAGCTCGGCTGTCATTATGGCACACTTCTCTCATGCCCTTCTCTGGTCATTAGACGAAGTCCTCCCTCATCTCCCCACGGACATGCAGACCACGGTCAAACAGGTCCTTGACCAGGGCTGTGCTGTTATCAAACAGCAGCTCCAGATGGCCCTGGACATCGTGGATTCTTGTGCCCGCTCGATGGCCACCGCAGGGCATGGCTGAGGCTTTCCTCCTTCCCAGAGGATACTCGGCATGTTAGCTGATGTGCCTTTCCTGGGGGCTGACTTGTTTGGTACAGGAGTGGCCGGTCACTTACAGTGCATAGAGCAGTCCAGTGCCACCTTGGACGCCACTTCTGCCAAGGGTTCTTCAAGCAAGAACCAGCAGAAGAAGAAGCCCTTTCGGCACTCTTCCCCTGTGGTCTGGCAGCCCTCCTATCAAGGAGGACAGCAGCATCAGCAGCAGGCTCAAGCTTGGCGCCCTCGGCCCAAGCCTGGACCCCAACAGGCCCTCAAAGGAGGCCGAGGCTCAGGTCCTGGAGCCTCCTCCTCCTCCAAGCCTGCCCAGTGATGAGATGGGGGCTGCCACCCCTATCTCCATCACACCAGCCCTGGGTCCTCCCGTGGAGGGTTGGCTCCTCCACTTCCCTTCCGCGTGGTCTGCTGTCACTTCAGACACTTGGGTTCTCGAAAAAGTGGTCGGTCAGGGACTGCCTCTGGAATTTGAGCAGTACCCTTCCAGCCGAGCCCGCGCCCCTTAAGAGGCAGCTTTCGCGTGCCCAGTCAGCTCTTGAGGGCGTAGCTCAGCTCCTCCGCAAGGAGGCAGTAGCTCCTGTGCCGGATCCTCCAGCAGACCCAGGCTTTGCCTCCAGGTACTTCCTGGTGCCCAAGCGGACAAGGGGTTGGCTCCCCATTCTAGATTTCCACGACCTGAATCAGTTTCTCAGGTTTCGCACCTTCCGGATGGTCACTCTGTCCCAGATCATACCATCCGTGGAGCAAAACATGTGGTTCAATTTACTGGATGTACAGGACACGTTCTTTCATGTCCCAGTCCATCCATCCCATCAGCGGTTCCTCTGCTTCAGGGTCGAGGGGACCCTGTACGAGTTCCGAACCATGCCATTCGGCCTTCGCCTGGCCTCATGGGTCTTCACCAAATGCATTGCAGTGGTAGCGGCCCATCTTCAGCATCGAGGAGTCAGAATCTACCCTTACCTTGACAATTGGCTCCTGGCAGGTTCACCCAAAAGGAGGTGGAGAGGTCCAGGGATCTGGCCCTCTAGACCTGCTCCCAACTCGACCTCCTGATCAACGAGGCCAAGTCGGAACCCGTGCCTTCCCAGGTGATTGGCTTCATCGGGGCAGAGCTCGACTCTTGTCAAGCCAGAGCTCGGCTCCCAGCAGACAGGGCGGAGGTTCTCTCCTCCTTTGCCCAATCATTTCTGGTTGGGCACTTGCGCCCTGCCCAGGACTTTCTGCGCCTTCTGGGTTACATGGCGTCGTGCACCTCAGTGGTCCATTGGGCCCATTGGCACATGCGCCCCCTCCAATGGGAGCTGGCTGCCCAGTGGACTTAGCGATATGGTCATTTCGACCAGCTGATCACTGTAACCCAGAAGATGTGGTACGCTCTCCAGTGGTGGACCGCCCCAGACGGGTTGCAGGAAGGGATCCCATTTGTCCACCCCGAGCCGATGGTCATCCTTATAGCCAGTGCATCTCTCATCGGCTGGGGAGCCCACATAGGGGACAACAGGGCCCATGGGTTCTGGACCCCCGAGGAGTCCCGATGCCACATCAACCTGTTGGAGCTCAGAGCGGTCAGACTGGCACTGTCAGCTTTCGGTCCTCAGCTCCAGGGTCAAGTGATTCAAGTCCAGATGGATAATACCACGACCATGTACTACCTCAACAAACAGGGCGGCACGCACTCCCATCTGCTATGCAAGGAGGCGCTCCGCATCTGGACCCTCGTAAGCCAGTTGGAGGCGGATCTCCTAGCCATCCATGTGGCAGGAGCCGCGAACCAGCTGGCGGATGCTCTCAGCCGCATAGGCCAGACATCCCATTAGTGGTCTCTCCATTCAGAGGTAGCTTACAGCCTGTTATCCTGTTGGGGCAAACCGATGGTGGACCTGTTTGCCTCCAGGGAAAACACCAAGCTGAGGCTGTGTCATGCCGGCCCCCCACCCCCAAGCAGGGCTCGCTGCAGGGGGATGCCTTCTCGAGGCCGTGGCCCCAGGCCTCCTCTACACCTTCCCTCCATTTCCCTTGATCCACAAGGTGTTACTCAAGGTGAGGAGGTACAAGGCAAAGGTGATTCTGGTAGCCCCAGACTGGCCGCGCCAGTTCTGGTATCCAGATCTCCTCAGCCTCAGCTGCAGGCCCCCGGAGCGGCTTTGTACACGCCCGGACCTGATATCTCTCAACCAGGGAAGGTCTTCCATCCAGACCTTCAATCCCTGCACCTCACAGCCTAGTACCTGAGCGGCTAGAGTTCCAGGCTTTGGGTCTTTCTGAAGATGTCTACACCATGGTAGAGGCATCTAGAAAGGAATCGACCAGGAAATGTTATGCCTTCAGATGGAACAGATTTTCCATTTGGTGTCAGGGTATGGGTCTGGACCCCATAGCCTGTTCTGTGGCTAACATTCTCGACTACCTTTGGTCTCTCTCCAAAGGGGGTCTACGGTCATCGACCCTTAGGGTGCACCTGGCAGCCATTTCTGCTTACCGGGAGTGGGCTGGTCAGTTGACATTGGTGCAGGAGACAGTGGTTGGGCACTTTTTCAAAGGCCTGGATCACATATCCCCTCCTGTGCATGAACCTCCACCTCCATGGGATCTGCTGCTGGTTTTGGCAAAGCTCATGGGCAAGCCTTTCGAACCCATGCACAAGTGTGAGCTGTCACACTTGTCATGGAAGATGACCTTCCTGTTGGCTATCATGTCAGCCAGAAGGATAGGGGGGCTCCAGGCGCTTTCGGTGGACTCCCCTTATCTGGTCTCTCACAGGGACAAAGTTGTCCTGCACCCCCACCCGAAATTCCTTCCGAAGGTGGTGTCAGAGTTTCACCTTAACCAGGTGTTGACCCTGCCAGTGTATTACCCTAATTATACCTCGGACGCCAAGTACAGGCTCCATACCCTGGACCTGAGATGTGCTCTCTCCTGTTATAAGGAGAGAATGGCGGAAATTCGTGGAGAGGTTCGCCAGCTGTTTGTCACCTATGTTAAAGCCGCTTCTGGCAGACCTGCAGCCAAATGGACTATTGCAAGATGGATCACATCATGCATAGGTCTGTGCTGCGAGTTGGCGGGCAAGGAGCCTCCCGCAGGGATAAGAGCTCATTCTACCCGCAATACTGCTGCATCAGTGGCTGCTTCCAGGGACATCCCTATCCAGGAGATCTGCCGGGCTACTACCTGGAAGTCAGCAAACACTTTTATCACCCACTACCACATCAACCTTGAGTCGCGCCTGGTTTCTGGTTTTGGGGCTTCAGTTCTCCAATCTCTGTTTCCTAAGTAGGGGGTGTGCGCCTTTCCTTCCTCCTCCTCCCAGAGAACTGCTTGGAGTCTGCCAAACAGTGTGGATGAATAACATATCCATGCTCCTAGAAGAACAGGTTACTTAACCTGTAACAGTAGTTCTAGGAGTAGTGTATGTTGTTCATCCAGACGGACCCACCCGACCTCCCCGGCTGCGGATGCACACAACCTTGCTTCCAGCAGGCTGAGATCTGGCGTCATGGGGCGGAGCCGCGGTATATACCATCCGGGTGGGTGGGAGGAGCCAGCTTGAAGACTTCCAGCAGATTTAAAGTGGAAGGGGACAATGCCAAACAGTATGGATGAACAACATATACTACTCCTAGAACTATTGTTACAGGTGAATAACCTTTTCTTTGCTTCCTTCACTCTTGCCATCTTGGCCCTTGACTACCTTGGCCACATGCTGCAATATCAGAACTCCCTGTGGGACAAGGTCCAGGAGGTCATCCTCTCCCTCCCCAAAGGAGTTTCTAAGTCAGAGTTGCAGGACCACCTCAAAGCAGTCTCCAACACAGGTGACCATCTTCTCAGGGCTACTTACGATGCTGTGGATGCGTCGACTTGGGCTGCAGTCACCGGTGTCTGCCTTCACCAGTTCTCCTGGCTCAGAGTCACGGGGTTTACCCAGGATGTGCAGCAGTCTGTTCTGAACACCACCTATAGGGGCTCCCTGCCGTTTGGGGCTGATGTGGAGGAAATCCTTGCCAAGCTTCAAGCCTCAGGTACACTCCCTTTATTGTACCCAGTCCAGGCCTGCCCAGAATCAGCTCTTTCATCACTAGCCTCCCCGTCAAACCCGGCAGCCAGCTAGAACCCAGAGTAAATGCAAAACCACAGCACTTGACCTGCCCAACCCAGCCGCTTCTGCTAGCAAAATTCCCGGGGGGGGGGGACCAGCAGTCTCCCTGCCCCCACCCCCCTTTGACTCCTTGCCCGGCCCCTCCCTAAGATGAAGCAGGAGGTGGTGGTAGGAGGTCGTTTCTCACTCCACCTGCCCAAGTGGAGGGAGATCATAACAGACAACTGGGTACTTCAGTTAATCAAGCAGGGTTACTCTCTGGAGCTCCCGGAATGGCCTCCAGACAACCACCATCTCTGTCCTACTACCTGCCTCATCATGTCCCCCTGATATGGGAGGCAATCCATACCCTTCATCGAAAGCGAGCTATCGAGCCAGTCCCTGTATCCCAACAAGGGCAATTTTTTCCTAGGCCCCAAGCACTTGGGAGATCTCAGGCCCATCCTGGACCTCAGCAAATTAAATCTATCCGTGCAGTACAAGAGGTTCGGAATGGTCTTGTTGCAGGGCCTTCTTCCCCTGTTACATCAGGGGGACTGGCTCTGTTCCCTGTACTTGCAAGATGCGTATCTCCACATCAAAATATGCACATTCCATAGACGCTTCCACTTTCAGGGCGCTCCATTTCCAGTTTCGGGCACTCCCTTTTGAATTGTCGTAAGCCCCCCGGGTTTTTACCAAGTGCCTGGCAGTGGTAGCAGCTGACCTCTGATGCCAGGGATCCTATGTTTTTCCCTACCTGGATGATTGGCTCCTAGTGGTCCCATTCAGGAACTGCCTCCTGCTATACCAGTATAGAAGCAAACCTGCACAACAGGATGAGCCCCCTGAGGAAGCTCTACCGAGCAAAGCACTGGGGCAGTGTATTGTGGTTGCACCCCTCACCTGGGGTTGTTTGTTTTGAATAAATATATTCTTATTCAGCATTTAAATTGTAATGGTCTACAATTTTGTCTACCTGTGACTCATCCTGTTGTGCAGATTTGCTTCTGTACTGGTTCTTCAAACTTTAGGGCTGCTAACCCATAACCTGCACCGCTTTCTAGTCTCTGGCACAGTTCTTTTTGTTTGACTGCTTCCTCCTAACCCTGGAGCATACCTGCAGCCTTTTCAGGACCTTGGGGTGATCATCAATCTGGCAAAGTCGTTCCTTTTGCCCTCCCAGTACCTTCAGTATATTGGGGCAATCCTGGGCACGACTCAGGACTTGGCTTTCCTCCCCCAGGACAGAGCAGACCACTTGATGGAGCTAACCAAGCTTCAGTACTCCTCTCGTCACATCCCTGTCGATTTGTTCCTACACCTCCTGGGTCATATGGCGGCCACCATATTAACTGTCCCTCTAGTCAGGCTGCACATGAGAGTCCCTCACTGGACACTCAGAGATCTTACTCCGAGTGGGAGCTCTTGCAGCAGGCTATTACAATCAGGACTACGCCGCAGGCACTAGGACCCTCCGGTGGAACTTCTGCCAGCAGTACATAGCAGGGACCGCCCCCGATGCCAGCCCTGCCCCGACATCGGTCAGGGTACAAGAGGGGGAGGACCCAGTTCCACCTCAGTTCTTTCCAGCTGTGTCCTGCACGTGAAGTCGAAGGAACAGCTTCTGCTTGCAGTTGCAGCTAAAGAACCTCGTGGATTTGATCTACAATCAAGATTATTCTTTCGTTCTTGACGGGTTTTCTCGTCCTCAGGTACCCGACGTCAGTCCGCTGCCCGTCGGTTGCTTTTCCGCCTTTTGAGCGTTGTTTTCCTCGCTCTCAGCTCTGTTTACCGAGTCCAACATCAGCCGTTTCCCGGCCAAGATCGACGGATGTCTTCTCGGGCGTCAGTATCTCCTGAACACTTAAACAAGTGTGAGTGTGGGAGGCAGATCCCAGTGAAGGACGGCCATCAGCGGTGCGTTTTTTTTGTCTAGGCCCGGACCACGACACCGCCAACTTCGCAGATTGCCAGGCCTTTACCAGCCGGACTCACATCCGCCGCCTGAAGGCTTTTAAAGCCTACCTGCTGGAGCAGAAGATGGATCTGCACTCCTCGGAGGGGAAGCGGAAAGAGAAAAAGCGCCATAGCAAGGACCGTAGTTGGTCCCATCACCGGTCACGCTCGCACTCATGACCCTCTCCTAAAGGACCATCCTCGGGTTCTGAGAGCTCGCAAGACTACTCAGGCTAAGGCCGGCCCTGGCCGGGAGAAGCCAAGCCAAAGGTGACCCCGCTATGGGTCATCGCTAGCCCTTAGAGGTGCCTGCTTCGCCCCCACCTGCTGAGGCACCGACGCCGCCTGCTAAAGACGCCTCGGAGACCAAGGACTCCTCCGGCGCCTCGGCCACCCCATCGTCGGGTCCCTACACCGACGCCGGGTCGAAGGCGGCGACACGGGACGGTCAGGAAGAACTGCTGTCCCTGCACGCCAAGTCCTCCTCCCCGGCCCTCAGGAGAGTTTCGCCCCCACGCTCCGTGACTTCTTCCCAAACGAGCTGCTGAAATATTCACCAAGGATGAGCTCAAGGATCTTTTCTCCTTTTGGTGGGGGCAGGTCCACAAGCGGTCCTCCCCATCGCCGGCCCAGACGCCGGTACCGGACCCAGCGGAAAAACCATGTCCGGGAGGTGAGTCTTCCCCGAGGAAGTTGCCGGAGCGCCAGCCTTCACCTCCCTCCTGGACTCGTTCCCGCACAGGGTCTCAGGACCACCGACGTCGCTCCCCGGACTCGGGTGACCGACGTCGGTCTAGGTCACACTCCAGGAGCCCTTCTCGCTCCAGGCGAGAACGCTCCCGACGTCGGTCCTCTGACCGGAGTCGGTCCCCTAGCTACCGATGTCAGCGAAGGCATGGTCATAGGACAGGGTCAGACTACTCCAAGTCGGATAGTCGATCCTCCTCACCAACGTCTACCTCCTCTTCCTCTCTCAGTCTCAAGCACTCCCCGGGAGAGAAGGACCAGCCTTGCTCGCCTCCGGACGATCCTACTTTTATGGACGTCATGAGGCACATCCAGGCCTCCGAGTGGGACATGGAGGACCTGGATCCGGAATGCCGGAGACTGGCCAAGTACCTGAGGCAAAAGGAGCCAAAGCCTCTGGTTATCCCTCCTTTAGTCGATACATTCCAGGACCTTACCAGAACCATCTGGATGCATCCGGCCTCAATCCCGGCAGTTCCAAAAAAGTCGGACAGCCTGCATAAGGCCCCGAGGCCTTTCTGGCGGAACACCCTCAGGCCAATTCTTCGGTGATCACGGCTGTCCATGACAAGTCTCGGCAACCGAAGCACCTCAACTCCCAGCCTCCCGATCCGGAGTCTCGCTACCTGGACCAGGTGGGAAAGAAAGTATATGCTGCCTCCACCTGTTCCATCCGTTCCCTCAATTTCCTAATGCATATGGTGCAGTACCAGAATGCGATGTGGGAAAGGGGACTAGAGCTGATGAAGACCATGCCAGACTCTGACCAAAAGGCAGAGCTCCTGGCCCTCCTCCAGTCGGGCTCAGACATAGGCTCCCATGTTCTGAGGGCCTTGTATGACACTGCAGACATGGCAGCCAGGGCAGCTGCTTCCAGGGTGTGCCTCCGGCGCCATGCCTGGTTGAGAGTTTCGGGCTTTCACCAAGATCTGCAGGCCGGTATCAAGGATCTGCCCTTCCAGGGTACCGTGCTGTTTGGGCAGGAGATGGAGGCTTTGATCTCCCGCCTCTAGGAGTCGGGCAAGTCGATCTGGTCGGTCCACCAGATGTACCGTGGCGACCAGCGACAAGAACACCATAGACTGCCTTTTTGTAAGTCCTTAGGCAGTCAAGTTCCAGCCCGTGGCAACCAACAGGGGCAGAGAGGAGGCTTTCGCCGGAGATTCGGAAACCAGCAATCTGGTGGACCTCCTGCCCGTGGGCCCAAGTCCTCCCAGGCCTCTATCCCCATTCCCGGCTCTGCCCAATGACTCCTTTCCACCCCCCACTCTTCCGCGGGAAGATCCAGGGGGGCCGGTTGGGGGCCACTTCTCCCTTCATTTCGAAGGGTGGAAGTCAATCACTGCAGACCAGTGGGTCTTGGATATCATCAGGAGAGGACACACGCTGGAGTTCACAGAGTTTCCACCGCATACTCCACCAAAGCTCTCCCATTATCCTCCTTCTCACATCCCACTAATAGAAGGAGAGATACAGACCCTCTTGCAGAAGAGAGCAATAGAGAGGGTCCCCTTGCATCAGCAAGGGCAGGGTTTCTGGTCCCAAAAAAGACTCAGGACCTTCGTCCCATTCTGGACCTCAGTCCTCTAAACCTCTTTATCGAGTACAAAAGGTTCAGGATGGTGACTCTTCAAGGACTCCTTCCCTTGCTGCACCAGGGGGACTGGCTCTGCTCTCTCGACATGCAAGATGCATATATGCATATCGGGGTCTATCCTCCCCACAGGAAGTTTCTGAGGTTCCACTTCCAAGGGGAGCACTTTCAGTTTAGAGTGCTTCCGTTCAGCCTCTCTTCCGCTCATGAGTCTTCACCAAATGCCTAGCAGTGGTGGCTGCGGCTCTAAGGCGTATGGGGCACTATGTGTTCCCCTACCTAGACGATTGGCTGCTTACGGCCCCGTCAAGAGTAAGCCTTTTACGAGCTCTCAAAGACACTTATACTCTGTTCCGAGAGCTGGGGATCACCCTGGACTTACGAACATCATCCCCCGAGCCCAGCCAAAAGCTTGCCTTCATAGGAGTGATCCTGGATTCCGTCCAGGGCATGGCCTTCCTTCCCTCCCCTGGACAAGGGAGTTCGCCTGCGAGAGATGGCAGAACGGATCTCCATAACTCCTTGAGTTCTGGCTCGGAACTTCCTCAGTTTACTAGGGCACATGGCGGCGGCCATTCCTGTCACTCCCTTGGCCCACCTCCACATGAGGGTCCCGCAGTGGATGCTCAGGGTGCAGCAGTGGGACCAGAGCCACTACGATCTAGACTCCCCGGTCAAGATCTCGGAGCCAGTCAGGAGAACTCTGCTTTGGTGGATGGACCCCATCAATCTAGACAAAGGGGTCAGCTTTCGTCCGGAGCCACCAGGTCAAACTCTGACAGCAGCTGCCTCAGACCAGGTGTGGGGGGGGCACACCTGGGTGCTCGTCGAACGCAAGGGGTTTGGTCACCCGAGGAGCAGTCCCTTCACATCAATGTGCTGGAAATGCGAGTGGTCCTCTACGCCCTACAGGCTTTTCAAGAGGAGCTGGTGCCAGGCTCTCTTCTAGTTCAGACAGACAACACGGCGGTCGTCTTTTACATCATCAAGCAAGGGGGCACTCATTCGTATCCTCTTTGCAGGGGAGGCAATGAGAGTCTGGTACTGGGCGCTGGAGCAGGGCATCCTGCTGTCCGCAGTGCACGTTCCAGGCATCCTAAACGATCTGGCCGACAGCCTTAGCAGGTCGCGTTCCAGAGCGCACGAGTGAGAGCTGCTACAGTCCTTGGCGGACCAGCTCTTCGACAGGTTGGGTCTTCCAGAGCTGGACCTCTTTGCATCACCACGCAACGCCAAACTGCCAATGTTCTGCTCGCGAGAGCACGCACCTGGAGTTTTCTGGCCAGACGTATTATCCCTTTGCTGGGCAGGGAGGTTTCTCTATGCCTTTCCGCCCTTCCTTCTCATTCAGAGGGTGCTGCTCAAGTTACAGGCAGAAGGGGCCGGAATGATCCTAGTGGCCCCCAAATGGCCTCGGCAGATTTGGTTCCCACTACTGCAGCGGTTTTCAATGAAACCTCCAATTCCGCTGCCCATATGCTCACAGTTGCTGTCCCAGGACCAAGGGTATCTGGTCCATCCGGATCTTCGATCCTTACACCTATATACTTGGCTCCTTCAGACGTAGCTCAACATAGATACTGGGTTTCCCCGGAAGTGGCGGCGGTCCTACTGTCGGCAAGAAAGCCCTCTTCTCGCTCCGCCTACGCTATGAAGTGGAAGCGTTTCTGTCTTTGGGCATTGCTGCAGCATTTGGATCCCGCCACCTGCCCTGTGAACTCAGCTTTACAGTATCTCCTCTCCTTGAATGATAAGGGTCTGAGTTACTCCTCTATCAAGGTGCACATTGGGCAATCTCCGCCTATCATGATCTCGTGGGAGATAGAGCATTAGCACAACTGGATGTAGCCTGCACCTTTCTTAGGGGAATTCTGCATATGAGACCTCCCATTCGGGACCCTGTCCCACCCTGGGACCTCCTTTATGTGTTGGAGAAACTCACCCTCCCTCCTTTTGAACCAGCAGCGGAATGTGAGCTGTGTTACCTTTCTTGGAAGGTTTGTTGTTTGGTTGCTGTTACCTCAGCTCGAAGGGTTTCTGAGCTTCAGGCTCTGATGTGTAAAGAGCCCTATTTGGTTTTTCACAGGGAAAGGGTTTCCCTCAGAACGAATCCTAAGTTTCTTCCGAAAGTGGTCTCAGAATTGACCCTCAACCAGTCGGTTGACCTTCCTGTTTATTTTCCTTCCCCTTCCAACAGAGGGGAGGCTCTCCTCCACACATTGCATGTCCACAGGACTTTGAGGTATTACCTCAAAAGAACGGCTCAGCACCGTAAATCGGAGCAACTCTTTGTGGCATTTGCACCACATTGCTTGGGTCGACCGGTGTCCAAGCAAACTATCTGCTAAATGGATAGTTCTCTGTATCTCGTTTTGTTACGAGAAACACAATAAACCCCTGCCGGGCCCGGTTAGGGGTCACTCCACCAGAGGAGGTTGCTTTTTTGCCGCCTCTCAAATGTCGCCATAGCGATATTTGTGCGGCTGCAGAACCGGGAACTCGTGCATACCTTCATCAAGCATTACAGCTTGGATATCATCTCCAGACGCCAGCTGGCTTCGGCCTAGCCGTATTACAAGGGTTTTTGTCCTAAGGCCTCTGGAGTCAGCATATTCCACCTCCCGGGGTCGTCTGCCTCCTTGTTGTGGGACTGCTTGGGACTCAGTCCTGATTGTAATAGCCTGCTGCAAGAGCTCCCACTCGAAGTAAGATAGTACAGTTACGTAAGAACTTACCGTAACAGTAGATCTTCGAGAGGAGCTCTTTACAGCAGCCCACCCGCCTTCCCCCTCGAGGTGTGCAGATCCATTTTTGTTTTTCTTCTCCAATTCTCTTCATGGTAGGCTTCGTCTCCTTCTCTTGTCAGGCCTTCTTCTGGGTCTTGGCGGGAGAACTGAGGTGGAACTGGGTCCGCCCCCTCTTGTACCCTGACCGACGTTGGGGCGGGGCCGGCATCGAGGGTGGTCCCTGCTGTGTATTGCTGGCAGAAGTTTCACCGGAGGGTCCTAGTGCCTGCGGCGTAGTCCTGATTGTAATAGCCTGCTGCAAGAGCTCCTCTCGAAGATCTACTGTTACAGTAAGTTCTTACGTAACTGTACATTCAGAGTGATCAGCATATGGACTGTCTCAATCAGATGGTCATGTTCTCAGACCTCATTAAGAGGGTTCTGTTGTGGTGGCTGGAGCCCAGCAACCTCCTCGGTGGGGATCCCCTTCCTTTTCCCCCCTCCTCAGCAAACCCTGACCATGGATGCATTCTGCTCAGGGTGGGGAGCTCATCTGGGGGCTCACCAGATCCAAGTGGTGTGGTCTGTGGCCAAGGGACATCTGCACATAAATGTTCTGGTGATGTGTGTTGTTCTGTACGCCTTCTAAACCCAGCTCTCCCCAGGCCCCGTACTGATCTAGACAGACAACACCAGTGTGGTCCACTACATCATCAAGCTAGCAGGGGACCCACTCTTATCCCCTGTGTTGGGAGGCGATGCGGGTATGGTATTGGGCATTGGAATGCGGCCTTCATCTGTCAGCTGTGCATATTCCAGGCATGCAAAACGTCTTAACGGACAGTTTAAGCTGGTCTCAGTCTCGTACACATGAGTGGGAGCTTCTGCCCTCCATGGCAGAACTGTTAGACTGCAGGGGTCGCCCAGAGTTGGACCTTTTTGTATCCCCACTCAATGCAAAACTGCCGCTTTTCTGCTTGCTCGCTCCTGGGCCTGGAGTTTTCTGGTGGGATGCATTGTCCCTCTCCTGGAAAGGAAGGTTTCTATATGGCTTTCCTCCCTTCCGTCTTCTTCAGTGAGTTCTCATCAAGCTGCAGATGGAGGGGGTGACAATGATCCTCATCACCCCTTTTTGGCCTCGCCAGACCTGATTCCCTCTGCTTCAGCTACTAGCATCAGAACACCCAGTACCTTTGCCCCTGTGCAGCAGCTTGCTCTCCCAGGAACAGGGCACCCTGGTCCATTCAGACCTCAGGTCGCTCCACCTGCATGCGTGGCTCCTGAGGACTTAGCCATTTCTCGTTGTGGGGTTTCCCCAAGGTGGCAGAGGTCAAGCCCTCCACCAGAGCCACTTATTCCATGAAGTGGAAGCATTTTATCATCTGGGCAGCTTTGCACCAGCTGGATCCCTTCACATGCCAGGTCAGTCCGATCCTGGAGTACCTGTTTTCTCTTTCAGAGATAGGCCTGAATGTTATAGGGACAAGGAATGCTCATCCTATTAGGCAAAAGACATACAGGTTACCAGAGTGGTTAAGAGCTGACGTGGTTAAGGAAATACAAAACATGAAAGAATTGGGTATCATAGTGGAGTCGAGGAGTGCTTGGTCATCTCCAATGGTAATTGTAAACTAAAAAGAAGAGGGTGTTAGAATCTGCCTTGATTTTAGGAAACTTAATCAAGTGTCAAAATTTGACAGTTATCCTATGCCCAGAATAGATGATTTGGTGCACAGACTGGGGGTGCAAAGTATATCAGTACCCTTGATCTCACCAAGGGTTACTGGCAAATCCCTTTAGCTAAAGAATCCAGAGACAAAACCGCATTTGCCACTCCTGTAGGATTCTACCAGTTCACCACCATGCACTTTGATTTACATGGTGTGCCAGTTACATTCCAGCAGTACATGGATGTAATTTTATCACCTCACATTGGTTATATTGCTGCATACGTGGTTGATATTGTGGTTTACAGTCCAGACTGGAAAAGCCACCTTGAACACCTACGAGCAGTTATCCAAGCTATCAAAAATGCAGGTCTCACTGTTAATCCTACCAAATGTGCACTGGGCATGCAGGAAACCAGATAATTTGGGCTATGTGTTGGGAAATGGGAGAAGTTAAGCCAGAGGTTTCTAAAATATAATCTATAACTAACAGCCCTGTACCTAAAACAAAGAAACATGTCAGGTCATTTTTAGGGCTGGCTGGTTATTATCAGAGATTTGTTCCCAACTTTGCTGAGCTAGCTACTCCCCTCGCTGAACTCAGAAAAAAACTGTACCCAACCATGACCCGACTCCTCTCTCAGGTGTTTTTTTTTCTGAGCATGGTGGTATGGTCAATACCCCTGACTATTGGGCCGAGGGTTATCATTTTGACTATTCTTGAAGGTGTTGGGGGAATCATGGTGACGACAGGCCAAAGCACCAGGCCAGTACCTGATTTAAGGTCCAAGAGGAGCGAGATAGGGTTCTGATCTCCTCTCCTCTATCTTGGGTGTTAGCTTCCCGAGTTCATAGGGAACACGAGAAATTGTTCCCCTACCTTGGAGGTCATTTTGTACATAGTTATTTGGGGGGGGGGGGAGTTACTAAGGTATTGTATGAGGGTTGAAAAGGGTGTACTGTTTAATGATGTTGGAGACATACATACAGTAATGTTTGGAGAAAATGAAGACACATATACAGTATATTATTCCTGTGAAAGACTGGGTAAGAGACTAAAGTTTATTTTAGGCGTGAAGGTGATAGGGGAGGCAATATATCGAGATTCAACAATGGGATATCAATATAGAATAAGCATATATATATGCCAAAATGGTAGATAAAACAATAATAAGAGTTGTTTCTTAAAATGTTAATGGTTTGAACAGTCCAATCAAGAGGTATAAGATCCTGACAGATATAAAAAGGCTGAGGCCCACTTTTGCACTTCTTCAAGAAACTCATTTGAGTGGGGGGGAACACCAGAAACTGCAGAAATGGGTTTTAGCTGGATAGCAGCCTCATACAAGGGAAAAAAAGGAGAGGTGGCTATCCGTTTCTAAAATATACTCAGTTTGAGGCTGGCTTCCACCTATGCAGACCCAGAGGGGCCGATTGGTGATCCTGTCGGGGAACTAGAGGGAATAACCTATTACCCTAGCTTCCTATCTCCCACCAGGGTCAACAAGAGAAGTCACTAGAATTCTATTACCAGAAAATAGTGGATCTGCAGAGGGAAGACTGATCATAGGGGGTTCTCAACCAAATCTGGGCACAGATAGACACTTCTAGGAAGGGGCCTTTAGGCAGAACCCTACTAGTAAAGAGATAAGGACACATTTGAGAAAGGCATTCTGGGTGGATACCTGGAGGGGAGAAAACCTAGGGAGAAGGGAGTACACACACTTCTCTCACCCTCATGGTTCGTATACATGAATAGACTACATGCTAATATCGGGGGAACATCAAAACTTAGTGACTAGTTGTCGGCATATCCCCTCCACACTTTCAGATCATTCTATGATCCAGATGGAAATGGAATGGAATAAAAAGGGTCAGACTCTGTGAAGTTCAATAACTATATGTTGAATCTGAAGGAATTCACAGATATGGCTAAAACCAGACTAGAACAAATAATAAGGGAGAATGAAACACCTGAAATTTCAAAAATTACTCTCTGGGACACAATAAAAACAGTTTTTAGAGGAGAGTGTATCAAATATGCAGCGCACTTTAAAAGACAGCAAAATCAACAGATGGAGAAACTTCAAACCCAACTGTTAGAGTCGCAAAAACAGCATGCAGCTGGAGATGACTCTAGCTACATAAATATAAAAGAAATCAAGCAAAAAATTCAGAAGCTGATAGACATCAAGAAGAGACTGGTGACTACAGCAGGTGCATGAGGAATATTCTGAAGCATTGTAGACCCGCCATGCCTCTTAGCTCATAGATTGAGACAACAGACCTCACAAAACACCATTACCAGATTAGAGACCCTATCACAGGGAAAATGATGAGAGGCTGCAAGACGTGTTGAATTGTTTTAAAGGGTTTTATCAGTCTCTATACACTCAGATAGGAGTCCGAGTGAATTAAAAATTCAAGAATACTTAAGAAAGCTTAATTTACCAAGATTATCACAAGAAGTGAGAGATATCTTAGAGAAGCCCATAGAGTTCGGTAGAGATAGATAATGCGATTAAAAGCTCAAACCAAAAAATCCCTGGTCCAGGCAGTTTATACCCAGAATTCTTTAAATTTTTCAAGGAAGAGCTTAAATCTCAGTTACTGGAGACATGTAGAACAGTGCAATCGGGGGAACCTCTCCCTATTAGCTGGAATTTTGCTGTGATCTCTAGTATCCCAAAACCAGGAAAAGACATCACACAATGTAAATCATTTAGACCTATATCAGTGCTGAATATCGATTATAAAATATATACAGCCATATTAGCCAGGCGCCTGGAAAAAGTAATGCCTGAATTAATAGCATTGGACCAGACAGGATTTATATTGGGGAGACAGACACAAGATAATATTAAAAGAACTCTACATATATTACACCATGCTACCCGGTCAAAATCCCCTTTTTTGCTGATGAGTTTAGATGCGGAAAGGCATTTGACCGGGTGGAATGGAAATTCTTAGGGATGACCCTCAGCAGATTCGGCTTTCCGGATTCGATTATCAGAGCCATAGATAATATATACACAAATCCCAAGGCTTATGTAAAAATAAATGGACAGGTGTCTGCCCCTTTTTCGTTGTACAGAGGTACGAGGCAGGGTTGTCCCCTCTCCCCCCTTCTTTTCGCCCTTTATTTGGAACCGTTGGCTCAAAAGATACGCCAAGAAGGGGAGGTGAAGGGTTGGGAGTTTGGGGGAGAAACGCATAAACTCGCGTTATATGCAGATGACCTGCTCATTTATTTGTCAGATCCAGAGTGCTCAATGGAGCCGCTATGGAATTGCCTAACAGAGTTCAGTGAATTAGCAGGCTATAAATTAAACACCACTAAAACTGAAGTTTTGAAGATTCATTATATACCCTCAGTGAAGTTGATTGAATCTTTCCCTTTCAAATGGGATTGGACATATATTAGGTATCTAGGGGTCCTCCTTAGCTCTGAGGCAGAACATCTTTTTACACTTAACTTCAACCCAACCCTAGAAAAACTCAAACTAGACTTAGAAAGATGGGCCCCGACTCCCATTCCCTTGGTGTAGAGAGTGGAAGCAATTAAAATGGTGCTACTCTCAGATTTCTATACTTGAGTCAGACATTGCCCATAGCTATTCGGACTACTTTTTTGTAAAGCTGCACAGGAGAATCTCTCGCTTCTTGTGGGGCCGAGAGAGGCCAAGAGTTCGTTTCTTGGTCCTCCAGATTCCAAGGGGAGGGGGAGGCCTGGCTCTCCCTAATTTGAAATTATACCATCAAGCAGCCCAACTTAGAACAACCATGTATTGGTTGGATCAATCATATGTGGCTAGATAGAAAAATATAGAATTGGGTGAGGGGGGCCTGAGGGACCTCAACCAGGCCCTGCTTTCACAAAAGAGAAATAGAGACATAAGAGGAAGGAATCCATATCGGAGGCCACTTTGAATAACTGGTATAATACTCTTCTGGATACAAAGGCCAAAGGTGGAGATACTTAATGTTGTCAGTACCTTATCTGACATCTTTACACCAGTCAGCTGGGACAAAGGCTTTAAGAAATGGGAAGAGAAAAATTACACCTAATCTGGCACTTCCTGAAGGAGGAGATCCTGGACTTCCAAACTTTAGTTGTCAGGTGTAATATACCATGGAAAGACAGATTTAGATACTTCCAGATAAGAGCATATATCAGATCATTACAGACACAGTTACCCCTGGTCAGCACCCTATTGCAAAAATACTAAAATCAGCTGTAGAAGGAAAACCGCCCAAAGAGCATATAATCTCAGTTATATACACTGCCCTCATTAGTTGGAAAGGAGATACTAACCAAGGTATTAAAAAGATTTGGGAAAGGGACCTGGGAATTCAGATACAAGAGGAACAGTGGAGATGGGCATTGCAAAGGATACAGTGGGGGACCTCGGCTGTTAGCTGGAAGGAATTTGCTTGGAAGGTGTTGATTAGATTCTTCAAGACTCCAGCGATCCAAGGAAAATATCAAGGGGAGGGAGCCTCAATGTGTTGGAGGAAGTGCGGACACTCTCCAGCAACGATGGGTCACATCTTTGGAATTGTCCAAAATTCAACAATTTTTAAGAGAGCTACAGCGGACCCTTCAGAGCATAATTGACCCGAATTTACAAATAACCCCATTACTATTCTTCTTCATGGAGTATCCTAGGGGGTGCAGGGACCCCAACACAGGTAAATTCTTAAAAATGGCATGTTTAGCAGCACAAAAATTAATTACAAAAAATTGGCTCTCACAAAAGGAGGTCACTATATAGGGGTGGCATGAAATCATGGTTAACTTATATAGATTAGAGGCACTTACAGCGCTGCTTAACAAGAAACTTATCAAATTTGAGCTGATTTGGAGAAGATGGGTGCTTTACATGACAAATGAGTTTCGGAATTTCATTCCCTAAATTAATTAACTAACACTTGTTAGTCCTTAATGGAAATAAAAATGGACGCTAGTAACTTAAAGCTGATTTTATTGGGGAATCAAACAGTAAAGGAAATACAAACAAGGGGGCAATTGGCCTGACTGTCTTTTTGGGGAAGCTGTAGACTCCTTTTCTTAGTTTGATACATGATAAAATGTTAATAGAAGTAAGGTATTGGTGTGAAAATCTGTCATTTTACCAGGGTCCTTGATGGAAATGTAATATGGAAAGGATATATCCTCCCCCAGGATGATGATTGTATAATAGATATGTTTGGCACCTTCTCAGTTTTGTCATGTTCCCAGAAACCTGTGATGCTGTATGTGTGTGTGGTCTCCATAAATATACACAACTAAAGAAAGTTTAAAAAAAAAAAAACTGTACCCAAATAATGTGAAATGGATTCCAGAGTGTGATGAAGCTTTTCAAGCCATTAAGGCTGCATTATGTTCAGCCCCTGTTTTAAGAAGCTCAGACTTTGAGAAACCATTTTTGTTACAAACAGATGCATCAGAGGTAGGTCTAGGTGCAGTCCTGAGTCAAAATATAGATGGGACGGAACATGCTATTCTATACATAAGTAGGAAATTGCATATGAGAGAGAAAAGGGACACAGAGATTGAAGGAAAGTTCTGATGGATCATCTCTTTTTTATTTTGTCTTTGTAAATAGTTACATTGAACAAGTTTATTTTTTTATGTTACTGCTAGTACAAATAAATATTTTTGGTGAATTCTACAACTGCTCCTGGTTTTCCCTATGCTTTCTGACCTGTGCCTCGATGACACTGAAGTATACTTCCAATACGAACATACAAAGAAGCCAGCAGAAGAAGGCCATTTGGTCTATCAAGTCTGCTCATATTGCAGGGTCCACAGCTTGAGCTAATGTCCCTGCCCTCCTCCCCTCCCACTCCTCCCATCCTTCCTACCCATGATCCTTGCCTTCCCCATGCTTATCCCAGCCTCTCTTAAAGCTGCCCTCTGTCTTCAACGAGATGACCTCTTCCGGCAGCACAATCCAAGTGTCCACCACCCTCTCTGTGAAGAAGTACTTCCTGACCTCCCTCCTAAACCTCCCCCCCAGCTTAAGACTGAGCCCCCTTGTGTTATGGTTGCCACTCAGCTTAGAGAGACTCTACTTATCAACCTTATTGATCCCTTTCAAGTACTTGGAAGGTCCCAGCCATGTCCTCCTCTCTCTCTCTCTCTCCTGTCTTCCAGGGAGTACATGTTCAGTACCCTCAACCTCTCCTTGTATGCCTTACCCTGTTAACCTGCTGTCATCTTTGTAGCCCTCCTCTGGACCTTCTCCAGCAGGTTAATGTTCTTTTTGAGGTGTGGGCACCAGCACTGAACTCCATACTCTAGATGCGGCCATACTAGTGACCTGTACAAGAGCAGTATAACCTCTCTCCTACTACTGATCCCCCTAGATATGCAGCCCAACATCTTGTTTGCCTTTGCTGCTGTTTTCTTGCACTGCGTGGAGTGCTTCAGGTCACTAGTGATCATCACTCCCAGGTCCTTCTACTCCTCTGATGCAGATACTCGGACTCCACGCAGGTAGTACTCTGTCCTGGGATTCTTGGCTCCAATATGCATAACTTTACATTTCTTGGCATTGAAGCCAAGCTGCCAGATCCTGGACCACCTCCCCAGCTTTTCGAGATCTTCCTGTAGGTCCTGTATCCCTTCAGCTGTGTCCACTCTCCCGCAGAGCTTGGTGTCATCCTGGAATAGGCACATTTGCCCTTAATTCTGGCCCCAGTGTCATTGATGAAGACATTAAACATCCAGTAAGGTACATTTGTCTGCCATCTCTGCGTATCATGTACCTGTTGATGGGCAATCCATGGCCCAGCTTGATGTAGCCTGTACATTCTTAAGAGGTATTTTGCATTTGAAACCTCCAATCAGTAACCCCATCCCAGCTTGGGACCTCAGTTTTGTGTTGGAAAAGCTCACCCTGCCTCCTTTCGAACTGGCCACAAGTTGCGAGCTACGCTGTCTGTCTTGGAAAGCATTATTTGTAGTTGCTGTTACTTCTGCTCAGAGGATTTCCGAGCTTCAGTCCCTTATGTGTAAGGAGCCTTACTTGGTTTTTCACAAAGACAGTGTGTGTTTACTTACTAATCCTCAGTTTCTCCCTAAAGTGGTTTCTGAGTTTACTTTGAACCAATCCATTCATCTCCCTGTGTATTTTCTGGAGTAGGCCAATCCAGGGGAAGTATTGCTCCACACTTTGGATGTACACAGAATTTTGCATTGTTACACAAATAGGACTAAAGTATTCAGGAAATCCTCTGAGTTTTTTGTTTCTTTTGCCCCAGGGAAAGAGGGTGCACCCCTTTCTAAGCAGTGTCTGTCCAAATGGATCTTACTTCGAGAGGGGTCCTGCAGTAGGTCTTCACTGATAGGACTGCGCCCCCTGGCGTCAGGACCACACAGCAAACTTCTAGCTAGCAATCTATGGTGGGTCCCAACGACCGCCTTCCAGTTCTTTCCCACCGTTGACCTGTATACATCAGACGTCGTGGTGAACTCGGCTAAAGTTGACCGCCATTTTACAAGTTTTTGCATTCTTTTTTTCTAAGTCCTTTTTCTATAGTTAATGCATGTCTTCGCATAAATCTAAGAAGAAGTGCTCACAGTGCGGTGCTCATATTCTGCATGGAGAAAATCACTCCCGCTGCATCCTTTGCTTAGGTCCAAAACATTGGGTTGATGACTGCAACATCTGCCAGTCCTTCAACCAGGCCATGCGTGTCAGGTGCCAGAAAGCCCTCGATGCCCACCTTTTTAAAAAACGCCTTACATCAATGGAAAAGGATCTTCAGGAGCTGCAGGAACGTTCATCCTCACCCACCTCAGAGCGCAAGAAGAAGGAGAAGCACCAGGACTGGTCCCTTTCTACCCAGCATCGCCAGACAGCTGACGCTACTTCAGGTGGGATGTCCACCTCGGTGAGTGCTCCTCCTCCACTGTCACTGTCTGCTTCGGCGGATAGGTGACCAACTCCCCCTCCTACCTTGGTCAGTGGGCAACAGGGGTGTTCCTCCCAGGAGGATTCTACTTTAGGGCCTGTCAACAGCTTTCAGGCCGATCAGTCACCCTCCAGCTCCGCCACTGGGTGCACGGCCTCATTCGGTAAGCCAGACTCCAGCTCCTCTGCTGTCCACCTGACTGCGACCGATAAGTTGGATGCTGGCTCTTCCAATGTCTGCTCAGTCAAGGACGATCAGTCGGTCGCCGACCTGTCTGACGACCACTCGGCCGAAGCTCTCCTGTCGGGCCTGACTCTGTCTAATACCCGATGTCGCACAGAGCCAGCTTCCAGGCACCTCTTTGTCCCGCGAGGGTTCTCGTCCCTGGGACTCACTGACCCAGCCTGACCTCTTGTTTTCCCCGGATCCCCAGGACACAAGTAGTATTTCTGGCCAGAGTTCCTTCCTTCCATTAGGTATCTTGTCCGAGCTTCCCGCTTCCCCAGTGGCCCGTTGACAGAGGGTTCTATTCCTCAACCCCCCTCGATGGCCTCGGATCAGACATCAGGGCCTCTTAGACCCCGATGCCTGGCCTCCCTCCCGCCTACGTCCTTCCAAACTCTGGAATGGCCTCTGGATTTCTCGCTGTGATGCCGGAGCTCCCAACTGACCCTTCAGGGATTCCAACCGGGACCCCAGGCTTGCCAATGGATCCTCCTGCTCCTAGCGATCCCTCAGCCCCACTACCTTCTGGGCCCTCCACCATCTGGCCCTGCAGGCTCAAACCCAGGCTACCTGCTGCCATAGTTCCCCTACTGTCTGGCACCAGATGGACCATTGCTAAGATATCCGGCGCCAGGTGGGCTGTCGCTCGGTTACCCGTCGCATGCGCCAACACCAGGGTACCCGAGGGCAGGCTGTATGTACCAGGGGTACCATCATCACTACCCTTATTGGTATCAGACTCCTGGTTACCCCCCCCCCCAATATTCTCACTCAGGAGTTCCCAGGCTTCCAGCCTCCATAACCTCCTCCACCCCCCAATCCCGCCTCTTTCTCCTCAAGCCAGAACCACAGGAATCTATTTCAGCCTGGTGGAAGGATGCAAAATTGCAGCTCCTGCAGAAGCTGGGGCACCCCCATCCGGTCGTGGTTTCTACCCCGACCTATGGGGTAATTCCTAGGAGCCCATCTCCGGTCTACCATCGGTCGTTGGACAGGGACTTTGGCAGGGGCCCCATCGCGCGTCAGGGTTACAGAGGAGGTCTCAGATATTTCTCTGCCCAGCAGACCAGAGTCTGCAGACTCAGACAGTGAGTACAACTCTGAAGTTCATTCCGAGCCTCATATCCCAATAGAACCACAACCCAAGGAGTCTCCCAAATCTCTGCCGGAGGATCCATCTTTTTCGGAACTCCTCAGATCCATCTAATAGGCTTGCGGATGGGCATCCCAGGAGATGGATCCAAAAAGGAAGAGGGTAGCTGAGCACCTGGATTTAACCAGCGTGATCCCCTATCCATTCCACCTTGGACGTGGCCGGACGAGGACATAACATCCATAATATGGCAACAGCCATCCTCCATTCATGTGGTCTCTAAAAAGGCCGACAGGACCTATCATCCCCTGAAGGGGCCAACCACCTTACAAGTCAACCCAAGGCCGACTCTGTAGTCATCACAGTGGCTTACGATAGGTCGGCTCAACCAAAACATCTGAGTGCCTCACCTCTGGACAAAGAGTCCAAGCAGATGGACCAGTATGTCCGCAAGGTCTATGCTTCCTTCACCTGTGCTATTTGGTCTCTTAATTATGTGTCCCACATGATCTCTTTCCAGAAGTCAGCTCTGACCGACTTAGAGAATGAGATCGTCTGTCCCAGATGAGGAACTCAGAAATAAGCTGCTGGACAAGATGAGACTTAGCAAGTCTTCTTGCTGCCAAACACTGCATGCCTCCTATGACTCAGTGGATTCGGTGGCCCAATGCACAGCTTCGGGAGTTTGCTTGAGACATCTGGCATGGCTCCGCCTTGCGCGACTGGCACAAGACATCCAGACCACTCTACTGGGCACCCCGTTCAGGGGTTCTGTTCTATTTGGAGGCGACGCAAAAGATATTGTAACCGAACTACAGGAGAGTAGCAGATCCCTGCGGGATGTCCACTCTGTGTATCGCTCAGGCCAAAAACTCAAGCAGCCTTTTTGTCGCCCCCAAAAAATATGGAACAGACAAAACCAGAATGGACGCCAGGCTAAATGCTGTGCCACTGGTTCTGGCGCCCAGGCCCCTCAGGCAGAAGTCCAGAAGGATGCTGGAGGCAGCAAAGTGGCCCTTCCCCCCACTTCTGACTTGAGGGGACCCCCTCCACCTCCTCCTGTCTTCTCAGAGGAGCCCGTGGGGGGAATGTTCGTCCTGTACCTGGATGGGTGGGAGATGATAACTGCCGATGCTTGGGTCCTTCAACTCATCGCAAGAGGGCACTCAATCAAGTTCTTGGACAAACCCCCGGACATCCCCTGGGCAGGTCTCACTTGATTCTCATTCAGCAGGAAATCCAGGCACTATTAGACAAATAAGCCATAGAGCCAGTTCCTCTAGGGCAGATAGGAAGGGGGTATTACTATCATTTCTTCCTGGTGCCCAAAAAGACAGGCAGTCTGAGGCCCATCCAAGACCTCACCCTGCTCAACCTCGTGTGTGGAATACAAGAGGTTCCGCATGCTTACCCTTCAGGGACTCTTACTCCTGCTTCAACAGAACCAATGGCTGTGCTCACTGGACATGCAGGATGCTTACCTGCATGTCCCTGTTCTCCAGGCCCACCACCGTTTCCTTCAGTTCACCTTTCAGGAGAACCACTATCAATTCAAGGCCCTTCATTTTGGCCTCTCTTCGGCACCCCGGGTTTTTACTAAGTGCCTGGCAGTGGTAGCTGTGGCCCTGCGCTGCAAGGGAAGTTATGTGTTCCCATACCCGGACGACTGGCTGTTGTCGGCCCTGTCTCAGGACAGTTTGA
This sequence comes from Neoceratodus forsteri, assembly GCA_016271365.2. Classification (NCBI taxonomy): domain Eukaryota; kingdom Metazoa; phylum Chordata; order Ceratodontiformes; family Ceratodontidae; genus Neoceratodus; species Neoceratodus forsteri. Next base: position 436,111,513 of record CM057450.1, on the reverse strand, counting down.
TGGAGGCACTCTCCACCACCCTGGACCTCTTTTCCCGGCTTGGAATCACTGTGAACTATCCCAAGTGCTGGATACGGTCCAGGGCAGGGCCTTTTTACTTCAGGACAGGGCGGATACTCTGAGTCAACAAGCTTTGTCTGTGTCCAACTCTCGTTGGACCACAGCACGCTCTGTCCTCCGCCTATTGGGTCTAATGGTGGCTATCATACCCACAGTTCCTTTGGCCAGACTGCATATGCAGGTGACCCAATGGACCCTTATAGTCCAGTGGGACCAACGCTCAGATGACATGGACCACAGAGTCCTGATATCCAGCAGCAGGAAGAGGGATCTTCTCTGGTGGCAGGAGCTGTCCAACCTCTCCTCAGGGGCCCCTTTCCGTCCCCCGTCTCCTTCCATGACCCTCACAACTGATGCCTCGGGTTAAGGTTGGGAAGCCCACCTGGAAAACCATTGAACTCAAGGGAGATGTCCCCACAAGAGGAACACCTACACATTAACATCCTAGAGATGAGAGCAGTACTCTGCGCTCTCCAGGCGTTCCAGCATCTCTTGCAACTGGGAACACTCCTTATCCAGACCGACAAGACTGCCATGATCTGATACATAAACAAGCAGGGAGGCACCTGATCGTACCCCTCTTCAGGGAGGTGATGCAGGTGTGATATTGGGCAGTCCAGCACGGCTTGTCTCTGACAGGAGTCCATGTCCCAGGAGTTCACAGCATCCTGGCAGACAGTCTCAGCTGCACCGTCGCTCGGGCACACGAGTGGAAACTAAAGCAGGAGGTAGTGGAGGATCTTTTCAATCAATGGGGTCGGCCGGAAATACTTGTTTGCCTCTCCATCCAATGCAAAACTACCCAACTTTTGCTCGCTCATTCCCGGGTGTGTGGTTTTTTGGTGAGACGTGCTGTTTCTTTGTTGGACAGGGAGGTTACTGTACATCTTCCCTCTCTTTCCAATTCTACAGAAGGTTCTGCTGAAGCTCCAAGCAGAGGATGCTCACATAATTCTCATAATTCCCCTCTGGCCTCAGCAGATCTGGTTCCCCCTGCTACAACAATTGGCAGTGGAACCCCCAGTACCTTTTCCTGTCCTTCACGACCTTTTGTCTCAGGAGCAGAGCAGCCTGATGCACCCAAGCCTCAAGTCTCTCCACTTGCATGCTTGGTACCTTTGGACATAGTGGTCTCACGTTTCGGAGTCTCTGCACGAGTCACCCAGGTCCTAGTGGAGGCCAGAAAACAGTCCACTAGATCTGCGTATGCCATAAAGTGGAAGAGATTTACCATTTGGGCCAAGGGCCTGGACCCGTTCTCTTGTTCGGTGCCCCAGGTCCTTGAGTACCTCTTGCACCTGTCTGATTCGGGCCTCGGCTACTTTTCCCTGAAAGTCCATCTTTCTGCGGTTTCCGCCTATCACCTTTTGGTAGATGGCAAAACCCTAGTGCAGTTGGAAGTCTCTAATCCCTTTCTGAAAGGGATCCTCCACTTAAAACCTCCGGTCCGTAGTCCGGTCCCCCCCTGGAATTAAAATTTTATTTTGGAGAAACTTACTTTGCCCCCTTTTGAGTCAGCAGCAAGTTGCAACATGCGCTATTTGTCCTGGAAAGCGCTCTTTTTGGTCGCTATTACCTCAGCTCGAAGAATTTCGAAGCTCCAGGCCCTCATTTGCAAGGAGCCTTATTTAATTTTCCAGAGACTGAGTGGCTCTGTGGACTAATCCTTCCTTTCTACCGAAAGTGGTTTCAGAATTTACTTTGAACCAAGATGTTCAACTGCTGGTTTACTATCCTGAGTATTCCAACAGGGGGGAATACCTTTTGCACACGTTGGATGTGCACAGGATATTGAGATACTTTCTAGGACCGTGGATATGTTTTTCTGTCCACACTGTTTGGCATGTCCTTTCCCTTTAAGAAGCTTGCCAGAATGTCTAAAATCTGGCTCCTCCCATCCACCCAGGTGGTATATCCCTTGGCTCCACTCCTTGATGCCAGATCTTCCTCCACTGGAAGATTCAGGTTCCCTCCTTATCGCTCACGCGTTACAGTAGACCCTGGCAAACAAATCTCCGGATTTACCTAAGATTAAACTCATTCGAGTTTCTCCAAATCACTTTGCGATTACGACCATGATGGAGGACAAGTCCTCACCTGGTTTCAGCCACTGCCTGTGCTGGCAAAGATGTCTCAAACCAACCCACATGCCTCGTGCGTCTACTGCCTGGGCCATGCTGACGACACCCAGGCTTGCGATTTTTGTCGCGCGTTCCATCCCAATGTCTTGGACAATCGTTTCGCATGACTTCAATTGGGCAGACCGGAAAAACAGAACCCGCCGGTCAAATCGAAAGAGGCCCGTTGGGCGGTCTGAACAGATGAAGACTGTCGAAGAGGAGGCGCTGCAGGCCAGGGATCGGTCCTCTCCCTGTTGGTATGTCCCGCTCAGTCTGGGCTGCACCTTTTCAAGCTCCCTTAAGGAGATGTGCCAGTCTCTCCCCACCAGAGGAGACGGTCCCTCGGGCATGGATGTCTCTCACTCCCATAAAAAGGACAAGGAGCAAAAAGAAGGTTCATCTCATCGACGATGTTCTTGGGATCGTGAGAGATCTCGGTCCCAGGAATCAATTCTACAGAAGGTTCTGCAGGCCGGTGATCGGTCCTCTTCCCTTTCTGTCTTCATCCCGCTCAGTCTGGGCTGCACCTTTTCAAGCTCCCTTAAGGAGATGTGCCAGTCTCTCCCCACCAAAGAAGATGGTCCCTCGGGCGCGAATGTCTCTCACTCCCGTAAAAAGGACAAGGAGCAAAAAGAAGGTTCGTCTCATCGACGATGTTCTTGGGATCTGAGAGATCTCGGTCCCAGGAATCTGCTGTCTCAACCTCGGTCGAGATTGCGGCCTCGGCCGCTGGCTTCATGGTACTCCCCTCAGGCCAGCCAGCCAAGACACAGGACGATGACCCAGTTGAGATTATAATCGACCCCATCAACCTGTTGTCACTCGATGAGGTCGACAGGTCCTTGTTCAGGACCCAGGTCCTGACTGGACCCTACTGAGGGGGAGACCCAGCCCTGACCTGGAAGAGACGCGGTTTTCTCTGGCTCCTTCCGAGCAACCCCAACGGCCAAAGTTGAGGCCTCGGACTCCTTTGACCGATAGGCTGAAGAAAGCACATAAGCACTTCAAGAAGCAGCGCCACCAGCATTTGTTCTTCATCCTTCTCGGAAGAGGAGAAGCTTCGACGCAGGCTGAGTCGACGCTACAAGGACTTGATGTGGCAGCAGCTGATTATGGCCAGCCTGAAGTCGACTCTGGCTTCCACTCAGCCATTACTTGGCTGGCGCCTTCCAGGCCAACACCGACTCCCCAGGAGCCGGTCGATACCGTCCTTCTGCCTACGAAGCTGGTCAAGACCCTCCCGGCTCGTCGAACCATCTTCTCCACCAATTCAGGTGGAACTGCCAACTAAACAGCTTATCTCCGGGTCTCCTGCCAAGGAGTTTCGACCCGTCAAGGGCCTTCCGCATAGGCTGTCTGTGATCCTCAATCCCGACCGTCCTAGGCAGTTGGAAGGCGACTCAGGTGGCCGGCCGATCTATCCGGAGTCCGATTACTCTGACCTGCATTCTCGTCCTTTGGACTGCGAATCCATAGGGAGTGTCTCGATGGAGGAAAGTCCCACTTCCTTCATGGGTATCCTCCATCTCATCTCCGAATCCACGGGGATGCCCTTGGAGCCTGTTCAGAAACGGGCCGACTGTCCCCTAACTGATATCCTCAAATGGGGGGGATTCTCCGACAGAGGCCTTCCCTGTGGCCGAGGCCATTGTTGGCCCGGCTTTGGAGCTGTGGCAGCACCCAGTCTCTTGCCCAGCGCCTTCAGTCCGGATGGCCCGCAAGTACACGGTCCCCATTGGCTCCCTCTCGGGATTCATAGAGCACCCCTCAGCTGAGGGGTTGGTGACCGAATCTGTGTTTAGGTGCTCAGGGAATTCAGGAGACACCGATAGACCCCCCCCCCCCAAAACAAAGAGTCCAGAAAACTGGACCATTCGGCCCGGAAAGTCTATGCTGCGTCTTCACTTGGCCTTTGTCAGGCAAGCTCGACCATCGTGATGGCGTACTTTTCTCATGCCCTCTTGGGCTCTCTGGATGACGTCCTTCCTCATCTCCCCACAGCCCTCCAGACCACAGTGAAACAGGTCCATGACCAGGGCCGGATGGTTGCAAAACAGCAACTCCAGATGGCTCTGGACATCAGGGGCTCTTGCTCCTGCACGGTGGTGGCTGCTGTTGCCATGCACCGCAGGGCCTGGCTGAGGGTCTCCACCTTCACGGCAGACACTCAGCACAAATTGACAGACGTTCCCTTTCTGGACACTGATCTTTTTGGTCCAGGAGTGGCGCGTCACCTCCAGTGTGTAGAGAAGTCCAGTGCCACCTTGGACTCTCTAACTTCTGCTCGGGAGGAATCCCAGGGTTCCAAAAAGCAGGAGAGAAAGCCTTTTCAGCCTTCTGCCCCAGCGACAAAGCAGCTCCACTTTCGGTCGGGACAGCAACAGCAGCAGACTCAACCTTGGCACCCTTGGCCCAAATCAGGGTCTTCTGCAGCCCGTAAGCCGAAAGGGGAAAGGTCCCAGTGGTCCCCAAGCCGGATCCTCCTCCAAGCCTGCACAGTGATGGGATGAGGGTCTCCAATCCTGTACCGGTCACACCAACTCAAGGTCCTCCTATGGGGGGCTGGCTCTGCCACTTCCTTTCTGCCTGGTTTGCTGTTACAATGGACAAGTGGGTCTAGGAAGTGGTTGGCCAGGGGCTGCCTCTGGAATTCGAGCAGTATCCACCAAGCTGAGCCCGTGTCCCATGGGAGGAAATGGTTTCCATGCACACTCAGTTGCCTCTCTGAGACGACATCGCTCAACTCCCCCACAAGGAGGTAGTGGCCAGGGTTGCGGATCCCCCTGTCAACCCAGGGTTCATTTGCAGGTACTTCCTGGTCCCGAAACGGATGGGGGTCTGGTGCCCCATTCTAGATCTGCACAACCTGAACCAATTTCTGAGGTCTCGCACATTCAGGATGGTAGTAACTCTGTCTCAGATCATACCATCTCTTGAGCAGAACATGTGGTTTTGCTCTCTGGATCGGCAGGATGCGTTCTTTCCCATTCCGATCCATCCGTCTCATCGAAGGTTCCTCTGCTTTCAAGCAGAAGGAGCCCTCGTCAAGTTCCAAGCCATGCGGTGTGGCCTGTCATTGGCCCTCCGGGTCTTCACCAAATGCATTGCAGTGGTGGCAGCCCATCTTCGGCATTGAGGGGTCATAGTGTACCCCTATCTCAATGACTGGCTCATAGTGGATCCCTTCTTACAGGAGGTGGAGAGATCCAGGGATCTGGCTCTCCAGACCTGCATCGAACTTGGTCTCCTCATCAGCGAGACCAAGTCAGAACTCGTGCCTTCGCAGGTGATCTGCTTCATCAGGGCAGAGTTCAACTCTTGTTGAGCCAGAGCCAGGCTCCCAGCGGACAGGGCGGAGGTTCTCTCCTCCTTGCCCAAATATATCTGGTTGGGCACTTGCGCCCTGCCCAGGACTTCCTGCACCTTCTGGGTTACATGGCAGCCTGCACCTCAGTGGTCCAATGGGCCCAGTAGCATATGCGCCCCCTTGAATGGGAGTTGGCCAGGCAGTGGACTCAGCGACATGGTCATTTCGACCAGCTGGTCACTGTGACCCAGAAGATGTGGAACGCTCTCCAATGGTGGACCATCCTAGAACACCTGCAGAAGGGGATCCCATTTGTCCACCCCGAGCCAAAGGTCATTCTTACAACCGACGCCTCTCTCACGGGCTGGGGTGCCCACATGGGGAATCACAGAGTCCATGGGCTCTGGACCCCTGAGGAATCCCGATTTCACATCAACCAGCTGAAGCTCCAAACAGTTTGGCTGGTGCTGGCTGCATTTGCTCCATTGCTTCGGGGTCAAGTGATGCAGGTCCAGATGGACAATACCACGACCATCTACTATCTCAACAAGCAGGGTGGGATGCACTCCTGGCTTCTATGCAGGGAAGCGCTCTGCATCTGAACCCTTGTGAGCCAACTGGAGGTGGATCTCCTAGCCATCCATGTGGCAGGAGCCTCAAATCAACTGGCAGATGCCCTCAGCCACGTGGGCGAAGTGTCCCACGAGTGGTCTCTCCATCTGGAGGTAGAACACAGCCTGTTCTCCCAGTGGAGTACCCCTGAGGTGGTCCTGTTCACCTCAAGGGAGAACACCAAGCTGAGACTGTTTCATGCCCACCCCCCCTCAGCAGAGTTCACTGCAGGGGGATGCCGTCTCGAGGCCATGGACCCCAGGCCTCTTCTTTGCCTTCCCTTCACTTCCTGAGATCCACAAGGTGCTCCTCAAGGTTAGGTGGGACAAGGCACAGGTGATCCTGGTAGCCCCAGACTGGCCTAGCCAGTTCTGATATCCAGATATCCTCAGCCTCAGCACCAGTCCTCTGAGGCATCTTCCAGTGCCCCCGACCTGCTCTCTATCAGGTATTCTATCCAGACCTTAAGTTCCCTGCACCTGACAGCCTGGTTCCTGAGCGGCTAGAGTTCCAGGCTTTGGGTCTCTCTGAGGATGTCCTCAACGTTGTTGAGGCCTCTAGGAAGGAGTCGACCAGGAGGTGCTACGCCTTCAAATGGAAGAGATTCTCCATTTGGTGTCAGGGCAAGGGCTTGGACCCTTCATTCTGTTCGGTGGCTGGCATCCTCAACTTCCTTTGGTCTCTCTCCAAAGGAGGCCTTCGGTCTACGACCCTTAAGGTGCACCTGGCAGCCATCTCTGCTTACCAGGCATAGGCCGGTCAGCAGAAGGTGGCACAGGAGAAGATGGTCTGGCGTTTCTTTAAAGGCCTCGACCACATTTCCCCTCTGGTGCATGAACCACCACCACCATAGGATCTACTGCTGGTACTGGCAAAGCTCATGGGCAAGCTATTCGAACCAATGCACAGGTGTGAGATGTCACACCTGTCGTGGAAAACCACCTTCCAGGTGGCCATCACGTAAGCCAGAAGGATTGGGGAGCTCCAGACACTTTCTGTTGAGTCTCCCTACTTGGTCTTCCACAGGGACAAGGTTATCCTGTACCCCCAACCGAAATTCCTTCCGAAGGTGGGGTCAGAGTTTCACCCCAACCAGGTGTTGTCTCTGCCGGTTTACTACCCCATTTACACCTCAGAGGCCGACTACAGGCTCCATACCTTCGACCTGAGATGAGCGCTTTCTTATTACAAAATACGCACAGCTGGAATTTGGGGAGAGGTTCGCCAGCTGTTTGTCACCTACGCTGAAGCTGCACCTGGCAGACCTGCAGCTAAGCGGACAATTGGCAGATGGATTACATCTTGCATTGATCTCTGCTATCAGTTGGTGGACAAGGAGGCTCCCATAGGGATAAGAGCTCATTCCACCCGCCATATTGCTGCATCGGTGGCTGCTTCTAGGGCCGTCCCTATCCAGGATATCTGCAGGGCTGCTACCTGGAAGTCAGCCAACACCTTCATTTCCACTACCACATCTATCTAGAGTCATGCAAGAATGCTGGTTCTAGGAGCGTGGATATGTTGTTCATCCACACTTCTTGGCATGTCCCCTTCCACTTTAAATCTTGCCGGAAGTCTTCAAGCTGGCTCCTGCCACCCACCCGGGTGGTATATACCTCGGCTCCGCCCCATGACACCAGATCTTCCTTTCCGCTGGAAGATACAGGGTCCCTCGTGCTCTCAGCGTATTGCAGGCCCTGGATTCTAATCATCGTTTTTTACCGAAAATTAAACTCGTTTGAGTCAGTGATTGCGCTTTCGTCGCATCTAACATGGAGGAAAAATCTTCCCTTGGATTTTGCCAGTGCCCCTGCGGCCAGAAGATATTGCGCACCGATCCTCACATCACGTGCGTCTACTGCCTAGGTGTCGGCCATGACACCTCGTCATGCGGTTTTTGCCTGGCTTTCCATCCCAACATCCTGGACGACCGCAAGGCATGCTTGAAGCCGGGGAGACTGGAGAAAAGGAACCCACCAGTGAAATCAGAAAGAGGCGAGGTGGGCGGTTTCCACGGCTGCGGGATCCGCCAAACAGCTGGAACAGATGAAGGCGTTAGAGGAGGAAGCAAATCGCACTTCAGCCAGTTGAAGCTTCTTTGTTCCTCTGAACCTTGACTCACCTTCTCGGCCTCGATTCTCCAATCTCTGTTCCCTAAGTAGGGAGTGTGCGCCTCGCCGCCCTCCTCCCGGAGAACTACTAGGAGTCTGCCAAACAGTGTAGCTAGAACTACATAAACACGATCGTAGAAGAACAGGTTACTCACCTGTAACAGTAGATCTTCCACGGAGTGGTCTCTTGCAGTAGGTAATACTTTTGGGTATCCAGCCGAGGTCGCTGTGGCACACGGCAGCTCCTCTAGCAGTTTTTCACCAGGGACCGCCCACACATGACATCAGCTTCCTGTTTCCTATATAAGCTTGGGCGGTGCCTGGTACCTTCAGTTCATTTTCCCGCCGTCTTCAGCTCGCACAGCAGCTAGTGCAACTTCTGTGTAGCAGTCATCAAGAAATTTGGAACGAAGACGAATGTCTACAGATTCTTCAACAAGCATTATTTAATTCCTGCCATTGCGGTAGGAAGATATACCACTTTAACAACCACACACTTTGTGTAAGGTGTCTGGGACCCACACACAGCACCAGTTCCTGCACTTTGTCAGGTATTTAATCAGGCAACTTGACGACGGTTGCTTGAAATTCAATGTCTTTTAATGGAGCAGAAAATGTCTCTGTCGGAGAACCAGGAGGCTCATACCAAGGGCTCCCCTCTTCTGGTTCTCATTCCAGGCAGAAAAAGGAGAAACCCTCCACACACTCCTTGCATCGTCGCCCGTCGACGGCCACGGTTTCAGATGTTCCTCCGTTGACGGGGCGTCATCCAAACACTTCTTTGTCGTCGAGGGCTCATACCCTCTCATCGACAATGCTTTCCAGCGCTTTACATTTAGCTAAATATACAGCTGCTCCGTCGACGGGGACTCCTCTCCCGTCAACATTTGACAATTTAAGTGAAAATAACTCCTTTTCCCCAGCAGATCCACTGACGAGACCCCGCATTCCTCAGGGGAACCTATGGCTTATGCCTTATTGACTGCCCCTCCACCTTCGCAGGTGCCTTCCTATAGGGGTCAGGTGGACAGAGATCGGGACCCTGGTCTTTACCACCCAGGGCGAGACCTGCTCATACTACTCAGCCCATCCCCTCTATCACCCCACTTGTTTCCCAACACCCCTTCCCCCTTCTTCACAAGAAAGGGACATCATCAATGTAGTACGACATGTCTTGCATGCCATGCGGCACTCCCAGCCCTCTGAAGAGCTGGGTGATCCTCCCCGATCTCCTCATCCTCCTCCTCAGCCTGAAAGATTCCATACTGACAGGGATACCTTGCCACCCTGGTCTCCTCCTCCTTTCATAGAGGACTATTTGTCAGATGACCAAGATTTACCGCCTGATTTCCCCAGTGATCTTGAGGATGAAGAGTTCCAAGATCTGGATTTTCCCAATCCTGAATCTCCCTATTCGGAAATCTCTTCTCTGGATGAGGACCTGCCTATACCTTCAGCAGCCTCTCCTCCAGAGGACCCGACCTTAAGTGAGATGATGGCTCAAATACAAAAGGTCATGGGATTCTTGATCACTGAACATGACAAACAACGTAAGGATATGGCAGAATACCTTGAATTACCTGAGGAGCCCGTTGTAGTGGTTTCCCCACTAATACCGACTTACCCCAGAATGCCATGCTGGCTACTTGGCATCAGCCTTCCGCTGTTACAGCTGTTCCCTGCAAAGTGGATCGTCTATATCAGGCTCCTCTGGACCACCCCTTTCTGTCCAGTATTCCAGAGGCAGATTCTGTGATCATTACTGCCGCTCATGACTGTACCAAAAAACCCAAGCACATGAGCTCCTTACCCCCTGATATGGAATCCCAAAGAATTGACTATCTGGGGAAAAAGGTCTTTTCCTCAGGTTCCATGAATATCAGAATCTTGAACTATATGAGTCATATGATTAAATATCAATGTACCCTTGGGTCCTCTGCCATTGAGCTTATCAGTAAACTTCCTCCCTCACAGGAAAGGGATAAATTATTGGCTACAGTGACAACTAGTAATTCTATCTCCCACCACCTTCTCAGGTCAAGAATATGATGCCGTAGATACCTCAGCCTGACTATCAGCCACTGGTATCACCTTGTGTCACCATGCTTGGCTTCGCCTTTCAGGCTTTAAACCTGATATACAACATAAAGTAGCTAATGCCCCCTTTAACGCATCCAAGCTGTTCGGGCCAGGTACTCCAACTCTACTGGATGACTTACAGGCATCAGGCAGAACCCTCCGTACGGTCCATGGCATGTACCATACTCCATCTACAACCTTCCGTACTCAACATTCCTCTTATTCCAAAAGGGGTGGAAGATACAGAGGTAATAATAAAGGCAGCTTCAGAGGTCATGCTCAGTCCACCAGAGGCAACACCTCTGCCGTCTGGGGTGCCTGCTCCCGCCCTTCGGATGGTGCTACGCAGCCCATCTCCCAGTGACCCACTAGGGCTTTCCCCCCACCTCCCCGACCAGGCCTCGGAGGCTATGGGGGGTCATTTTTCCCTCCATCTGGAGGCCTGGCAAACGATCACTTCAGACAAATGGGTACTTCAGATTATACAAAAGGGTCATATTCTGGAGTTCCTCTCCACCCCATGCCCTTGTCCTCCACGGAAGATTCATTATCCTCCAGATCATATACCCATCTTACAGGAAGAATTGAGGGCCCTTTTGACCAAAAAGGCTGTTGTACCGGTGCCCCTTCTGGAACATCAAATGGGATTTTACTCCCACTTCTTTCTGGTACCCAAATGAACGGGAGACCTCAGACCAATAATGGATCTCAGACAACTGAATCTTTACATTCAGTACAAACATTTTCACATGATCACCCTACCCGCCATTATGCCAATCCTGAAACAGGGCAATTGGCTTTGCATCCTAGACATGAAGGATGTCTACTTACTTATCTCTATCCACCCTTACCCACCACAAATGTTTGCACTTCCACCTACTGGGTCAAAATTACCAGTTTCGAACACTCCCTTTTGGCCTCTCATCAGCCCCCAGAGTGTTCACCAAGTGCCTAGCGGTGGTGGCAGCAGCCTTATGAAGAAAAGGGCACTTCATCTTTCCATATGTAGACGATTGGCTAATCAAAGCAGACTCCAGAGCAGCTCTGCTTGCCTCCCTAGATGCTACCCTGAAAATGTTCGCAGATCTGGGAATCACAGTCCATTGGCCAAAGTCCAGTCCAAATCCAGCACAGTCTCTCCTATACATTGGAGTTGTCCTAGATACAGTTATAGAAACATAGAAGTTGATGGCAAATAAGGACCGCAAGGCCCATCCAGTCTGCCTATTTCTTTTTCTACCTTATGAATGTGCCATCGGCCTTTGCTCTGTCAATGGCCTATCTATTCATACTCATCTGTATTGCTCCCTTATGCCTATCCCATGCCTGTTTGAAGCCCTGCACTGTATTCATATCCACCACTTCCTGAGGTAGGCTGATCTTCCTTGCCAATCTTCACCATTCATTACTGCTTGGGGTTAAGCCGGGCAATACCCTTCTGAGGAGTTTTTGTTTTGAGTTGGCTCTATGACGCCGTCCTCGAGGCGGCGCACTGCGTCCATGCGCGAGGGACGGCCGTTAGGAGCCGCCGGACTCCTCCTCCATCTCAGTTCTGTTTCTCCCGCCGTCAGGCTGCACCTGCTCTTGCAGCAGTGGCGTATAAGCGTCAGTTCTTCGGATTCGTCCCGACTCCTCATCTCGTGTTCTCAGACATCCACTCGACGCCGTATACCGGTAAGACCATTCCTTTTTATTTCTATCTACGGCACCGAGTGTTTTCCTACTTTTTTTCCTCAGTTAGTTCGCATCATGTCCGGTTCTGGAGCAAGGCTTAAGTCGAAGGCGGGCCGCACCCCTATGCGTCGGTGCTCCTGTGGCCGGCATTTTTCTGTCTCGGACCGGCATGATGTCTGTCTCCATTGCCTGGGACCCAACCACGACATGGACGCGTGCGACGCTTGTTTCTCCATGGACCGTCGTGTCCTCAAGTCCCACACGTTCAAGCTCGGCAAGGCTCCGCCGACCTTGAGGATGGCGTCGCTCAGGGATTCCCAGGTAAGGTCTCTAGGCCCTTCCCTGGGTCCCTCCGGGCCTATGGTCAGCGGAGGAGGCTCCTCCTCTTCTCTTGCCGAAGGAAGCTTCTCTCGCGAGTGTCGGGAGCGTCGTGGTCCCCGGGCTGATGGCGGTGACACGCCTCATGATCACCTCCCCGGAGGGTGCAGGCTCCCCAGTGTCGGGCCCTTGATTTCTGGGCGGGCACCAGTGGACCCTCGACACCACCCTCCGGCACCGTTTCGGATCCGTGCCGGTGATCGAGACGGCGCCGTGGGTGGCGCTGCCTGGCCCCTGGTGCTGCGCGGCGCGGTGAGCCGTCTCCTCGCCGGCGCGAGTCAGTTTCCGATGCCAGGAGGCGGCGCAGTGGGCTGGCTGGTACCGGGGAGTAGGGGCCGGGCCTGGCTGTCGGCGGGTGGGCGGGGGTCGTCCCGGCACGCCCTGGCACGGCACCGTTCGGCGGTGCCGTTGCTTCAAAGTTCCCGGAGTTGCCAGCATTGAGGTTCTGCTGGTCTCATCTTCTTGGAGGCCGATGGCTAGGATGTGGACCCATCCTGGCACCCTGACTCTTGATCCGGGGTCCCCGATAACTGAGGTGCCAGGCAGCGCCAGCGGGCCCTTCCTGTCCCTCTCCCGTCCTCCCTGAGGGCTCTCGGGCTGGGGTGGCCTGGGTCCCAGGGGTGATGTAGTGGGGTCTGAGGAGGCTTCCCCTCCTGGGGACCTGTGACAGCTGCCTCCCGGGTGCTGTTGCCTCCCTCTGGGTCTTGGGGACACTGCAGTCGAGGAGGAGGGCTCTTTGATCCGAGGGTTGAGGGAGGGGGACGGGGCCCCAGTCTCTGTCGGCCGCTTCTGGTGGGTGGCTAGGAGCCGTGGCGCGAACCCGGCCCCTCCCTCCTGGGCTCTAGGGTGCCCTCCGGTGGCGTTGCTGTGGACTGCCCTTCTGGAACCATGCAGTCCCGGGTTCGTCACAGGGGAGGTTCTCCCCCTGGGCTCTTCCAGGCATCGCTTTCTCAGGGTTCCATCTTGCGGCCTGGTTTGTTGTCCGGGATCCCTCCAGCTCGGGCTCCGTTCCCCGGATTTCAGAGTCCTGGCAGAGGTCAGTTGCCTCTTCATAGGTGCCCTTCTCCAGTACCTCTGCATCCACCCCCCGCGCTTCCAGGCCATGTCGGTCCTACGGGTCCATTATCCTGGGAGCAGTTCAGGGGTTCTGCGGCGACCTTCCCCTCATCGTTAGATGTATGCATGGCGGGTCTTCGACTCTCCCACGCTGCAGGAATCCTCTGGACATTCGAGCTCTCCATCATCCTCGTCTTCCTCCTCTGAGGAGAGGAACCCTTGCTCATCTTTCTTCCAGACGTGATTTCACTGAATATCAGCGATTCCTCTCGAGGATGGTGAGGACCTTTGAATCTATTATGTAAGGAGAGACAATACGAAAGGCAGCAGTGAATTCCTTGGAGAATTCAGTGCCTCTGCAGTCGGTACCTTCCTGGCTATCCTTCCAGGAGCGTCTATCCGTTCCTGGCGATGTCCAGCCGCCCCTTTCTCCAGCCCGGCTGACTGCCGTCGTAGGTATTGTGCCCCCTCGGAATCCCTGGGTACTCTTCCCAACCCGCCCTTGGGCTTGGTGTACCTAGAGACTCCTTCCGGGCGCCGCTGCCTGGTGCACAACCGCCCACCAGATTCGAATTCTCTACAGTTCGACCGGTGGGGGCGAAGAGTGTTCTCTTCTTCTCGTGCGGTAGCTTGTATTGCATCACATCAGGTTCACCACGCTGCCTACAATCGGCATCTGTGGTCGATGCTCTCCCAGCTCCTAGCATCAATGCCTGATACGGAGCAAACCAGACAAGCTATTGCCCTCTCCGCTATAGGCCTGGAGCTGGCAAGACACCAAGCAAGGGCATCTTACGACGCCAATGAGGTGGCTTCCAGGCTTGCGGGAACAGCGATCTGCATTAGGCAGACGGCATGGCTTTGTCTATCAAGGTTGTCACCCCTGGCCCGGCATAGGGTGATGCGCTCCGCTTTCCGGGGGACCCGTCTTTTTTCCTCCAGAGCTAGGAGACTTTTGCAGGGGCTTCCTCCGTCTCCCCGTCCTCGGGAGGCACCTCCTAGCTCTTCTCCCACATAGGCTTCTCTCTGTACTAGCCAGGGTCTTCCCTTCTGTTTCTCACCAACAGGAGGCTGGGGTCTTGTTCCTCAGGGTTCTCGCTCCCCTTTTTAAGGGGGAGGGGAGCAGTACTCTCCCAGGCAGTAATGAATGGTGAAGATTGACAAGGAAATATGAAAAGTGCGTACCTACCGTAATTCTTGATCTTCTCTTGTATCTTCACCATTCATTACTGATACCCACCCACCTTCCCCTCAGTGGCCTCCTTCTGTGGCGTCTCCCCCTCCAGCCTTGTTCCTCTTACTCCCTTGGCCTTTATGCCAAAAAAAAAAAAAAAATTTTCTGTTTTTCCCATTCTTGGTGGATGGATCCCAGGGATTTACTTCACTCTAAGATTGATTGGCGTTTTGCTTATAAAAGTGCTGAGTCGTTAGGGAGATGCATGGCTCTTGCCTCGCCGTGTTGGCAGGTGCAGCACTTCTAGGGACTCTGTGTAAATACTGTCTGTACAGTTAGTATAGTCCCAAGAGAAAAAAAAAAATTGCTAATCAATTATTTAAAACCCTGGACCCCTTTTTCCTCAAGGTAAAGAGGAGTCAATGCAGTTACAAATTTCTTTAATTCTGAGGAACTCTTTCTGACTGCCCTCAGGTGCAATTCCTTGCCTCCTCAGGTCATGTTGTTCCACAGCCTGGTGGCCATGCCCTGTCTCGGCACCTTCAACTTAGGATCCCTTGGCAGGCATTATTTTCAAAAAGCTTTTACAGCTGCTGGCTGACCTTGTCAGCTTCAGCCTCTGTCTGCCTTGTCATAGCAAGTCTGATTGGGTCCATCTCTATTTTTCTTACAAACTGCCTTCGAGAAAGGCTTAGTTTTTCCATGCTCTTCTATGGTAGCACTTATCAAGGTGCTAGGAACTTAGTCCTCTTCCTGGATGGCGCTCTTCCGAACAGGTTCTGCTCAGTCAGTCCAGGAGCCCTCAACTGGGATGAAGAGACTTGGCATGTTGAGGTCCAAAGCCTCTGCCTCTCTTGGTCTGTTTAGCAGGTTCGGTGGAACCTCTCCTCAGTCCTACCAACGGGGATTCTTGCTCCCTCATTAATTTCGAGCCTATAAGCCTCTCAACCAACAATGCTCGACAGGCACTGTTCTCCTTCTCAACATGCCACTCTTTCTTTCTTCTTCCTTCATTCCTCTCTTTCTCCTTCCCTCTCTCTCTCTGTTCCTCCCTAGAGCCGCCCAGAAAGGAGGCCCTCACGGTCCTAGGGGTAGAATTCTCTCTCCTCTGTCTATTCTCCATCGGCTTATTCCTTTTTCAGTTTATTTCCTTTCCTTTTCTATCCTTGGCTCTCTGCCTCGCTTTCTTTTTCTCATACTTTATTTTGCCTCTCCAGCTAACAGAACTGAGATGGAGGAGGTCATTGACTCCCTAGCCGTCCCTCGTGCATGGCCTTGATGCGTAGCCCTTGAGGAACCACGGCGGTTGGAAACCAACTCAAAAACTCTCGTGGCGGGTCGCGGCGCCTCCGGCTTAACTAAGCAGTAATGAATGGTGAAGATACAAGAGAAGATCAAGAATTACGGTAGGTACGTAATTTTCATTTCCATGCATCCACCACCCTTTCTGTGAAAAAACTTAGATAGCCAGGGCTTACCTCCCACCCGCCTGGCAGGACGTGCTTATGTCTCTGGCGTCACACGTATACAGACTGAGAAAATAGTTACAGCCCAACAAATGCGCCTTTTTGGTCACATATCCACTGTCGTCCCTATGGTGGCATTCGCCCATCTCCACATGAGACCTGACCAGTGAAGCCTCCAGAATCAATGGTCCCAAAAAACAGGATAGTTCGAAGACAAAATCAGGGTCACTCCATCTTTGAAGTCAACCCTGACATGGTGGACAATCAGAATCAATCTGAATCAAGGAATGCCCTTCCGGTCCCCCCCCCCCATGCAAACGGTGACCACGAATGCTTCCTTACAAGGATGGGGCATGCACTTAGGTCCTTATCAGACCCAAGGCCAGTGGCCCGCTTCTCCCCCTCAGTCTCGCATCAGTCTCCTAGAGATGAAAGCGGTCTGTCTAGCCCTCCAGTTGTTCCGGCCCTACCTTGCGCCAGGATCGTTACTGATCCAATCAGACAATACTGCAGTAGTGTTCTACCTCAACAAGCAAGGGGGTATGAAATCTCGCACCCTATGCATGGAGACCCTTGTAGCTGGGCAAGAAGCCATTCGGCACTTCCTGAAACTAACAGCTGTCCACCTACTGGGACATTGCAATCAGTTAGCCGACCGGCTGAGTTACCAGTCCACAACTCAAGAATGGACACTTCATGAGCAAGTGCTCCAAGAAATCTTCAACCTTTGGGACACTCCACAGCTGGATCTGTTTGCTTCCCCAGTGAATTACCGTCTTCCCACGTATTTTTCCATTATCCTGAACAAAAAGGGAATGTGTAGATGCCCTGTCCCAACCATGGCGAGTACTCTTCTTATATGCTTTCCTCCCGTTCCCTCTTCTGCAACAGACTCTACTGAAACTACAGCTAGAACCACCCACAATAATACTCAGAGCCCCATTGTGACCTCGCCAAACGTGGTTCCCCTACTCCTACAACTGTCAGTATAGGACCCCGTTCCGTTGCCGATCGGATCAGACCTTTTGTCTCGGTGTCAAGGGTCTCTCCCACATCCCAGCCTGAAGGCTTTACACCTTCATGCTTGGCTCCTGGGGATGCTTTCATAACTAGACTACAAGTGTCCTCTCCTGTTGCCAATATTCTCTTGGCCTTCCATAAGCCAGCAACAAGAGCAACATACAATTCCAAATGCAAACACTTTTCCATATGGTCAGCCTCTCGATCTGTGGACCCTTACTCTTGTCCACTGACAAAGGTTCTGGAATACCTGGCCTCACTGTCTGAGTCTGGTTTAAGTTGCTCTTCCATCAAAGTCCACTTGACCGCCATCTCGGCTTTCCATGAACCTCTGGATGGCAGGTTACAGTACCAACATCGTACAGGTATGATGTTTTTGAAAGGAATGTTACATATTAAACCTCCTATTAGAAGACCCACTCCTCTGTGGGATCTCAATTTTATCATAGAAAAGTTTACCCTTGAGCCTTTTGAACCAGCAGCCACTTGTGACCTTTATTTTCTTTCATGGAAAACCCTATTTCTGGTGGCTGTCACTTCTGCGCGACATATTTCCGAGCTTCATGCCCTCATGTGTAGGGAACCTTACTTGATTTTCAAAAAAGACAGGGTGGTCTTTCGTACCAACCCTTCCTTCCTTCCTAAAGTAGTCTCCGAACATACTTTAAATCAATCCTTGGAGCTTCCGGTCTACTATCCTAACTGCTCCAATCAGGGTGAACATCTACTACATACTTTAGATGTCCATCGTATATTACGCTACTATACTAATCAGACGCAATCGATTAGAAAGACGTCTCAACTGTTCATCTCTTTTGTCATGGGTTGCGATGGCTTCCCAGTTTCTAAACATACTCTTTCATCCTGGTTGGCAAATTGTACTACATTTTGTTACAAAAAATACAAGAAGCCTTTACCTGGACCTGTCCAAGCCCACTCCACTACAGCTATGGCCACCACTGCGGCTTGCTTTAAAGAAGCCTCCATTTCATGTATCTGCAATGCAGCTACCTGGTCCACGATTCATACATTCACAAGGTATTGCAATCTGGACATTGCCTCACGATGTAGGGTGGTCTTCAGCCGTGCAGTCCTACAAGGTCTCCTATCATAACTGTCCTCCGACATGGGCATATTGCTTGGGATTCATCTCAAAACTGTTACCTACTGCAAGAGACCACTCCGTGGAAGATAGTACAGTTATGTAAAAACTTACCGTAACAGTAGGTCTTTGAGGAGTGTCTCTTGCAGTAGGTTTGTTCCTGCCCTCTGTCCCCCTCCTTCTCTAAGAGAGCAAATTCTGGTCCAGTGACTTAGGGTTGGGACTCCTTTGGTACCGTGGCTTCCCCTCGGTCCTCACTTTGTAAGCTGAATCCGGCGAGGAAACTGAGGATACCAGGGACCGCTCATATTTATATAGGAAACAGGAAACTGATGTCATGTGTGGGCGGCCCCTGGTGAAAAACTGCTAGAAGAGCTGCCGTGTGCCACAGCGACCTCTGCTGGATACCCAAAAGTATTACCTTCTGCAAGAGACACTCCTCAAAGATCTACTGTTTCGGTAAGTTTTTACGTAACTGTACTTTCTAGGAGTGGTATAGATTGCTCATCCACACGAACCCACCCAACCTCCCCGGCTTTGACACACAACCCTCTGCTTCCAGCGGGCAATATCTGGTGTCAAGGGGCGGAGCCAAGGGATATACCATCTGCGTGGGTGGGAGGGGCCAGCTTTTAGACCTTCTGGCAAGATTCTTAAAGGGAAAGGACATGCCAAACAGTGTGGATGAACAACATATTCCACTCCTAGATCTACTGTTACAGGTGAGTAACCTGTTCATATCTCTCGGACCAAGGTGGTGCGAAAATCTGACCAGTTGTTTGTGGTTTTCACACCCAGACGCAAGGGTACGGTCATCTCTAAACAGGGCCTTTCCAAATAGTTGGCTAATTGCATCTTGTTCATCTATCAGACATACGAGAACCCCCTTCCGGGGGAAGTTAAGGGTCACTCAACCCATTGCATGGCTGCATGCATGACCTTCCTACGAGACATATCCGCCTCGGACATTTGTGCCGCTGCCACTTGGTCTTCAGGCCATACTTTCACCAAGCAGTACAGTCTGGACATTGCCTCTAGGTGTAGAGCCGGTTTTGGACTTGCTGTCCTGCAAGGCCTGTTATCATAACTGGCTCTCTAGTTGGTAGACACTACGCCTCCCAGACCGTAGTCTCCGACTTGCTTTTCTTGACTGCTTGGTATTCAGTCCTATCAATGAAGAGCTACTGCAGGAACCCTCCCCAGCTCCTGTTTTTTCCTGTTCCTTTTCAGGGCTCTTACCAGCAGCTCTGAGCTGTAGGAGTTATGCTTCTGTCTCCTGTCATCCTTAGAGGGAGCTACTGGAGGGTGGGCATGGGAACCGCCCCTATATACTGTCACGCTGACATCCCGTCATATGATGCCGGGGCGGTCCCCAGCCATAGATCGCTAGCTAGAAGTTTGCCGTGTGGTCCTGACACCAGAGGGCGCAGTCCTATCAATGAAGACCTACCGCAGGAGCATCTCTCGAAGATCTACTGCTACGATAAGTTCTTACATAACTGCTATTGGTAGCAAACTACATTATGTTTTGTTACCAGAAGTATGGCAAGGAACTTCCAAGAGTGGTTCATGGCCATTCCACCAGAGGATGGCTGCCTCGGTAGGCTGTTTCCATAATGTTTGAGCCCCAGAGATCTGTGCAGCAGCCACTTGGAGTTCAGTCCACACTTTCACCAAGCACTACAGTTTGGACATTGCCTCTAGGTGCAGAGCCAATTTTGGGCTGGCTGTGTTACAGGGCCTTCTTTCTTAGGTGTTTTCACCTCCACCTGGTTACTGGTTCTGTCAGTTTTGAAACTACTTGCTACTCGTCCTACCTGTTATGGTCTGCTGCAAGAGATTCCCCCCAACGTAAGATGGTACAGTTATGGAACAACTTACCATAACAGTAGATCTTCAAGAGGATCTCTTGCAGCACGCCTTGCTTTTCCCTCCCTCCATCCCCCCTAGGCCTGTTTTCCTGTTGTGCTTCCTGTCCAAGAGAAGACCTTCAGCCTTCTCTTTTCCTGTCTTTTTACTTGAACCTCGGGTTCCTCCTTGGTTCCCTCAGCTGGATATTCTGGGGTCTCCAGCAGGAGAACTGGGGAGAATGTGGGGGGCCGCCCACCTTTATAGGGTAGCTGATGTTAGAGAGTGACATCGGAGGTGAGCGGCCCCCTCTGGTAGACTGCTAGCTAGAAAGTTTGTGTGGTCCTAGTGCCTGATGGTGGAGTCCTATCTGTGACGGCCTACTGCAAGAGATCCCCGCAAAGATCTACTGTTACGGTAAGTTCTTATGTAATTGTACTTTACATTGCAATCTAGTTACACTATCCCTCTGTTTTCTGTGTCTCTATGCTTTAAGTATTTTTTCTGCCTGAACAAGCCGTTTTATAAGCACAATAACCATTTCAGGGTCTGTATTAAGACAGATTTTACTGCACTTCCCAGGTGGTTCAAAGCACTTGGCTGGGCCTCGTGCTTCACAGTGCACCTGCGATGTGTGTTAAGGTCTGTGTTACCGCACACCCTGTTGAGAATTTTTTTTTTTTTACTGATAAAACTCCTGTGTATGCTCCTGTTTCAAACTGACCTAGCCCTAACTCTCTAATCCCACCCCTCTCTCTGTTGTCCCTTGGGAACCTGGGGTCCACTCCAGCAGGGAGCACTTTCCTTTCAGTCTCACTTCCTAACCTCTTGTATTTTATTCTTCCATTTACTTTCTCCCTTTCTGGGAAATTTTCTGTGTGCCTTCTGTTCTCAAACTGCAAAGCCTTCCTCTTTCATCACCAGCTGAACCTTACTGGGTAACCTATACTTTCTACACCATATCTAGCCCCAACTATTGCCTCCTCCTCTCTCCACCTTCACTCTAGCTCCCCTTTCACCAAACTCCGCCTGGCTACTACTTGCTCTCACAGGACTTTATTCCTCATTGTTTGTATACTGCTCAGTCACTTTAAAAATGACCCGATTGTATTCGTTACATGTAAACTTAAATGCTGTATTGTTTTTGTCATATTTACCGCTGTTAATTGTTTCAACATTTACATGTAACTTGTATTATGTACAAATATGTTTTCTTGAAGTTTGTCTCTCTACCCTCCCAGGTCGTGCCTGAAAATAGTCTTTTTGGCTAGTGCACCTACCCGGTAAACAAAAACTAAATAAATAAACATAGTAACATAGTAATTTAAGGTCAGAAGGAAAGGAACTCTAGATCTATCATGTCTGCCCACCACACACACATTGTCTCTGTCTCATAAGCAGGGATGACTAAGTATGCCTCGCATACATCCATTCCTTTGTACTTATGTAAACAAATCTCTTATGGTCTGAGAATGGCAGATGAAAAAAATCAGGAATTCATTGTGTAATGAGGTGATTAAGTAAGAAGATTTTCTAGAAGCATTGCTTTCTGAGATGCTTTTAAAGGCTAGTTTAATTGCAAAACGATTACCAATCCAAATATTTACAGCACCACATTAGGTTTTAGGACAATCTGTTTGAGAGCTGGGTGCTAGCGGATAAGGCATTAGCTTTTCGCTGCTAGAGAGGAGACCTGGGTTTGACCTAGAGCCACAGCTCCTGTCAAAACTGAAATGCATTTGGCTGGCTGAACTCACTGCCTAGAGGACTGTGAATTCTCCTCGGAGGATGAGTACACTCCAAGGATGGCTGTATAAACTTTCATTTATCAACTGAAGATGTGCTGAAGAAACTTTTAAAACTAGAGACCAACACTTCCCTACATACTGTGTCACAATCAGTCCTGGACAACTTCTTTGGGAGCAGTCCAGGCTGAACTGTGGTGCAAGGTTGTAGTCTGTAGAGTACGCTCGTCCTTTGAAGAGAGCTGATAGCACTTTTGCTCTTTCTATGAGCAGCACCTGTGTTCGACCCTCTAGAGTCCTAGAGGATGATAGTTTCACATTGCCAGCACCAGTCTCCACACTGCCCTTTTACTCAAGCAGGTGGTCCTCTGGCATCAGTTAAAGCACATACAATAGTAACATAAAACCAAAAACTGTAAACCTGACCGAACAGTCAGCCATGATTATCTGGCTGATTCTTCACTGTTGCAGTCATAACTACTGATAAACAACCTGCAAAAGAAGTGTGTGTGGTACACGATATGAAGCCACTGAATAAAAACACGGTCATTTCTTTCTGATAGGATTTCTTACATTTAGATAAGGCTTACAGTACCAACAGTAACCTCAGGCTGCAGACATCTTGTGGCAGATAAGTTACACTGCAGTAGTAGAGCCCGAGGGACACTCACCTAACCAGTCGTTTTCAGAATCCCAGTCAGTAAATGTCCCCAGCCATGCAACGCATGGGGCTGGATCAGGCCCTTTAGGATCTGGCCTTATTTATTGCTGCATGCTGAGTCTCAGGATCTTCATGAATTTAGCTCTGCCAGTGATCCCAGGAGGTTCTGGAGAGATATTAAATCCCTTGTCAGTGGGTCCTCCCATCCGGGGGTCACGGACATGGTCATAAATGGAGTCTCCTGCAATAATCCCCATACTATAGCCAGCTCCCTAAATAATCACTTCTCAGACCTCTCGGCCTTCACTGCCCTCTTCCCATCTGATGAGAGCGTGCTCCACCCCCTTCCCTCCACTCGGCAGGAGGATCACCCTCCTCGGCAAATGTTTTACCTCAGGGCTGTATCAGTCCAGGACACGCAGAAATGCCTAGCTGGCCTCTCCCAGTACTCTAGTCCCGGCCTAGACAACCTGAAGCCTAAGCTACTAAAGCTTGGTGCTGCACACATTGCCTCACCAGTAGCCTACATCTTTAATCTATCCCTCGGACTGGGGACCATCCCCGATATCTGGAAAGAGGCGAGGATAGTCCCTGTACTGAAGCAGGGAAATCCTAAATTGCCAGACAATTATCGTCCACTTGCCATTCTCCCAACCCTTAGCAAGCTCCTCGAAAAGGTAGTGGCTGAGCAGCTCTCGGAGTATATCCACTCTCATGAGCTGCTGTCCCCGGGCCCAGCTTGGCTTTCGTAAGGGACACAGCACCACCACAGCCTTGATCTCGGTTACATCAAGTATCAGGACAGCCATGGACCAGGGCAAACTCTCTGGTGCCATATTTATCGACCTGTCCAAAGCCTTTGACCTCGTTGACCACAAACTGCTTGGTACACAGTTGTGGTCACTTGGTCTCTCCCCCCATGCCATGAAATGGCTTATGGGCTATCTGCATGGTAGAAAGCAGCGTACCTGCTTCAATAAAGTCCTCTCTGAGCCCCTACCGGTGACCTCCGGAGTGCCTCAGGGCTCGGTACTGGGTCCCCTCCTCTTCTCCCTCTTTATCAATCAACTACCCGTGGTGACTACCAACTGCAGAGTCACCATGTATGCAGACCTGGTAATTCTGGCCCACTCCCAGAATGCCACTACCCTAAACCAGTGCTTGTCTGATGACTTTAACAATGTATTGTCCTGGGTTACTAACCACAAACTGGTCCTGAACCTGAAAAAGACATAGGCTATGCTCTTTGGCTCAATGGCCAAAATCAAAGCCTCATCGGCCTTGTTAAACATCACCAGCACAGATGGACCCTCACTACCCGTAGTGAACTCCATCAAATACCTGGGGTTAACACTTGACCCCCAACTTGACATGGGAAGTCATATCCTTAACATCTGCAGGGCTGCGAACTGCAAACTGGGTCTGGCCTATAGGGCCAGGTACAACCTAACACCGGCGGCCAGAATTGCCCTTGCGAGTGTGCTTCTTCCCTCCCTCAGCTATGAGGCTGCACCTATTTTCGTTCCCCAAAGATTCAGCTCACTCGGTGGTACACGGCCTATAATAACATTTGTCATTTGCCTTGGTTGCCCCCCCACCTCACCCATTAATGTGAGCTATGAGAAACTCTGCTGGCTCTCCCAGCCAGATACCTTGATTTCGGGATGGGATGCCTCTCGGGGAAAGTGGTCAGAATCGGCATCCCCCAGGGGCTGGCCCGGCTTCTTCCTAAACTGGATCCCACTCCCTACCATCTTAGGTCTCTCACATCAGGGATGCTCAAAGTCCCTCCCACCTGTACCCTCATGGGGGATCGGGACTTTGCCATAAGCGCACCCAGACTCTGGAACTCCCTTCCTGGGGATATCCGATCTGCCCCCTCCTATCCAAGTTTTCGCAATTCCCTGTGGGGCTTGCTAAAACTAGCCTCAGAGTGTGACTGCCCCAAGCCTCCCTAGAGTAATGCATCAAACTGTCGGTCAAACTTCTCCAAGTTGCCTCCACTGAATCTGCAAGATACTTCCTGCGGTTCCAATGATTTCTGACTACTCCATTCTCTGCCCAGTTTCTAAAACTGGGGGCATTATTAACCACAACATTGCACCACGGTCATAGGTAGGAATGCATACTCCCAAGTGTCCTGATACTGCCTAACTTGTATGTCTTAGATAATGTGATGACCTGTAAATATCTGTCAGTGAACCAGCTAGTCTAGGGAGTGTCAACTATAATGTTATAAGTTATAATATGACCAATCCATTCCTTGGATAGTGCTCCACTACTACTGTATATGTTTCCTCTTATTGTCAAATGATGTATTTCTTTCCCATATGTTCGTTTGCTGTGACATAATGTACTATCATCCTCTTCGTACCTTGACTGTATTCCCCATGTTGTATTCTCCCAGGTCGTTACTGAAAATAGGCAAAATACTTGTCTAGTGTACTTACCCGGTCAACAAAAGCTAAATAAATAAACTCTTACGATAAATAAGTTTACTTTAACGGCTAATTACCATCTCTCTTGCTTGTGAGAAAGATGGTAATGACCTTTGACCCTACGACCTCCAGCCCACATGTACATACTCCAAGTAGCTTTATAATTTTTTAATGAGACTATATTGCAGCACAATCTCAATAGTTAGCCTCGTTCATTGTTCTACTGCTTTAAAATAACTACTACCACGGGTGACGTACAGTGCTCATCTGGGGAAAATTTCCCCATTACTGCAGATTGCTGCAGCAAGGCAGGTATGCATGCTGCAGCAACTCCATAGTTTTCAGTGGATATGTATTGCAATGTTATTTTAGTAAGTGCGCTAGACTTAAAATTCCCTTTTTAAGGCACGACCCGGGAGAGCACAAAATAACAACTGCACAACTAACAGTGATTAGAGTTACTGGTACAGGATTATATCCAGTGTATCTTGAGTACAAAATGAGAGAACATGTTTTACAGTATCTACACATAGTACAAAACAGTTAAAACCTATGAGCATTAAGTACAGGTACAGACACTGGAGTAGATACCTTAGATGGTCACATCAAAAGAGCATGTGAGATGAAGTTTTATGAAGGGAAGGGAAAGTACAGTTACATAAGAACTTACCATAACAGTAGATCTTCGAGAGGACCTCTTGCAGCAGGTCACACCTATAGAACTATAGCCACCAGGCACTAGGACCACAGGGAAACTTTATACCTAGCAGTCTGCCGTAGTGGGGGGGGCACCCATGACAGCATCACATGCTGACGACGTCCTTCCTATATAAGCGTGGGTGGCCCCATGCCCTCCTCAGTTCTCCCGCCGAAGTCCATAAGCAGAAAATCCCTAGCTGGCAAACTGAGAAGAAGTCGGAGGTTCACGCCAACAGCAGGAAAACAGATGGTTCACTGACAAAGAGAAAGGGAGACAAACACAGAGAGTCCCCTAGACAAAGGGGAATGGAAGGAGAAATGGCATGGCCTGCTGCAAGAAATCCTCTCGAAGATCTACTGTTACGGTAGGTTCTTGCTTATCTGTACTGTCTTCATTGAGGGTGTATCTCGCAGCAGGCCACACCTATAGAATGAGTCCCAAGCAGTTATGACAGCAGAGGAACCAGCCTGTGTGGCTGGAGACTGCAAGCCTAAGAAAGAAGGCCCTGAAGCACAGCTAAGCCGAAACCGGCCCTACATCTCAAGGCAGTGTCCAGACTGTAGCACTTGGTAAAGGTGTGGACAGTACTCCAAGTGGCAGCAGCACAGATCTCAGCAGCTGACACATTCCTGAAACAGGCAACAGAAGTAGCCATACCCCTAGTAGAATGGCCACGGACAGCCCCAGAAAGTTCTTTACCGCGCTTCCTGTAGCAGAAAACAATACAGTTAGCCAGCCATTTGGACAGGCACTGTTTAGAAACAGGTACGCCCTCTTTCCCAGGGGCGAAGGAAACAAATAACTGTGATTACTTCCTGCAGTCCTTTGTGCGGTTAGTATAATACCTGAGTATTCTGTGTGCATCTAAAGTATGGAGCAATGCTTCCCCTGCATTGGCATGCTCTGTGTAACAAACAGGCAGGTGAATCGTTCGATTTAAAGTAAACTCAGACACCACCTGAGGAAGAAACTTAGGGATCTTCTTTGAGGTACAGCTCTTGCAGCAGGTTACACCATTAGGACTGAAGCCGGCAGGCGTCAGGACCCCACGGAAAATTTTCTAGTTAGCAGTCTTCAAGCGGGGACTGCCTCCGACGTCGGTCCGGCCCCCGACGTCAGGCGTAGTACATAAGGAGGTGGTCAGCCAGAATCCCCAGTTCTTTCCTGCTGTCGACTTGCATGTCTCAACCTCTTTGGTTAGTACTAGCGCATGACGACCAGGAAATCCTTTCCGAAATCGGAAACTTTGGAAGAAATTCTTCTTCAAGACTACCTTCTTCGTCTGATGTCCTCCCCAACTTCAGTGGAGGGCCATCCTTCTAAGTGTGCCTGTGGGAAGCAGATCCCATTTAAAGACCCTCATTCGGCCGCGTTCGGTGCCTGGGCCTGGACCACGACACCCAGGCTTGCTCCTTCTGCCAGGGCTTTAACAGCCGGACCAGAATCCGCCGACAGAAGGGTCTCCAGGCTTTCCACCTAGAAGAAAAGCTAAAGACCATGGAACCTTCCTCCAGGAGGGAATCTTCGGGGAAGTTGCACAGGCAACACGAGAAGCATCGGGAGAAGGTGAGACCTAGATCCCCCTCCAGGGCCTTGGACTCCCGCAGCTCCGGCTCCAGGTCGGACCGCTCCCCGTCTAGAGCCCACTCTCAGCCTCCCCCGGTTGTGGTCAAATCAGCCAGCGGTTCTTCTACTCTGCGGCCTGCCAAGACCTCCAGGCCCTCTTCTTCTGCTAAGGCCTCATCCAGGTCAGGGGCATCACAAGTCCTCGTCCGGCACTTTCGGCCTCCGGCGTCCGGTCAGTCTCCTTGCCGCCGCCACCCCAACGCAAGACCAAGGAGCTGACCTCCCTTAAGCGGACGTCGGATCCGACGTCGGCCCACCCGACGTCGACCAAGGTCCACAAGCACTCCCGTGAGCCAGCGACCATTCGTCATCCGTCGCCGGTCCGGCATTCACCCCCAAGGACGCCGGCGGGGAGACCGGCGTCTGATACCGCAGACAGAAGAACCACACCACCGCCTACAGACGTCGGTTAGGAGGCTTTATCATAGGAGAGTCCACTCAGCCCGAAGACCAGGCGGGCGACCGGACCCGTCGAGCTCCCGGAACCCTCCCAGAACCGGAGACCCCCGGAGAGCCGGCGCCCGACCCAGGCGACAGACCACCAGCGCCCGGCCCGTCGTCGGGCCTCAACATGGCAGATGTGAAGGAGCTCTTCACTTTCTGGTGGGACACCATCAAAAAGGATGTGGTCACCACGCACCCGTGGCACCACCAACACCTGCGCCCCCTCCTTCGCCAAAAGGGGCAGCAGGCCGAGCACCTTCCCCCCAGGAGCCAGTAGCACCTCCTAGGCGCAGATCTACAGAGAAGAGAAGGCCTCCGTCTAGATCTTCTTCAGGGTCACCCAGCCCCAAGAGACCCAGAAGACATCGGTATTCGCCGTCGACGGAGGGCTCCAGATCTGACATCTCTGAATGCTCCAGGTCTCCTTCACTGATCAGCATCCCTTCTCCAGACCCACGCAACCTCCCTAGGTCTCCTCCGGATGACCCCTCGTTCTCAGAGATAATGAGACACATCCAAGAGAACATGGGATGGGATGCGGAAGAACTCGACCCTGAAAGA
The DNA here is from genome assembly GCA_016271365.2 of Neoceratodus forsteri. Taxonomy (NCBI): domain Eukaryota; kingdom Metazoa; phylum Chordata; order Ceratodontiformes; family Ceratodontidae; genus Neoceratodus; species Neoceratodus forsteri. The sequence continues at coordinate 436,083,331 of CM057450.1, read as the reverse complement.
CTATGCCTTGCCCGCTACCTTCGGCAAAAGGATCCCAAGCCTGTGGTAGTGCCACCCTTGGTGGACACCTTCGTGGATGTCATCAAGGCAGCGTGGAAGCGTCCACATTCGACCCCAGCTATGCGAAAAGGCTGACCGCCTGTACAAGACCCCAAGGGAGGACCAGTACCTGGCTAACCATCCTCTGGCCGACTCCCTGGTCATTACAGCCTCTCATGACCAGTCTCAGAGACCGCAACATCTGAGCACGCAGTCACCGGACCTGGAGTCCAAACAACTGGACGTGCTGGGTTGGCGCACTTACGCGGCCGCGACTTGTGCCATTAGATCCTTGAATTACCTGACCCACATGGTTCAGTTCCAGAACGCGCTGTGGGAACAGGGACAGGAACTGGCAGAGAAATTGCCAGACGGTGGCCAAAAGGAGGAACTTCTCCAGCTCCACCATACGGGTTCAGATGTGGGGACCCAAGTGCTCCGAGCCACGTACGATTCCGCGGACTCTTCGGCCAGAGCGGCAGCCTCAGGCGTATGTCTCCGGAGACACTCATGGCTCCGTGTCTCCAGGTTTACCCCGGACATCCAGAAAAACATTTTGGATGCCCCCTTTCATGGGGAAGTTTTATTTGGTGAAGCATCGGAAAAAGTCATCACCAAATTACAGGAAGCTGGGAAGGCTGTTAGATCTGTCCAGGCCATGTACAGATCTAGACTCAGTTCCTTTCGTAGGAACCAGAGTCGTTTTCCCAGCCGGACTCAGAGGCAACAACCTTGTTCCGGTCAGCAACAGCAGGGCTCCTTCTCCCAGAAAGCCCAGGTCAAAATGTCCTCAGGTAGGGGCCAACGTGCTACCAAGTCGGCCCAACCTGCAGGACCCTCTGCTGCCGCAGCATGACTCCTTCCCAGCCCCGGCCCCTCCTCAGGATCAATGAGAAACAAAGGTCGGGGGTCGCATTGCAGACCACCTGCCAGGGTGGCACTCGATCACCACCGACAAGTGGGTGCTACAGTTGGTCAAAAAAGGTCACTTTATAGAATTCCTAGACAAACCCCACCACAAGGCCTCCTCTGCTCTGCCGTTACTCGGGTCAGCACGCCCTGCTCATAAAGCAGGAAGTGCTCACCCTTCTGCAGAAAGAAGCTGTGGAGCACGTTCCAGGGAACCAGATAGAAGCAGGCTATTATTCACACTTCTTCCTGGTTCCAAAGAAGACAGGGAACCTCCGTCCAATCTTGGACCTCAGCAACCTCAACATATCGGTCGTTTACAAGCGCTTCTGCATGGTGACCCTCCCAGGACTAATCCCCATGCTGAAGAAGGATGCTTTCCTGGTGTCCCTAGACATGCAGGATGCCTACCTGCACATCCCCATCACTCAGGCGCACAGGAGGTTCCTGCGCTTCGAGTTTCTCGGTCGCCACTACCAGCTCCGAGCACTTCCTTTCGGGCTGTCATCAGCACCAAGGGTATTCACCAAGTGCATGGCAGTCGTGGCAGCGTCTCTTGAGGAGACAGGGTCTCTACGTGTTCCCATACCTGGATGACTGGCTTCTCATGGCCTCTTCCAAGAAGGCATTGCTGCTGGCCATTCAGCACACCCAGGCTCTATTTCAGTCTCTGGGCATCTTAATCAACTACGAGAAGTCTCTCCTGGTACTGTCCCAGAAGCTGCAGTTCATAGGCGCAGTTCTGGACACAGTCAAGGGGAAAGCTTTTCTTCCCGAAGACGGAGCAGAACGCACAAGACCCCTCATAAGGGACATGTCAGCGAAGAAAACCGTCCCAGCCAGGTTGGTCCTTCGCCTGCTCGGACACATGGCTGCAGCCATTCCAACGGTCCCAATGGCAAGACTCCACTTGCGGGTAACCCAGTGGATGTTAAGGGTGCAGTGGGACCAAAGGCAAGACCATCTGCAGCAGCCAGTCAGAATCACGAAGACCGTGGTTCGGGACTGGCAATGGTGGCTAGATCCGGGAACCCTCTCAGTGGGGGTTCCCTTCACAGCGCCGTCCCCGGTGTTAACACTCACCACAGATGCCTCAGGGCTGGGGTGGGGAGCGCTCTTGAACAGGGTGAGGTCTCAGGTAACATGGACTACAGAATCTCATCTCCATATTAACATATTGGAGATGAGGGCGGTCCTTTATGCCTACAAGCCTTCCAGTCAGAGATCCCACCCAGTACTCTCCTGTTACAAACAGACAATACTGCGGTGATGTATTACCTCAACAAACAAGGAGGCACACACTCTTACCCCCTTTGCAGGGAGGCCATGAGGGTGTGGGAATGGGTAATTCGACACGGCGCAAACCTCATCGCAGTTCACATTCCCGGGGTGGACAACATGGTCGCAAATAGCCTGAGTCATTCCCGGGCCAGAGTCCACGAGTGGGAACTTCTACAGGAGGTGGCAGAGGATCTGTTCCACAGATGGGGTACTCCCAGAATTGGATCTATTCGCCTCCCCATCCAACACAAAACTGACCAATTTTTGCTCGCTAGATCCAGGGCCTGGTGTTTTCTGGCGAGACGCGTTGTCCCTCTCCTGGGCGGGCAGATTCCTCTACGCCTTCCCTCCTTTCCCGTTGATCCAGAGAGTCCTTCTCAAACTTCGCAGGGAGCACGCGATGCTTATTTTGATAGAGGCTTTTTGTCCAGGCAAATCTGGTTCCCGCTGCTGAATCAGTTGTCCCGGGAACCTCCGCTTGCTTTACCAATCAGCTCCCACCTGTTGTCTCAGGAGGAGGGTTCACTAGTCCACCCGGACTTACGTTCACTGAACCTGCATGCTTGGCTCCTAGAGACATAGCCATGTTGCGACATGGGGTCTCGCTAGAGGTGGTGGATGTACTTTCTGCCACCAGAAAACTGGCGACACACGCAACATACGCCATGAAATGGTGCAGGTTTTGCCTGTGGTCTCAGGCACGCGGTTTCTTGTCCTTAGACTGCCCCGAGAAGCTGGTTCTGGAGTACCTGCTTTTCCTCTTTCAATCCGGGTTAGCTTACTCCTCGATCAAAGTGCACCTTTGTGCAATCTCAGCTTATGCCCCCATAGGCCAATGCATGGTGGCCCAGCTGGATACTACCCGGGCCTTTTTAAGAGGGGTCCTCCACCTTAGGCCGCCCATCAGAGATCCCGTCCCTCCTTGGGATTTACCCTTCGTCCTGGAGCAGCTTACGCTGCCACCCTTTGAGCCTGCCACAGATTGCGAGCTCGTTTTCTGTCGTAGAAGCGTTGTTTTAGTTGCCGTTACTTGACAGAAGAATCTCCAATTACATGCTCTCATGTGCAAGGAGCCTTATTTAGTTTTTCATCAGGACAGGGTGTCTGAGGACAAATCCTAAGTTCCTGCCTAAGGTGGTTTCAGCCCCTCTTAACCAGGACATTGATTTGCCAGTGTACTTTCCTAAGTGCATATCGAGGAAAGCACTGCTTCACACCCTGGATGTTCACAGGTGTCTCAGATATTATTTGACCAGAACCAAACAGCATCGGAAAGCGGAGCAGCTGTTCGTTTCATTCGCTGAGAGGATGAAAGGGGCCCCAGTTTCAAAACAGACCCTTTCACTCTGGCTCATCCAATGTATTTCTTTTTGCTATGACAAGCGTCAGAAACCCTTACCAGGAGTGGTCAAGGGCCATTCCACAAGAGGAGTGGCTACCTCCTTTGCGGCACTGAAGAACGTTTCTATGTCGGCCATATGTGCCGCAGCCACCTGGAGTTCGGTGCACACTTTTATCAGGCATTATAGCCTGGATATCGCCTCTAGGCGAAGAGTGGGTTTCAGCCTTGCTGTTCTTCAGGGCCTCCTGTCCTAGTCTCAGGACGGGTCTGAATCTCTGTATTGCCTCTTCCCGATGGCTTTTCAAGGTGCCATTGCTTGGGAATCAGTCCTAATGGTGTAACCTGCTGCAAGAGCTGTACCTCGAAGAAGATAGTACAGTTACGTAAGAACTTACCGTAACAGTAGATCTTCGAGAACAGCTCTTGCAGCAGGTACTTTCCCGCCCACCATTCCCCCTTGGAGGAAGCAGGTTCCATCCTTCGCTATCCTTAGGATTGGAAAGGTCGGTTCTTAGTGTCAGCCATCTGATGAAGGGTCCTCGGTCTCCTTTTCTGATGTCATCTAGGATCTGGAAGTCTCCGGCGGGAGAACTGGGGATTCTGTCGGGACCGCCTTCTTATGTACTATGCCTGACATCGGGGGCGGGACCGACGTCGGAGGCGGTCCCCGCTGAAGACTGCTAGCTAGAAAATTTTCCGTGGGGTCCTGACGCCTGCCGGCTTCAGTCCTAATGGTGTAACCTGCTGCAAGAGCTGTTCTCGAAGATCTGCTGTTATGGTAAATTCTTACGTAACTGTACTTTCATACGCAAAGACACACTGTCGTTGTGGAAAATCAAATGAGGCTGCTCACACATAAGAGTCTGCAGCTCCGAAATCCTTTGGACAGAGATAACAGCAACTAAAAATAATGCTTTCCATGACAGAAAGCGGAGCTCGCAAGTCACGGCTGGCTCAAAAGGAGCCAGAGTAAGTTTTTCTAACAGAAAATTCAGGTCCCAAGGTGGGACCAGATTGCGAATGCGGAGGTCTTCAGATGAAGAATGCCCTTAGGAAGGTAGGGACCCCTCTAATTGTTCCACCGTACGTTTCTCAATAGGCACATGAAATGCTGAACTAGCTTACAAGTGCACCTTAATGGAGGAGTACTTCAGACCAGAATCTGAGAGGGACAGTAAGTACTCCAGAATCTGATTCACCGGACATGTGAAAGGATCCAGCTGGTGGGCAGTGGCCCACAGAGCAAACTGCCTCCACTTCATGGAATAAGTAGCCCTGGTGGAGGCATTCCTAGCAGCCACCAGAACATCAGCCACCCTTGGGGACACCCTGAATCTAGCCATGGCTACATCTTCAGGAGCCGAGCATGAAGATGCAAAGACTTGAGGTCTGTATGGACCAGAGTGCCCTGTTCCTAGGAGTGCAAGCCTATACACAGGGGTAGAGGCACTGGAGCTTCCACTGCCAACTGCTGCAGTAGAGAAACCCAGATCTGGTGAGGCCAGAAGGGGACTATGAGGATCATAGTGGCCCCTTCCATCTGAAGTTTGATCAACACCCTCTGAATTAACGGGAAGGGAGGGAAGGCATAGAGAAACCTCACCTTCCAAGAGAGGGACAATGCGTCTTGACAGAAAACTCCAGGTCCAGGAGCGAGCAAGCAGAAACCCATCAGTTTTGCACTGACTGCGGATGCAAAACGGTCCAACTCTGGGTGACCTCACCTGTCAAACAGGTCTTCTACGACCAAGGTCAGCACCTCCCACTTGTGCACCTTGGACTGTGACCAGCTTAGCTTGTCTGACTGGATGTTTTGGATGCCTGGAATATGGACGTCTGAGAGTTCCAGGCTGTGTTCTAGGGCCCAGTACCAGACTCTCACGGCTTCCCGACAGAGGGGGTATGAATGAGTCCTCCCCTTGCTTGTTGATGTAATGGACTACACTGATGTTGTCCATCTGTACCAACAGATGGCCCAGGGAAAGCTGGGTCTGGAAGGCTTGCAAGGCATATAGAACGGCCCTCATTTCCAGGACGTTGATGTAACAGGCAGTCTCCACATCGGACCACATCCCCAGAGTCTGATCAAGCCCCCCAGCCCAACCTCGAAGCATCTGTGGTGAGGATCTGCTGGGGGGAAGGAACAAAGAAAGGAACCCCTTTCAACAAGTTGCTGGGTTCCATCCACCAAAGTAGCGCCCGTTTGATTGGAGAGGAGACCAGGACCGGTAGTTTTAGGTCATGGGTGCGCTGATTCTCCTTGACCCTCATGTGCAGCCTGGCCATAGGAACCATGACAATGGCAGCGACCATCAGGCCCAAGAGCCTGAGGAAGGATCTGGCTGAAATATATCTGCTGTTGTAAAGCAGTTGGGCTTGAGCCATCAGGTGGTCCACCCTGTCCTGGGGAAGAAAGCCATACCCTGAGCCATATCCAGGGCCGCTCCTATGTACTGTAAATGCTGATATGGGGTCAAAACTGATTTGAACAGATTGACGGTGATCCCCAAATCGTTGAACAGTTGTGCTGTGTGCACCGGGGTCTGGAGTAGTTGCTCCCTGGACCTTGCTTTGAGGAGCCAGTCATCCAGGTATGGGAAGACATAAAGTCCGTCTCTCCAAAGAGCTACCGCCACTACTGCCAAGCATTTGGTAAGGAGCCGAGGACAAGCCAAATGGCAAGACATGGAATTGGAAATGCTCTCCATAGAACTGAAACCTGAGGTACTGCTGGTGGGAGGCACACACCATGACATGCAGGTATGCATCCTGCATGTCGAGGAAGTGCATGCAGTCTCTCTGATGCAGAACAGGCAGCAGCCCTTGAAGGGTCACCATCCGGAACGTCTTGTACTTGATGTAGAAATTTAGATTGCAAAGGTCCAAAATGAGACTTGAGATCCCCTGTGCATTTGGGAACCAGGAAGAATTGGAGTAGAACTCTCTGTCTCTCTGATATTAGGGGACAGGTTCTATGGCTCTCTTTCACAGAAGTGTGAGAATCTCCTCCCAGAGCACCGGGATGTGGTCGGGGGGTGGTAACTGGACTGAACCGGAGATTGCTCCAGAGGCCACTCCAGGAGTTCAAGAGTATGGCCATGCTCTATGAGTTGCAGAACCCACGCATCTGTAGTAAGCTCCCGCCACCTATGAAGGTGTAAGGATAAATAACCCCTACCGCTGCCTTCTGTAGTACCTGGGGGGGTATAAGGAGTCAGGCTGAAGTGGCCGCTGTGTCCAGAGCTGCTTCTCCTCCACCTCCTCCTCTGGCCTTTCCAGAGGTGGAGGAAGGGTGGGCAGGGTAGGGGCTGTTCTGTATTTGTCCTGAGGCTTAGGACCAGGTTTTGGTCTGTGGGTGGCATGACGAAAGGGCACCCTCTACCCACTTTTTAGTTGGGTATGATACAAAGAGTGGACCAACCGCAGAGTCTGGCCAGAAACTTGCAGGTCCAAAAGTATGTCCTGCACATCTCCCCCCAGAGAGTTTATAGCCTGTAAATGGGGTGTTATGGATGGACTGTTGCACGTCCTGGGCAAAGCCTGAGACTCTGAGCCAAGAATGTCTCCTGAACTAGATGAAGGCTGCAGCTGCCCAAGCTGAGGCATCCGCTGCATTGTAAGCTGATCTCAGCAGGTGCTTACTGACGGCCCTGGACTGAAGGACCTGAAGCAACTCCTGTGTCTGAGGATCCTCTGGAAGAGGCTTGGCCGCCTCTTTGGCCTGTCTCCAGAGCAGGTTTTGAAATTTGACCATATGGGCAATATAGTTTAAGACCCTAATGGCCAGAGTAGCTGAGGTGAAGGTCCTTTTGCCAATCAGCTTTCTGGACTCCTTGTCTGGAGGGAAAGAGCTGAGATGCTTCAACTTCTTAGTCCAATCATGGGCAGCATTAATGACCGCAGAGTCAGCCTGAGGTTGTTCAGCAAAAAATGGTTTCCACGAAGGGGCCTGGTACGACTTGTCCACCTTTCTGGGCATGGCGGGAACCAGGTTGGGTCTGTACCAGGCAGCCATGGTGGCATCTTCAAAAGGCTCCATCGGGGGGAGGGGGTATGATGAGAGGAAGAGAGTCTGGCAACTCCAGGTAGTGGGGCAGACGGCGTTGGGCATGGTTTTGATCTTCCTGGACTAAAAGTCTCCACCACTCATACATACTAATGGGACTATGCCAGAGGTGCTAGGACCCAGCATGCGCGGCACCGTGAGGCTGTCTCATGCCTGTATAGGCTCTCTCGGCGTCTGCCCTCCTATCGCCTCAGTTCCTTTTTTCTCGCCATCGAGTGTGCTTCAGTGACTACGCCGCTCGCCTGCTGGGAGCCAGATCTTCATGTCTGTATGACAGCAGCTTTAGACGTTCAGCATTCAATTCATTTTAGTTATCATTAATAGTTTTCTTTCTTTAAAAAAAAAGAAAAAGAAAAATTCTTCAGCCTGCCATTATTGGAGTTGACCATGAACAGTGATGGTAGGGAGACTTTGCTTGAAAGCTGTTCTGGCAGTGGGGCTGGGTCTGGTCCGCTGCCCTTTTTTTTTGGAGGGGGGAGTCTGACCACGGGCAGTTCACCCCCAGAAGACACCATGGAGGTAGAATGTGAGGGGCTGGCACCCCCATCATCCCTGTCAGTGCCTTCCTGGTCATCATCAGGAGGAAGAAGGTCCGGGTGGTACTCGTTGCTGACCCCTGCCCAGGATGAGGTAGAGTTGGTGTCGGGGTATGAGAGCCAGGCACTGTCCCAAGAGGCGAGAAGGTGCGGGGGTAGGCGTAGAAGACCCCTACAGCCCCAGCCCTTGTGGCGGAGCAAGGCGAGCTTGCTTAAAATCCAACAGGGAATAGAGCATAGATTGGAAGTCCACTGAAATCAATGTCGGGATGCCGAGTTGTGCCAGCTGAGGAGGTAGAGGGGTCAGCGCTGGTGGTGGGGCCAGGAAGGGCAACCCAGTAAGCTGAGGCACTGGCATCGGCCCTCAGTAATATCTGTTTAGCCAGGCTTTCTCGGATACTGGATGAGAACATAGACTATCAGTCCTTTTTAAAGTAAATAAGGTTATTATTTATATGCAGAACATTGCCTATTTTGACATGTGATTATTTATTATATTGTGAGATGATATTTTTAAACTTTTGTGTGTTTGTACGGCACCCAGAGCCTCTGGGATTGGGCACCACAAAAATAAAATTTGCCATTTGCCTACGACCTGTGTCATTGTCTGATTCCAAGGAGGAGAGTAGAGGATGACAGAGAAACAGCCTGGGGTGATGCTGGTGGAGACTGGGACTTTGAGTCCGAAACCTGGGCTGCCAAAGCAGCTAACCATGGTGTCTGGGGAGTGGACTGAACCTCCGAGAGCATCGAGACAGCACCGGCCAAGGCCGAACCGCCTGACTGATGGCCCGCAGAGAATAAGGACCTGAACAGCAGGGGCTGAAAGGTCAGCCGGGCTGAGGAAGTACCCAATGCTAACGAACCCGCACCCAACAGAGTAAGACTGGTTGGGGGGGGACTGCCACAGCCAGCCCTGTAGAACACAGGGCATTGGTGTCGGGAGGGATCACTCAAAGTGGAAGACAGCCCCGCCACGGTCGACACTCAACGTGGCGACCAGGAACGATCCATGGAAGACTGCTCCTTATCCAGGTCCTTATTGTGGTGCTTATGCTTCCTGGCTGACTTGTCTCGGGCCTTGGACAACTGGGAACCCAAGGACAAGGCCTGTGAAGCAGAGAATCTCCTGGCTTAAAGCTCCTTCTCCATGCAGGCAACCTTCTGTTGGAGCAGGAAGGTCTCTAGGGTCCTCTGCTGGCACCTCCTCATAGCCTGGTTAAAGCAGTGACAGAGTTACAGGCCTGCACATTGTGGTCCAGGTCTGGGCAGCGGATGCAGGTGTCATAGCCGTCCTTCTTGAGGACCTTCTCCCCACAGGCACAGGCTCGAAAGAGCTTCTCAGAGACTGAGTTTGGCATAAAAAGAAGGAGAAATCACTTTGGAAACAAATTGATTGCAGGTTCTAGAGAGAGAAGAACAAATACAACAGAAAAGGCAGTTGACTAAAGCTGGCGGTATCATTCGTGAAGTCTGACATGTGTTGGTCGATGGCAAGAGAAGAACTGAGGAGGGCGCGGGGCCGCCCATGCTTATGTGGGAAGGACATCGTCAGCATGGGTGGCCCTCCTGGTAGATTGCTATCTAGAAACGTTTCTGTGTGGTCCTAGTTCCTGGTGGCTGTAGTTCTATAGGTGTGGCCTGCTGCAAGAGATACCCCTCGATGAAGATCTCACAAGTACCTTTAAGCATGCTGCAGTAAGAAGGAACTTTTTCATGGTCAGCACTGTAACTTCCTTTTGTTTTCACATTGAAATGTGCAGTGTCAAAATGTATTTAAGTCCCTTAAAGATATTTTATTCTGGCTAAAGAAAGAGACCTCCCTAAGACACGCGCACACACACACACACACACCCACACACCTAGTCTGTGACATAAATGACATCACAGGGAATGATGGCATTTATGACCTTTTCTTTATAGCAAAGGGGCAGGTAATTTTCCATTGCCATATGCAGCAGTAAAGAAAAGAAAAATGGATTAAAGCGTGTCATTTTTTTTATATTGGGTCACCTGAAACCAGAATGCATGTTTTGCAGAATTTAACTCTTTTCCTTTAGTAATTTTTGTAAAGAAATGTAGTTCTGTTATAATGAGCACATTTTTAAAGGGACACTGTCAACTCCTGTAGGCCTCAAAGCATATTTAGTTAAAAAAAAACCAACACATTTAATGATTAGTCACATCCTGTAGAGACTGCTGAAGTAGCTGGTAGTTTGAGTCTGCTTTCTTTTTTCTTTTAAAAAGTAAAAAACAGACTATCCACACCATACTGGTGTTAACACACAAAAACAGGTTTGTTTACATTTTTTGATTAGCTCCCATTGCATCTTTCCTTGACTTGGGAGCACCTCAACAGAGTCTAGCCACTTATGATGCAGTGGAAGGAGAGGAGACTATTGCATCATGAGTGGCTGCTCTGTGTGGGGGCTGTTCCTATGTTCGGGAAGTATGCAAGAAGAGTAAATCAAGGATTTGAAACAAAACAAGTGTGGATATAATTACACCACTAGCATGTATTTCAGTTCTACTTAGAAAGGAAGCAGATAAAACAAACAGCAGCATCAGTTAATTTTAGAGAAGATAAGCAGTCCTAAAATGTGGGGTTTTAACTAGAAATCGTATGATGCAAAACTGGTTGTCAGTGCCTCTTAAAGTCAAAGGAACTTAAAGTGCATCATGCAGTGTTAATGACGGATGTTTTCCATTTTTTACAGGCTGGCTCTGTACATGTCAGAATTCGAAGAGATGCCAGTGAGCAGATGGTACTTGCCCATGTGACCAGTCGACTGTCCACGCTTGTTTCTACTTTGACTGTCCAGATATTTAAGGATGACTGGATAAGGCCATCCTTAGCAAGTGGACCTAGTCCAGCCACCATGCTACACCTCCAAGATCACAGCAACATTCCCACAATTCCAGCGGTTTTGAGTATGGATGACTTGAACCCCATCACGTCTACACCAGCTAAAGCAAGTGGCGCCCCTCCTGAATTTTCATTCAACACACCAGGCAAAAATATCAACCCCTTTGTCCTTCCCAGTGCTCAGACTGCCAGACCATATAACCTGGGGTTCAATTATGGAGCTGCTCCTTACAACACTACTTTGAGTCAAGGATTCCGAAATCCAGGAATGGGAACAGCTCAGGGATTCAGGACTGGCTTCAGTAATGTGTCCGGCCGATATGGACCAAGCTCTCAGGGACAGTTCAGTAATTTCAGACCATAAAACTGTGTATTGTATTATTTATTGTTTTACAGGTAGCCCTCTTCATGACTTCTTGAACTGCAGGAATTGTTTTCTGGTGCTCGTGACTACCAAAATAATGGCAAATGTATTGGCCACAGCTCATGGGAAAGAGAGTATTTCATTAAACAGATCTTACTTAAAGGAGTGAAATGTTTAACAAAATGGTATTGCCAGGACCTGTATAAATCTCAGCTGCGTGGCAATGGACTGTTTTACTTCCAGAGAGGTGTTATCTCTGATTCCAGTGGTGTGCCTCCTGTAGTCTTGGCATTCATCACTGTTTTTGTAATGCATGTGACCCAGTGCTGATCTAGAGCTGAGCAATCCAATCAGCATCTTTAGAGAACCAACCCAGCAACAGGGAATTTCAGTGCCAGCAAAGCAACAAATAGGGGACCGTGCGGAGTGCAGGAGCCTGGTGCGCAAATACGTTGTGGTCAACCAGAATGCAAGCACACTCACCAAATAGTATTGGTCCAGCACCCAGAAGTTGATTAGGATCAATAGGGCAGGCAGCTGGAAAAACAATAGGCAGAGGTGACAAATTAACACCAGAAAAACACCATTAGTACTCACTGACTCAGTGGCCCAACAACCTCAGCATTTTGACGCTCTCCGAGTCTTCATGAGGGGGCCCTAGTGGTGTTTTCTGTTGTAGTTTTCATGTTCGACAGATAGATTTCAACACAAAATGAGTACTGGATCACATTTATTCAGCAAAGCAAATCCCAGATGCATTTCAGGAGTATTTGATCCTGTCAACTTAAGTCTTGCAAGCTAGATAGCGAATGGCCATGCCATGCGACCCCTCAAGTGGAACAAGCATACAGTATTCCTGTGCTTCATTATTTTGTATATCCTGTCTCTAAGTCTCATTCTGTTGTACTTCAGGAGCCATTTGATCCTGCCTTGTACGTTATGCTGTTCCTTTATAACCTGGAAGTTGTTGCTGTCTGTTTCACATTACTGAATGTGCAGAAGAACAGGGTAGTGTTATACATAGTCTGTTTTTAACTGTAGCATGCATCGGCAAGTGGCAGACCTCAAGGCACTGGGACATAGCCTGGACCCTGATTAAAGACTGCGTGGAACATAAAAAGAATGGGAGAGGTAAAGAAGTTAAACTGGAGTTAGTTCATGAAGGTAAAGCCCTTAATGTTCAGGTGGAAAACAGCAGTGGGTTTAGGATGGGGTGGGAGAAGGATCCTAATCTGCTTTAAAAATTGGATATTTAACAAACATTTGAACTATCATAATCTGAAATCACCATGAAGAAATGATGCTTCACCTGCCAGCTATAACAAAGTTTCTGTGATGAAACCTTATAAAAAAAACTATGGGAGTAGAATACGATAGGGGAACCTAAGGTGTATGAAAAAATGGGCAGCACAAGGGATACAGTTTCATATAGAAACATAAAAGTTGACGGCAGATGAGAACTGTTTCGTCCACCTAGTCTGCCCTGGTTTCCTTACCTACATTCCCACCGCAGACCCTACTTGGTCTCTGGCTTACACTCCCTTCCCCCTTTGCTTCTAAGATTCCCTTGTACCTATCCCATGCATTCTCAAATCCTGCGACTGTTTTAGCACACATACACACACACACACACTCTTCCACTGGGAGGCTGCCAAGCATCCACCACCTGCTCCATGAAGAAGTACTTCCTCACGTTTCCTCTGGTCCTCCCCCTCCAGCTTCATTGTGTGCCCCCTTGTCCTTGAGCACCTTTTTCGTTGGAGAATGCTCTCTTTCTGTGCCTTGTTGATCCCTGTGAGGTACTTGTATGTCTTTATCATATCCCCCCCGCTCCCTCCTTTCACACACTCGAGCTTGGACAGGAATCTAGGGCCCTCATCTCATTCCCCCCCCATGGGTTTCACAAGCAGGGCTGAATAGTAAGCACACCAGGCAAGCATGTACTAATTTAATGTGGTTCCCTTTAGTGCAAACCTCATTTGTCTAGGGTCAGAAATTTAGAAGCACATCTATCTTCCCAGAAATATACCTGCCAGAATTTCTATGGCTAGCACTAGAATTTTCATTTAAGGTAACGTCTGGTGATGGCCCTAGAAATTCCATGTAGGCATTTAATAAAAGAAATTGTGGGAACAACCAAAAATGCATGTGCATATGGTTTGAATATCAGGCCGTGAATCCTTTCCAGATTAAAAAAAAATGCTAGGTCAGATGTGCATCTGAAATGGGCTTTTATAGTGGTCTCTGCAGATGTTTTTTTTCTCATGCCATTTAGCCGAAACTTCTTTGTCATCATGCCATCAGTGCTCAAAAATGGGCTCGAAAATATTCTTCAGAAAAAAAAACCTTTAATTTTCTGCGGTATATTTTTAACTGTGAAGCTTTGGATTCCTGTAGCACCTTGCTAGAAAATGTTTCTTTCCAGTTATTATGTGTGTCTAACATATTTGGGGAAAACAGAATACCTTTTTTGGAAACATGTATATTTTTGTTTTTCAATGGCCTGATTTCATAGTACAGTCAGCAGTGAAATATTGCTCAAGAGACTGGAATAGCTGTGGAGCTGTAAGCCGTAAACTCTTCTCTAACAAGCCAATTGTGGTGGCAGTGAGCAGTGAATCATAAATGCAAACAGAGCTTTGTTAATGCGTTCACCCAGCAGGAGCACAGAGAACAGCTTCCGACAGTCACCATGAATTGGTGTTTGTACAGTAACGGGGGATAGCTTTCACATTTTCTGACAAGCAGAGCAAATATCACAGTTTCATGTATATTGGCGTTTTGAATAGTGACAAATTTCTCATAACAATTTTTGGGTGAAGTGTAAGCCACCAAGTCTTAATTTCCAGTGATCAAAATGAGTGGAAAATGTGAGGAATTAAAGAACAGCCAAGAAGGGTTGAAAATACTGGGAAGGGTCCTTGTGATTCAGGAAGTAGCAAACAGGAGGAAACTGGCCATTCTATAAAATAAATTTAATGTTGGAGCCAAAAGGAAAAAATAAAGGGACAGCATATTAAGATAAAAATAGTCTCTTAAATATCATAAGGTTTTCAATTTCCATTGAACAGTTTTTTTTTATTTCTTTAACAAGACCGTGGATCATCCTTGCTTCCCTTCTGTAAAATCAGGTCAGTGAGTCCAGCTGACTGAGCAGGCCACAACTTACTGAGGATTGCCGCTGCGTTAATTACATGATCAGAATATTAAAAAGTACAAACACGCGTTATTCCTTTCTTGGCTATAAAAAAAAAAAAAAAAGTGATTGCAGAAGGGCCGAGAGTGCCCATTGAGAGGAAAGCAGCAGGCTTGGGACAAACAGTTGCTTGATAACCCATGTCTTTGGGGAAAGCAGCACTCCAGCCCTCTACCAAGATGTGGTCTTTGCTGAAAAAGGGTGAAAGGGTCCTCCTAACATTTGCAGAATGCTATATGTGACTTCATCGTTCAACACTGGCCTGTTTGTAGAAATAGTATGTACTTGCCTTGTAGAAATCTTTGGGATGTCCCTTGATTCCATGCATGAAAGTCTTCCTTATTATGACTCTTACGACTCAGGTCTGATTGTAATACTTTAAGGGTGAAGTCAGGACAGCAGCACCGAAAAATTGCAGTTGGTATCAACAGAACTCCAGTATACTACATTAAAGGGGAAAAAAAAAAAACCTGAATTTCAAGTCATTCCATTTATGATTACTGAGGGTATTTAATGAATCCAGGAGTTCGTCCCCTTACATACTTCTTCATTTCTCGCTTATTATGGAGCTAAGGTCATCATTTTTGTATTATTTGGTAACTGGGTACATCCCACTAGGTATATGTATCTATTTTAAGGGGTAACCCGGGAGAAGGTCGTGGGAATCAAACCCAGGTCTGCTGGATGATATACCAAGCTCATTCACAGCTCGTTACTCTAACCTCTAGGCTTTACCGCCAGCCAGTCATCAAGCACTCGTGCCCTGCTTGTGGTATCACAGTCTATCCACAACAGCATTGTGATGTCATACCCTAGGAATTATGACCACGTCTCCAGAATATTTCTCGTAAGTTAACTGTAAGGGGCAGACACCCAGTCCTTGTAGTCTGTTGTGTTAATATGTCCCATGGAACCACTTGTTTAGTATAAGAGTGGTTTCACTGGCATTTGTTTGATAAGAGAACAGTAAAGCGGAGTTGTTTTGTCCCCCGATGGACACAAGTAAAGCCATAAGTGATTCCACAGTATGTATACATTATAGTGCTGCCAAATTAGAAAACAAAATTAATTGGTGCCAGACCTGCCTATTTCCAGGTCAGCTAGTCGCGAGAGACTGCTGAATAACAGTGTATCTTGCTCAGGAGAATGGAGCACTCGGATTGGTCAGCATTGATCTTGTCAGTAAATAAAATAGTAAAGAACAGAATGGCGTAAAACTTCATTTTTCTGTTTGATTGTTAGGTAGCTGAGTTTGTCGGTGCCAGTTGTAAATTTTTTTTATTATTGCTGTTGGCCAGAGACCTTCTAGAATGAGGTGCAATTACCTCCTCATTTGTAGAGTCTACCCGGCATCCTTTTGGAAGTCCTTAGATGTCCACTGAATTCCATCTCACAATTGCAAGGTGGCCAGTTCTTTGTGATAGGAGCATTGATATGAGATGTGCATGGTCTACAACAAGACCATAAAAATAAATGCTGCGACGTTTTAAAAATAATCTATCCCTCTAGAAACGAGCGGTTACAGATTAGTCAAGAAACAGAAGATGGTGGTGGTAAAAACAACCATTGGATATTCCAGTCAGGTGTTGCTGTTCATGCAGCTTCATGTTTGGAGGCAGTGTGGTCTGGGGGTTAGAGCATTGGGAACTAAAACATCAAGGGTTCAAACCCCACTAGAGCCAAAATACTCTGTGACCTTGAGCAAGTCAGTTAACCTCCCAGTGCTGCTGTCTACCCAGCTGTGGAGATGGGTGAAACAGGACCCCTCTGGAACCGGATGTTGCATATCAGCTGGGCTGTTCTGGGTAGGGAAATTATAAACTAAAATGTATAGATAGATATATTGTAGATCAAAGCAGAAAATAGGCTGTCTGGCTATAAACAAAACCGATCACTAAGGGGGACATTGCAAAGCAATCCATCCCTCCCCAGTGGGCTGAGTGTGTCTCTTGTAAACAATAGTGGGCGTTGAATGTGTGTATTAAGCACATAATTTGTTTCTGTGTTTAGAACCCTCTACGAGTTCTGTGTTTTGTAAAACATTAAAAGAACCTCGGAGGGTCATATTGCTGTGGAAATGTTAAGAAATTGCACCCTCGCCCAGCTATAGGGCTAGTGTGCCATTACTTTTAGAGTCTTAAACAGGATTTAATTAAGAATCATTTAAAACACAAACACACACTCACGCTTAGTTTCAGAGGGCAAACTCGGGCAGTGGGTGGTGTTTACAGTGCTAGTTTTGGCTGGTAGTATGTTAAGCACAAAACCCCAGGCACTGACTGACGAGGAATGAAGACACTATCCTTGAGCTGGATGGTATGAACATGGAAAGTTAATTAGTGCAAAAAAAAGCAGGGCAGTGGGCGAGATGCCCAGTGTATTGCTCCAAATGGGGTGCTTTGTCACCTTGACAAAATGTTCATTTGGCAGGAAACATTGGGTGTTCAGTTTCCTCTAGAAACATTAGAATGGATCGGGCATTGGTCAAACAACACCAGCATTATGCGTATGGTGTTCTCTGTGATCTTTGATATTTTTCTGCCCATTTCTTTTTCTGAAACCTTTTATTATTCTTCCTGCATGTATCTTTATGGTTCTACATCACCTTTCCTTTGCTCTTATCCTCTGTGGTGTCCCTCAGCTGCTGAAATTATAACAGTACTGGGGACCAGAGCTCTGCTTTATACCTAGGAGGAAGCATGGGGGTGTTGCAAAGGATAGGGGCTTAAAATGAAAGGAAGGCACCCCCGTATACATAAATGCCTTAGAAGAAACCCAGGATGTCTCTTTGGCCAGTGGTGTGTCTTGCACTGCTCTACTTTTTGCACTAATAAACTTTTCACATTCATAGCATCCAGCTGAAGAATAGGGTCTTCATTCCTGTCCTGGGAGTGCCGGGGTTTTTTCGCTATACATATGGACTGATTGTTAACTTTGAGCCCCATATGTCCCGGTGGTGACCCTGTGCTAGTGCTTTTAACTGGTAAACCAAGATTTACAGGGCCTCATATTAAGAGGTTGAGAAGTCTGGTAATAAGTGTTCTGGGGGAAGTAACAAGCACCAAAATGTACCCCACTGACTTGGGCTTGCATAAACGACATTGCATTCAAAACATTGATGACTCTACAAAGGTTAAGGGTGGGGGCTGTTATGTGGAGGGGAAAATATGTTACAGCAGTTTACTTTTTCTTTGCATTTCAGCAGTGCAACTTAAGGATTTTTTTGAAACTGTGCCATTTGACTGTTTAAAAAAAAAAAAAAGAGGAATGTTACCTTGGCCCATTTCAGTGGCCTTGCAGACAGATTTACAGTTTCCGCACCCTCAGTAGTAAAAAGTTGAATAGGTTGAAGCCTAGACACGTGGACCAAGACATTCAAGGCCCAACATCTACCTTGCTTCCAGATATATTTTCAAAGGGTCTGCACAGGGCTTGATGTGCACCAGCAGCAGACCAGGAATCCAGGAACAAGTGTGCCTGTCCAGTGGCAGACATGGTAGCAGGGGCTAAGTCATCTAAACCATCTTTTTAATGGTCTAGTTCTGGTTAGGAAGATGCATCCAAATTAGGAATTATGATGCCGTAAACGGTGTCCATTGCAGTTTTAAAAATGGCACCCACTGCATCACACAGGTATCGGACACAGTGGGTGCCACCAGATGCAGACACATTTAACAGCTCAGTCTATTTTCTGGCTTTACAAAGTCAACCCTATTGGTATCGCTTGTAATGTAATAACACCCTATGGAGTTTTGGAGAACTTGTCTTCGTCTTTGCATGCCGTTCACTGACCTGTTGTTACTTACTTGATATTTCTATACCATACTACAGAGAGGTGTTCCATTTCAAGGGAGGTAGAGTAGTGTTTACCTTTCTCTAGTTAATATTTACTGGATGCACCCTCGGACACCAACTTGTCACTTGTGTTGTAACTTCCATTACGTAGACTGTGCTTCATTTGAAAGGACATGGGAGTAGTGGACTGCTAGCTGTGGCATGCTGCTAAGAAGTCTGGATTCAGTTGCAGAGAAAGTAGGGCCCAGCACTTAATTCCGTGTAAGAAGCACTTAACTCTAGTGTTTATCTTCTTGCTTATTTATTGCAGATTTCCAAGGTACAAACACCATGTCAAAGTGCTGAGGAATGAAGGTGCAAAATGTTGGAGCCCCCTTGAGTCCTCCGGCACATCATGTGGCTGTTTGTACCCTGGATATGTATGCAGTAAATGAGCAAGAATATTAAGACTAGAGTTCGTTTTCTTATGTGGAACTGAGTGCGGGGTCCTGCTCTCTCAGTTCATTTGAAAGGTTTGATGCTGGTGTATAGGCATAGATTAAGATCAGAGTTCCCCATTTATTATTTTTTTGTGTGCATTGAGTCACCACCATATATTTTCTTACCATCATTATGTAACACCATCTTTTATGTTTTAACAAAATGAGATCTTCTTCGAGGATCTCTCTTTCATCAGGCCACACTTGTGGAACTATAGCTGCTAGGCACCAAGACCGCATGGAAACTTTTGCAAGCAGTCCACTAGGGGCTGCCCATGACAGTGTACTACTTCATCACTTCCCATATAAACGTGAGCAGCCCCTTCCCTCCTCAGTTCTTTTCTCGCCATCGACCTTACTTATCGGCCCCGACACAGAAACACCGCCGTTATAGTCGACCATTTTCTAACATTTCTCACCTTAGTTAACTATCATTTTTTATAAAGTGATTTTCAACATGTATGTTGACTAAAGAGTCATTGTTTCAGTACTGCGAGTGCAGTGAGAAAATATGCTCCGGCGACTCACATGACGTCAGCGTGTGCTGCCTCAGCTTGGCCCATAATATGAAGGCCTGCCAGATCTGGAGAAAATCAACACTGCTGCCCAGCGACACCAAGGGACAGCTTTAGAGATGCACCTTCTGAAGCAGCAGGTAGCCAGAATGGAGAAAGAGCTCTAGGAGAAGAGCTCTACCATGTTGCCGGCCCACTCCTCGGGCCCTCATTCATCCAAGTCCCGGGAGAAGACCTCGGGGCAGCACAAACATAAGCACCAGGAGAGGGAGCGCAGCAAGGACAAACCCTCCCCGGTTCACTTGCAGTCGCCCCTCCACTCCAGTGTGACCACTTTAATGCCATCGACCACTCTGTCGGCGACGCCAGCCGCCCAGACCATTGACCCTCTCAGGTCCAGGCAAGTTATGAGCACCACCAGGCCTAGTATGGCTGGCGAGTTGACGTCAGCGTCAGGGACTGCGCCTCCCCCGTCGACACCATCCAGTGTGCCCGTCGACCACACATGCGCCGACGTGCAAGCAGTACTCTCATCCCTCACGGACATACTCAAACACCTGCTACCTCTTCCTCCTGTACCAGAAGATATGTTGATAGGGCCTTTATGACAAACCCCAACATTAATGCCTGCTAAGTCAACGCGCCAACTCCCACCGCAGGCTTTGATGGCTTCACCTCTTCCTTCCATGTGTCCTACTGAGCATGTCGATGAGGACCAGGATTACAATCGCGACCTTATTATGCAGGATGACGAGGAGGAGGATTCTGTGGCTAGCTCTTATGAGAAGACCAGTTTTGGTATATTCACAGGGAGTGAGAACTCTGTAGTATACACACCTCAGGTCCCCCCCAAGATCCTTCTTTTATCACCATGATGCAGGAGCTACAGACTGCCATGGGATTTGATTTGGAGGAATGGAACATTACTGAGAAGAACCTGGTGAAATTCTTAGAATTGCCTGATTCCCCACCCATCATCATCCCTCCTCTACTACCTGCTTTTGAAGATGCCACCCTTGCTGCCAGGCATAGGTCCAGCATGATGCCTGCCACACCTAGGAAGGCAGACAAGATGTATCAGGCTCCCTCAGGCAAATCTTTTTTTGCAAGCCAAACTGAGGCTGATTTTGTGGTCATAAATGCTGCCCACAACAGATCTAAGGCACCATAATACTTTAGTTCTCTCCCTCCTGATGAGGAGTCCAGGAGGCTTGATGTCCTGGGCAAAAGAACCTTTGCCTCTGTCTCTGGGCCAGAGAATTGTAAACTACCAGGCCCATATGGTTAAATACCAAAATACCCCCCGGAGGAAGACACAAGCAGCTGCCCAAGCCCTCCCAGAGAGTACACCCAAGCAGGAGCTGCTGAGGACTCTTAGCAGCAGGGGCAAACATAGGTAAACATCTCCTACGTTACACATATGATATCTTGGATGCTTCTGCCAAAGCAGCAGCCCCTGGAGTATGCCACAGGAGGTGTTCCTGGCTCAGGATGGCTGGCTTTGCAAATGATGTTCAGCAATCCATTCTCAGTGCCCCCTTTAGACGATATAAATTGTTTGGTGCAGATTTTTTTTTCCCCCAATTGTTTAACCAGGTGAAACACACTAAGCTGAAAGCTTGTTTACAGGTGCAACCTGGGAGCACAGGGAAGTTAAGTGACTTGCTCGGGGTCACACAGTATATGTAAGGGGGGCTGTGAGATTCAAACCTAAGTCTCCAGATTTGCAGCTCAGAGCCTTAAACCACTGCGCTATATTGCCTCCCCAGATGTGCAAGATATCCTCTGTTAATTCACAGGCCTCAGGCAGAACTCTGAAATCAGTGCATTCCCTCTGTCACACCCAGCCAAGGAGTAGACAGAGGGTGCCTTTTCATCTGGTCGATAACAGACACTGCTCCACTGCCAGGGGCCACTGTAAGGGTAAAGGAGCAGCAGCTCTGTCTATCCCAGGAGCCACTGCAGGTGCCCACTCAAAAGCCCCCATGTGGTACTGCGGCTGTAGCAGGCTTTGCCTGACTCCTTCAACCCCCAGCCACCAATGCCTCCAGGGGTGACTGTCAGGGGTCACCTGTCCCTCCACCTGGACCAGTGGAGAATGGTAACCTCAGGTGCCTGGGTCCTGCAGAAATTAGCACAAACCTCCAAACCATCCAGCAGATCCCTCACAATACCCTCCAGAGCACATCCCATTGGTTCTGGGGGAAATTCGAACAGTGCTTCAGAAAAAGGCAATAGAACCTGTTCCCTGGGAACAAAGGAACACAGGGTTTTATTCTCAGTACCTCCTAGTCCCAAAGTGGACAGGAGATCTGAGGCTCATTCTAGATCTCGGAGACCTGAACCTTTTCATTGAATATAAGAAGCTCAGAATGATCAATGTGCAAGGCCTACTCCCACGACTGCAAGTAGGGGACTGGATTTGTTCCTGGCTATGCAAGATGTTTACCTGCATATCAAGATTTTGCCCTCCCCTCCCCAGGAAATATCTAAGGCTTTTGTTCTAGGGGAAAGACTACTTGTTCAGGGTATTACCCTTTGGCTTATCATCTGCGCTATGGGTATTTACCAAATGTTTAGCAATGGTGGCAGCAGCCCTCCACAGGGAATGCCTGTATGTCTTCCCCTACATGGATGACTGGCTTCTCAAAGCTCACTCCAAGGAGCAGTTTTTTCACACCCTAGCATTCACCTGACACCTGTTTGATGCTCTGGGGATTACTGTCAGTGTGCCGAAGTCAGTCCCTGACCCCTTGCCTTGTCTGTGTCTACAGTACACAGGGGCAGTCCTGGATACAGCCCAAAGCTTAGCCTTCCTACCCCAGGACAGGGCTGAGCATCTGCACAGGTCCAGGTGGTCTACAACAACAGGTATGTCACAGCCAGGACATTCCTGAGTCTACTAGGCCAGATGGTCTACAACAACACATATGTCACAGCCAGGACATTCCTGAGACTACTAGACCCGATGGTCTACAACAACACATATGTCACAGCCAGGACATTCCTGAGACTACTAGGCCCGATGGTCTACAACAACACGTTTGTCACAGCCAGGACATTCCTGAGACTACTAGGCCAGATGGTCTACAACAACATGTATGTCACAGCCAGGACATTTCTGAGACTACTAGGCCCGACGGCAGCGGCCATTGTCACAGTGCCAGTGGCCAGACTGCATATGAGAATCCCACAATGGACATTGTGTCCAGTGGGACCAATATACAGATAACCTAGAACAAAAGGTTCTAGTAAGCTCCCCGCTCTGAAAGGTGCTTCAGTGGTGGATGGAATCCAGCCATTTACTGAAGGGGTTCCTTTCCTGATCTCCTCTCCTCACTGGATTCTCACTACAGATGCCTTCAGGATGGACTGGGGGGCACATCTGGGGCCCCATCAGACACGGGACATTGACCAAAGCGGAGAGCACCCTCCACTTAAACGTCTTAGAAATGAGAGCTGTGCAGTGCAAGGCATCTGCATGTGACACCAACATCTCAGGTTCATGAACAGACCCGGGAGTCAGAGGGCTGGCCAGGGGGAGAAGGATCGAGCGCCCAAGGGGTGGCTCATCTTCTCTGGAGAGGAGGCCGGGTGAGCACGCAGTGCATCAGTGACCCCTTGCGGAGACCAAGGGATCCTTGCTGACTGGCTCCTAGTACTGTTGGAGGCGGGACAGACCTCAGGTTCATCCCAAGGGCGTTATTGCACATCTTGCCGCCAGGGTTTCAGCGAGCATCCACATATTCTGGCTCCAGCCATGATGTCTGCTCTGCCTCCATTTCCAGTGCCCCAGTTGCCCACCAGAGGGGCCCGTTCCCATGGCCCTGAGGGGTAAGCCAGGGCAAGTTCCCAAGTGACCGTTGGGAGGGGGTGCTCCCCCCGTGGCCCCGCCCAGTGGGGTAAGCCTGGGCACAGTGGGGACAGTGGGCGCGGCTGGAGCAGAGCTGGGTTTGGCCAAAAAAAAATGAGAGCTGTTCTGTGCAGCCTGCAAACCTTCCAGATCCATCTATCCCCAGTACAAATGCACAACATAAGTGTGATGTACTACATCAGCAAGCAGAGGGGGAACTCATTCCTATCCTCTATGCAGGGAGGCCATGAGAGTCTGGTATTGAGCTCTGGAAAACGATCTAGAACTGTCAGCAGTACATGTTCCAGGGGCCCAGAACATCCTAGCAGACAGGCTAAGCAGATCACAGTCCAGGATGTATGAGTGGGAGCTGCTGACCTCTGTCCCAGAAGACCTGTTTGGCAAGTGGGGTTATCTAGAGTTGGACCTTTTTGTGTCCCCATACAATACAGAACTGCCGCTTTTCTGCTTGCTTGTTCCAAGGCTTGGAGTTTTCTGGTGAGACAGGTTTCCCTCTTTTGGAAGGAGAGGTTCCTGTACACTTTTTCTCCCTTCTCTCTAATTCAGGGTGCTAATCAAGCTCCAGATGGAGGGGGCAACTCTAATACTCATGGCCCCACTGTGGCCTCGTCACATTTGGTTTCCCTTATTGTAGCAGTTGGCAGTGGAACTACCAGTACCTCTGCCATTATGCCAGGGCCTACTGTCTCAGTCAGACCTTCTTGCTTCCCAGATCCAAGGCCTTCTGAACAACAGGGCAGTAGACATAGTCCTGCTGGAGCAGTGGAACACAGGTATCTACTCTCATTACTTTCTGGTTCCAAAGAAAACTGGTGGTATGCACCTTATACACGACCTCAGAAAGTAAAACAAAGTCCTTTACAAGGAAAAATTCAAGCTATCACTCGGCACTCTTTTACTCCTTATTCATCAATTCGATTGGCTAGCCTCGCTGGACATGCAGGACGCCTATAAACACATTCTCATACACCCAAATCACCACAAATACCTCAGGTTCGTGGCGTTGGGTCAGCACTATCATTTCAGAGTCCTGCCCTTTGGACTATCCTCAGCGCCTCGAGTTTTTACAAAGTGCTCTGCAGTTCTCGCAGTGCATCTAAGGAAGCTCAGGATTCAGATGTTCCCATATCTGGGCTATTGGCTTCTCGCGGTCCCTTCCAGACAACAGACTTAGCAAGCTGTAGCTACAGCGTCAAAATTCCTCACATCCATGGGAGTTCTGCTAAACTTAGGAAAGTCTCAGCTATAGCCCTCACAGCGGCTCCTCTTCATAGAAGCTCTTCTGGATACCTCCAATGTGAAAGCCTTTCTCCCGGAGGACAGAAGGAGCGACATCCTGCAAATGGCCTGCTCCATCAGAGAACACAGCTTGGTCCGAGCTCTATCGAGGCAGTGGATGCTGGGTCTCATGGCATCCTCAGTGTTAACTGTGCCACCGGCCCAGCTTCACGTGAGAACCTCTCAGTGGATGCTCAGCACTCAGTGGTCTCCAACCACACACACCCACAGTCCTTTCGCATCAAGGTGACAGAACCGCTGAAATGGTCGCTCACCTGGTGGACTCAGGAGGACAATCTTTGGGAAGGATATCCCTTTGCCCCTCGAGATCCTCAGGTCTCCATCACCACAGATGCATCCCTGCTGGGATGAGGAGCTCACTGCAAGGATCTCCACACCCAGGGTCGTTGGAATCAGGATGAATCTCAGCTTCACATAAATGTTCTGGAAATGAGAGCTGTCCTTTATGCTGTCCGGACCTTGGAGGACATTCTCTGTCACAAGACCATTCTCCTCCAGATGGACAACAAAGCAGTGATGTACTACATCAACAAGCAGGGCAGAGCACACTCTTTCTCCTTGTGCAGGGAAGCGATGAGAGTGTGGGAGTGGTGCCTAGAGCACATAGCCCTGATCCAGGCAGTCTACCTGCTGGGAATTCAGAATGATCTGGCGGACCATCTCAGCAGAACAGATACAGATTCTCACAAGTGGTTTTTCGACGAAATTGTTGTGCAGTCACTCTTTGAAAAGTGGGAAACTCCAGACCTGGACCTTTTTGCATCCCCACTCAACGCAAAACTGCTCCAGAAGTCCAGGACCTGGCATTTTTTGTCAGGATGCATTCAGACTGCGGTGGACAAAATGCTTTCTGTGCACATTTCCTCCCCTTCCCTTAGTTCAGAGGGTGCTGCTCAAGCTAGAGGCACAGGGGGGCAGAATGATTCTCATCGCCTCATTCTGGCCTCACCAGATCTGGTTTCCATTAATCAACAGATTATCAGAAGCTTCCCCGAAACCACTTCCACTTCAGATGAACCTACTGACCCAGGGCCCTGTAGTCCATCCAGCCTAAAGTCTCTTCACCTCCATGCCTGGCTCCTGAGGAGACAGAGGTGAACAGATTTAATGTTTCATGTAGGGTTTCTGGCATCCTACTCAGAAAACCTACATGGCTAAGTGGAAGTCCTGGAACCCCTTTTCCTGCCCACCGAACAAAGTACTGGAGTATCTTCTAGACCTCTCAAACACAGGCCTGCAGTACTCCACCGTTAAGGTTCACCTTTGCGCAATCTCAGCATGCCATGAGCCCATGCACTCCATGTCTCTTGCTCAGCTTTCTGTGGTTAAGAGGTTTCTTAAGGGCGTTCTACATACCAGGCCACCAGTCAGATGACCAGTAGCAGCCTGGGACATTAACCTTGTCCTAGACATGCTCACCCGTAAACCTTTTTGAGCCCCTAGCTATGTGTGACCTAAAATTTCTGACTTGGAAGATGACCTTCCTTCTGGCCATCACTTCCGCACGCAGTGTCGGAAATGCACGCTTTGGTCACAGATCCTCCATATATGGTGTTTCACAAAGACAAGGTGGTTCTCAGGACCCACCCCAGATTTATTCCCAAGGTTGTCTCAGAATTCCATCTGAATCAGCCCTTGGTCCTTCCTACCTACTTTGCGAACTTCCAGAATGAGGGAGAGCATACCCTACATTCCCTTGATGTGAAAAGAGCCTTGCGGTTCTACTTAGGACTAAAGAAATCCGCATTTCTAAACAACTGTTTGTCTCCTTTACCACAGTCTGGCTGGGCCAGCCTGTGGCTAGCTGATGTATTTCAGCATGGCTAGTAGCATGCCTTTGTCACTGCTACTCCATGGCACAGGTCAAGCTAGAAGGCAGAGTATACGCTCATTCTACCAGAGCAGTCACAGCCTCTCTGGCAGAAATCCGTAACGTTCCCAGCAATGCGGCTACCTGGAGCTCCATGCACACATTCGTAAAGCACTATGTTTTGGATATCCATGCCAGACAGCATCAGTCCTTTGGCAGGACAATCCTTAATGGAATTTGTCCTGAATGAGCTCCTCTCTCTCTCTCTCCTGCCGCCCATCTCAAGAGGATTATTTAGCTCTGTACTCTCCCATCAGTGTGAATGGGTAGTGGAGACTTTATGTCCAGGAAGATATGTAAATTACGTACCTACCGTAATTCTTGATCTTCTTGGACAAAGTCTCCACCACTCATTCACACGCCCTCCTGCCACCTTATGGTCTTCACTCCCTCGATGGCTGGGCTGTGAAAACTCTGTTGTGTTGACCCTTCTTACACTGGTCATTCGGGCTCTCTTATGTCCGACATAGCTTAGTTTACGCTGCACCTCCTCGGTAAAAAAGGTACTAAGGCAGTTGGAGAGTCAACGCCGAGGTAGTCTATACGGCTTGATCCAGGCTCACGTTGCCGCTTCCTCGTGGCCCTACCTTGATGCTGGCCCTGCTGAAGATTTTTGGTGTGAATGAGTGGTGGAGACTTCATCCAAGAAGATCAAGAATTATGGTAGGTACGTAATTTACATTTCTAGAGTATTTGCTGTCCTTGTCAGATGCAGGCCTGTAATACTCTTCTATCAAAGTGCACTTGGCTGCTAGTTCAGTTTCCCATATGCCTATTGGTGGTCATACAGTTGCTTAGCTGGAGGTGGCCTGTACATTTTTAAGAAGCGTTCTGCACTTGAAGCCACCTATCTGCAATCTAGTTCCGGCTTGGGACCTGCATTTTGAGATGGAAAAGCTTACTTTGGCTCCTTTTAAGCCAGCCATGACTTGTGGTCTAAGCTTCCTTTCTTGGAAAGTGTTATTTTTATTTGCTGTTACTTCTGCTGGAAGAATTTCAGAGCTTCAGGCTCTGTGTGAGCCTCCTTATTTAATTTTTCACAAAGACAGGGTGTCTTTGTATACCAGTCCTAAGTTTCTACCAAAGGTGGTGTCTGAGTTTACTTTGAATCAAACTATCCACATGCCAGTTTATTTTTCTGAGCATGCCAGTTCAGGGGAAGCATTGCTCCATACCTTAGATGTACACAAAATACTCAGGTACTATATACACCGTACGAAGGACTGCAGGAAGTCCTTGCAGCTTTTTTTCATTTGCCCCTGGTAAAGATGGTGCTCCTGTTTCTAAATAGTGCCTCTCCAAATTGTTGGCTATTACTTTCTGTTACAGGAAGTATGATAAGGAACTTCCTGGAGTTGTTCATGGCCATTCAACTAGAGGTATGGCCACTTCTGTTGCCTGTTTCAAAAATGTGTCTGCTGCAGAGATCTGTGTAGCTGCCACCTGTAGTACTGCCCACACCTTCACTAAACACTACAGTCTGGACATTGCCTCCTGAAAAAAGGCAGGTTTTGGCCTAGCTGTGCTTCAAGACCTCCTTCATTAGGCCTGTGGGCTCCAGCCACCCAGACTGTTTTACTGTCAGTACTGCTTGGTACTCGTTCCATAGGTGTGGCCTGATGTAAGAGAGATCCTTGAAGAAGATGGAACAGTTATGTACTTACCATAACAGTAGATCTTCGAGAGAATCTCTTTCATCAGGCCATGCCGTCCCACCCTCCATCCCCCTAAGGAGTTAGATCTCTGTAACTCCTGTCTCTTTCTTCAGGAAGGTTTACCTGCTGCTTCCTGCCTCGCCTGGTAGGCAGAGCCATTGGTTCTCTCCTGGCTCCCTGGAGAGAGGTCCTCTGAGCACAGTCTCCAACTGCTTGCAAAAATTTTCTGTGTGGTCCTGTTGCCTGGCGGCTGTGGTTCCATAGGTGTGGCCTGATGAAAGAAATTCTCTCGAAGATGTACTGTTACAGTAAGTACACAACTGTTCTTTACAGAAATCCTGTAAACCCTATTGGTTTGCAGCAGTCACGAGGGGTGCGGGTATCAGTCAGTGCCGGGGGCAGTGTGTAGCTTGCATCTCTGCAGTGCAGCTTTTGCTGACATTGAAAGCCCTCCACTCCACTTGCTGCTGTGTTTGCTTGGCGCTGTTTGTAGCACTTTAAACCCCATTATATCACAGTTAGAAAATGGATTGTGTCGGGCCAACACTGCCCATTTTCTAAGCACAATAAGACCCTTCAGTGTGTGCAGTGTTGGGGATACTTGCACTTCCAAGGATGTAAGGCCTTCCACTTGCAGTGTCAAGCCTCACTATGTGCTGGGCATGCAAATATCCCCCAATGCCACACACCATATCTAGTCTTCTCACTTACCACCACCTATAGTTTTTGAAAATTGCATACATAATGCTATGGTTTTGAAAATTCCCCCAATTTGCTTTCATAAAATCATCCAAAATGACTTTTAACTACCACCTTTTATTGCCCTGCAACCCATTTTGAGTACCAGTGCTCTTCACTGCAATTAAAAACCCACTTACTGTATGAACATGTACAAGAAATAATGCACCCTTGACTTTCGATCAGCATAGCCATTGCCCTCTATTTCCAGGCTGTGGGGAAACCTGAAGATATTCATGCACACCTAGTAATGGTATTACATGAACATAGAGACACAGAAGTTGACAACAGATAAGGACCGCAAGACCCATCCAGTCTGCCCATTTTTCTACCTTATGAATGTGCCCTAGTCCTTTACTCTGTCAATGGCTTATCTATTTATACTCATCTGTATTGCTTCCTTATGCCTATCCCATGCCTGTTTGAAGCCCTGCACTGTATTCATATCCACCACTTCCTTAGGTAGGCCATTCCATGCATCCACCACCCTTTATGTGAAAAAGAACATCCTCACATTACCCCTTAATTGGCCTCCCTTCAATCTCATGCTGTGTCCTGTTGTCCTGCTACTTTTCTTATATTGAAACATGTTAGGCTTTTTCACCTTGTTAATGCCCTTAAGATGTTTGACTGTTTTGATCATATCACCTCTCTCTCTCCCGCCTTTGCTCTAGGGTATACATATTGAGCTCCATTAATCTGTCCTCATATGTTTTCTGATGCAGTCCCTGCACCATTTTGGTTGCCCTTCTCTGGACTGCCTCCATTTTGTTAACGTCCTTGTGCAGGTGTGGCCTCTAGTACTGCACGCAATACTCCAGATGGGGCCTAACTAGTGTCTTGTAAAGAGGGATTAGTACCTCCCTCTTACGACTTGTGATACCCCTACTAGTACACCCCAACATCCCTCTAGCCTTACCTACTGCTTTAGTGGTCTGCTTGGATGATTTCAGGTCATCTGTGATGATGATGCCCAAGTCTCTTTCTTCCCTTGTGATTGCCAGCAACTCCCCTCCCAACCTATAGGTGGCTTCAGGGTTTCAAACAACATGAAGTCTTGCTGTATTCTGACAAACTGAAGTTAGCTCCAGCCTTTAAACTGCCCCAGAGAACATAGGGTTAAATTTCTATGCAGAGCATAGAACGTTGAGCTCAAGCTTGGTTGAGGTCTCTGTCTGCAGCCCTTTGAAATCCCACAGACAGATTCTTTACTCCACCTCACTGAACGTTCGCTCCTGAGATTTATCCTTCGGCTTGGTTCAAAAGTCAAAGTGTCTGTTTTAAACCGAAATTATTCTGAATTTATTCTGCGTTGTCGGTTCAGGCTCTGTCTGCGGTACCGTGAGTACTAGATAGTTACTTCTGATTATTGTGTGGAAATTGTAAGTTTGTTTGATTGGTTCAGCTGAACCGATCCTTTAGATTGATTTCTTGTATTTTAGTGTGTGGTTACTGGTCCTTATCGGTTCTAAAAAAAATGTATTTTAATCGTTTTTTTCCAATACTCGTGACACAGGAACCGATAAGGGAGTCTTGCCTGCCGGTTGCCGGAAAAAGAGTAAGTTTGGGTAGGTTGGCCATGTCTGAGAAACCCAAGAAAAAAAACGGGCCCACTGGGTTTCAACACTGCAGTGAGTGTGGGGAAGTCTTTGCTAAGGCCGACCCCCACACCACCTGTGTTTATTGTCTGGGGTTTGAACACCTCAATACAGACTGCCAGATTTGCAAAAATGTTCCTAAATCTACCATGAAAAAGAGATTAAGTAGACTTAGGCAAAAGGAGGCCAAGAAGTCCGCTGACCCGGATGGCCAGCCCGGTTCGGTTCCGACCGAACCAGAAGGAGTGCCCTCTGACCAGGGCGATACTTCTTCGGGCAAGAGGAGAGCCGATCCTGAGGGATCGGTTCCTACAAAAAGGAAAAGAAAAGACAA
Organism: Neoceratodus forsteri; assembly: GCA_016271365.2. Classification (NCBI taxonomy): domain Eukaryota; kingdom Metazoa; phylum Chordata; order Ceratodontiformes; family Ceratodontidae; genus Neoceratodus; species Neoceratodus forsteri. Next base: position 436,052,575 of record CM057450.1, on the reverse strand, counting down.
ATCAGTCGGTTCAAATCCAGAGGTTCAAGTTCCGACCGCTGATGAGATTGCCCGAGCGATTCGGATTGTTGAATCGCTTCGCCCAGTTCCGTCCGATCCGGCTCTGGTGGCTAGTGGCTCGGTTCGGTTGGTTCCACCGGTTCAGGAATATGCCCCTGAAGATTTTTATGAACCAGAATTTGAGGAGGAGGAGGGGGATTTTGAACAGGATGATGACTATGATGGAGCAGAAAGTCTGGATGTGCCCATTGAACCGGACATCTCCTCAGACAGACCTTCTGGTGTTTCCCCTCCTAGGCTCTCTGAGTCCCTTCCCCGCTATTTGTTTTACAGGAAAGTGGCTGAAACTCTTCAGCTTCCTATGGAGGAAGCTACAGAGGATCAAGAGGAGCCTGATTTTGTAGAAATGATGGACATCCCAGAGTCCAGGAGGCTGTCTATTCCCTTGCACAAATCTTTTGGGAAACAGACTCAAAAAATGTTAAAGTCTCCTAATTCTGTACCTCCCGTTGATAGAAGAATGGATAAGAGGTACACCTTATCAGGCTCAGACACAGAGTTTTTCTACCAACAAGGCAGCCATGTTGGGGTCATGCAGGTTGCAGCCTGTGACAGGGCTAATGTCTCATTGGCTTCATACCCCCCAGATAAAGACCCCAGGAGGATGGATGCCTTGGCAAAGAAGCAATACTTTTTTGGGACTCAGGCAGGCTAATTATATGGCCTGTACAGCCAGGTACCAGAAGTCCAGGTGGGACACCGTACTGGCACTGGCTAAACAGGCCTCCCCCCAGCTGGCCAAGGAGCTGGAGGAGGTGGCTATGGATGGGACTGAGGCATCTAAGGTACAGTTCCATGCTGCTGTGGACTCCAATGATGTGTCATCAGGAGTCATGGCTACATCTGTCGCTCTTCGGTGAATGACTTGGCTCAGATGTACTACCCTCTCACAGGACAACCAGGCTGAGGCCATGGATTTCCCTGTGGAAGGTAATTCTCTGTTTGGGGAGCAGACAGAGAATTACATGAAGAAGTTGGAAGAGTATAAGACCACTTATAGGAGTGCGCAGGCCAAGGGAGAGGCAGGCAACTCCTCAAAGGAAGCATTCTAGGGGCAGGCCTTTTCATAGGCCTTTCTACCAAGCACAGGGCTCTTCTTCCTTTTCACAGAGGGGGTTCTTCAGAGGGAGAAGCAGAAGGGGGATGAGCAGGGCTGCATCCATTCCTCAGCCTAAGGCCCCTGCCAAGCAGACACCCTGATGGGTCTGCCCGGGTCGACTCTTCTATCCCTGTAGGGGGCAGGCTGGCTTATTTCGTCCAGGACTGGGTGTCTGTTAATTCAGACAAGTGGGTCCTGGAAGCAGTAAGCCAGGGAATGGTTCTCAGCTTCAAAAAATTTCCGAAGTTCAGAGCCAGATCTTTTCCACCTGCAAGTCTCTCCGAAACCCTTGCCCTATAGGCAGAGATTTCATCTCTTCTGGCCCTAGGAGCCATAGAGAGAGTTCCTACCCTACACTGGGGCAAAGGTCTATACTCCAGGTACTTCCTTACCCCAAAAAAGACAGGGGAGTGGCGACCCATCCTAGATCTAAGATACCTGAACAAACATCTTTTAAAACCAAGGTTCAAGATGGTGACTCTGGGAATAATTCTTCCCTTTCTAAGGCCAGGGGACTGGCTAGCCTCCCTGGACCTCAGAGATGCCTACTTTCACATTCCCATCAGATGCTCCCACAGAAAGTACCTCAGGTTCAAGTTGCCCTCAGGCCATTATCAGTTCAAAGCAATGCCCTTTGGCCTAACATCAGCCCCAAGGGTTTTCACAAAGTGCCTGGCAGTAGTAGTAGTAGCCTTTTTAAGAAGGCAGAAGATTTCCATCTTTCCATATCTGGATGAGTGGGTCAGTCTCCAGACCAAGTCAAGTCAGACCTGCAAGTGATCCAGCAAGTGTTATCTTCCCTGGGGTTCTTTCTCAACCTCCCCAAGTCAGTCCTCGAACCAGTGCAGCTTCTTACCTTTGTAGGGGCAGAGCTAGATACTGTCAAAGCAAGAGCCTTTCTTCCCCTGGAAAGGGCAAGAGTTCTTGTGGAGCTGGCTTCTTCCATCAGCCTTCAGGTGTCCCGACCAGCAAGGCACTTCCTTCAGCTCTTGGGCCACATGGCAGCTTCTGCAACAGTGGTCCAAGGGGCAAGATTTCAGATGGGGGACATTCAGTTCCATCTGAGGGCCTTTTGGTCCCAAAAGAAGGACCCTCTTACCAAACTGATTCCAGTGACTCTGACACTGATCCAAGCCTTTCAATGGTGGCAAGATCAGGACAACTTAAGGCAAGGGGTCCCATTTGTCACTCAGTCTCATTCGGTGGTCCTTACCACGGATGCTTCCCTTTTGGGGGTGGGGAGCTCATCTGGGAGCTCTTACAGCCCAGGGACTGTGGTCCCCTCAGGAGTCCCTTCTTCATATCAATCTCCTGGAACTCAGGGCAGTTTTTTCTGGTCCTGCAAGCTTTCTCTCAGTCTGTGCAGATCAAGGTAGTTCAGGTCAGAACAGACACCACCACCACCATGTGGTACATCAACAAGCAGGGAGGCACTCGGTCTACGGCCTTGTGCACAAAGGCCATGAAATTGTGGTTCCTGGCTTATTCCTTGCAGACCTCTCTGATAACAGTCCACCTTCCTGGGAAGGACAATGTGCTAGCAGATGCACTGAGCAGGATCTCCCAGGACCATCACGAATGGTCCCTGGAACCCTTAGTGTTGAAAGTAATTTTCTTGAGGTGGGGCACTCCAGAGATAGATCTCTTTGCAGCCCCCGACAATCATCAACTTCCTCTGTTTGTTGCAGAGCCCCAGTCTTAGGTTCAGTCCCTCTGGATGCTCTGATTTTGAACTGGGAAGGGAAATTTATGTATGCCTTCCCTCCGTTTCCTCTACTGTTCAAGGTTCTAGTCAAGATAAGGTCACAACCTTGCAAAGTGATTCTGATTGCTCCAGACTGGGCCAGACAGCCTTGGTACCCTCTGTTGCTGTCTCTAGCAGTCCATCCCCTGTCTCTTCCCAGGAATTACAACCTGTTAACCTCCTCTCAGGGGAGGATTTGGTACCCCAATCTTTGGTCTCTCAATCTCAAGGCATGGCTCTTGAAGAGTTAGAGTGTGCAGATTTGCATCTGTCTCAGGGGGTTCTGGATATTCTCAAAGCTTCTCGAAAGCCCTCCACCAGAAAGACTTATAACTCCAAATGGAAAAGATTCAGCATTTGGTGTTCCAAGAAGCATATTTCTCCAGACACTGCTGAATTGCCTACAGTTTTGGATTATATGGTCCATCTTAATGGTCTAGGCCTCAGACCAGCTACTCTCAAGGTACACTTGTCAGCTGTTTATGCTTTTCTGTCAGTGGGGAAGTCTTCCTCGCTATCTTCTCATCCTGTGTTCTGTAAAATTTTCAAGGGATTGCTTCATACCAATCCTCCCTTTAGGGATCCTGCCCCTGCCTGGGACTTAAATGTTTGCATTGCTCAACTTATGCAACCTCCTTTTGAGCCTATGTCCTCAACAGAGCTTAAGTACTTGACTTGGAAAACTTTGTTTTTGGTAGCCATCACCTCTGCCAGACGTATCAGTGAACTGCAAGCCCTGTCAGTGGAACCTGATTTTATCTCTTTCCATAGGGATGAAGTGGTCCATAGAACCAGTAGGAGGTTCTTGCCCAAAGTGGTCTCAGACTTCCACTTGAATCAGTCTGTCTCTTCCTGTCTTCTTCACTGATCATTCCTCCTCAGGGGAGAGGAGGCTACACAGTTTAGATGTTAAAAGAGCCTTTAGCTACTACATAGAGCATACCAAGGGTCACAGGTTTGATTCTGTCCAGTTGTTCCTCACTTATGGGGAAGTGGGAAAGGGCAAACCTGCCACCAAGAGAACTGTTGCCAGGTGGATTGTGTCTTGTATACAATTCTGCTATGAGAAACTGGGAAAGAGTCCACCCTCAGGCCTCAGGGCTCACTCTACAAGAGGTACAGCTGCTTCCCTGGCTGCAACCAGTGATATCCCATTGTTAGAAATTTGTCAAGCAGCCACCTGGAAAACAGTCCATACCTTTACCAAGCATTACTCTCTTGATATCCAGGCTAGGCGTGATGCTCGGTTTGGCACAGCAGTACTTCAGAGCTTATTCCCAAAGTATGTTCTTGCCCTCCTCCGTGGAGGTACTGCTTGGTAGTCTGCAGTTTGTCAGAATACAGCAAGACTTCATATTGTTTGTAGAAAAAATTACTCACCTTATTAATTGTGTTTCTTCTAATGGAGTCTTGCTGTATTCTGACCTCTCTCCCTGCCTCCCCTCTCAGAACCTGGTTTTTGGGAAGTGGGTGGGCAGGTGCAGTGCTGCACTCCAGAGGTGTTTCTTGCACACCCTCCTTTTTATTTGTGTGTTTTGTTATCCTTATTTTGGATTGGTTTTTGGTTTTGGGTTTCCTGACTTGAGTCTTCCTTGGGAATCCAAAACTCTATGTTGCCAGTTGGCTAGTTAAAAATTTTACAGTTTCCACATAGTATAGTTAGTGAGTTTTTGCTTGTAAGAATCTGGCGGTTGGATTTCAAAGGGCTGCAGACAGAGACCTCAACCGAGCTCGAGCTCAACGTTCTATGCTCTGCATAGAAATTTAACCCAATGTTCTCCAGGGCAGTTTAAAGGCTGGAGCTAACTGCAGTTTGTCAGAATACAGCAAGACTCCATTAGAAGAAATGCAATTACTAAGGTGAGTAATTTTTTCTTCTCTTCCCTATGTGCATGATCTTGCAGTTTTTTGCGTTAAACCCCAGTTGCCACTCTTCTGACCATTTCGCCAGTTTATCCAGAGCTCTTCTCATTCTGCCCACCCCATCTGGATCATCTGCTCTGTTGCAGATCTTGGTGTCATCTGCAAATAGACAAACCTTACCCTCCAGTCCATCTGCAATGTTACTGATGAAGATATTGAAGAAGACTGGCCCCGGGACTGATCCCTGAGGTACCCCACTTTTGACTTGCATCTCTTCTGACTGTATACTGTTTACCACCACTCTCTGTTTTCTGCCTGCCAACCGGTTTGCAGCCCAGTTGACCAACTTCTGACCCACCCAAGCCTACCCAGCTTATTAATCAATCTTCTGTGTGGAACAGTATCAAAAGCTTTGCTGAAGTCAAGGTAGGCGACATCAACTGCACCCCTTGGTCCACCACTCTGGTTACCCAGTCAAAGAAATCTATGAGATTAGTTTGACAGGACCTTCCTGTTCTAAACCCATGCTGTCTTGGATCCTGTGCTCCTGTGGATTCCAGGGGTTGCACTATCCTTTCCTTAAGGAGTGCCTTGTGCACACCTCCCTCCCCCCGTGTTCATGGTGCTGAACTGTGGGCCCTGCCCTACCTTCTCCTCAGTAAATACTGAGCAGAAGTATCTATTTAGGATAGATGTTTTTCTTTGGTCCTCCTATACACACTCCCCGTTATCCCCTTTGGTCTTAGCAGTACCCCTTCGGGACTTTCTCCTTTCACTAATGTATCTATAGAAAGTCTTGTCACCTTCTTTTACTATTCGTGCTAGTGTTTCCTCAGTTTGGGCCTTTGCCTGCCTTACTGCCTTCCCTGCTTCCCTTAGGGAAGTTTGGTATTCCTCCCTATCTTCATCCTGTTGCGTTCCTTTATATTTCCTGAAGGCCAGCCTTTTAGCTCTGACCTTTTCTGCACACTTCCCACAGCAGAAGACCAGCTAGCCTGCCGAATGATTGATTTCCACACTAAAAAAGCATAAGAAAGATGGCCTGCTGTAGATTGTAATCCCGTTTACTATAGATCACAGGATACCGCTGCTAACCCCAGTACACACGCCTTTTATTCATCTGGTTGATTTTTCTGCCATTCTGGAAACTTGGATGTTTTGTTACCCCTATCACTGAAAACAGGTAGCCAGTCAGTGGTGCCATGGCTAAAGGGGGTAAATAAGGTACAAGAGGGAAGTATTTTTCAGAAGAAAAGGTGCTCAAGAACAAGGGACCATGCAATGAAGCTGGAGGTGGATAGATTCAGGAGAGATGTGAGGGGGCACGCTATGAAGCTGGAGGTGGATAGATTCAGGAGGCGTGAGGAGATATTTCTTCACAGAAAGAGTGGTGGATTCTGGAACAGCCTTCCAGCGGAGGTGGTGTGGGCAAAAACTCTGGTGGTGTTCTAGAATGCATAGGATAGCCACAAAGGAATCATAGTGGAAAGGAATGAGGGAGAGAGAAAGAGCTGTAGATCAAGTGTGGTCTGTGGTAATAATGTAGGTAGGGAAAAATGGGCAAACTAGGTGGGCCAAGCGGTCCTTACCTGCTGTCAAATTCTGTGGCTGTCATTCACCAACCCTGCCCTATTTCACCTTCCCATGACAAGTACTGTAACTTGTTATTTGCAGTGAACCTAGGCAGCGGCTTGTGACGATGCACTGGGGATCTTATTAATTCTCAGGATTTTCGGTCAGCAGCTGTCCACTAAGAAACACAGGGTTTACTTATTATGGGATTGCTTTTGCTTTGTAATAAAATGCTGACCTGGAGTGGATATATAGTTGTTCAGTGAAACTGCATTGCATTTCTGAGGCAGTAGGGGCTTGACCGTGTACTTCAATGATTATGATATGAAGTTTTCCAGACGTAGCATTGTTTCAGAACGTGTGTATAAGTACATTATTCATTGACAAACTTATACATAATTTGCACCCAGAAACTGCTTAGTATTATCTCTGTCTACATTTTTGTATATCTGTATGAACTAAAGGTTGATCACTTCAGTTAATGTAAGTGATTTTTATTATGCTCATCCAAAGAACAAACTGTAAAACCATTCCTCACACATAATCAACCACGTTGCAGAATGGCTGGTGTCCTGGCTTTTTTATAAATAAATGTGTATATCTTTTTACAGATTTGTGCTGAAGTACAGTGATCAGTTACATGTTTCTCTTTCTGTTCTGTGAACAGGTGTGTGACAAGTAGCTTCTGGCAGCTAAATTTGACATCGCACGTCATTGTCTGCATCCATGGGCTGGTGAGCTGACACATTAAGGGAACAATATAGTGTAGTGCTCTCTCTGAGCCCAGGCCTGTGAACCAGGAGGCCAAAGACTAAGATCCCACCAGAGTCATGGGCTCACTGCTGTGTGACCATGAGCAAGTCGCATAACTGCCCCCAATTCCTTCCTGTTGCAAAACTGAGTAGGACACCAGTTAGATGGTATGTCTTTTTTTTTTTTTTTTTTAATCTTTTTATTAGTCATATTTAAACTTATTTACAGGTAGGTCCACTTTCATTGCATTACATATTACATTCATATCTGGTCTTTTTGCAACATTGACTATAAAATTCAAATACATCTCAAGCTCAGAGTCAAAAACTTCATCCAATTGTTCTATTTGATCTACTACTCTCATGTGGAGAGCCCTAAGCATTTAATCCTGCAGCAAGGTCTCACATTTATTATTAATTCACTAGAATATCTTCCCCATTCTTCCCTCAGGTCGTCAGAGCTCCTCATTCTGGTCTGGGTCGGTATCACGGCCATCACCCCTATTGAGTTCCTGAGATTTTCTGTCTTTGGGAGGGAGAAGGTAAATGGGAGAAAAAAAAAGGGGGGGGAGAAGAACGGGGAGCACCAAGGAGGCCCCACCAGGCTGAAGACTGCTCAACTGTGCGGGAGCATCGAATATTCCCGCAAATAGATATGAGTCAAAGCACAAAAGTGGGGTCTATCAGCATGTAGTACAGCTGCCACTTCACCCATCTCATACCAAACTGCTCTCTACGGTCATTTATGTTATATGTAATTTTTTCCATGTTATGGATTTGTATAGTAATATTCCACCAATCTTGTATAGTTGGTGGTTGAGCTGTCGCCCAAAGTTTAGTCAGTACTTTTTTGGCTGCTGTAATAAGTATTGCAAGTAAATATCTAGTATTCGGGCCACTATAGTGCTTGGGGAACAATAAGAACAGATAAATCTCCGGTGTTAGTCGGAAAAGTGGGTCAATTAATTGCTGCAGTTGCTTCTCCAATTGTTTTATGAAGTTTGAAAGCATTGGGCAGGACCACAAAATGTGGGTCAGGTTAGCCTCCTGCTCACCACATTTCCTCCAGCAGCTGGCTGAATGATCCTGGGAATAGTGCCTAGTGACTTTGGGGGACCTGAAATATCTAATCAATAACTTCCAGGCAAATTCCGCCATTGGTGTGAACTTGTGACTTTGGAGGAATTTTACAGGCTAACTGCCAGTCCGCTATAGTTAACTGATAGCCAGATTCCTCCCTCCATTGCTCTCGGATGCTTTTCGGTAGCCCTTTCACCTGCATGTTTAGGGCCTGGTAATATATAGAGACTAAATGCTCCGCTCCCGGATTCGTTCAGAGCCATCTGGCATTTTATTAATGCCGAATAATTTTGTGAGTCTCGTAGTTCTAAGGGGAGCCTTTCTATATAATGCCTAATTTGTAGAAAACGGTAAAAGTCTTTGCCTGGCAAGCGGAACTTCGCCTGAAGTTCTGCATACGACCAGATTACACCCTGTGTCATTATTTGTGGGATATATCGTAGGCCAAGGTCAGCCCAGTCGCCAAATCTAGCGTCCAAGTTGTTAGGGGGAAAATCAGGGAGTGCCCATATCGGGCATAGAAGGGACAAATAGAGCGACAGTCCGTAAGACTTTTTAATCAAATTCCAGTTTTGAAATTGTGCTATCAACCAGGGCCCAATAGTTGGGGGGACCTTCCCCACTGAGTTTGGGCTATAAATTGTCCAGAAATAAGCAGCATCGTTTATTAATACTCTTTCCATGTCAATCCAGTGTGGATGGACAATTCTGTTCTTCCTTGCCATTATATTCATCATTGTTACTGCCTGTTGGTAACGTTTTAGATCCGGAAGCGCAAGACCCCCGTCGTTTCTTGCCAGTGTCAGCACCTTAAGATTTATCCGGGGTTTCTTCCCAGCCCAAACAAATTTCCGAGTAGTTGGTTTATTTCTTTAAAGAAAGTTTGGGAAACAGTAAGAGGGATGTTTTGAAAAGGTACAGTGCTCTGGGGAGAGTTATCATCCTAATAAGCTCTATCTTTTCACCATACTCAACGGAATGACTGACCAGGCCTGAAGGTCTTGCTTTAATTGTGTCATAAAGGGGAATAATTGTATTTGTAGTAGTGGTTCCTTCTTCGGAATACATACTCCCAGGTATTTTAGTTTCACAAGATTCCACCTACCTGGGAGAGCTTTGGTTATTTTTTGAGTAGGGATGTAATTAAATGTGAGCAATTCAGTTTTAGTCAGATTCAACTTATAGCCTGACAGTTCTCCATATTCATCTAGGGCTTGTCTTACTGCTAAAATGGATTGTTCTGGGTCTTGTAGGTACAGCAGGATATCATCCGCATATAGAGCAATTCGGTGTTCTGTTCCCCCGATTGTAATTCCTCTAATTTTAGGGTGCTCCCTAATCTTCTGCATCAAGCAGCTCTATGGTCAATACAAACAGCAACGGGGACAGTGGGCAACCCTGGCGTGTACCTCTCTGGAGCGGGAAGTATTTCGGAGTGGTGACCGTTGACTCTCACACAGGCCCGGAGGGCAGAATAAATACTCTGCAAGGCCTGAACAAGACCCGGCGGAAAACCAAAACACTGTAAAGTAGAGTATAGAAAAGGCCATGCTACTCTGTCGAAGGCCTTCTCTGCATCGAGGCTGACTACTACTGCAGAGGTGCCGGAAATACTCATCTGATTGACCAGATGCAGGGTGCGTCTAATATTATCAGTAGTAGTACGTGTTCTCACGAAACCCGTCTGGTCCCTATGTATCAGCGTAGGGAGCACTTGATCAATTCGATGGGCTATAATACTCATGAATATTTTATAATCCTGATTTAGTACTGATATTGGCCTATACGATCCGCATTCTTGAGGGTTCTTCCCTAGTTTGGGAATTACTGATATGGTCACATGTGACTGGAGGCTGCTCACCCTGTAGTATCGAATTAAATACCTGCTCAAGCATGGGAAGGACTTTGGTCTTAGTGGCTTTATAGAATTCCGCTCCATATCCGTCGGGGCCTGGGGCCTTCTGCGATTTGGAATTGGCAATGGTTTGTGTTATTTCACTTGCAGTAATGGGCCGAGTAAGGATCTTTACTTTGTTCTTCTAATGTGGGCAGAGTGAGTGTCTTGATATTAGCGGAGATGCTTTCTGGGGATGAAGTTGACTCCGGGGTGTACAGGTTGTTATAGTAGGTCCGAAACGCTTCTGCCACTTCGTGTGTTTTAGTAAGGGGTTGTCCTCCTAGCGGGTGCCTAATACTACCTACTGTGGCTGCTTTTCTTCTTTTACGGGCCTGATATGCAAGCAGACGTGTTGCCCGGGGTCCCACTTGGTAGAATCTTTGCTTCAGGAAGACAAGGGCTATTTCGGTTTGTTGTGTGGCGAGTTTGTCTAGTTCTTGTCTGGTGTGTTTTATCAGAGGTAAGAGGGAGTAATCTTCCTGTTTATGAGCTAGCTGTAAGAAATGAAGGGTCTCCTCAAGTACTCTCCTATGCTCCTCACGCTGTCTTTTTTTCTGTGCTGAGTATTTAATTATATGCCCCCTTAGAACCGTTTTTATTGTGTCCCAGTGGACAGCGGGGCCCACGTCTTTGGCGGGGTTATCGGCCATAATCTCAGAAATCCTGTCAGAGACAAATTCCCTGAATTCTTTTGTGCGAAGGTAGAAAGGGTTCAGCCTCCATTGAGTATTCTTAGGTTGGTCACCCAAGTCCCAAACCGTGCTGATTGGTGCATGGTCTGAGATAAGTATGTCTCCAATCTGTGCATCACATACCAGTTGCACATTTTCTACCTGCGTGAAGGCATAATCTATCCTAGAATATGTGTGGTGCACCGAGGAATAATAGGAATAATCCCTTGTACGCGGGTGTAATTGTCTCCAGATGTCACACCACCCAACCTCAGAGGTGAATCTCTTAAAGAATCTCTGTGCCGCAGTCAGCTTCTGTGGGTTCACTTTTGTGGAGTCTACATTTGGGTCTATTAATAGATTTAGATCTCCGGCCAACAGTAATACACCTTTAGTGAAATTCACAACCTTATCTAGCAGGAGTTTCAACTGGGTAGTTGTGGTACCCAGGGGGAAATATACATTTGCTAGCCTGACTTCCCTGTCATTTAGCTTCCGCAGGCTAATACCATCGACCCTCGGGTCACTACGTTCGCTCTGGCTGGAACCGGTATGGGAGGAATGATAACAGCATACCCTCTGCTCCTACCTCCTTTGTACGATGCACTCAGCACCTGGCCTCTGCTCAATTTGGCGTGTTCCGACTGAATCATATGCGTCTCCTGCAAAAAAACTACATCTGATTTGGTTCTTTTAAGATACGCCAATGTTCTAGCCCTTTTGATCGGAGATGCCAACCCATTTACGTTTAACGAGAGCAGTTTCAGTTTTGAAGTGTTCAGCATGTCAATGGGGGGAACACCGGTTCCCTCGCACCCCCCCCCCAACGGGTGACACGGAACCTGAGCTTTACGCAATGTTAGAGACCAGAATGAGGTTGATGACCTATTACCAAAACCTATATACAAAAATGTAAAAACATTCATATATGTGAACAATCTAACAGCCAACATGGCTACACTAAACAATGCCTGACTAATGGTACTTCCACAGAACTAGGTTACACCTAGACCGTTGGCAGGATCTGCGAGTCCTACTAGTAAGGTCCTCTATTGTCTGAGGACCAGGGTAACTAGTACCGGAAGGGGAAAAGGTAGTTGGGTTTGGTGACTTATGTTCCTCATAGGGTTCGAGCACTCTGCTCCCCAGGGAATATTCATATGAGAGGGGAGCACCTCCTAATTGAGATAGTCACGGGACCTCTGCCCCTCCAGTGCACAAGTTGGTGGCTATCGCCCCAACCCATCCGTGTGATTGTGGATCAAGTTTAGAACCCAGGCCCGAGGTATCTATTGCCATTCTGCTTAAGCAGCCTGAGGAGGGGCTCCCAAGAGCCGCAGGCGTCCCAGGGGGATCAGTGTCCAGGGCCAACCGCAGTGCCACAATCTTATTAGCCAGAATTGGTGGCCTGCATTGATGTGGAATGGGGCATTTCCGCAGTGTACCACCGGACGAGAAGGGTGACTGAGGTGTATTCTAGGTGTCTCCCAGCTTCCAGGCGGAGGCTTCCACTGCAGTGGTGTTTGTTAGAGGTATTTCGCAGTGGCTCCGCAGTCTGTCCGGGCAAATAAGGGGGGGGAGGGGGAAGACACACCATCCCCAAGGAAACAATCCCCATCCAGGTCGTACAGGGAATTTTATAGTTCCCCCAACAACCAACTTCCAGGCTGGTGGTGACTCATACCCCCGGTGACCCGTGGGTTCCACATCTAAAAGGCCCAGGCGCTGCCGATGGGGTCTATGCGAGCACACCAGCCTAGTACACAGGTCACCCCCCGAAATTCCCCACCATACATGGGCCAGTTCCTCCCCGTTAATCCATCCCTAGCCCTTCAATCCCGGGAGTCCGGGTCCCCAGCTCTCAGGTCTTTCACTCCCTTTATAGCCAAACTCACCCCGCCTCCCCTCATTAGACCCATCAACGAAAAAACCCGCCCAGGTGGTCCATCAATTCGCCACCACGTGGTGGTAAACCTTCCTCGGCGGCGGCTCGTTAAGCCGGAGGCAATAGCACTTATCTATACCTGTCCTGTGGACTCAGGGCTACCCCGGCCCACCCCCTCCTCATTTATCAAGCAACCATTTCCCTCAGCATATCATCCCATTCAAGGGAGTGACCAGGATCCCACCCATGGTTCCCCAGCCTAAATATACAACAGATAGACTGAGAGATCCGGATTACCAGGACAACCCCAATCCTCTTTCCCGCCTCCACCAACCGTCCTCTCAGCTGTCCTCGACTCAACCCTCCCTCCCTTCCATAGAATCAAACAACAAATATAAAATGTTAGGGAAAAGCAGGAAGGGGAAGGAGAGGAGGGCAAACCAGGGAGGCATCCGGAAAAAGAAAGGAAGGGAGGGAGGAAGAGGAAGGGAAGATGGAAAGAGAAAAAAAGGGGGGCAGTTCAAATCCTCAGCAGGGAGACAGGTATCAGTCCCAGCATCCAGGGTGACATATCCACAACATCCACCAGTTCGCTATTTCAGTTCTCAAGTAGGCTCTTCACTGGATCCCTGACCAGGGGCTGGGGGTTCCTGTGCGTTTGCTCTAAGTGCCTTCATGACTGTCAGTAAGGCCTCAGCTCCCTGTTTCTTCCTTGATTCTCTCTGTTCCACTGACCACACCTTCTGAGCTAGCTTAGCCGCAAGAGGGGTCTTATTCTTCGTGTCCAGCCCTGAGAACTCGATCTTCCTGGTTAGTAACTCCTTCTTCGCTTCGGCAGCACTCTCACATATTACTGTGCCATCTTTAAAATTAATTAATAGCTTTGCTGGGTATAGTGATCGAAATCGGATCCCTGCCCCTTTAAGAGCTTTCATAATCGGGAAAAACGTTTTCCGACGCGCCATCACTTCTGGGGCGAAATCGTTCTCAAAGAAAAGCCTATTATTGCCAAAAGGACTTTTCCTTGCTTCCAAGCAGTATGGAGCACTGTTTCCTTTTCCTGGTATCGCAGGAACTTAATGAGGATGGATCTTGGCCGAGCTCCTGATGGTGGCCTTGGGCCTAATGTGCGGTGGACCCGCTCCAGTTCCAGCGTGATGCCTTCAGGTAGGGTGAGGGATTCCCGTAATAACTTCTGCATAAATGGGATGAATTCCATGGATTCTGCACCCTCTGGGAGCCCCGATAAGCGAATATTGTTCCTACGGCTTCTGCACTCTGCATCTTCCACTCGATGTTGTAGGGCCGCGACCTGGGAGTGGAGTTGAGTTATAACCCTTTCGGCCTCGTCTACCCTCCGATCAGTTTTCATTAGCTGCTCTTCGAAGGACTCTTGTTTTTTATCTAATTTGTTCAGATCAGTCCTCAGGCCAGCTACTGTGCTCCGCATTTCTTTCCGGAAATTTCTGATCTCTGAGAGCATTTGGGTCATCTGTTTTTGTAGTATGGAGTTTGGGACCTGGTCGGCCTGCGCTGTGCTGCATCGGGAAGCCGAGGAAGCCCGCGAGTCCTCACTGTCGGAATCCTCCCTTCTTAATCTGTCGGGATCCGAGTGTGTCAGCGACTCTTTTTTATCTTTTCCCCTCCGCTTGGACATACCTTCCCAATTATCCTTTTAAAACGACGAAAATCTTAGCTGTAACTCGGTTTAGGAAAAACTTTAATTAAATTCTCGGGGGAGCCTCGCGCTCTAGGCTGCTCACCGCTGCATGACGTCACTGGAAGTCCTAGATGGTATGTCTTAGCTGGGTTATATTGCTCTCCTAGGTAAATCAGTTGGTTCAAAGAAAAAGGCTAACCACATAGGAATTGAATTAGTGTGACCAGCAGCAACCCATAGAGGATACAAAAGAAACCTGGAATGAGTCAACAACATATACCCACACAAGCCCTAGGAACCAGATATGGAGACAAGACCCACTCACTGGTAGATTCTCTAAGTATTTAAATGTTCTTTTATGCACAAATAGTAAACGCTGCTAGAGCTTGTCAGCAGCCAGTGTGTTTTAGGTATAAAGCAACTTCATCAGGGCCTCATGCACACCTTTTACCATAGATAGTGTTGCTGGAAAAATAGAGCACTCACTTGCAGTCAGCATTCAAGTCACTGTTAGTCTAACAGTATTTTGTGTATACATGTTTTTAAGGCTTTTCTTTTTGGTTTTTTATTTATATCTAGGATTGTGGATATGTTCTATCCACACTGTTTGGCATGTCTCTTTCCCCTTTAATTCTTGCCGGAAGGTCTAAAAGCTGGCTCCTCCTATCCACCCGGGTGGTATATCCCTTGGCTCTGCCCCTTGACATCAGATCTTCCTTTCCATCGGCCCGGTGGTGCTGAGGGTTGAGGCCCTGGATGCCAAACCTCACAGTACGCTGGCAATCCATGTTTGGGAACAGCACGGATCACTGAGGGTCGGCCGGAAAGAGGATGAGGATTGAGTGTCCTAGGGACAGCTCTTCTCCAGGGAGGGTGAGGAGATGAGACCGCTGAGGTGCCGGCCCCTGACAGCAGCTGGGGGCTGTGCAGCATCGGGACCAACAGCAAGGGATGGCATTGATGGCGTCCGTGCAATGTATGGAAGCGTACATTGCAGCATCATTGCACACCAGTGCCAGGGGGGCTACCGAAAAGGAAAAATCCTCAGCAGCATGATGGCTGCCCTGACAGTGCTGCCACAGTCGCGCCCAAGTCAGCTTCCTCCTGGGCCCACCCTCCAGGTCTCCGCAGTGGTAAGGTAAGTACCCACTGCAATGCAGTCTGAGAAGGGCTGTGGCAGGGAGGTGAAGCTCTGGCCACAAAAGGGCCAATGGCTGTGAAGGCTGGCTGATAGGGGAACAGCACAACTCTCAATGCCAAAAGACAAAAGAAATGAATAAAAAACAAAATATCTTCCTTTCCGCTGGAAGATTTAGGTTCCCTCCTTATTGCTCAGTTTTTATTTATTGAAATGTTTCACCAGGAAGGCACACTGACCAACAAGTTGCTTGTGTCCCGGTGCGACCTGGGTGGGGGGTGCAGTAGGGTATGACAATAGATGTACAATAACAATTATCAAACTGTGGTACAACATACATTAGCATTGCATGACACAACATTATACATTTGTGGAGAGGATTACAGTGTTAGAATTAACATGACAGAGTAATACATACAGTAAGTCATACAGTAATATATAATTATACTAAGTGCAATTGTTCAGATATAATTGAGGAGAAACACCATTAAGTGCTGAGGGGTAGGGGATGTGGAGAGAAGGGGAGGTAAGGAGTCAGGGAGTGGAGGGGGTATAAAGGGAAGTGGGCTTGGGGCTGGTTTGCAGCCTAGAGCTGGCTCCTCCAGGGTGCTGAGAACCTGCCAGGGACTGACACAAGGAGGCCAGGAGGGGGTGGGTGGGGTGAGGCAGAGGAAGGAAGAGAGGTGGGTGGTGGAGGGGAATTAGAATATAGGGAGAGGAGAAGGATCAGGTTGGGGAGGAGGGATTTTGCAAGTACCAGAGTAGGCTTTGAAGGGGAACTACACTGAGGGGATTAAACCGGGAACAGTTTACAGAGAGGTAGTTGTGTAAGGTAGAAGCTAGTGATTGAGAGGTGGAGGAATGTCGTATTTGGGAGGGGGAGAGAGTTCAAGATTTTGGGGAAGCAGTGGGTAAAGCCTGATTGACCAATAAGGGTAGAACGGCGGGTGACCAGCAGAGTGCATGAGTCGTCGGATCTAAGGGAGTGGGAGGAAGGAGGGAGAGGGAAAGGGAGAGGTAGCATGAGAGGTAGGAAGGAAGTTCTCCTAGCCAGAATTTGGAAGTGAGTTTTGCACAGTGAGCAAGGCATCTGTTAGTAAGCGGGGGAAAAAAAGAGTGCATGGTATAGGTCTTGATGAGTGCGGGGAGGAGCGTCGAGGGCAAAGCGGCAGAAGGAGTTAGAGTCCAGTCTGGTTAAGGAGGATTTGGGAGCGGCACCATAGACTACATCACAGTAGTCAAAAATGGGGAGGATCATCTTCTAGACAAGTTTGCGTCATGCCGTAAGAGGGATGCAACTACGGTATCTAAATAAGGCACCTAGCTTGGGGCGCAGTTTTTTCATAGTGGTGTCAATGTGGCCAGAGAAGCTGAGCTGTTGGTCCAGTCAGACCCCAAGGTATCTGAAGGAGGAGGTGTCTTCAAGGATTGTCCCATCAAGGGTATGGAACGAGGGTAAAGGGGGAAGCCTGGAGAGTCTCTGCCTAGTGCCGAAGGTCATGGAGACGTGTGTCTTTTTGGTATTTAGGAAAAGCTGATGTGAGGCAAACCAGAGCTGAACCTGGAGGAAGTCATGCTGTAGGTGGTTGCTACTTCGATGGGCATTTGCCAGAGGTGAACAGCTCAGGCATTACAGTAGGCCATGGTGATCAAATTTCTGGATTTACCCAAGATTAAACTCGTTCAAGTTTCTGCAAATCGCTTCGCGATTACAACCGTGACGGAAAACAAGTCCTCACCTGGTTTCCGCCACTGCCCGTGTGGGTAAAAATGTCTCAAACCAGCCCGCATGCCTCGTGCATCTGTTGCCTGGGCCATGCCCACGACACCCAGGCTTACGATTTGTGTCACATGTTCCAACCTAATATATTGGACGATCATCTCGCACGACTGCAATTGGGCAGACTGGAGAAACAGAACCCACCGGTCAACTCGAATGAAGCCCATTGGGCGGTCTCCACGGCTGCGGGGTCTGTTGAGCAGCTGGAGCATATGGAGGCCTTCGATGAGTAGGTGGCATGGGCTGCTGATTGGTCCTCTTCCCTGTTGGTCTTTGTCTCGCTCAATCTGGGCTCCACGTTTTCAGACTTCTTTATGGAGAAATGTCAGTCTCTCCCCACCAAAGGAGAGAGTCCTTCAGATGCGCACGTCTCTCGCTCCTGTAAAAAAAAAAAAAGGAGCAAAAAAATGTCTCTCCGATGACATTCTTGGGATCATGAGAAATCTCAGTCCCAGGAGTCTGCTGTCTTGACTTTGGTCGAGATTGCGGCCTCGGCCACTGGCTTCATGGTACCCCCATCAGGCCAGCCAGCTAAGACGCAGGATGATGACCCGGTTGAGATTATACTCGACCCTATTGACCCGTTGTAGCTCGATGAGGCTGACAATTCCTTTTTCAGGACCATGGTCCCACTGAAGAGGACCCAGGCCACTGGGAACCTCTTCATGGTCCCAGTCCCTGACCTGGAAGAGCCGTAGTTTTCCCCGGTCCCCCCAACAGTCCAAGTTGAGGTCTCAGACTCCTTCAATTGATAGGCTGAAGAAAGCGCATAAGCGCTCCAAAAAGCGTCACCACTGCCTTTCTTCCTCGTCCTCCTCTAAAGAGGAGAGGCTTTGACACAGGCTGCATCGAATCTACGAGGACTTGATGTGGCAGCAGCTGATTATGGCTGTCTCAAAGTCAACCCTGGCTTCCACTCCAGCCGTCACTTGGCTATCGCACCACAGGCCGATGCTGACTCCCTAGGAACTGGTCTATACCGCAACTCCACCTGCGGAGATGGTTAAGACCCTCCTGGCTCGGCCGAAACCAGCCTCTCCACCAATCCGGGTGGAACCAACACCTAAACAGCCTACCTTTGGGGCTCCTTCCAAGGAATCTTGGCCCATTAAGGGCCTTCGGCATAGGCTGTCAGTCACTCTCACTCCTGACCGTCCTAGGTGGGTCAAAGGTGACAGAGGTGGCCGACCAATCTATCCGGACTCCTCGGAGTTCGAGGACTCCGACTTGCCTTCCCATCCCTTGAACACGAATCCATCGGGAGTCTCTCAATGGAGGAAGGTCCCACGTCCTTCATGGGCATCCTCTATCTCATCTCTGAATCTACAGGGATGCCCTTGGAGCCCATTCAGAAATTGGCCGAATATCCCCTCACTGATATCCTCAAATGAGGGGATTCTCCGACAGAGGTCTTCCCTGTGGCTGAGGCCATTCTTGGTCCGGCCTTGGAGCTGTGGCAGCACTTGGCCTCCTACCCTGCGCCATCAGCCGGATGGCCTGCAAGTATGCGATTCCCATAGGCTGTCTCTCGGGATTGATAGAACACCCCTTGACCGAGGGTTGATGACTGAATCTGTGTTTATGCACTCTGGAAATTCAGGATACACTGCTAGACCCCTGGACAAAGAGTCCAGGAAACTGGACCATTTGGCCTAGAAAGTCTATGCTGCTTCTTCGCTTGGCCTTCATCCATCAGGCAAGCTCGGCCGTCATCACGTGCACTTCTCTCATGCCCTCTTGGATTCTCTGGATGAGGTCCTTTCTCATCTCCCCACAGACCAAGATCAAGCAGGTCCACGACCAGGGCTGGGCAGTTGCAAAGCAGCAACTCCAGATGGCTCTGGATAGCGGGGACTCTTGCGCCTGCTCAGTGACAGCTGCGGTTGCCATGTGCCGCAGAGCCTGGCTGAGGGTCTCCATCTTCACAGTGAACACTCAGCACAAACTGATGGATGTCCCCTTCCTGGGCATCGATCGTATTCGGTCCAGGAGTGGACGGTCACCTCCAGCGCTTAGAGAAGTCCAGTGCCACCTTGGACTCTGTGACTTCTGCCCAGAAGGAACCCCAGGGTTCCAAAAAGCAGAAGAGAAAGCCTTTTCGGCCTTCGGCCCCTGCGTCCAAGCAGCCCCACCTCAGTCGTGGGCAGCAACAGCAGTTCAACCTGGTGCCCTCGGCCCGCCAAGGCCCTCAGTGGTCCGTAAGCCTTGAGGAAAAGATCCCGGTGGTCCCCAAGCCATATCTTCCTCCTCCAAGCCTGCACAGTGCTGGAATGGGGGTCGCCAACCCCATTCCCATTGCACCAACTCTGGGTCCTCCCTTGGGGGGCCAGCTCTGCCACTTCCTTTCCACCGGGTCCGTTGTTACAATGGATGAGTGGGTCTTGGAAGTGGTCGGCCAGTGGCTGCCTCTTTAGTTTGAGCAGTACCCACCAAGCCGAGCCCATGCCCCACAGGAAGGAATGGTTTCCATGCACACTCAGTTGGCTCTCCGAGATTATATCACCCAACTCCTCTGCAAGGAGGTAGTGGCCAGAGTCACGGATTCCCCTGTCAACCCAGGGTTCATTTCCAGGTACTTCCTGGTTCCAAAACGGAATGGGGGCTGGCGCTCCATTCTAGATCTGCATGACCTGAACCAATTCCTCAGGTCTCACACATTCAGGATGGTAACTCTGTCTCAGATCTTGCCATCTCTCAAGCAGAACTTGGTTTTGCTCACTGGATCTGCAGGACGTGTTCTTTCACGTCCTGATCCATCTGTCTCACCAAAGGTTCCTCCGCTTCTGAGCAGAGGGAGCCCTCTTCAAGTTCCAAGCCATGCCGTTCGGTCTGTCATTGGCCCCCCCAGGTCTTCACCAAATGCATTGCAGTGGTGGCAGCCTACCTCCGGTGTCGGGAGGGGGGTCAGAGTGTACCCCTATCTTGACGATTGGCTCATAGCGGGTCCTTCCATTCAGGAGGTGGAGAGATCCAGGGATCTGGCTCTCCAGACCTGCCTTGAACTTTGGTTTCCTTGTCAACGAGACCAAGTTAGAACTCATGCCTTCGCAGATGAGATGCTTCAACGGGGCATAGCTCAACTCTTGCCAAGCTAGAGCCAGGCTCCCAGCAAACAGGGTGGAGGTTCTCTCCTCCTTTGCCCAGTCATTTCTGGTTGGGCACTTGCACCCTACCTGGGACTTCCTGCGCCTTCTGGGTTACTTGGCAGCCTTCACCTCTGTGGTCCGATGGGCCCGGTGGCATATGTGCCCCCTTGGGATGGAGATCACTTGATCTAAGGTGAAAAAGTATCTGGATAAATTTAGTTTGGGGTATGCTTAGAAGTAAAACACCTCAACATCTAACAGGGAAATTACAAAAACCTAGTCATAGTTTAAACCTAAGAAAAATTGGGGCCAGTGATCTGATGCAGCCTAGGATCACAAATAATTTTAGCAAAATGTCATTTGAGTTTAGTGTTGCTAGCACCTGGAATGCACTACCTCCAGATCTGAGAAACCCAAATCTTACACAATATAGTTTTAAAACAAAGGTTAGTCAGTTTCTTAGCTTTAGATGTGAGTGCAATAGGTAAAGTGCAATAGGCACTTAAACATGTTGCTGAACTTGCATCTGTAAATGTTTAGTGTATTCACTGGAATATATTGGTGTATGTATTTGTCAATAATTTATAAGTATTTTTGCTTTGTTTTTTGTAGGGACATATATCCTATTGTATGTAAATTTTATTTTGATATGCAAACCGATGTTGGTCTGTTATGTGATGTATATGAATTTTATATGTTTACTGCACAGGTTCACCTTATAAACAGGGCTTAAATTGTCCTAATGGTGTTATACTGTATAAATAAATGTTATTACTACTACTTCAATGGGAGCTGGCCAGCCAGTGGACTCAGTGACACGGTCACTTCGACCAGCCTGTCACTGTAACTCAGAAGATGTGGGACGCTCTCCAGTGGTGGACCATCCTACAACATCTGCAGGAGGGGATCCCATTTGTCCGCACCGAGCCGACGGTCATTCTACCGATGCCTCTCACACAGGCTGGAGTTCCCACATAGGGATGTACAGAGTCCACAGGCTCTCGATCCCTGAGGAATCCCAATGTCATATCAACCTGCTGGAGCTACGAGCAGTTCGGCTGGCACTGACTGCATTCGCTCTATTTCTTCAGGATCAGGTGGTTCAGGTCCAGACAGACAATATCACGACCATGTACTATCTCAGCAAGCAGGGCAGCATGCACTCCCAGCCTCTGTGCAGGGAAGCACTCCGCATCTGAACCCTTGTGAGCTGTCTGGAGGCAGATCTCCTGGCCATCCATGTGGCAGGAGCCTCGAATCAACTGGTGGATGCCCTCAGCCGTGTGGGCGAGGCATCCCACGAGTGGTCTCTCCACCCAGAGGTAGTACACAGCCTGTTCTCCCACTGGAGCTAACCTCAGGTGGACGTGTTTGTCTCCAGGGAGAACACAAAGCTGAGGCTGTATAATGCCCGCCCCCCTCAGAAGTGCTCTCTGCAGGGGGGATTCCTTCTTAAGGCCATGGACCTCAGGCCTCTTCTATGCCTTCCCTCCACTTCCCTTGGTTCACAAGGTGCTCCTCAAGGTTAGGAGGGACAAGGCAAAGGTGATCCTGGTAGCCCCAGACTGGCCTGGCCAGTTCTGGTATTCAGATCTCCTCAGCCTCAGCACCAGGCCTCCGAGGCGTCTTCCAGCACACCCAGACCTGCTCTCAATCAATCAGGGGAAGGTATTCCATCCATACCTTCAATCCCTGTACCTGACTGCCTGGTTCCTGCGCAGCTAGAGTTCCAGGCTTTGGGTCTCTCCAATGATGTCCTCAAAGTTGTTGAGGCCTCTAGAAAGGAGTCGACCAGGAGGTGTTATGCCTTTAGATGGAAGTGATTTTTCATTTGGTGTCAGGACAAGGGCCTGGACCCTTCATCCTGTCTTGTGGCTAGCATCCTCGACTACCTTTGGTCTCTCTCCAAAGGGGGTCTTCAGTCTACGACCCTTGCGGTGCACCTGGTGGCCATCTCTGCTTACCCAGCGCAGGCCGGTCAGCAGACAGTGGCTCAGGAGAAGGTGGTCTGGTGCTTCTTTAAAGGCCTTGACCACATTTCCCCTCCAGTGCATGACACCACCACCACCACCACCACCACCGTGGGATCTACTGCTGGTATTGGCAAAGCTCATGGGCAAGCCATTCGAACCAATGCACAGGTGTGAAGTGTCACACCTGTCATGATAGACCATCTTCCTGGTGGCTATCACATCAGCCAGAAGGATTGGGGAGCTCCAGGCACTCTCTGTTGAGTCTCCCTGCCTGGTCGTCCACAGGGACAAGGTTGTTCTGCACCCCACCCAAAATTCCTTCCGAAGGTGGTGTTGAAGTTTCACCTAAACCAGGCGTTGACTCTGCCGGTGTACTACCCATTACACCTCGGAGGCAGAGTACAGGCTCCATACCTCGGACCTGAGACAAGCACTGTCTTATTATAAAGAGCGCACGGCTGGAATTCGGGGATAGTTTCGCCAGCTGTTTGTCACCTGCACTGAAGCTGCACCTGGCAGACCTGCAGCAAAGCAGATGATTGGCAGATGGATAACATTCTGCACTGATCTTTGCTACTGGTTGGGCAAGGAGCCTCCCATAGGAATAAGAACTCATTCCACCCGCCATACTGCTGCATCAGTGGCTGCTTCTAGGGATGTCCTTATCCAGGATATCTGCAGGGCTGCTACCTGGAAGTCAGCAAACACCTTCATTGCCCACTACCACATTGACTTTGAGTCACGCTGGGATGCCGGTTTTGGGGCCTCAGTTCTCCAATCTCTGTTCCCTAAGTAGAGAGTGTGTGCCTTGCCTCCTTCCTCCTGGAGAACTGCTAGGAGTCTACCAATCGGTGTGGATAGAACAACGTAACAACGATCCACGAAGAACAGATTACTCACCTGTAACAATAGTTCTGTGAGTAGTATATGTTGTTCATCCACACGAACCCACCCAACCTCCCCGGCTTCGACGCACAACCCTCTGCTTCCGGCGGGCAAGATCTGGTGTCAAGGCGTAGAACTAAGGGATATACCACCCGGGTGAGTGGGAGGAGCCAACTTTTAGACCTTCCGGCAAGTATTAAAGGGGAAAGGGACATGCCAAACAGTGTGGATGAACAATGCATACCACTCATAGAACTACTGTTACAGGTGAGTAACCCGTTCTTAGTTTTGATAACCCAAAATTGGGTCCAATGCTGTAGATACCTAGAATGCTGAGTGCAGGAGAGTTGTTGGGTCACAAGAAAAAGAAAATAATTTAGAAAAAGCCAAGACTGATAATACTTGAAAAGATATTTATAAACGGAAGGCTATAAATAGAGTTAATCTACCAGGGTGTGGGTCTTTCCTGCATAACTGGTTCCTTAAGGCAAACATATGGAATCTGTACTTGAACAAATTAAATCAGTTACATGTCATCTGGCTGCCAAAAGCTACTAAATCACCTGGAAGGTGCAAGTGGATTCCTCTCCATTGTTTACATTATAACCAACTCCTGATTCATTATTACAGTAAAGGTAGTGTCCTGTTTTGCAGTCGTCGCGCTGTTGCTGACATTCGTGCTTTACCAGCATCCATTTGCTTGAATAAAAATCTGGGAAATAGGGGTAAATTGTTAATAACACATAAATGATCACAAGGAAAGTTTTTGATTGATCTCTGCTTTGACGCTGTGAGGAAGGATTACACAACTGTATTGGCTCTGCTAGAGAATTCAGTCTCATGGCAATGATAAGCTGTATGCCCTCTGAGGCAAATGAAGAAGAGGAACATTATTAACAGTCTCATTCAGTTGATACTGTAGTGTGTTTGTATTTAAGTTTTTATTAAAAACATTTTATGAGTAAAACCATACGTAATATAGACAACTGTGAGGTACAAAGAAAGAAATAGACATATCAGTGGCATTACAGTTATCATAGTAGTGTCTTCGGGCAAAGCACTTGTAATTTGTAGGGGTGTGGATATGGTTCAATATGCACGCTCTGGCAGTTCCACTGGAACAGTCTGATTTGCCGGATATCTCTAAGCCAAACTCCTCCCACCACCCCAGTGGCATATCCTTAGGTACCAGCCAGAAATTGGCCAGGCTGTCAAGATTTCCACTCTTCTGCTGGCTGGATGGCACCCCTCTTGAAGTGGTGCAGTCCTTCTAGTACCTCGGTGTGTGGGTTGACAGCAAGGTCTACTTCTCAGCCCACTTTAATGCCATCCATGCGAAACTTTGTCCTAAACTGGGTGCTGTGTACCATAATAAAGACTGCCTTCCGCTGCTGGTCCACTGGGAACTGGTCACCAGAATGGTGCTTCCAGTTTTCAGCTATGCCAGTGTGGTCTTCAGTACTGCCCCTCCTCTTCCCTAGCCAAACTGGACAGCCTCTGCAATGCCTTCTGTCACTTCATACCACCGTTGCTCCCTATTCTCCTCCATTTCCATTTTTCCCCTTCTACCACATTGCCAGTTGCACTGTTCTGTTCCCTTACTTCCTACCTCTCACCACTTCTCTTCCCAGTAACCCTTGCTCCATGTGCTCTCTGCCCCAGGGACCAATTAACTTTCTGCACCCCTCATCCTCGTTCCTCTGCTGAGCAGTCTGCCTTCTACTGTTGCCTTTCAGCTCTCTGGAACCAGCTTTTCTCATCCCTCTGCTACCTCTCCTCCTCTGGCTCCTTCAGGAACCAGCTGAAACTCCTCCCGCCCCAACCAACTCCTGTTTCCCCTGAGAGGTCTCCTCTGTTTGATACTGGCAGCACTTGAGTTTGGTTTTCTGCCTGTAAAAACTTGTGCCTGGTGCACTGCATTGCTACTTTGGTGAACATACTCGGTGGCACACTTGTTGTATCCTACACATGCACTGCATGTGATACTTATTTGTAAACTTGCACTTTAATGTGTTCCACGTTGTTCCAGTGAAGTACTAATCACATCACTTGTGCATGCATTTCATTCTGTATCTTGAAATGCACTGTATTTTATTTCATTGTCATCCCCTTCCCCCATGTTGAACCTGGAAATGATCCTCAGCTCAGTGTACCTCTCCAGGTCATCAATTAAAAAAAAATAAATACATAAATATCCCTCAACTCCCCGCACCCCCGTTACATCAGCTTTCCGCTGGAAGAACAGGTCACCTCCTTTGCAGCTCCCACTTAGGATTTAGTGCGCCAGTGGCAAAATTTGCCTTTGACTTTTTGAAAATTCTTTGAAATATATATTCGGTTCTTTGGATTTGCGTCGTCTATCTTTGATGGAGCAACAGAAACCAGGGTTCAAGTTTTGTGTTTGGTGCTGGTGGAAGATGTCGGTCACCAACCCGCAGGACATGTGTGTGCACTACCTGGGCAGGCAACAGGATGTGGATGGGTGCAGTCTTTGTCTAAGCATGCTTCCTGAGTCTCTCAAGGACAGGAAGCTCTGACTCTTTCTGGCTGGGCCTTTAGAATGGGATCCAAAGGACCACCCTAAGAGCTGCAAGAAAACCTCAGCTGCAGCTGGGTCTGCCCAGCAGCTTGCGGCTCTTGAGGTGGAAGCAGCAGCTGCTATGTCGGGCACCTCCTTGGTCTGGGTGCTGCTCCCAGCTGGGGCCAGCTGTGGGGGGTCATTCACCAGAGGTTTCCAGGACATGTGTTTGGCCCTCCAGACCCAGGGGGAGAGCCCTGTCCACAATTTCGCTAAGCATAAGTGGCACTGGTCATGAGACCGGGGTATATCGTGGTCCTCCAGGTCTCTCAGTTTGCCTGACCACTCAAAGGTGGACAAGTGCCCCTCAGTGGAGGGGCAAGTCTCACAGGCCGAAGGCTCTTCAATTCCCCTGTTGAGCCAATCACTTTCAACTCCGGTCGAGCAGGCTGGTTTTCCTCAAGCCTGTTGACCTGTTGGACAAGGTAAAGGAGTCGATCTCGCACACCCTAGTGCTTCTGTTCCACACTCAAGAGACATGGTTTGATCCTTGTCACCATCTAACCTTTGGCGGGAGCAACTTCCACCAGCGGTCGAGCCTTCCATGCCCATACTGCTTAATGTGGGTAGGCATATGGTATACCACAACCAGCCATAAAGTTCCCTTCACCATTGATCATCCGGTCAAGGTCACAGTCAAGATCTCAGTCGAGGTGTTCCCACTGTCAATCCTGCTCTACCTGGAGGCATCACAGTCAGCACTCCTCAACCTCCTTGTCCTCTGGTGAGGAGTGGCACCATCACAAACTGCACCAGTGCTATGAGGCATTTTTCTGGCAACAGTGGGACATCATGGGGTAGGATAGGGCTCAACCCCTGGACCTCCAGTCCCCTGGCAGATGCCAGTGGTGCAAACATCAGTCAGTACTATGCAGGTTCTTCCCATGATTGCTTCTCCACCTCTTCGGGTGAAGGTACCATCACCACAGCCAAAGATGAGCGCTGTGATCAAGGACATCCAACCATCAGCTTGCCATGCCAGTGGTTAGTGCAGATCACCCTGGGGAGGATACCTGGGTGGTCCATGGCCAGCAACAATCAAGGGCTGTTTTCAAGGAGTCCTCAGACAGCTCAGACCATGAGTCCATGGAATCCTCTGGGACTCTATTCTCAACCAAGGATTGGTTGAGGAGCTGTCCACTGAGCATGGCCCGGAGTCCTTTGGGATGCTTCTCCACCTGATCTCAGAGTCTGTGTTGGTCCCACTAGAGCCAGTGAAAAAAAGGATAAGTACCCTTTTACAGACATTTTGGACCAGGACGATTGCTCAAGGGTTGCATTTCTCATGGTGAAGCCATTTTGGGACAAGCCCTGGAGCTTTGTCAGCATCCAGCATCCTGCCCGTATGGTCTGCAAGTATGTACTCCCTATTGGGTCCCTTTCTGTGTTCTCAGACCACCCCTCCATGAAGGGGCTGGTCAGAAAGTCAGTGTTTCACAAGTCTGGACACCAGGGGGATGTGGACAAGCCTCTGGATGAAGAGTCCCATAAGACTGACCACGTCAGTAAGAAGATGTATGCTGCGGCATTCTTGGGTCTCTGTAAGCCTAGTTATGCCATGATGATGGCGAGTTTCAGTCACTCCCTGATGGGAGTCTTCAGTTCACTCCACCCTCACCTCCCTGCTGATCAGCAATTGGCGGTGATGGTCATCAGAGACCAGGGTCAGTCACTGGTGAAACACGTGCTTCAGATGGCCCTGGACATGGGTGACTCATGTGCTTGTACTATGGTGGTGGCCATCTCTGTATGCTGCAGGGTCTGGCTGCATCTGTCGACCTTCACGGTAGACACCCAACATAAGCTGGACAAAGTCCCATTCTTGAGCATCAACCTATTTGTCCCTGGAGTGGAAGGACATCTCACCTCTATTGAGAAGTCCAGTGCCATCCTGGGTTCTGTGGCATCATCCCAGAAGGACCCAGAAAAGAAGCCTAAGAAACAGGCTTTCCGGTACTGGTCCTTTCAGGCACAGCCTCCTCGGCAGCAGCCCCATCAGGGATAGTACCAGGCGTGATGCCCCAAGTCCAAGGGCCAGGGTCCTAAGAAAGGGGAGGCAGGGTAGTGGTGCCCCTCTGGCTGTGGCCACTGGTGCCCCCACAAAAGCTGCCCAGTGTCAGGTCGGGGGTGTCATCCCTCCACCCATCCTATCCCTGTCTGTACTCCCCGTTGGAGGCTGACTATGTTAGTTCTTGCCACATTGGTCTACTATCACAACAGAGAAATGATTGTTGGACATAGTGGGTAGAGGGTTGCCTCTGAACTTTGAGACTCTCTCGCTTTACCACCTCCATGTGCCTCAGGATCCCAGGGTTTCACAGGACATGCTATATGCCCTTTGGAAGAACATTTCTCAGTTTCTTGCAAAAGGGACTATAGCTCCTGGACACCTGGCCAGTTAGGGTTATGTATCCAGGTGCTTCTTGCTTCCAAAATGGACAGGGGGGCTGATGCTCCATACTGGATCTGCACGACCTGAACAGTTCATGTGGAAACACACATTCTGGATGGTCCCTCTGAAACCGATCAATCCGACGCTGTAGCAGAACATGTGGTTCTGCTACTTAGACCTTCAGGATGCTTTTTTCATATCCCAGTCCGTCTATCCCACCACCAGTTGCTCCACTTCAAGGCAGAAGGGGTTCTGTGTCAGTTTCAGGTCATGCTCTTTGGCCTATCCTCGGCATCCAGGGTCAAGTGCATGACTGTGGTGGCAGCCTTCCTGCGGTGCCTAGGTTCATAGGTTCTACGAACAAGAGTAGGCATGTGCCTATTGAGCTTGTCCATCATGTTCATCCAAAAACACCGGGCACCAGGGGAAGCCATCTTCCAGTAAATACCTGTTGTTTCAACTTAAATGTATTCAGGTTACCACTCTTTACAACTTCCTTTGGCAAGCTGTTCCAACTACTCACTGCTCTTTCACAGAACCACCCTCTTTGTCTTTCTGTTAAGAACATAAGAACGTGTCGGCAGAAGGGGATTGTATGACCCATCTAGTCTGCCCAGATTGCCTTTCCCCCTGTTCTTCTTTCGAGATTACCGCAGTACTTGTCCCACACTAGCTTAAAAGCAGTGACTGTTCTGAAAAATGTATTTTTTCCATACTATGCTATCAGAAGATGAAAGCTTTCATCCCTCAAGCCTTGATGTTACCTTTGCCTCCCGGAGAAAGGTGGGACTTAATTACTTTCACCAGTGTTTAACAAATTCAATAATTATACCCTTTGCTGACTTACAAAGGCAATATGGACTTCCTGATAGAGACTCTTTTCCTAATCTTTAAGTAAGAAATTATATACTATGGCAAATTGACGTGACCACTAAATTACCTGCTCCCTTGCCTGTACTCTGGGTTTTAAAGATGCTTTGATGGGCCATCCTTGGGGATAACTCATAGGCCATTTATATACAATTTTAAGGGACAATCTGGGGGACTCTTCTCAATCTGTGTTGGAGGGTTGGAATAAAGACTTGGACCTGGAGATCCCTCCATCTTTGTGGCGGGACTCATCCCTAAAAAGATTAAAATCACCTCTTCAAATAAATGGAGAGAATTCGCTTGGACGTGTCGCTCCAGATTTTTTTGCTCCCCAGCAATTTTAGCTATCTCCCTGCTGCATATGGTCAGTGTTGGAGGGACTGCAATTGTAAAATAGCAGATTTAGGCTGTATTCTATGGCTTTGCCCTAAGCTAATGCCATACCGGTGTACCCTACAGGAAGAGCTTTGGGATTGTCTGAGGTAACAGGTGGAGCTTACAGTTGAAATGGTAGCATTGTCTATTTATCCACCACATAGACCTCTATGGCATCGCGCCCTGCTGCTCCTCTACCTCTTAGCAGCAAAAAAAAAAAAGCCATAACTCATAGGTGGATGTCCACCAAAATCAATTTGCCAATCTTTATTTTACCAGGCAAAGCACCATTGAGCGAGCTCATTTACAAGGTGGACCTAGACATACCTATGATCTCTGAATGGAGACAGATTGTCTTAGATATATATAGGTTAGAAGGCCTGATGGCTGGATTACATGATAAACAAACAGCCTTCAGGGAAAAATGGCAACAATGGGTTTTACATGACACAGCATGATCCAGAATTTGTGCCATAGGGAGGCGGGGTGGGATTTTGGTCACCAGAGTGGGTTGGTGGTATTACATAGGCCTTAAATTGGTCTCCTATATATTGGACCAGTGGTCTCGACGAGGAACCTGTAGTGAGACACCATCATTTTCCTTGTGGATGGAGTCCTTCTGTGAAGATTAACTTCATTTTTAAGAATATAATAATGTTTAGGGTGCCAATAATTTATCAACTGAACCAATGGCTTTTTTTCTACCTGTACATGTTATTGACTGCTAACCTAACATGTAATTCTTAACTGTTGCTTGTTACATTACTAATTGAATGTACATGTGTATTTCAATTGTAATATTATGTTTCTTTTAATAAAAATGAAATATATTAAAAAAAAAGCAG
Organism: Neoceratodus forsteri; assembly: GCA_016271365.2. Taxonomy (NCBI): domain Eukaryota; kingdom Metazoa; phylum Chordata; order Ceratodontiformes; family Ceratodontidae; genus Neoceratodus; species Neoceratodus forsteri. Next base: position 436,022,370 of record CM057450.1, on the reverse strand, counting down.
TGACTGTTTTAGCCTCCACAACCTCTGGTGGTAAGCTATTCCAAGGGTCCACCACCCTCTCTGTGAAGTAGAACTTACGAATGTTGGTTTTAAACTTACCCCGTTAGTCTCAAACTGTGCCCCCTTGTTCACATGGGCTCGTTTCTGTGAAAGAGGTTTTCTGCTTGTACCTTATTTATACCCTTTATGTATTTGAAGGTTTCTGCCATATCCCCCGTTTCTACTTTGCTCGAGGGAGTGCATTTGCAGTTGCTGTAGTCTAGATTCATATTGCTCCTGGTGCAGTTCCTGTACCATTTTAGTAGCTCTCCTCTGTACAGCCTCCAAGCGGTCTATGTCCTTTTTTTTTAGGTGTGGCCTCCAGAACTGTATGCAGTACTCGAGATGTGGCCTCACCAAGGACCTGTACAGAGGGAGTATGACCTCTTGCTTTCTACTTGTAATGCCCCTGCTAATACATCCAAGGATGCTACTAGCTTTCTGCGCCACCTTTTCACATTGTCTATCCACCTTTAAATCATCGGAAATAAGCAGTCCGAGGTCTCATTCGAGTTTTTTTTTTTTTCAATTGTTCACCATCAAGTGTGTATGTTTTCCTTGGGTTTGCTTTACCTAGGTGTATGACCTTGCACTTTTTGACATTGAATTTCCATTGCCAGTCCCTAGACCATGCTTCTAGGCTCTTTAGATCTGCTTCCATTGCTGCTGTTCCTTCAATTGTATCTACCCTGTTGCAGAGCTTCATGTCATCTGCATAACTTACCCTGCAGGTCGCTGATGAATATATTGAAGAGGATTGGGCCAAGGACAGATCCTTGAGGCACTCCACTGATCACCCTTCCCTTGCTAGACAGTGTTCCATTGACTATGACCCTCTGCGTTCTATTGTGGAGCCAGTTTGAACCCGCTTGACTATTCATGCCCTAACCTGGAGTGCTCTAGCTTATTGACCAATCTTCTGTGGGGGACAGAGTCAAAGGCCTTGCTGAAATCTAGATAGACTATGTCTGCCACCCCTCCCTGGTCCACTGTTTTGGAGACCCAGTCAGAGAATTCAATCATATTCATTTGACATGACCATCCTGCTGCAAATCCATGCTGTTTAGTATCTAGCTGCCCTGTTTCCATAAGGAACTTCATTATTCTTTCCTTAAGTAGGGACCCCATAAGCTTCCCCACTACCGAGGTCAAGCTCACTGGCTGGTAGTTTTCGGCCTCGTCTGTGCTTCCACTTTTGTGCAATAGTACCACTGTGGCCCTTCTCCAGTCCTGAGGTGTTTATTTATTTATTTATTTATTGAATTTTGATGACCGGGTAGGCCCGCTGGGCTCCAGAGGTCCCTTTTTCAGGGGCGACCCGGGAGTAACAATTATTACAGGTAACAGATCAGTACACTCAGATGATTATCATATTATATGCTAGAAAAAGACCTCATAGGTTTAAAACAGTAAGTTGTGGAAGACATACAGGCAATAGGAACATAGTAGTTACACCTCGTGAAACATTTTGCTTAGTAGTTACAAGTTTTGATTAAGTGTGCACAAGGTTAGGGCAAGAAAATTGGCTAGAGTCATGTGGTTCCTTCCTTATGGGCATAAAGGGAAGGGGATATGCAGATGCGTAAGTGCTCCCCATCCTTGAGGTAGGTGCATTGTCCTACCAGGATGGCATTAAATGGTCAGGTCCTGTAACATAGGCATATGCTCCTATCGAGCAAGTGAGACTTAAGCTTTGTTCGGAAGCAGGTGATTGACTCCGCTTCTCGCACCTTCAGGGGGAGGTTGTTCCAGTTGGAAGGGGCAGCATACGCAAAGGACATGGACCTGGCTTTTGTCCTTGCCTTAGGGACCACGAGGAGAGTTTGGCCTGAGGTCCGTAGATTCCGTGGGCTTAGTTTTACCCTAATGAGTCCATTGAGACTAGGGGTAGGTGTGGGACCCATTAGCTTAAAAGTAAGGCAGAGGGTTGGATAGATGAGGCGAGCTTCAAAAGACGGCCACCTGAGTCTTGTTAGGGACTCACAGTGGTGACTCCTAGGGTGTGACAGTGAGGCAAAGTGGACTATCTTGTTGTACAAGGTCTGCAGCTTGCATAGCTCAGTCTTGGCCACACCCTGGAGTATCGGGGCCGCATAGGTGAGCGTTGGGAGAAGTACGCTCGCCGCAATGGCTACCCTAGCTTCAGGGATAAGCTGATCCTTTAGTCTGTAGAGGGTTCTGAGTTTCCCATGGATGGCTTTAGTGACTTGGTCCACATGATTTTTTAATGTGAAACCTTGGTCCAAGGTAAGTCCAAGGTATTTGGTGGAGGCAACCACTTCAAGTTTTTAACCCCCCTGGACTGGAGTTGTAGGAGCAATGACCTCTCAGGACCTAGGGATCTGGGCCCAAACAGCATCACCTTCATTTTGTTGGTATTTAAGACCATTTTGTTCAAAGTGAGCCAGTCCTCCATCTGAAGGATGTCCTCTTGGAGGGCTGTCCCCAGCTCTGTTAGGTTGTGGGAGGCTCTGTAAATGACCACGTCATCCGCATACTGGATAACGTTGCTGCTCCCACAGTGGGTGTGCAGCTCATTTATAAAAAGTGTGAAAAGAAGGGGGCCGAGTATTGACCCTTGTGGTACCCCTTCTTTGAGTGGCAATAGGTTGGAGATATTGTCCTTCCACTTGACCCTCTGGGTACGTTCTGAGAGATAGCTCTCGAACCATCCCAGAGCATGAGTGTCAAGGCCTAGTGAGCACATTTTTTGGAGTAGGAGCTTGTGGTTTACTAGGTCGAACGCTTTGGAAAGGTCTATGAAGACCGCGCCTGTATAGGCCCCTGTGTCGCTATTGCTCAGTACTTCGGCCGAGAATTTGGTTAGCATGGTATCTGTCCCATGCTTGGCTCTAAAGCCGTGTTGGGACGGTTAGATTAGCCGTTGGGCTTCCAAGTATTCTCGGAGCTGGGAGTAAACTTGCTTCTTCTGTATTTTTGCAATGGCACACAGCAAGGAGATAGGCCTATAGTTCCCTATGGGCTCAGTTGACCCACCCTTGTGTATGGGGATCATTAGAGCCTGCTTCCAAAACTCAGGTACAGACCCCTCCTTTAAGGACCTGTTTAACAGCCAGGTAAGGGGCTTTGCTAGTGCTGGGGCTCCATCCTTGAGGATTCTAGTCTGGATGCCGTCAGGGCCCCCCTGATCCTCTTGAGTTCAGGGATTTAAGGATATGTTCAAGACCTCCTTTACCCTAACCAGCCTCAAGTGAAACAAAGGGCGGTCTAGGTCTGGGGGCCCCTGTGCATTAGGCTCATTCCTGTTGTCAGGGGGTCCAGTCTTATATTCATCCAGGTTCGTGAAGTAGCTGTTTAGGGCCTCTGCGATGAGTGCCCCCTCTTCAATTAATTGCCCGTTGGCCTTGATTGGGCCAGGGCAGTTTTTTTGTTCCCTTTGAGCAGTTCATTAATGTTCGACCAGAAGAACCTTGGATTGCCTAGGTTAGTTTTTTGGAGACTGGTGTTGTAGTCTTTTTTAGCTATCTTTATGGCTTGCTTACATTGGTTTCTAAGGGCTCTGTAGCTGGCAAAGTCAGCAGATAGCATAGATCTCCTGAACTTTTTCCAGGCCTTGTCATGGGTGATCATCAAAGCTTTTAGAGAGGGCATGATCCACTTATAGCAGCTTCCCTTTACTCAGTGGGTTTTCATTGGAGCTAAGAGATCAACGGTCCTTGTGAGAGTTGTCTGGAAAAATTTTACAGCCTCCTCCAGGGCAGGTAGGTGTCTTATTGGACTCCAGTCGATGCCATCTAAGTAGCCATTGAATTGGTCAGGATGGAATTTGGAGTAGTCCCTGGTGGTAATCACTCTAGGCTGGACTTTATTCGCACTATTCTTCCAGATAGCAAATATAGGCGAGTGGTCACTCAAGGCATCGGCCACAGTGCCTGCCATTTTTACATTGCTTGGGGTTGAAGCCAGGACCCAGTCAGTTGTTGAGTGCCTTCCCGATTTATGGTTCATTCTGGTCGGTTGTGAGATGACTTGGGCAAGGTGTGAGTCATTTAATACCCTACTGATGGCAGACTTTGCCTCTTGGGCCCAGTTTAGATTGAAGTCACCCAATAAGATAAGCTCAGATGCAGTATCTACAACTGGGTCCTTCAGGAACGTCTCCAGAGAGTGGAGCGCATTGGTAGGGGGGCAATATACGCAGCCTACTGTGAGGTGCTTGGCACCGCCTAGCGTGAGTCGTAAGAAGATTGATTCTATGTCATGGGTCCTGCTGTGGGGCTTCCTAACAAGGGAGGATGTAAGTGTGTCCTTTACATACATAAGAACCCCACCCCCCTTTTCGAGGGTCTATCCTCTCTGTAGGAGGCATATCCAGAGGCAGCAACCTTGTGATCCAGGATATGGGGCTTTAGCCAAGTCTCAGAGACTCCTAGGATGTCTGGTTGGTACAATGCCAGCCACGCTTGAACTTCATGGATCTTGAGCCTCAGACTGCAAATGTTCACGTGCGCCAACCTCAGACCCTTGGCTGCGTACCGTTCCTGGTCTGGGGGGGGAGGAAATTGATACTTTAGGCGTACCTGGGCCTGGGTTTGGTTGGATGTCCCCCACCAATAGCAGCAGCACTGCGAACAAGCGGTGGAGAGTGAGGGTTAGGGGTGGTAGAGTAGTGCAGAGGGTTTTGCTCCTAATGAGGAGAAGGGATCTAGAAAGGATCCCTTTCCTTGAGAATTCATGCGCCACTAGAAGGGAGATGATGCACCTAGGAGAAGAACAGCTGTAGTGTCTTACCGTGTGCTTTCCGGTCCCCGCCCGGGCATAGGAGGAGCAGCAGATACTACTAACAAGCCAGTCCATCCCTAGTAGAGCCAGGATATATAGAGATGCCAGGATGATGCCCCTATTCATGTTCCAGGGTCCCATCTTGCACTTTTCTGGGTTCCCCGCTAGGACCTTGGGGAGAAAGTTCTGGGTTAACCCCTTATTTCAAGTGCCTAGCCTTATGGGTAGTAGAACCTAGTAATGCGTCATTGCCTGGCAGCAGGAAAACAAACCAGTGCAGGGCAGCTGCGCTCCTTTATGTTGCGTTAGATGAGCAATACAGTGCAGGTTAGGTGCACTCAGAATTGGTAGCCAATGGCTAGGGTTCGCTCCTTATCTCTTTTTTTTTTTTTCAGAGACTATGTGAATAATACTGCCAGCGGGCCTGCAATTTCCTGTGCCAGCTCCTTCAGAATTCTAGGGTGGATTTCATCTGGGCACGTGGCTTTCTTTGCTTTTAATTTGTTAATTTGAGAAGCTATTTTAGGACACTGTCTCTTGTAAATGGTCCAGAATCTACTGTGGTGAGTCTGCCTGTTTTCTGCATTTTGGGTTAATTGCCATTGTCATCTTTTTTGAAGACTGAGCAGAAGAAACTTCAGAATCTCCACTTTTTCATTATTTTCTGCCTGTTTGCCATCCTTGGTTGACATTCTTATAATGCCTCGTTTTGTTTTCCTTTTTTTTCTGATGTATCTATAAAAAGTTTTGTCAACCTTCGTCACTCCTCGTGCTATTCTCTCTTCTGTCTGGGCTTTGACTGTCCTTACTGCCTTCCCTGCTTCTTTTAGCTTTTTTATAATGGTTACCTTTAAGTTGTCTGCTGTGTTCTTGTGTCAATTTTTCCTTGTTACTGAGTTCTAGGTGTAAGTAGTTCGTTGTATCTGGACTAGGTAAAACCATGTGCACTGTAATCCTGTCTCCTCTCACCCATCTCATCTCCAGGCTGTAAAGCCCAAGCTCTCTGTCTGTCTTCATATGTCTGTCCGTCTAGCCTCTTTACCATTCTTGTTACCCTTCTTTATATACCCTCCACCCTAACAATGGTGCACCTATTTTGAGGCAACCAAAACTGCTCACAGTACTCAGCACGTGGTCCCACCAATGTTCTGTACATTGGTAAAATCTCCTCCCTATCCCTGCTTGTGATGTTCTTCCTAATGCAAGATATACTATATTGCATTTAGATACAGCTTTGTCACATTATCCTGAATTCTTTAAGTTGATGGTTACTGTTACGCCCAAGTCACGTTCGCTGTTTGACACCTTTAACTTAATTCCACCCATGTTATATCTAAATGCTTTATTGTTTTTTCCAAAGTGCATAACTGCATATTTGTCTTGATTGAACCTCATCTTATTACTTACAGTCCATATATATATATATATATATATATATAAATAGACTATCCAGCTCAGTCTGCAGATGTTGCTGTATCATCTCTGGTATTTACTCTGTAACCTGTTTTTCATCATCTGCGAATTTAGCCATCTAATCTCCATCTTTCAAGTGAAGTCCCGAAATGAACACATTGAAAAGTGCTGGTCCCAAAACGGACCCCTGTGGCACTCCACTAGTCACCCTAACCTCCTCAGAGACAAAACCATTAATTCTGACAATCTGTTTATGATCCATGAGCCATGACTTTATTTCATCTTATGAAAATTCATTTTTGATGTCTCTGTGAGTTCAGCATGTGGAACTGTGTCAAATGCCTTCCCAAAGTCCAAATAAACCACATCCGCCATCCTTTATTGTTTGACTGACGTTTTCAAAAAAGTCAACTAGGTTGGTGAGAGAGGATCTACCTCTAATAAATCCATGCTGTGAGTTATCCTCCAGGTTTTACTTGCTATAGTTGTTTCTATCATCTCCCTTATATATCTTTCTAGTAATGTACCATATACCGATATCAGGCTTACAGCCCTGTATTTGGTTACCTCTGCCTTACTGCCCTTTTTATGAATAGGTACGACTATAGGGGTTACTTAGGGAGTTGGCTGATACCCTGGCCACACTTCTGGTGGACCTCTACAACTCCTCCCTCCAGTCCGGTTGGGTGCCATGGGACCTGGAGGATGGCCAATATCATGCCAATACACAAGGTCGGCTCACGAGAGGAGCCAGGAAATTACAGGCTGGTAAGCCTGACATCAGTGGTGGGCAAAGTGATGGAGGGCATCTTGAAAGAGAGGCTGGGGGGGGTTCTGAGGGCACAAGGACTCCTGGATGATCACCAGCATGGCTTTGTCAAGGGCAGATCATGTCACACCAACCTGGTGGAGTTCTAGGATTGGATGGCAAAGGTACTGGATTTGGCCAGGCCAGTGGATGTCCTCTTTCTAGACTTCAGCAGGGCGTTTGACTGGGTGCCACATCCCGGGCTGCTGGAGAAGCTGGGGGAAATGGGGGTGGGGGTACAGACAATCAAGTGGATAGGAAACTGTCTAGCAGGTTGTTTTCAGAGGGTGATGGTCAGGGGGAGAGGTCTTGTCTCCCAAGAGAGACATTAGCAGGGTCCACAGGGACCGGTATTGGGCCCACTCCTGTTCAACGCATAGATCTCAGACATTAGAAGTGGTATCAGGAGAGAGATGAGCCTATTTTCTGACGACTCGAAGCTGGGAGCAGTGGTGGATGGGGAGGAGGGGAGGTTGGCCCTCCAGGAGGACCTGTGGACTCTGGAGGGGTGGTCATGCACCTGGAAGCTGAGGTTTAATACTGGGAAGTGAAGGGTTCTGCACCTGGGGGCCAGAAATTCAGCTCATGTTTACACCTTTGAGGGGGGGGGAGACACTGCAGGTTTTTGGGGGAGAGAGGGACCTTAGTGTGGTGATGGATGTCTAAATGAACAACTCAGAGCAGTGTAGGAGGGCTGCAGCCCAAGCTAATAAAATGCTGGGGTGCATAGCTGGGGGATAACCTCAAGGAGCCGGGACGTACTCCTCCCACTGTACAACTGCCTGATTAGACCGCACCTTGAGTATTCTGTGCAATTTTGGCATCCTTACTTAAAAAGAGATATTGTGCTTCTGAAGTGGGTCCAGAGGCGGGCAACCAAAATGATACAGGGCCTCAGGGACAAGCTCTATGGGGAGAGACTCTGGGAGCTTGATCTGTACTCTCTAGAGGTGAGCAGGGACAGAGGGGACATGATTGAGGTCTTCAAATATCTCAAGGAGATAAATAGGGTAAGCTGGGATGGGGTGCTTCAGTTGAGGGAAGGGGGGAACACCAGAGGACACTTGATGAGGCTGGTCGATGGGAAACTAAGGGGGGAGACAAGGAGATGATACTTTACTGAGAGGGTGGTGGAACCATGGAATGCGCTGCCCAGGGAGCTGGTGGCTGTTGAAACTGTGGAGGGATTCAAGAAAGGTTAGGATAGGTATAGGGGAAGGATGCATCTTAGTACCCCACCGGGGGAAGTGGGGGGACTGGATGGGATGGGAGGGGGAGGTCATGACGGTGCCCGGTAAGGGCACTGATACCCCCGAGCAGACTTGATAGACCAGTGGGCCTACTCTGCTTGCTTCTTAGTATGTTAGTATATCAACTCTCCATGTATCCAGTACCTCACCCCTTTTAAGGAACACATTGAATATTTTCTTTACCAGACCAGCCAGTACCGATGCCAGTTCCTTTAATGTCCTCGGATGTAGACCATCTTGTTCTTGTGATTTGCTGACATCCAGATTTTCTAACATCTGAAGTACCTCACCCTCGCTAATTATTGGTAAGGTATCAAAGCTGTGTATAGTTATTCTATCAGGCTCTGGTTTTGGAAAAAATTATCCAAAATAGTCACTGGGGCTGTTGGCCATATCCCTTTCATGTTCTATTTTATCACCCTCCACTATCAAAGGCCCAACTTTCCTACTGACCTCTTTCTTTTCCCTTGTGTAAGACCAAAACATCTTGGCATTTCATTTTGAATTGTTTGCTGTTTACAGTAGATCATTCAATCTTTTAACTTTTCTACTCTCATTCTTGCAGTACATACTCTAGTCTTTTCTATGTTTAGTCTTGATAGTTTTCATACAAATGCTAAACTAATCGTGGCATCATCACTGGGACCTAGGGGTTCACCAGTGGTACAGTTGCTTAATCTTCCTTGATCTTATCCTCACCCCTGATTTACACTGCTGGGTTCTCAACCAGAGGTACTAGGACCCTGTGTGAACCAAAAATCTTCCGGAGGGCTAGTGCCGAGGTAGGCTGCTCGCATGTGCAACACCACCAGACTGACTTGTGCTACATAGCCTGTCTCTGCAACGGCCTTCAGCCACTTCAGTTCTTTTTTCCCACCATCAAATGCGCTTCAGTGATGATTTTGCTTGCCTGCCAGCAGTCAGAATCTTCACGTCAATATGACAACAGCACTTAGTTTGACTTGATCTTACTTTGAGAGGGTTCCTTCAGTAGGCCATCACATATAGGACTGGCGCCACCTGGCGTCAGGCCGCAACAGGCTTTTTCTAGCAATCCCCTGATGGCCGCCCACCTAACGTCATGTTACCGATGTCAGCGTGGCTGTATACAGTGGGTGGTCCCCATGCCCGCCCTCCAGTTCTTTCTCACCGTCGCCTCATATCAGTCGCATTGCAGACTTCCATACAGCGATTGTCGTGTAAAGTTCTTGCATCAGAATTTTTTCCTTCACCCTAAATCTCTCATCTTTAGTACTTGCTAACTTGAAGTCTTCACCTAAGAAGAAGTGCTCATCCTGTGGCACACAGATCCCGCATAAGGACGGCCACCTTAAGTGTGTCATCTGTCTGGGCCCAGACCACCCTGTTTTCTTCTGCTCAGAGTGCCAAACTTTCAATCCGGCCACCAAGAAGCGGAGACAGCAGACTTTGGAAGCCCACCTCATAAAGACCCACTTAGCATCTCTTGAGAAGCAGATGGACTGTATTAGGGAGTCCTCTTCTGAAAAATCATCTCCTTCAAAGAAACACCACAAAGAGAAGTCGCGGGGGTGCTCCACGAAAGAGGCCACGCGGCCCTCGATGAGCAAGGCCCAGCCACTGCCCAAGAAGTCAGATGGTAAGTGTGGTAAATCCTCTGTGGGTCAGTCAGTCATCAGACCCTCCGATGACCGCACTGCGACGGCCTCTAAGTCGACCCCCGGCTCCTCCGGGGACCGCATGGCCACCAGTAAGATGGCTCTCCAGCCTTCAGGGACCTGCTCAGCACCCGTTGATAAGTCAGCCGGGGGCTCCTCGCCCGCCTGCCCAATGCCGCCTGATAAGATGCCCTGACAGCTGCTTAGGCGTAGTTTGCTCGTCAGGGCCTAGCGGTGCCTCACCCAGTGACCATCAGGACCAGGGGGAGAAGGCCCCTCTTCCCCCCCTCTTCATTCGCCTGTATCCTCCACTTCACCAATGGGTACTTTAAGCGAGGACAGCTCAGAACCCCTTGACATCATGAGGCCTCGGGGTCCATCCCACGCTCTCCTGATGGGGTCATGCAGAAAGAGGCTCCTCCTCCTCCTCGGCCATCCAGCCTCCCAGTGGAGGCTCCTCCTTCTCCCTCCAGTGGGATTCCTATCAAGCTGGCACCAGCCCCAATCCCACAGTCAGACCCAGCAAATCCTATGCCAATGCCGGACGGTCCAACAACTATTCCTCAGCCAGGGCCCAGCGGTTGGCCTCAGCCGTTGGCTCCAATGCCAGACCTGGTCCCGCCATCAGACCCCTTTTGTCTAGCTCTGATGCTGGCCCCTCCGATGCCGGATCCCTTTTCTGGCACCAGATCGAGTGGTGCCATTCCCAACATCGGTCCCCCTGATGGTGGCTGTCCTAACGCCGGATCTACAGCCTATCCACACTACTGCGGGTCCGACGTGGGTACCCCCGCCATCAGACCTGACAACAGGGATTTACACACAACCCTGGACTGTCCCACATGATCCTCTTGGGTATCCTGGGGATCATTTCCCAACTGGTCCCCCTCTGGACTGGAGTTCGTATGGGCAGTAGTACCCTGGCTTCCACCCAGACCATTACCAGGGGTACCACTACTCCTCCTCCTCCTCCTCAGCCCCAACCTCCTTCTCCACCCCCTCCACTTCCTCTGGCTATGCCGGGCTTTAAGACTCTCATCCAGTCTTGGTGGCAGGGGGCGCATCCGGAGTTGGTGTCTGACCTGGAGACGAGATTCCCGCTCCCACGGTCTCCATGGTCTCTGTCCTAGTGCAGTTCATCCATAACCACAGTGTATGTCTTGGAGAAAGCTTGTCAGGACATTACACTTCCAGATGTCCGTCACCATCATGATGAAGGGGCAGATGATGACGATGATGATGATGGTGATGATGATGATGAGGAGGAGGGGGCCGATGAGTTGGCAGAGGATGTCCTGGAGAAGCTCGAGGGTTCTTCAGGCAATGTTTCCCTAAGTCCCCCAAAGAGGACCCTGCCTTTTTGGACCTTCTGATGTCCAGGAAGGATTTCTTTGACTTGGAGTTGGAGGAATAAGACCCCATGAGACAGAGACTAGCCGAGCACCTGAACCTTGAGTCTCTGTCTCTGGTCCCCATTCCTTCATGGATTGGACCTCATCAGGACCTCTTCTCTATGGTCTAGCAGATGCTGCATTCCCTCCCAGCTGTCCCCAAGTAGGTGGACAGACTTTATCGGGTGCCGAAGGATGCCTCTTTTCATAAGGGGCACCCTAAGGCTGACTCTAGTCAGCTCTGCTGCTCATGACCACTCCACTGCACCCAAGCACATGAGCACCTCTCCTCTGTTGAGGTAGATGGACCAGTTCGGGAGAAAAGTTTACGCTTTGCCACATGTGCCCTTCGGTCCCGCAATTATGTGGCCCACATGGTGTTCCACCAGAAAGCTACCTTGGCCAGGCTGGAAGCTCGGGTCCAATCTTTGGAACCCTTGAGCTTGAAGGAGGAGCTTGCCAAGGATCTTTGCCTCATCTACTTTTCGTGTATGCATGCCTTGCGAGCTACATATGACTCGGTCGATTCCGTGGCTCGCATCTCGGCAACTGCCATTGCCCTTAGACAGCACTCCTCCCTTCACCTTTCTGAACTTGCTAACGAAGTTCAGTCAGCGATTCAAGATGCCCCCTTTAAGGGCTCAGTACTCTTTGGAGGGGACACCAAGGATATCACCACTGACTTACAAGACAGAGATCTCGCCCTCAGGTCAGTGAGGTCCATGTGCCGATTGGGCAACCAACAGCAGCAGCTCTTTCAGAAAAGGACCTGGAGGCAGCAGAAGCAAGCCCTGACTTGACGCCAGGGCAAGCGCAAGTCCACGGGTTCAGCTACTCCTCCAGCCTCCAAGAACCAGAGATGAACAGGGGGCCTTCCCCCTGAACGTCCAGCCACTTCCTGACTCATTATCCCCATACCTTCTCAATCTCTCAATGGGGAACAGGTGGGGGGTAGGTCCGCCCGCCATGCACAGGAGTGGAGGGCAATAACCTCGGATGAATGGGTCCTGCAACTAGTGCCAGTCAGACACACAGTAGAGTTTCTAGAATTTCCCCCAGATTCTTCACCAGAAAGATCCTCATATTCCAGGGATCAGGCTCTTCTCATCCGAGAAGAGGTGCACAGCCTATTGCTGAAGGAAGCAATAGAGCAGGTTGCCCTCCGGCAAAGGGGAAGGGGCTTTTACTCCCATTTTTCCTGGTTCCAAAAAAGACGGGGGACTTCAGACCCATCCTCAACTTAAGCAACCTAAATCAGTTTGTTGAGTACAAAAAATTTTGGATGTTGACACTCCAGCGCCTCCTCCCACTCCTTCTGGAGAATCATTGCATGTGCGCTCTGGACATGCAGGATGCTTACCTGCATATCCCCATCTTCCCCAGCCACCACCGATTCCTATGGTTTCAGTTCCAGGGGCAACACTTCCAATTTCTGGCGCTCCCCTTTGGTCTGTCATCGGCACCTCGGGTGTTTACCAAGTGCCTGGCAGTGGTTGTGGCTTCCTTACGCCGCAGAGGGATTGCAGTTTTCCCTTACCTGGATGACTGGCTGATCTCAGCCCCATCCAAGGACTCTTTACTAGAGGCTCTTTCTTTCACCTTGGACCTTTTCAACAGACTAGGGATTACTGTCAGTATCCCCATGTCCTCCATCACCCTGTCCCTGAAACTTCAGTTCATTGGGGCAGTCTTGGATATGGTCCATTGCAGAGCCTTCCTCCCACCAGACAGGGTGGAGACCCTGATCCATCAGGCTTCCTGAGTCGCTTCTGCCAGGACCATCCCAGCCAGGGAGATCCTTAGCCTTCTGTACCTGATGGCGGCCTCCATCATCACTGTTCCCCTTGCGAGGCTCCACATGAGGGTTACTCAGTGGTCCTTGTGTATGCAGTGGTACCAACTCCTGGATAACCTGGACCATCCGGTACTGGGCTCCTCAGCAGTTCAGAAGGAATAGCTTTGGTGGAGGGATTCCTGCAATCTTTGTTTGGGTCTTCCCTTCCAGAATCTAGCTCCCTCGGCGTCTCTAACTACAGATGCCTCGAACATGGGATGAGGAGCACATCTAGGGGAGCACCAAGCCCAAGGACTGTGGTCCAGCTTGGAGTCAATGTTACATATCAATGTTCTGGAGATGAGCACAGTCTTGTATGCCTTACAGGCTTTCCAGACCCTTCTTCCCAAGGGATCACTGCTGGTCCAAATGGACAACATATCAGTAGTTTGGTACCTCAACAAACAAGGAGGAACTCGATCATACCCCCTGTGCAGGGAGATGATGCGAGTGTGGAACTGGGTGGTCCAGCACTATCTTGCTCTCGTGGCCATGCATGGCATTCCAAATGTCCTGGCAGACAGTCTCAGCAGGTCTCGGACCCTAGCTCACAAGTGGGAATTACATCAGAAAGTGGCAGAATCCATCTTCCTGCATTGGGGGCGTCCGGACATTGACCTTTTTGCCTCCCAATACAAAGCAAAACATACGAGTTTTTGCTCGCTCATTCCAGGGCATGGTGCTTTCTGGCATGATGTGCTGTCACTCTTCTGGACAGGACATTTTTGTACACCTTCCCTCCACTTCTCATTCTTCAGAGGGTCCTTCTCAAGCTTCAAGCAGAGAAGGCAAAGATGATCCTCATCGCCCCCTCTGGCCGAGACAGATTTGGTTTCCGGTGTTACAGCAGCTTTCTGGAGAACCACCAGTTCCATTTCCAGTGACCCATGTCCTGCTGACTCAGGACCAAGGTCGGTTAGTGCATCCAGGGCTCAGGGCTCTGCACCTTCATGCCTGGCTCCTGCAGACATAGCAATTTCTCATTTTGGGGTCTCCTCCCGGGTCGCTCAAGTCCTTACTGAGGCTAGAAAACCCTCTACTCGATCCACTTATGCCATGAAGTGGAAACAGTTTTCCATTTGGGCCACCGCCATGGGATGGAACCCCTTCTCTTGTTCTGCCCCTCAAGTCATGGAATGCCTCCTTCATCTGGCAGACTCCAGTCTTTCTTATTCCTCATTGAAGGTCCACCTTTCTGCAATTTCTGTGTACCATGAACTAGTGCATGGTAAACCCATGGCTTAGTTGGAAGTCTCTGAAACCTTTCTGAAAGGGATCCTCCATCCGAAACCCCACCACCCACAGCCCAACTCCACCTTGAGATTTGAACTTTGTTTTGGAAAAGCTCACCCTTCCTCCTTTTGAGCCATCTATGAGCTGTGACTTGCGCTTCCTTTCCTGGAAGGCATTGTTTCTGATTGCCATTACGTCAGCTCAAAGGATTTTGGAGCTTCATGCTCTGTTTTGCAAAGAGCCCTATCTTATTTTCCATAAGGACCGGGCGGTCCTTTGGACAAATCCTAAGTTTCTTCCCAAGGTGGTGGTGTCAGAAGCCACACTGAACCAGTCAGTAGAGCTTCCTGTGTATTTTCCACCCCTCTCTAATAGAGGTGAGGCACTCCTCCATACCATGGATGTACATCGGATTCTTCGGTGCTGCACCCACCGGTCTAAAGAATTCCTTAGCTGTGATCAGCTTTTTGTTTCTTTTGCCCCCAGATCAAAGGACAAACTGGTTTCTAAGCAGAGCCTTTCCAAATGGTTAGGCAACTGCATTAGGTATTGTTACCAGAAGTATGAAAAACCTCTGCTGGGTATCATAAGAGGTCATTCTACTAGGGGCATGGCTGTTTCCACTGCCTTTTACGAAATGTCTCTGTGGCTGATATCTGTGCTGCAGCCACTTGGAGTTCTGTCCATACCTTTACCAAACATTACAGTCTGGACATTGCTTCTTGGCGGAGGGTTGGTTTCGGCCTAGCCATGTTACAAGACCTTCTGTCCTAGGCTGGGTCCATTCTGGATTCCATTTTTTTCTGTTGGAGTTATTTCTCCTCCTCCCTAGTTTCTCTCAGTCTCTCTTTGGAGGGACTGCTTGGGACTCTGTCCTATATGTAATGACCTACTGAAGGAACCCTCTCGAAGTAAGATAGTTCAGTTACTTAGGAACTTACTGTAACAGTAGATCTTCGAGCGAGGTTCCTTCAGTAGATCATATTTTTCCCTCCCTCCTTCCCCTTTTTTAGTCTCACAGGGACTCCAAATCCTGTTCGCTCCTGCTGTTGGGCCTCTTCCTGGCTCCGGCAGGAGTGGCGACCGCCCACTATATACAGCCATGCTAACGTCGGTCACATGATGTCGGGTGGGCGTTCCCCCATCAGGGACTGCTAGAAAAGTCTGCCATTCTGCCCATCGTCAGGTGGCACCAGTTCTATACGTGATGACCTATTGAAGGAACCTCTCTCGAAGATCAACTGTTACGATAAGTTCCTACGTAACTGTAATTTCTCTTATTTAGCTAGAATTCTTAATTTTTTTTTTGTCAGTTTAAAGAAAAAATCTTATTCTTAAGTTTCTCTCAGCCCTACCGAATAATGGCATTTGACCATGGACGGTGATGGTAGGGACTCTCTCTTTGAATGCTGCTCTAACAGCGGGGCCATGTCCGGTTCACCTCCATCATGGGGAAGGGTTCTGGTGACGGGTGGTCCTGTGTTCAGGAGACAGAAAAAGCTGTCCCATTCCTGATCAAGGTCGGGAACCCAGCAACACTTGACCTCCAGTTCTTCCTCTTCCCATCGGAAGGGGAATAAACAGTACTACTCGAGGTCGCCCTCTGGTAGATCTGCTAAGAGACCTTCCAGGTCTGCAAGCAGGAGGCCTTCACCAGCACTGTTGGTTTCACCGATGGCTTCTGTTTGTGGTCTTTCTAGGTCTTGGTCCAGAGCCCCTCTCTGTCCTCTTGTGCGGATTCCGGTGGGCAGTTTCGCCACTATTTTTATTTATTTAGTTAGTTTTTGTTGACCGGGTAAGTGCACTAGACAATTCCTGCCTATTTTCAGGCACGACCCGGGGGGAGGGGGGATACAGATGAATGCCAACTGCCCTTGAACCAGATTAAGCTGTTGGTGGTATTTTTTAGTGAATGAGGGAAATTTTGGCCAGGATACCAGGGAAATTCCCCTACTCTTTCTCTATAAGTGCCATGGGATCTTTAACATCCACCTGAACTAGCACCAATCCAGGCAGATGGGACCTCCGTTTAATGTCTAATCTGAAAGACGGCGCCTCAGAAGTGCAGCACCCCTCTCATGCTGCACTACAGTGTCAGTACTGGGATATTAACCCAAGTGCCAGATGTGGGAACTGAACCCACAGCCCTCTGAACTCCCGGCCTCAGAGGCGAGTGTGCTACCTACTGAACCACTGACACTGTTAGGCACCTCTTATGGAGCAGTGTGTACAGTGTCAGGCTCATTTGCTTCTTCCAGTGGATCTGGACCGAGTCCTTCAGGCCTGTGCTCTTCAGACTCACACCTAGGGCATTCAAGCCAGGTAGAGCATTTGGCTTTGTCAACGGATCCTGATCCCTTGCCGGTGACCATGCTACCAATGCTTGTTCCACTTGCCATACTCCCTCGCAGTGTCTGTCTGCAGGGTCTGGCTCAGGTACCTTCTCCAGTCACTTTGGTGCTGGTTGGGCTCTCCTGTTTGGTGTCAGGCTTGGCGCTGGGTTTTGGCCTTTTGGGACCTGTCCCAGTGCTGCGACTGGCACTGCTTCCGGCTTTGCCTTCTTTGGGTTCTTCGGTGGCACCGCCTCTGGTGCCGGCACCAACTCCTTTTCTGCCGATGCTAGTGCTGGCTCCTTCAGTCCCTGTGCCAGGCCCTTTGGGGTCAGTGCGGGGTCCAGTGCCTGTGTTGCCTGTTTATCCTTTTCCTAGGCCCAAACTAGGTGTTTCTGGTTCCACCCCCTTCCCATCTTCACTTTCTGAAGACAAGTTGGAGGGGGTTGAGTCTGACCCCAACCTCATTGTTTCACAGGGTGGAGATGATAACACTTTTTACAGTCTGGAGAACCAAACTCCAGTTCCTGCTCCACTCCTTCAGGAGGATCTATCCTTTCAAAACCTCCTGAGAAACATGCAGGCAACCCTCACTCTTGAGACTTCTGCTCCTGATCCAGGTAAGCGGCTACATCTGGAATGGCTTCATGTTCCTGACATTCCTGTTAACCTCACATCTCCAGTCCCTTCAGCTTTTGAAACTTGGTGGTGGTGCAGGTGAGGCCTGCTTCCATTCCTTCTATCTCTAAACAGTTTGACCATAAGTATATTCCTCCCAAGGACAGACCTATTTTGGCTTCCAAGCCTATTGCAGATAAAATTGTTTTCCTTGCTGAAAATGACAAGGCCATACTCCCTCAGGAGGTTACGGCCCAACCTTTCAATAAGGAGTCTCGTAAGATTGACACCATGGGAAGGAGGGCTTTTGCAGCAGCTGCTTTGAATATGCAAATAGCCAGTTATCAAGAACATTTCTCTCAGTGTGAATATGTCCTTTGGACCTCCTGTGTTTTGTGAAATCCTTGCCAGAGTCTGACACTGAATAGAAAATCTTCAAGGAATGTATCTTCACCATTTATTCACACTAATGGGTCCAGGTCTGAAGCACTAGGACCCCGCGAGAGTCAAAACGTTTGATGGGGCTGATGCCAAGGAAAGCGGTGTGCATGCATAGCACCATGAAAGTGGCTCTCAGCACTAGGCTTACCTCATCGCCAGCCCCCAGCCGCCTCAGTTCTTTTTTTCCCACTGTTGAGTGCACTTCAGTAATGATTTCGCTCACCCTTTGGGAATCAGAATTTCACGTCTATACTATGGCCGCTTCATAGAAATATAGAATTTGATGGCAGATAAGGACTGCTTGGCCCACCCAGTCTGCTCATTTCCCTACCTAATGGATAAACTGCAGATCTTAGCTAACCAACTGCCTACTTCTTCCTACCTTCACCCCCTAGAATTGCCTTATGCCTGTCCCATGCATTCTTGAATTCCACCACTGTTTTTGACTCCGCAGCCTCCTCCGGAAGGCTGTTCCATGCATCCACAACCCTCTCCATGAAAAAATACTTCCTCACATTACCTCTGAGCGGTCCCCCCTCTAGCTTCAAATTGTGCCCCCTTGTTCTTGCACACCTCTTTTTCTGAAAGATGATACCTTCTTGAACTTTGTTGATTCCCTTGAGGTACTTGAAAGTTTCTATCATGTCCCCCCCCTCTCCCTCCTCTCCTTGAGGCTATACATATTAAGCTCCATAAGTCTCTCTTGATATGTCTTCTGGTGCAGACCCTGCACCATTTTAGTTGCCCTCCTCTGGACTGCCTTCATCCTGTATATGTATTTGTGGAGATTGGGTCTCCAGAACTGCATGCAGTACTCCAGATGGGATCTCACCAGCTGTCTGTACAGATGGATAACTTCCTGCTTTCTACTGGTGATGCCTCTCCCTATGCATCCCAGTATCCCTCCAGCCTTCCTTACTGCCTTCTCACATTGCTTGCTCACCTTTAGGTCATCTGATATGACTACCCCCAGGTCCCTTTCCATTTTTGTTGTTGTTAGTATCTCAACCCCATTGTGTACTCTTCCCCTGGGTTTTTGTTTCCCAGGTGCATTACCTTGCACTTCTTAGCATTGAATCAAAGCTGCCATATATTTGACCATTCCTCCAACCTTGCCAAGTCCCTTCTCATCCTTTCCACCCCACCTTGTGTATCAACTCTGTTGCGGATCTTTGTGTCGACTGCAAAAAGACATACTTTTCCTTCCAGTCCCTCTGCAGTGTCACTTATAAAGACATTAAAGAGGACCGGTCCTAGTACCGAACCCTGCAGTACCCCACTAGTAACCCCTCTTTCTTCAGAGTGGACTCCGTTTACTATTACCCTCTGTGTCCTGTTCTCCAGCTAATTCTTTACCCAGGCTACCATCTTGGGACCCACTCTCAGGCTGGCCAACTTGTATATTAATCTTTTGTGTGGGACTGTGTCAGATGCCTTGCTAAAGTCTAGGTAGGCCATGTCCACAGTCCCTCCCTGATCAACTACTTTGGTCACCCAGTCAAAGAAGTCTATCAGATTTGTCTGGCATGACCTTCCCGCTGTGAATCCATGCTGCCTTGGGTCCTGTGCCCCTCTGGCCTCTAGATACTCAACAATTCCTTCCTTCAGAAGTGATTTCATCATTTTCCCTACCACTGAGGTTAAACTAACAGGTCTGTAGTTTCCTGCTTCTGTCTTGCTCCCACTTTTGTGAAGGGGACTCACATCTGCCCTCCTCCAGTCCTCAGGTACCATCCCATCCTCCCATGATTTGTTAAAGAGGGTAGTCAGTGGTGTCACTAGTTCTACCCTTAGTTCTTTTAGAATTCTGGGATGAATCCCATCAGGCCCCATTGCTTTGTCCACCTTCAGTTTTAAGAGTTCCTTCAGAACCCTTTCTTCTGTGAAAGGGCTGGTATAAACCCCCATATCCAGCGTGTTTTTATTGTTTGGTTTAGGTACCTCCCCCTCTTCATTTGTGAATACTGAGCAAAAATATTTGCTTAATAGCTCTGCTTTTTCACAGTCACCCTCTGCCTCCCCGTAATAATCCTCACTATCCTCCTTGGTCTTCATTCGCTCCCTGATGTGCCTATAAAAGGTTTTATCCCCCTTCTTAACTGAGTTGGCTATCTTTTCCTCGGTTTGGGCCTTTGCTGTTCTGACTGCCTTTCCTGTTTCCTTTTGCTTTAATTGATACAATTCTCTGTCCTGCTCCTTCTGTGATTCCTTGTACTTCCTGAATGCTCTTTTTTTCTCCCTAACCTTCCCATCCTCCTTCTTTGAGAACCATAGAGGTTTCTTACATAGTTTTGTTTTATTTGCTTCACACAAAGGCTTGTTGCCTCTGTGATGGCAGTTTTGATTATTCCCCATTGTTCTTCCACCCTCCTTCCTGCCCATTTGCTAGTGCATTCCTTAGGCACTCACCCATTTTTGCAAAGTCAGCCCTTCTGAAGTCTAGTACCTTTGCCTTTGTATGGCTTCCCTCTACTGCTGTGTTTATCGTGAACCATACTGTTCGATAGTTGTTTAAAGCTAGAATTTATGGGTACGACATGGCTTAAACAGACTTAAAAAGATTTGCAAAACCTTAGAGACCCCAGCTGGATTGGGCCCCTTATCAATTATTGGATTTGAGCCCACATTCATGCCACATGTACTTGATTCAGGCTATGTTGCCTGGGCATCCAGAGGAGTTACTAGATTTACCCAATTCCTGGAGAAAGTAAGCTGCATTTCATTCCAAAGAGCCAAAGAAAAGTTCCATTGGACGAATGCTGGATTTTTTCGCTTTATGCAAATGAAACATTTCATTAATTTTAAGGATCATATCGTCCAGCTGTCATGCCCTTATTCTAGTTGGGAGGACTTTCTTTATGCACAGTGACTATTGTGGGATCAGATAGATATATCTCATCTCTTTATTAACTCCTCTTTCAGCAGCCAGTCAGTTTTCTTGAACCGTGGCGGAGGACATGGGAAAGAGAAGCCAATGTTCAAATTTCGGAGCCAAATTGGCAGCATAGGTTGAAGTGGGGCTGAAAAGTTGCTTTATCCCCCAGCTGGTGGGAATTTTCCTGGAAGATCTTAGTTAGATTTTTCAGAGTTCCCACAATAATGAAACACTATACAGTCGGAGCTAGTGATCTGTGTTGGAGGAAGTGTGGGCAATCAGGAAACCACTGGCATGTATTTTGGGATTGCCCAAAAATGCATGAATTCTGGAGGGAGATCTGAACAGCTGTGAATCACATAGTAGGGGTAGACATTCTCCCACTGGGAGAGGAATGGATCCTGGGCATCTCCACAGTGACACATTTAAGAGGGGATACTGGGAGGGTGGCCCTGACCGTAGTGGCAGTGGCCTTAAAGTGTATTACAGGAAACTGGCTCTCAGTGCTGCCCCCTACCTTAGATGAATGGGTCAGAAGGATCAGGGAGGTGGTCCTGATGGAATCTGTCACAGCTAAACTAAGACTCAACCTAGAGAAACATACAGTGATAGAGAGGATGGGATGTCTGGTTACAAACTTACGGAAACTCACTATGAACAAGGTGAGGATAGGTGGGGCGATACACTCAAGAGGTGAGGGAGAAGTCCAAGAGAGTAATTCACCTTTCCTTTTATCTTTCATCTGGGTGGGGTATACCATTTGTTGAAGGTTAGAAGGGGGGCCCATGAGGATTAATTATTTTTTAACAGGAATGTGGGGTACGGGACAGGGGACAGGAGGGATGTTTAAATGCAGCTCAGCTGGGGGCCGGGTTGGTAAGGCCCATAATATAGGGGACAAGTTTCTTAATGTCCTCTTAATTAGTGAATTAACAGAAAAATTGCTGAATAAGCTCTTATCATTTATTTCTTTTTGTCATTAAAAACCTGTAGAGAATATAGAGTAAATAGTGACTTGTATACAGACTTAAATGCGGGGGTGGGGTCCCTCCCTCATGATTAAGGAAATCTTGCTGTTATGTCAACAGATCGAACAATTTATAACTCTGTATTCTGAGTGTATTACAGAAATGAGGTGCTGTGTATTCTGTATATGAATAACTGCATGCATTTATAAAGCTGATTTAAAATAAAGCTAGAATTTATTATTTTTGTATCAATTTAGTGACTTTACAAAAATTTTTCTCTCCATTTCTCTCAGCCCTTCCGACCCTCATGATGACATCTTTACAGGATCATGTTAAGGAACTTTCTGGCATTTTGACCAGTGCCATGTTTAGCCGGTGCCTTATTTGTCCTGGTGCCATTTGGCTTGGTGTCATGTTGAGCTGGTGCCGTGTTTGGCCTGGCACCTTGTTTGCTTGGTGCCATGTTGGGCCTTGTGCCGTGTTTGGGCTCAGTGCCATGTTTGCCCAGTGCTGTGTTTGTGTCAGTACCATGTTTGGCCTGGCACCATGTTTGGCTTGGTGCGGTGTTTTGTTCGGCGCCATGTTGGGCTGGCACTGTGTTTTACCGGGACCTTTTCAGACTGGTGCTGTATTAGCCTGACGCCATGGTTGGCAGGCTGCTGTAGCAGCAGGAGCCATGTCTGGTCCACTTTCCCCTGAGGGAAGGGTTCTAACCATGGGTAGTCCTGTGCTCAGGGGAAAGGCAGTTCTCCAGAGCATGAAGGAGCGGGCCGGTTCTCGGTTACAGTTGGGATCTTGGTGCTGCTCAGCCTTGAGTTCTTCTCTCGCTCTTCAGTGAAAGAAGAAATGGTACCTCTCAAGGTCACCCTATGGGAAGTCTCCACGAGACCCTCGGTTCCTGAGGCCATGGGCCTGTTGGTGCACTTCTTGTTGCCATGAGCCTTGGTACCAGGCACTGAGACCTTGGGCCTGGAGTCCCCCCCCTCTATCCCTAGGAGGGTCCCAGTGGGCAGTCTTCCCAGGGCAGCTATTTGGAGCAGCAGGTGTAGTATCAAGCTAGGGTGTCGCTGCAGGTGAGTCTGGTCCCTGGCCCTTGTTGGTTGGTGGCACTGAACCCACTGGCAGGGCCTTCCAAGCCAGGAAGAGCATTTGGCTTTGGCAATGGCCTTCTGCCCTTGCCGGTGACCATGCCTCCAACTCCTGCCCCACTGGCCACTCCCCTGTCTTATGTCTCTTGGTAGGTCCAGCCTGGTACCACTCTGGTCACCTCAGGTCTGCTGAGGCTGTTGGTGCTGGGGCTGACTTTGGTGCTGGATTTGGCCTTCTTGCCTGTCTTGGTGCCTTCCTAGCCCTGGTCCTAATACCGGTTCGACTCATGGTTTTCCTGGTGCAAGACTTCATCTCCCTCTCCTGCCTTGGTGTAAGTTTGATGTCTCTAGTGCGTGTGAGTGGGTGGCCCTACTATTGAGCTGGTGCCAGGTTGGCACTGTGTCCGGTGCCATATTCGCAAATGTTAGGTGCCATGTTAGGCTTCCTGTTAGGCACCATGGTAGGTGCCGTATTAGACGCTGTGTTAGGTACCGTGTTCGGCACCATGTTGGGCACTGAAGCCGGCATTGGGCCCAGTTGGCTGCTGGATCTGGCTCAGGTCTGCACTTCCTGGTGCCGACTCTGGCACCCTCTGTGGTGTTCCTCATGCACTGTACTTGCAAAGTGGCACTTTACATGCAACCATCCTTGGAGCGTTGCTGTCTGAATCTGCTCCCTCTGCTTCGATGGCACCATTGCCTGTTGTGTTTACATGCTGCCGCTGTGCAGCACTGCTGATTCTCTTCTGGCATTTTAGGTGTGTTTTCTGAGAGCACAGGAAGAGAATTGGGTGGGGGGGGGATACAGAGTGCTGAATACTCCGATACCGGTGGCCTGTGTCCTGAGGATTGTAACAGGGAGGTGAGCTGAAATGGAAGGACATTAATTAGAGTGAGGCACAGATGTGCATTCACCACCACCCCCCCCGATTCTCTTCTCTTGCTCTCAGTAGGGTAACCAAAAGATGCCATACAGACAGCCTTCTGTGCGAGTCCCTCTGTTTTAACAGAAAGCATGGTATGAGAGGTACAGGAATAAGTATTAAGTATTTCCAGGGCTGTGGAGAGTACACTGTGGGTGCTGCTTAGAGGATGGCTCACTCCAGAAGTTGCTCACCACATTGCCGTTTGTTTAGACAGCAGCCCTCAATGGTGCACAATGCCCAAAACACACTACGTTCCCAGTAAATCAGGGAACATGTGGAGACCAAACGTTCACTTCTGCAGTGGTGCAGCTTGCCTTTTCATTACATAAAAGGCAGTGTTCTAATTGCTCTGTACTGCTCAAAATGGTGCACAACTTCTTGGGCCCTTTTGGTATGCTACCTCTGTGTATGCTAATTGCTCAGTTTCTATGCTCCTCTCTTGCTGTTGAAAGAAGTAAATCCTCTCTCCATACAGCTCTGTCTTCGTTGAGGTCTTTTGTGTGTTTAAAGGGTGCTTTTTACACATCTCTTACTGAACTAGAATCTTGTCTTGTGCGGTTTGGGTAAGAGGATCCAGAAGCAAAGCTTAGCGGGTCTGTCAGTTTAAAGATAACTTTACTATTTACTGAGAGACAGATAAGTGGTATCCTAACAATGTATTGTAAACATTTTGAGATTCAAACTTTTTGAGAAAAATGTACTGAATGGTAGAAATTATGTTTTATTTGTTTCCATTAGCCATTGACATGCTAACAGCTTACAGGACCCCAGACAGCATTGTTTCACAGAGAAAAGCTCATGCCAAACAAATCTGATACATTTCTTTGACTGGATGACTAAGGAGCTGGATCAGGGTAGAGCGGAGGACGTGGCTTATTTGGATTTCAATAAGGGTTTTGATGCCTTTCCACATAGACTGATAAGCAAGTTGGGTAACTTGGGAGTGGGTAATAAAGTGGTAACCTGGTTAAGAAACTGGTTAGTGGATAGGGCACAGAGGGTAGTGGTAAACAAAGTGTGCTCAGAGGAAGGGAGGGTGACCAGCGGGGTACCTCAGGGATCTATGCTGGGACCAGTCCTCTTTAATGTCTTTATAAGTGACATAGTGAAGGAACTGGAATGGAATGTCTGCCTCTTTGTGGATAACACCAAGAAATGCAATACAGTGAACAGTCAGGGGGTTGGAAAGGATGGACAGGCATCTGAGAAGACTGGAAGAGTGGTGGTCAAGGCCGTGGCAGCTGGGTTTTAATGCAAAAAAGTGCAAGATAATGCACGTAGGCCATAGAAACCCGGCAGCAGAGTACAAAATGGTCAGAGCGATAATGACAGAGACCAAGCAGGAAAGAGACCTGGGGTAATCACATTGTGTGACCTAAAGTAGCCCGGCAAGGCAGTCAGAAAGGCTAGTGGGATTCTGGGGTGCATAGGAGGGGGTATCTCCAGCAGAAAAAGGGAGGTAATGCTGCCCCTATATAGATCACTGTTAAGACCCCAGCTTGAGTATTGTGTCCAGTTATGGAGATCACATCTCAGGAAAGACATAGAGTGAAGGCAGTCCAGAGGAGGGCTACCAGAATGGTGCAGGGTCTGCATCAAAAGCCATATAAGGAAAGGCTAAAGATGCTAAATATGTACACCCCAGAGGAGAGGAGGGAGAGGGGGAATATGATAGAGACCTTTAAATCCCCAATACAACATGGAATCAGTGCTGGGCATAGTACTACTACTGCTCTGACCCAGTTTACAAGCGATGTTAAATGCAGCATGGACAAGGGCTTACTTACTGGAGCTGTCTTCATCGACCTCTCCAAAGCATTTGACATGGTACATCACCCCTTACTTCTGGCTAAGCTGCATTCTCTTGGTGCCTCTGAATCTACCCTGTCCTGGTTTGGCAGCTACCTTGAAAATCACTCTCAGGCTGTCTCTTTCTGCAAAGCTCTCTCTTCCCCTGCCCCTATCACCTGTGGGGTTCCGCAGGGTTCTATTTTTGGTCCCCTACTTTTCTCTCTTTTCCTTAACAACATCCCTAATCCTTCTCACAGCAGTATGATCATGTACGCAGATGACCTTGTGTTTTACTCTGCCTCCAAGTCTATTGTCGACATCAATCAGCATCTTTCACTTGACTTCCAGACCCTCCAGTCCTGGTTATCTGCAAACTATCAAATTCTAAACCTAGCTAAGACCCAGGCCATGTTCTCTGGGTCCTCCAGAAAGGTGCCTTCTGAGTCTCCTAAACTGCTGGTCTGATGTTGTGATGACACTGCTGTATCTAACAACTTATCCCTTAAATATCTAGGGGTTATTCTTGACCCTGTACTTGACTTTGCTGCTCACATAAATGAGGGGTGCTGCTTGGCTAACTCCAAGATTAGGGCAGCATTTAGAGTTTGTCACTCTCTCACCCCAGCCACTAGGATCTCAGTAGCGAGAGGTGTGTTACTTCCACAACTTCAATATGCCCTCCCTGTACTCTCTCATGCCAATGCAGGGGTCCTTCACAAGTGGGACACCTCCTATAGCAATATCTGTAGATTCGTCTTATCTGCTCCCCGCCTAACCCATCACTGCCTACTCTACTTGGCCTTAAACTGGCTGTCTCCCAATACTCTCCCTACTTACGCCTTAGGTTGTTTCGTTGACTCCCTAACCAGAACCCCTCGATCTGCCGCCCTGGGTGACATGCTTACTCCTCTCTCTCACTCCCGCCCCCTTAGGCCCTTCTCCTCCTCCCCCTTGCTCTCTGCTTAGCCCTGCTCCTTTAAAATGGGTGAGCAAGCCTTGTCCTATTTCACTGCTAGGTTTTGGAATTTTCTCCCCCTCCATGTAAAGAATGCCTCATCTCACCTTATGTTTAAGCATGCTTTGTTTTCACACCTCAGTGCTCGTGGTAACTGTGATTGCACTTAACTTCTGCGTAGCTGCTTCTGATGTTCTCCATCATTGTCTCCGAGCCAAGCTACTGTTATGCCTAATTGTTATATTTACTACTGTCATCTCTCCTTGATGCCATCCTTGACTTGAGTAACTGGTTATTAAGCTACTATTGTATTACTACTCTAACTTGTATAATCTTGCTGGTATCTTGCCCAGTATGTATTTTCAATTGCTTCTACTGTTTGATGTAATTTGTCCTGTTTGTTTATTTATTTCTTTATTCTTATTATGTACAATTTGTTGTTCACTGCTGTTTTTCTTCTTGTACTCTCCCGGGTCGTGCCTGAAAATAGGCAGAAATGTTGCCTCGTGCACTTACTCGGTTACCAAAAGCTAATAAATAAATATAAATAAATAAATACCTCATGGGATTTAATAAGGTACAGGTGGAGGGTATCTTTCAGATAAAAAAGTGTTCCAGGACAAGGGGTCATGCTGTGAAGCTGGTGGGTGGTAATTTTAGGAGAGATGTGAGGAAGTACTTCTTCACAAAAAGGGTGGTGGATACCTGAAACAGCCTTCCAGACAAGGTAGTGGGAGCAAAAACACTGCTGGAGTTCTAAAATGCCTGGCCATAGGCATAGAGTTTTGGGGGGATTCCAGGCTTGAGCCCCCCCCCCATAGGGTAGTCTAACAATAGGTTACCTGTTTGGGCCTATAGTTTTGAGTCTGAGGGGTGCCCCCCCCCCCCAGGAAAACCTATACTTTATACCCATGTGCCTGGGACAGGTGTAAGGGAATCATGGAGGTATGGAAGGGTATGGAAGGGGAAGAGATGTTACCGTAGATCAGATAGGGTCTGCAGGAAAAATTTAAATTAAAAATGGGCAGATGGGATAGGTCCAGTGGCCCTTACCTACCATCACATTCTATCTTCTATGTTGCGTTTTGAAAGCTGGAACCCCTGTGTTACTCAGCACTAAAAGGTACAATCTAAAAAAGCAAAAGTAAAGACAACGCTTGACATTAAACAGGAAAAATGTGGCTGTTGCTAGTGGTAGTTCTCGTTGGGTAGCAATGTTGGCAGCTACTATGGTCGAAAATGATGCATTAGTGGCAGTTATATGTTGTAACTGTGTGCCCTCTGCTGCCATTTCACAGAGTTTAATCAGGATTTTTAGTGTACATCAGCTACAAAGCTATAATTTTACACCATGTTATAATTAAGTGAAAGTAGACAGCCACTATTTTTTGAGAGAAGGAGTGGGTAGTTCTGAATGCTGGGAGGATGGACAAGAACACAAGTGTATGGCAGCTAAGAGGTAGAGGATTTCTGGGCTATAACTGGCAGAAACTCCTGAAGTGATTTATAATGTACATTAGAAGATGGTTTGAACAGTTCCTGCATTCTCACTGGCTAAGGGCCTTGCCAAGGTGGGCATTTATGAGACAACAGTGCCCACCTAAAAACAGGACCTACTGAGAGTTGCCTGTTTACCTGGCCAAATTCATGTGTCAGACCAGCATTAGCATTTTTAAAACCTGGCCATCTGCCATTTTTTTCTCATTTACCAAGTGAGCTACTCAGCTGGTGGCCGCCCTCCCCAACTCTGTGGCAGTTTTTGATCATCATGCTAAATTAAAAACTGCCCACTGACAGGGGGGGCACTATGGAGCCCGAGCTGAGAGATCGTTCTGCATGTTGGCTCTGCGATCTCACTTTCTTAAATCTACAATGTGTCTCCATCTGCAGGAATAGACACCAATAAAGTACTCATCAGGGCTACAGCCCCTCACTAGCTATTACTCTGCTCAGCCCTGGCACCCCCAGCAGTGCTCTCTCATCTATCATAATAATACGATAAAAAAAAAGTAACCATCTTAATAAGCAGTAGTACTTGGGACGGGAGCGGGAGAGAAAGATGGTTAAAATGTTTTTCCTTACTAGCAGCTGGTGGGTGGGGGTGGGGGGCAACATGAGGACAGTGTTCAGGTATTTAATTTGATTTTTTTCCTTACTGATGACTGTGATTGGGGGGGGGGGAGACCAGGCATCGTGGGATCAGTGGAATAGTCTGCATAAAAAAATGATCCCACACTACAGTGCCATCTACTGACAGATGCAGCAGTAGATGGACTATTTTACATAAATGTTCTTTTTATTGTTTTTATTTACATTTAACACTTCTTATATATTTTTACACATTTGATTTAAAATGAAAAAAACAAAACATTTTCTAAGTGCAATAATACCAGCCAGTGTGGGTGGTATAGGCTATACCGGACCTTCCAGGAGCTATAAGACCTTCTGCCTGCAGCATCGAGCCCCATTATGTCCTTGGGCAGTCTGGTATAGCCCAGTACCGCCAACCCTGTTGGGCACTACTGTGATTTTTGAAAACTTCACTTGCAAGTCCTGCAGAGTTTCTGAAGTTTCATTGAGCTTTCTTCTAAATTCTTTTATCATGTTCTCCCTTCATGTTTTCCATGTGGCAGGTGAGGACAGTGTCAAAGTCAGGGTTCAGTAGGAGTGCTTCAAGCCACCAGAAGAGTTCCATAATGGACTGACACAATATTTGCTTATACTTCCCAGGTCCAGTGCACACTGTCAAAAAGTGCTATACTGGAGCTCTTCCAATGGACCAGCAGGTGGGAGTTGCAGTACTAGATGGGTGATCGGTGTACAGGCGTGAGCCCAGATCCCCAGTGTTATGCTGCCCCAGTGCCTAGTTTTTCTCCTGCAACAATCCCTGTGGTTGGCCAAAGAGGTCATTTCCTACCTCTTCTAGTGGGCCTTCACTGGCTGTGGGTATGTTTTGGGTGGTGCCATAAAGGTGGAGGCTATAAAATACAGACAGTCCCCACTCCCGACCATCAGAATAACTGCCATTGTTATTCTCAGGCTCTACATCACAAACATGTTGCTGTGTAGTGGTTGGTGGGGCTGAGATGTGCCACTAGCTGCTCTGAAGCGGGCCTTAGGAGATAAAAACCCATACAGAAAAAAGGTGCTGTACTAAGCAGCCAACACCAGTAAATCCATAAGTTGGCCCAGCTGGTGGGCTAGCAGTACTCCTTCTAAAAGTCGTATGGTAGGAATGAGCTGTCTTCTGCTGTCAGTGCAGGCCCATAGGTGGCTTCATGTGGAAATGTTGCTATGGACATGCTCAAGGTAAAATCCTGGAGGAAAAGAAAGCATAGCTAGTTTATTTAGGTGAGAGTGAGAAATGTAACACAAACTTGTTCTTTAGTCAACTATCAGTGACCTTCTTTGCCAGATTACTAATAACTACTCAACCAGAAGTATGACTAGACAAGCCCTCGAAGTCTGCTACTGTAAAACAAGCCTAGGGAAGTGCTCATTCGCTACCCGAGCTGCTTACTGGATGAACGATTTCCCAGAACCCATACGGGGCCTACCCAAGATTTTGCAATTTAAGTCGTCCCTGAAAAAAGAATTCATAAAGCTGGCAGCATGCTGCTGCTACACGTGATAACTATGGCGACTGTTCAGTTACCTGCTGCCTGCTGCCACTGCCAGAGGGTAATCCCTAAAACAGTAAAGCTTTAAATTTCTGGTACCCCATAGACCAAGCCCCACTCGGGCTAGTAATGTATCCTCATAATATATCAGGTGTCAGGGTTTTCACTAACTCCAATCTTATATGTACCAGACTAGGCCAAAACAGTGAAGTCTTAAATCTCTACTACCCCATAGACCAATCTGGGCCATCACTGGAACAGTCCTTTAGTGTTATCGTTTGACCAAGCTCCCCGGGGGCTGGATTATGTACCTTAAATGTAATGTAACTGACGTGGAACCTTTGGAAAAGAGCGTTTGCTACTCAAAGGTGTTCTCTGACAATCAAATCAATCAATAAATATAAGGTATATCATGTGGTACTATAAACATTCTGCTAGCTTGAAAAGTATGGAAATGATTTGTAAAAAACTCAGTTAAGATAACTTTAGAGTCACAGACAAAGTAAAAAAGATTATGAAAGGCAGAGTCAGGGTTTTAAAAGACCCTATCCCTACATCTGTGCGTGATGTGTAAGCAAGGTAGTACAGTCTGATATTGGTGTTAGCTGGGTAAAACACACCTCGATACTGTGCTCAACCCAACGAGCAATGCTATGAATTCTAGAATATTGTTTACAGAGAAACATGTTAGAAACATGTCATGAGTCATTATACGTATAAAAATACGCTGCTTATAATACACAGTATGATGTAATACCTTGAACTGTACAAACCTCCTAGCGTTCAACCCTGAAACAAACACGATCCTTCAAATCAAGGAAAATTCACCAAAATCTGTTTTGTTGTGAACTAGTTTGCCCTGGTTGAACTGTAGAAAACTTGTTTTGTGGTTAAAAATGTATTGGGAGAGTATTTCCTTTCTGCCAGGGCATATGAAGCATGCAAAACAGCAGAACGGCTTCAGAAGCCCTCTGTGAAGGCTACTGGTTCCAAAATGATGTCAGTTCATCATTGACAAACCTGATGTGCAGTGACAGAAAAAAGTGTCAGACACACAGAGTGGTTGGTCATCTACCTGTGTCCTCTACATTTTTAATAAGGCTTATGTAGCACAAAAAGGCCAAACGTCTGAAAGTGACAATTATGTAGCAGCCTACAGTGTGTGAAGGCTACCGGTTAAAAAATAGATATCCACTCATACACTGCCAGAGAGGGACAAGGTTGCAAGTTATGTCAAGAATAAGTGTAGAACACAGAGATATTGGCCAAGTTTGCCTCCTCTTCCACCCCCCACAATTAAGTGTTTGTATAAGGCCTACAACCAAGACCCAAGTGCAGTGCTGCCTACTGTCCAAGCTTCCAGTCCCTCCCTATGCTTTACAGGGCAGATACATCTGATTCTGACACACAAATGTGCACTGCTGGCGAACGCAAAAAAAAATTGTGTTTGTGAAATAAATTCTTTTTTTTTTTTTTTTTTATTTTGTTCCTGGAAAAAAGTACCGACTAGTACTGGGTACTGACAGACTACCAACAGACGTTTGCTTGCTTTGCTGCTGTCTACTGCATAGGCTCCCAGTCCTTCCCTATAATCTACAGGGAAGGCACACACACAAATTATGTACTTCTAGTAAATTTGAAGCAAACTTTGTGAAATAAAAAGTACTGTATATATTTTTTACATTTGCTTCTGCAAAGAAAAAGGTGCCGTGCAATCACAGCACTGGCTGGCTGCCTGACTGGCATCCACTTATTACCCACTGCCCAGGCTCTCAGTCCCTCCCTTCACTCAACTGCCAGGCCTCAGGGGGATTTGCACAGCTCAGCCTGATACACAGAGCAAATCCTCCTGTGGCAACTAAAAAATGCCTTATTGCAAATGAAAATGCCAGCAGGTAGTGGGCACTGCCAGGCTTCCAGTTGACACGCACGTACTTGCTGCCCTCCGCCCAGGCATACTGTCCCTCCCTTCATGTTACCCACAAGCCGCAGAGGTCTGTATTACTCAACCTGAAACACAGAGCAACTAGAAAATCCTTCCGTAGCAAAAAGTTGTTTGCTTAAATCTTTTTCTTTCCTTTTTATTGCAAAACTAGTAGCAGGCACTGCCAAACTATCAGTTTAGAGAAGTCCACTTGAGCCCAGCTCACTGCCCAGAACACATACTCTCACTGTTTGAACCTTACCATCTTGACTCAGGGGCCCAGTGCAGAGCTCAGCCTGACACACACCTAGTAAAATGTTGCATTTCAGTACTTTCAGGTTAGAGTTTCCTGCAGAAAAAAATGTTCTTTCTGTTGTTTTCTTTTATATAAAATACAGTTTTTACCAAGTGTAATTTTTTTAAAGTCAAAAACCTAGGGGGAGCAGTGGGGTGGTGAGGGAGAAGATGGGGGAGGGTGAAATTGAGAGAGTGTATGTGACTACCGAGGAGGTAGGAGGGGTGAAAATGAGACAGTGTATGTGTCTACAGAAGACAGGAGGTGAAAGACTTGGGTAGGCTTAAGAGAAACAGTCACAGGAGGCACTGGTGACAAGGTACTGTCGAAGACTTCTTTTGAAGGTGGCCAGAGTACTATTGTTGATAACCTAAGGAGGAAGCAAGCTGTACCAGGAGGCAGCTCTGGATTTGAAGGAGCATTGTCCTTGAGTAGGACGTCTCCGGGGAACAGAGAAAGTAAGACTTGCTGAACTTCTGGTATGACGGGAGCATCCAGATGGAGCAAGTAGTGACAGAACCCCAGGAGGTAGGAGAGCCAGGGTGATCTTTTTTGCAAGGATGCATATCTGATACTTAAGTCTGCCAGATAGTTGGAGCCAATTTGCTTGTGCGTAGATATCAGAGGTGTGTGTCAGGCGGGGGGGCAGAGGTCAGTAGGCGACAGGCCTTATTGAGTGCTGTGGTGATGCGTCAGAGTGCAATGTCTGAGGCAGATCCGTAAATCACTAGCCCATAGTCAATTATTGAGGTAAGTGAGCTCTGAATAGCAGTGTTTAGGGCTTTGGCTGTGAGGCAGTTTCTATGTCAGTATGGCAGACCTAGGCAGATGTTCACTATTTTAGCAATGTTATCAATATGATCTGAGTAAGCTAGGGTGCAGTCAAGGGTCACCCCCAGGTATTTAAATCAATGAACTTGCTCCAGTACCGTCCCTTCCCGGTTTAGGATATGTAGTCCACTGCTTTCATGTTTGTTGTGAGTATCATGGAACATCATTGTTTTTGTTTTTTGCAGTTAAGTGTAACCCCCTTGTTCCCAGGGGTTACTAGAATCCCAGTTAGAATTAGTGGTAGTCAGGGAAGGCAGCTAGTGAAATGCCAGTTAAATGGATTTCACTCTGTCTCCCTCTCTGCTGTTAGTCACAGCTGAGAGCTGGGGAGGTGATGTCATTCGGAACTCTTGCAGCTGCATGAGCCACACTCCAGTAGCTATGAGTGAGGGATATAGAATGTTCAAGTCAGTCTGAAGTGGGAGTCTTGTAGTGGAGTTCATGGAGGAGGCTGCAGAGTGCAGCTGCAGCTCCTCCAGCAGCTCTGATTTGGAGTTGTAGTTTTTCTTTGATTTTCTTTTCTCACCCTAGTGAAGGACAGCTTTGTCAGCTTGTTGAAGAGGTGAAAACCGTCTCCCTTTGGATTTTCCTGTGCTTCATCCCAGGAGGGATGGAGCAGGACTCCAGGATTTCAGGGGCAATCTCTCGATCCTCCCAGGACTTTGGAAGCTGCCTTTGTTATACAACTTTCTGTGAGTACATTTGTTTGGTTGAAGTTTGCCCAGGAGTACCTTCAGTTTTTAAAGGTGGATTCTCTGACAAAGGGACCCTGTCACCTTAGATGTTTCTTTAAAAGTTGTCTGCCCACAGTGGGGTCCAGTATGTGACTGTCTATGTGACAGAAACTTTTACTTCTGACACCCCTGTGATGTTTTTGTATGATGTTAAGTGTGATATACATTTCAAGATAGCATCTACAGTTTTTTACAGTGTGTGAGGTGTATTTACCAGATGAATGGCCGAGTATGAACTAGGAAACAAAAGGTGGGAGACCCCCCCACCCCCATCTGGAGTTATGAGTTTACCTCTACGGGTTCTGAAGGGCACCTGGATTTTCTATCAGTGCATGTGGCCAATGCCTGAGGAAACAGTTTTACCCCAGTATGTGGGATTTTCTTCAGTTACCCCTAGTATGTGGGTCCTACAGTGTTGAGCCTCTTGTGCTCTGTGTGGTCCGAGTACCACATCATCTATCCTATGCAATATGGGAAGTGTCCAAGTACTGGCTGTGTGTGCCTAGATGATGGAAAGTGTCCAAGTACTGGCCGTATGTACCTAGTCAAGGGAAAGTGTGTTCTTCTGGTGACTAGTCCACATTTTGAGAACTGTCCTGTAATAAATGGGAATTCTTGAAGTTTTGTACCTTAAAGGTCTGCCAGTGTCCTGTGTGTAACCCTTGGGGGTCCATCTCATCTGCTTTGTGTTGTTCCTATGTATGTTTTGGAATAAAGCCACACTCTAGAATCCCAACCTGGTATGGGCATTCTTATTATTGCTACCCGTGTGGAATTACTTTGGGTACCCCTGTCCAGAAGTGCAAACCTAGCATATCCCTGAGCAAATATTTTCTCCCTGGGACCTGGGTTGTTGGCCATGCATTGGTCCCACCAGGTGTGTGCCAGGTATTTAGTGCCACACTTGGTTGTGTTTTGCATTGGTCCCATCTTGTCTATGGTGGGCAATCAGACAAGTTTCAGTAGTAAAGAAACCTAGTTTTTGGTTCCATTTATGTTTCGTGTGTTACCCCCACCCCTCTCTGTTTCTACACCTAGATCTGTTTTGGTGGTGAGAGGTGTGCCTTCTAGTTAAATAAGGGGCTGGTGGGGGGGGGGTTACAAAAATGGGAGCTCGTCTGGGATGTGTTTAATTTGGGGAGAAAACACTGGATAGTTTGTTTAGGGTATGGCTAGCGTTTTGTCTGCCTGGCAGTTGGTAGCCCAAAACTGGAGGGGAAGCGTTGCACAAAAGGATCTGCATAGGATAGTGTCATCCATATGTGCCGCTGTGTGCCTGCTGTTCATGTGTTGCTGTGTGTTTGTGCCACCTTTTACCAAGGGACTTTAAAGCCAAAATGTGTATGCCCTTGTCCTGCATCAAAAGAACTTTTACAGAACTTTATTCTCAAGTTTTTTTGATAAAAAGTATTGTGGACTTTGGGAAACAAAGAAACAAGTGTGCCCTAAAAGTTTCATGTAGTTAATGTGTAATATGGGGGAGTCACTAAAGAAATAGCCAAGTTCTGAGGAAAGAAATGGTCAAAAACGGCACTCCCGCCATGAAATTTCAGTCAAGGAAAAAAGTTCAGTTTGCAGTTTAAATTTTGCCCTGCTCGACGATCGTCGTGGAGGAAGAGCGTGAGGAGAGAGAGAGGCTCATTTCCATGGCGTTGAGTGATTGGTGCGACTGCAATCAGTCCCACCCTCTAGCCAGCTTCAGAGTGCAGCCCAGTGTTCGAGAAGGAGAAAGCGAGTGGTGTGTGAGCTAGTTAGCCAGGAGAAATCATTGAGGGAACTGTGAACATTCTAAATCTGTAAATACAAACTTTTTCTGTTTAAATTCGGGCTCAACCCATTATCCAACTGATTGGGAAGAAAGTGTGGCATTCGTAGTAACGATCAGCAGGATTGCCAGCCCGTTTCACCCCAGAGGCCTTCCAGGATCGGCTTTAGGCCGAGCATTTCCATCGGAGCAAGCCAGCTACCGATTCAGTGAGTACCATTCAGAATAACTGTGCTCAAACTGTGTGTGATTTTAAAAGCCAGCTGGATCTGTGTATGAACAGTGTGATTGTTTTGCTAGAAGGACTGTAAATTGAAATTCAAAGCAACAAACAATTCTGAGCAATAGACTGTGAGCATGTATTATGGATTCAGCAACAGTATAATGTTCTGAGCAAGTAGATTTTGTGAGTTGTATGAGAGACTGCAACAAACAGGCAGTCCTGTGTGAAGAAATACTGTGGCTTTTAGTGACTTTAAGCAAGTGTAAAAAATTGATTTGAGTGCAAATCGTAAAGTCCAGAAATCATATGAATGTGCTGAGAAATGTGAAAACAGTGCAGTCGTTACAGTTTGAGCAGAAATCAGTAGCAGAAAGGTTGGATGCGTAGTTGTTTGAGTCAGAGACAGATCTGATGCAACAGGAGTGCTGCTGCCGCCATTACAGGGTGGAGCAGTAAAATAAACACAGCAGCAGGGAGCCATTTTGAGAGACTGTTCCAAGTAGAGTGAACTCTGTAGTAACAATGAACTTTAATGCGCTTATTTACAGACATGGCTTTGGGACCATCCTGCTACCTGGATCATGCCTGAGCTATGATAGCTGAGGAGTTTGCTAAACTAAGGGAAATAGAGCACGTTTTCTATGGTGATGGTTTGCTGCCACATGTTGCAATTCTCAACTACCCTGTGAGAGTATGCTTGATGTGCATCAAGGCTGGAAGGGACATGTTCTTAATTCTTCACTGTTCGGGTTGTTTACCGAAGTATGGTCTGTCCAAAGCAGCACTAATTTGTCTGGCTCCCACCTGGACAAAGTAGAGAACCCTGCATGTAGCAGCACGCAGCCTGTTTTGGTGGTGAGAGGTGTGCCTTCTAGTTAAATAAGGGGCCAGAGGGGGGTTACATAAGGATGAGTTTATGTGAAGTAAACCAGTTCTCAATTTCCGAAAAACTTGCTTGCAGCTGTGTCTGTAGAAGGGATAGATCAGGGTGGGAGGTAAAGATAACTGCTTCGTCTGCATAAAGAAGAAGTCTGTCAGAACATGCTGAGGGGAGATTGTTTAGAAAGATACTGAAGAGCAAGGGGCCCAAGATAGATCCTTGAAGGGCTCCAGAGCAGATGGGGAGGGGGGGGGACAATAAGGATTCCCCAATTCTAACTTGTTGGATTCAATTGCAGAGGTAGCTTTGGAACCACTGTGTGGTGTCCATTGAGAGTCCAATCCGAGATAATTGTTCAATCAGCAGAGGGTGGTTCACTGTGTCAAACGCCTTTGTCACGTCGATGAAAGTGCCACCAATAAGATGCCTCTGATCCAGGGCATTATGGATATATGAGGTGAATTCAAGGAGGGCCGTGGTGGTGCTGTGTCCCTTCCAAAAGCCATGCTGCTCAGTGCAGTGAAGGTTGTATTTCGTAAGGTATTCGGCAAGCTGGTCAGCAACTATTTTCTCCAAGGTTTTGGGGGGGGGGGGTGGAGATGGGTCTGGAGTTGCTAGTGTTGGTTTTGTCTCCAGCTTTGTGGATTGGTGTCACCACTGCAGATTTCCGTTTTTGTGGGAACTGTGAGAGCATGAGTGACCGGTTAAGGATTTTGGTGAGTGGGGTAAGGACCTTGTCTAAGGTGAGTGCAAGGAGTTTCAGGTCCAGGGAGTCACTACTGGATCTGAACCTCCCAATTACTTTTTGCAGGTGCCTTTTGGCTAGATACTCAGAGATATCTTTAAAGTAGAAAGGCGGGAGCTCCTGCGGGGTATATAGAGGTGTAGTTTTGGTTTCATGAGAAGGGGGAGTGAAGCAGATCAGAGGGCACGTGGGGCTTGACGTAGGCGTATTATCTTGCTAAGACAGGGAGGCGTGAATTTGTTGATGAGCTTTAATATAAAACTCAGGGAGGAATACCTCAACATAGCTTCATAAGATAACCACAACAGCGAGGAGAAGACATCACAGTGGTGAGAGCGGGCATGAGCCCCCAGGACAAACCTTCCCACCCCACCCTATAGTAAGCCTGGGATAAGAGAGACCAGGAGGAGGAATTAGTTGAGAGCAGTAAAGGAGCACCATAAGTTAGGAGAGGAAGAAGGGATGAAGAAGCAATCTTAAGACAGGAGGCAGAGGTAAGGAATGGATGGATCCGATAGAGGAGTCCTAGTTTCTGGTTCAGAGATTTAGCGATGATAGAGACGTGTGTTAAGGGAGAGCGTGGAGTCTAAGGTGATGCCCAGGTGTTTAAAGAAATGTACAGACTCAAGGGTGTCACCATTGAGACAGCTTATCTGAAGAGGGGGGAGAATATGCTTGAAGGGGGTCAATGGGTGAACAACATACTTTTCAATTTTTTCGTATTAAGAACTAGATGATTGCGGCAGAACCTGCTCTCAAGGGAAACAAAGTTAGAGACAAGTTCTTTATTAATCAGATCAATATCTGGAGAGGAGTGATAGATGATAGCATAATCTGCATAAAGGTGTACAAGCCCCTCCACAGAAGCAGGGTAGGTCCTTGATAAAAAAGTTAGAAGAACATTGGACCCATGGACTTCCGGTGCAGCTTCCTCTTACATGGCAGCTTGAGTCTCGAGCTCTCCACCCGACTCCAATATGTTATACAAAAAGCCATATCCAAATCGTGATTCTATAACATCAAAGGCACTATTCCATGGCTACTACTAAAAATAAAGGAGGGGGTAACAGATTTGCAGCTATTCGGCCGGATACAGAGATTTCGGATGAAGATCTTTCCGACTCTGGAGCTTCCGAACGACTTCCCCAGACCCAGAGTGATACCCCACTTGAAGCAAAGAAAAATAAATCAGCTAAGGAGAAGAAGATGAACCTTAAATTGGATAAAATTCTTACCGAACTGCAGGAATTTAAAGCGGACTTTAACTCATTTAAACAGACACAGGAATCGTTCCATCAGGACCTCGGGGAATTGCATGAGAAAATCCTGGGCCTAGAGCAGCAATTACAACAGCAGGCCTCCACCATGCATCAAATACAGGCTACACTGAGACAAGTTATCCAACTCTGCCACCTTACTGCGGCCAGACAGGAAGATGCTGAGAATCGTAACCGCAGAAATAATCTCCGTATTTACAGAGTCCCGAAGGGAAGCGAGGGTTCCGATCAGCGAGCACATGTAGAGGCCTTATTGCAAGAGTCCCTTAATCTAGACCCTGGCTATGATCTGGAAATCGAGAGGCTGCACAGAGCGCTCGGCCCCAAACCCACTCAGCTGAATGCTCGTCCCAGATCCATTATAATAAGATTTCTTCGTTTTCAGACAAAAGAGAACATTTTAAAACAAGCCTGGTCACATAGTAAATTGTTCTTTGGAGCTAATTGCATATTTGTGGATAATGATTATGCCCCAGCTACCATGCAAAAAAGAAGAACCTATATCCCGCTATTTCCTTGGCTCAGACAACAGAACCTAAAGTTTAGGACCCCCTATCCTAGTAAGTTGGTGGTCCAATTTCCCTCCGGGCAGCAAATCTATGATTCTTTTGAGGAGGCCTGCCCGGACTTAAAAACAAGGGGCTTCACGTTGCCTACCTCTGTGAGAACCCGTGGTCAGCAGCTTCTTGAGGGCCCCCCAGATCCTTCCCCGGAGAAGTCCCTGATCAACAAGCTACAATCGACTCCATCAGAAAGATGCTGCTGCAGTTTTCCAGACCACCCACATGAAAAACCTTGGAAAAGAAGCTGCTGCAGTTATAGGGTCACAGTGAGTACGAGGTGGTGCTGCCTGTTTGGTGTTCGGGGATGGGTCGGAGCCTTTTGTGCTTTGGTTGGGGGGGTTCTGGGGTGTGGGGTCGGCAGGTCCCCGTGGGCTGAGTAGGGACGTTCACCAGCACTTTACTGAGGTGTTTAAAGTCTTGTAGACTAGGCGTGGGGTGAGACCTATCGAATGGAGACCCTGATGGGGAGAGGAGGAGGACCAGGTGGGACCGACAGACACTTATCCGGTCCACCCTTTACATTGAGCAAATTCTGGTGCGAAGGGGAGTGTCTCTGCCTGGCACAGGAGAATATTGGCCACACACAGGCATTAACGGATCTATAAGAGATTTGATCAGATACTATCCCGCTAAATAGGGAGTCGATCTAATCGGAGCCCTCTGCCCTCACATGTTCTGGCCTAGCGGACGTCGAGTGGACCTCTCAGTTCTGCTCTGGTCCGGGGGTCAGTCGATGGTGGGCTGAGAAACATCCCTAATAAAGTAGTCCGGGCCTGTTGGAGAGATTATACCCGCTAAATAGGGTAATGTATAGGCCTTCTCGGTGCCGGGGGAGACGCCCTTGTTTGTGCAGGGATGGTCTGGATGTTCACTTTTTTAAGCTTGTTCTTTTGCTGTTCTTTGTGGTCCCCTGCCCTCCTCCTGAGGAATATGCTTCTCTGGTGGAGATCTCCATTGGCTTCAGCGTACCCCTTGGTACTGGGGAGCTGTCTCTGCCCCTTGGGCCCGAACCAGTACCCCCTGCGCCCCCTCTCCTTCCTCGGAGGGGGGGATGTCTTGCCTGTCCCTGGATGCTTCTCCGGGGTCATACCAGTGTACTCGCCCCCTAGCTGCTGCCAATATTAGAAGACACAGGACTTACAATGGCAAGGAGTCACAAAGATATAGACCAGTGACAATGAAAGGCTTCTCGTGGACATTTCGAGCCTACTCCCTTGCAATATTGGTTCTCTCCCCTTCCCTTCTCCTACTGTGTTTACACTGACTTAGTAATGGGCACTAAGAATATAAATATTTAGTTAACTAGGTATTTAGTCACAGTGGCCCATGACATAGGCACATTTCCCACAGAATACTTTATTGGTCACACTGGCCCTGTAATCCTAGAGGCCAAAGATGGAGGAACCATTTATTACAATTTTTTGTTCTTTTATCTTTATTATACAAGTGATGCCGGAAGGGGGAGTGAAGAGGCTTAAGACCTAATGGAGTACCTTGGGAAGGGACAAGCGTCGATGACTTTAGGGTCTATGCCTACATGAAGACCCTACTCCATCACAGCTGCCTTTCGGTGGGAGGGTTGGGATCACCACCATCAACTGTAGACTTAAAGGAGGCTGCATCTTTTCTCCCCCCCTCCATTATATTTCTAACCCTCATCCACCCGAACTACTTTCTTTTTCTTTTTTTGTTTTCCTCTTACTGACCCTACACCCTCTCCCATTTAGGGGCAGGAGTTTCCCCAGGGTTTCCTCTCACTTGTTGAGATGGAATGCCTAAAAGCAAACACTAATGTTTCTGTAGACCTGTTGCAATGTAACTGTACTCTCCAACTCTGTCTTAATGTACTCTACTGACAGTGAATGTACTCTGTAACTGTCTTACTGTATCCTCACCTAATGTAAAGTGGTTTGTTTACTCAACGCCGGGTCGCCCCTGAAAAAGGGATCTCTGGTCTCAGAGGACTTACCTGGTCAACAAAATCTAAATAAATAAATAAATATCTAGATGGTCAGTTGACTGGTCTCAGTCACAGCTACATATTGTACCCATGACAATGGAAGTCACCCAAACCACTCTGTATGGAGTAGTGTACATAGTTAATTGACACTTAGTTCAGCCCAGTTGGCCTGCTTTAGTGTCTTGCAGCTTCCTCTTTTCTCTAAAATATTGTAATCTCTCTCTTTTTCTTTTCCCCTGGATATGGAGCCCAGACTGCAATACCATGTATCAAAAGGTCATAGACCTACAATATGGATGTTCACTAAGTATACCGTGGATCGGGGGGGGGGAGGCACCCCTGGATGGAGGAGACCCCCCCCCATACAATGAATAGATACAAATGGCTGACTTTAAAATTATTTCTCATAATGTGAACGGTCTGGCTGGCCCCATAAAGAGATACCGCACATTACAAGCTCTTAAAAAACTTTACCCAGATGTCCTCCTCTTACAGGAAATGCATCTATCTTCCCTGGAGCACCACAAACTACTTAAGTTTGGCTTTTCCCACATGGTGGAATCCTCTTATCTGAGAGGCAGAAGGAGGGGCATGGCGGTCCTCCTCCCAAAACACTCTAGGGCTCAAGTTATTGATCAGTATTTGGATAGGGAGGGTAGATTGTCCCTAATGATAATAGAGCTGAACGGTCAGATCCTAACCCTCTGTAACATATATGTTCCCCCTGGCTCGGATGCCTCATCAGTTCAGCATCTGATGGATGCCATTCTGACTAGACAGCGAGGCATACTGATTTTGGGGGGCGACTTAAATTGTCAATTAAATCCTTCTATGGACTCCTCCTCCTCTGCCAGGCCCTCTCCTCAGTCCTTGGGTCAGAAATATCTTAGACAAATTATAAGAGAAGTCGGTCTGATAGATACGTGGTGGCAGTTACACCCCACTCAGAGAAAATTCACATACTACTCTAATGCCTACAAGCACTACTCTAGACTGGATTACAT
This sequence comes from Neoceratodus forsteri, assembly GCA_016271365.2. Classification (NCBI taxonomy): domain Eukaryota; kingdom Metazoa; phylum Chordata; order Ceratodontiformes; family Ceratodontidae; genus Neoceratodus; species Neoceratodus forsteri. The sequence goes on along the minus strand of CM057450.1, from coordinate 435,980,209 downwards.
ATGCATAGGGAGAGAGAGTATGCAATTGATCAGTAATGCGGATATCTTGAATATCAGCCTCTCTGACCATGCTCCCATGGTGCTGGAACTAGCCTTGAGGAGTGAAATTAAAAAGACACAGTGGAGGTTTAATGCTTCCCTATTTAGAGACCCTGAGTTCCGAGAGTTATTAGAGAAACGTATTCCAGAGATTATAGAGGACAATTCATCTTCTCAAGTTTCCCCTCAATTGTTGTGGGATACGATTAAGGTAGTTCTCCTTGGTTACATAATCTCTTACGCCTTGTATAAAAAAAAAAGGCAACTCTCCTCCCGCCTCACGGCTTTACTTGCACAATTGCAAACTCTTCAAGAGGCACATATGCAGGGGAATGAGGAGGTGTTAACCCAGCTGTCTCAGATCCAAGCAGAAATTAAAAAATTATAAACTGCCAAGACGGAACAGGCTCTTGCATGGCTGAGACAATGATATTATGAGGGAGAGCTAGAGCATCTAAACTCTTGCCGTATTGCCTTAGACGTCAGACCCAACAATCAAATATCCTAAAAATAAAAGATCCAAACTCAGGCCACATGTGTGTTATACGACACAAAGTATATTGGGTGCCTTTAAAAAATATTATCAGACGTTGTACGCAGGACAATTAAATCCTCTTCCCGCTCATCTTTCAGCTTTCTTCTCGAAGCTTACATTGCCCTCACTGTCTGAAACTCAGCAGGCCAAATTAATAGCCCCAGTTACTGATTCGGGAACTACACACAGCCATTAAAAACCTCAAAAATGGGAAGAGCCCAGGTTCTGATGGTTGCGGCCCGGAATTCTACAAAGGAACCTGGGACTTGATTCATCACCCACTACTACGAGCAATACAGAAAGGTCACAACACCAATACTTCCCCCATATCATGGCGACAGGCGGCCATCTCAGTAATACTTGAACCCCAAAAACCCCCACAATTGTGTGACTCTTACCATCCCATTTCTGTCCTCAATCAAGACTATAAATTATACACTAGTATCTTAGCACATAGATTGGATGATATTCTCCCCACCCACATTCATCCAGATCAATCTGGCTTTATCAAGGGGCGGCATACTACGGACAATATCAAGCAGACCTTATACCTTATAGATTATGCCCAAACTACGAAATCCCCCTCTTCTTCTTCTTGGTCTAGATGCACAGAAAGCATTCAACATGGTCTCCTGGAATTTTCTCCAGGCAGCACTAGCCAAATTTAACTTTCCCACACTTTTCCAAAATATAATCACAGGCATATACAAGGGCCCAGAGGCAACAGTTATGGTAAATGGTTCCCATTCTGACAAATTTAGTTTGCACCGTGGAACAAGGCAGGGCTGCCCCCTGTCCCCATATTTATTTGCGATCTTTGTAGAACCGATTGCACAATTTCTCAGACAGGACATCTATATTCATGGATACAGTGTACGAGATGAGCAGCATAAAGCTGCGTATTACGGAGATGACCTTCTCCTGTATATTACTAAACCGGAAGAATCCTTACCTTCCCTGCTCTCTCTTCTGGCAGAGGTGGAATCATTGTCTGGTTATACCATTAATCAGAATAAATCAGAAGCTTTGATGATACAACCCCCAATACATCTTGATTTGATGACCAGGCTCCCCTTTAAATGGAGTAAACCATTTATAACATATCTCGGTATTAGGATACCATGAAAAATAGACAATATATACGGGCTGAATATTAGTGTAGTACTCTCACAAATCAAAAGGAGATCTCGAAAGATGGGGTCCCTTCCCCTATCCCTTTTTTCTAGAGTTCAGGCAATTCAGATGAACTCCCTGCTGAAAATATTATATATAATGCAAAACATCCCTATCCCTTTGAAAACACAGGACATACAGATTTGGGATCGTCTTATTAGGAAAATCGTTTGGAATGACGCTCACCCACGTGTAGCTCTGAGTAAACTCCAGCTCCCGAAGGAACGCGGAGGTTTAGCTCTGCCAAGCATACATGGATATCGTATAGCAACATTACTAGCTCACATAACCACCTGGTTCAATAAACAGGCAGTGACACCATTCTGGCTTTCCTTGACTTGAATGATGGCAGATATTTCACTGGATGAATATCTAATCTTCCAGCCCAATACCTTAAATTGACAGAATAATTGCTCCCGATTCACCAAAGCCTTGCTGAAAAGCTGGTCTGGTTTTCTCTCACACCCGACAAATAAATTCCTGGCAACGTGGATAGGTGTCCCAGCCAGATATCTCTGCTGGCACCCCGCCCGAGAAGATGCCACGTTCCTACAATGGGACAAATCTGGATTAAAACAGACTCATCACTTCTTCAAGTAAGGGAATATTTAAATCATTTACCCAGTTAAGACAAGAATACCCATTACAACATAGTGACTTCTACCATTACCTTCAAATCCGCCATTATATAAGTTCTAAAATAGGGCTAGATGTCTTGTCCCAGATAATACCCTCCCTCCATCCTCTTATGATACAATTGATGGATGGTAACATTCAGCAACATCGAGTGCCAAAGCTTTATAAAGCCTTACAAAATTCTTTCCCTCAGAGCATGGAATCCACACAGACAAACTGGGCAGCTGAATTGCAAATAGAGCTAACTCAGAGAGACTGGATTCTCATATGGAGGAGACAACACAAGGTGACCTGCTCTTATTCCTGGAGAGAGTTCTCTTGGAAGACAGCTTCCCGCTACTTCCGAACCCCTCAGATAGTCATCAAATTTAAGAAAAATGAGACGTCAGAATGCTGGAGACACTGCAAACATGAGGAGGCTGCTCACTTGCATATATTCTGGACTTGCCCAATACTGGTACCATTCTGGTCCGAGATAAAAGTCAGGTTTACTGATCTTTTTCCAGACTTGGGCCTCCTATCCCCCAAGCTTGCCCTTCTTTTACACTACCCCAGACAATTTAAGACCACACAACAAATATATCTCCCCAGTATTTTTTTAAGTGCAGCTAAAAAGTGTATCACTTGGCTCTGGCTGTGTCCAGGGCCTCCTAGTATTACTTCTTGGGAAGATACTGTCTACGACATTTACAAGCTGGAACATATGACAGCTGGCCTCCAAAATAAGCTTCCTGAGCTAATGAGCAGATGGACTAAGTGGTTCCTCTTCATAGCTCAATCCAGACTGGACCTAATTCCTTAAAGAAAGATACATACGAACATACTAATGTGCCAGCAGAAATGGACCACCCGGTCTAAGTCTGCTCGAGTGTGCAGCTAGCACCCCTAGTTTGCAGCTGCCCCACCCCCTTCCCATTTGTCATCCCTCTGCCACCCCCACCTCCCCCACCCTCACTGTCCCCTGTTTCATGCCCTTTTGAAACCGTTCACAGATTTACATGATACCACCCATTCTGGTAGGGCGTTCCATTTTGCTACCACCTTCTCTGTGAAATAGTGTCTCCTCATTTTCTTCCTAAATCTTCCCCTCTATTCTTAGTGCATGCCCCCTGGTGACCCTCCCCCTCCTTAACTTAAAGACCCCATCTGCCCCATCCTTATTGATTCCCTCAGATACTTGAATGTCTGTATTATGTCACCCCTGTCCTTCTATCCTCCAGAGTGTACATATTCAGGTCTCTCAGCCCGCTGTCATAGTCTGTCCCTTCCATTCCACATATCATCTTCGTTGCCCTCCTCTGCACCCCTCCAGTAGCCTGATATCGTGCTTTAGATATGGCCTCCAAAACTGCACACAGTACTCTAAGTGTGGCCTTACCAGCGACCTGTAGAGGGGCAAGATCACCTCTCTTCACCTGGACGAAAAAATGTGCACTATGCACCCCAGCATTTTGTTTGGTTTTGCAGCCGCTCTCCTGCACTGGGCAGTGTTGTTCATGGTCCCTGTTATCATTACCCCTAGGTCCTTCTCCTCCTCAGTGATCCCCAACTTAACTCCTCCCAGCCAGTATTCTCTCCTTGGGTTCTTCACCCCAAAGTGCATAACCTTACACTTCTTTGCATTGAACCCCAGCTGCCACCTCTCCGACCACTCCTTTAGCTTGCTTAGATCCCCCTGCAGCTGCTTCCATCCCTCCTCTCCATTCACCTCTACTCTGATTTTGGTGTCATCAGCGAACAGACTGATCTTGCTCACCACCCCATGTGCAATGTCTGATATGAAGAGCCTGAACAATACTGGCCCCAACACAGAGCCGTGTGGCACCCCACTCGTCACCAGCCTTGGAGTTGAGAGCTCCCCTCTCACCACCACCCATTTCAGCTGCCCACTCAGTCAGCTTGCAATCCAGTTCATCATTTTTGCCCCTACACCAGTTAGCTTCCTCCCAAGTCACCCATGAGGCACAGAATCAAAGGCCTTGCTGAAGTCCAAGTAAAGAACATCCACCGCATGACCCTTATCCAGCTTACCTGTCACCCAGTCATAATATTGTATCAGGTTGGTTTTGTGATGTAGACAGCCAGCTCTGGGTGCTTGAGTGCTGTATTAATTTCTGTTATTACATATAAAATATGTGAAGGGAAGGGTCAGTTCAAGGAAAAGGCTGTCTTACTGGAACTGACACATCAAGATCCCCAAGGGATAAGTTCAAAGGACAGAAGGTATTTTAAACTGCAGAGATCTGGGGTGCAATTACCTTGTCAATTTGCTTTCATCCCAGGAAATAAGATTATCCATTCATAATGCCCTCAGGGAGATCCTTTGACTTGCATAGTTGCCAGGGAAGGACTTGTGGGAGGTGTCAAGAGAGGCCAGAATGGACATTGAAGAGGTTTGATGTCTGAGCCAGGGAGGACCCAGACGATTCTGGAAGGTCCAATATACATTTCCAGGGAACCCTGGAATTACATGAATACCCTTTGATGTGTAGATACCCAGGGCCCAGATGAGGTTTAGGAGTCAAATACACTTCTGATTTGAATACAGTGACTTACATCAAATGTTTGTGTGTGTGTGTGTGTAGCAGAGCACAAACCAGTTCTGACCAGTTAACCTGTGGAGAGGAAAGTCAGTGAGGTCATCTCATATGTTTTTTTAAATATTTTATTTGGAGACCCTGTATTGTAAAATATAGAGTTTAATTCACCAGGGTGGAGTTAGTGACCTCATGAGAAGGTCGGCTCAGAAGTGTGTTTAAGTGCTGAAAGAACCTGACAGAGGGTCACAAGAAAATATTTCTGACTGATGCAAGAGAATATTATCTGACTGAGGGAGAATCATCACAGCACTGAAAAAGAGTAAGATTAGACCAGTCTAAATGTATGTGTTGTAGGAACTGTACTTTTTCCTGTTTGGTTTAAGGCTGTATGTGTTGGGATATATATAATTTGTTCTGTAATTATTGTTCTGTTTTGATATTTTTAAAGTAAAGATATTTTTTACAAACAAAACTGCTGGAGTGCCTTGACAATTCTTTTTATTTTAAGTGGAGCTTTTAAAGGTCATAAGTACACTGTGTATGGGCTTATTGTATACCAAACTTGGAAATGGATAGAGTTCTCTAAAAGTCTTGCATTAAGTTCTAAGGGTTCATTTGAAAAATCTGGTTGGGTGCCCGTAGGCAAAGATATCTGGCCCCCCGAAGACAAAATTATCTGAGCCTGATAATTGGGTACCCTAACAAGATGTTATCAGTTTGAATCCTTCCAGAGCTTGAGACTAAGGTGACTTGAACCCGCAAAACAGTCAAGAGGGTTACCTTGTCTGTTCACTGTACACTAATCATACACTCAGAGGTTGGCACTTTGGGAGTAGAAGGTTGACCGGCTGAGCAAGTTTGTGACAGGTTTGACAAGACTTCCCTGAAACAAACCCATGCTGCCTCACATCCTGGAGGCCATGGTCCTCCAGGTATGACACCAGTCTTTCCTTTAGTATTGTCTCCATGAGTTTGCACACTATGGAGGTGAGACTTACAGGATGATAATCACCACCTCCTCTACCTCGCTGTTCAACCAGCATGGTTTTCTTGCTCTGCTCCTCTTACTCTGTGTCTTGGTGCAGGCTTCTGTTGCCTCTGTAATACCCCTTTTAATAATATCCCATTTCTGCTCTGCATCCATCTCCTGCCTTATGCCCCCTAGTTTCCCTTTCAGTACTTCCTGTATCCTCCCAAAGTCTGCCCCCCTGAAGTTTACTACCTGAGTAACTGATTTCTCTGGCTCCCCGCACATCGTGATATTAAACCACACCGTTTAGTGATCACTGTCGGCTAGTGGGTCCTCCATCTTTATTTCCCTTACTGCCTCCCCATTCGACAACATCAGATCTAAAGTGTTCTTTAGCCTAGTAGGTACATTAACCAACTGTGTAAGGAGACCATCTTGGACTGCATCTACGAGCACTTGCCCTCTAGCACTGGAGGTGACTGGAATGCTCCAGTCAACTTCTGGCAAGTTGAAATCCCCCACAATGACCACCTTTCCTTTTCTACATACTGTTCTGATTTGTCCTACTAATTCCCTGTCAAGCTCCTCAGACTGAGATGGTGGCCTGTATACCACCCCAAACCTCAGTTTCCTACCCCTTGAGTCTAGGAGCTGCAGCCAGATTGCCTCTGTTCTCCCTTCTTCCCCCTCGTCCCTTGTGCATTTGATCCCATCCCTCACATAGACTGCCACCCCACCGCCCCTCCCTTCCTTACGATCCTTCCTGTATACTTTGTATCCTGGGATTGCCAGATCCCAGTCCTGGTGCTCAGTTGCCCACGTTTCTGTGACAGCTGCAATATCCACCCTCCACACTGCTAAGAGTGCTTGTAGCTCAGCAGATTTGTTGCCTAAGCTTCTTGCATTCAGCAAGACCACCCTCCATCCTGCCCCTTCCCTTCATTAGCCTCCATTTCCTTCCTTTTACTCCCTCCTTTTTCGGCCACCCCGAGTCCTTCCCTGCTAGCCTGGGGGGTAGGCGCCACTCTATCAGATCCCTGCCTACCTGCTGTCCACTTGCCACCCCCCCATCTAGTTTAAATCCACCTTTGTCACAATATACCTCCCCAATCTTTGCTTTAATACCTCCTTCCCCTCCCCACTCAGGTGCAGCCCATCCCTTGCAAACAGATTGTTATTATCCCAGATACTGCCCCAGCCACCCACAATCCCATATGCCTTAGTTTGACACCATCCTACCAACCATGTGTTCAACTCCCTAATCCTCTCCTTTCTCACTGTGCTTGTGCAGGGTACTGGGAGTACTTCAGAGAATGCCACAGACTCCCCAGTCGCCTCACACAGCCTTCCCACTTCCTCAATCCTCTCCTTTGTTACCTCCACCATTTCCCTCGCTAGGTCATTTATCCCCAATTGTACCACAATGTGTGGTTTCCTCCTACCCATCCTTACGCACCTTAGGATTGCCTGTCCTGCCTTGTCTGCCTTTAATCCTGGTATGGACTTGACCCATATCTGACTGTGTCTCTCCCCCTTGCTGCCCCATCTGATTCCCTTGAGTATGGAGCCCCCCAACACTAGTACACCTCCCTCCTCTTTCCTTGTGCCCGTCGCCACCCCCTCACCCAGGTTATCATTTTTAGGGCCACTCAAGATGGTGCTTTTACAGTGTGTCCCAGTGTCTTCCCCCCTGCCCTTCTCAATTGACACTCCTCCCCCTCCTCCTGTTTGACTGCCAACCTTCCGCTCCCTCCTCACCTCTCTGAGTATTATCCCTCCCTCTGCCATTCCATACTCTGTCTCCCCACTAGTAATGCCCCCCTCTCCCTTCTCTTTGTGAGTACTATCCCTTGTGCAATTTCCTCCTGCATCCTCTTTTCCACGTGTTGCTAGTACAGCAAACATGTTCCCTCCTCCCTTTGCCTTATTGTGTGTTTCCTCCTCCCTCCTGCCTACTGCTGCTCGTTTTTTTCTAGGTCCTACTACAGTCCACCCTTCCTCAACTGCTTCCTATTTACTGTGCCTCCTCCCCCTGACCTCTCCCTTACCCTACTGTTCCTTCTCTGTGGTGCCCCCACAATGCTGTCAGATGTCAGACCTCCTACCGACTCAATCCTCCCCTCCTCCCTCAACCTCCCCAGCTCCCTGCCAAGCCACTGAACCTCTTTCTCAAGCCCCCTTAGCCTGTGGCATATTGGACAGCCTCCCAGCCTCCACAGTATGTTCATCTGCATTGCTGCCCCACAACCATTGCACCCTACAATCTTACTCGTTGTCCACACTACCTATACAGCCTCTTCACACCACTCTCCCTACAGCAAGTAGAATTAACTAATCCTAGCCCAGTCTCTAACAGAAATTGTTATCCTAAATGCCCTTGCATGCAACATAAGACAGACAACTGCAGTACTAACTGGAAACCACAATCCTACTCATAAGGACTATAGATCTACTCACACGTTTTATATATTTATATGTCCTAAAGACTTAGCTCATGTGGCTGTTCCTTGTTTCCTCCTTCCCGGCCTCTTCTGAGGGCTCAGATCAGTTTGCAGCTCCCCAAGTTCCTCCCTCACAGCCTTCAAACCCAACCCCCAGTGGTATTTCAGTATTTTAAATTCTACTTTAAGCTAAATTAAAAAGAAAAGAAAACAATATCAAAACTTACAAAAATCTTCTATACATTAGCTCTCTCAACAGCAGGTAGAATTATCTAATCCTTCTCTCCTGTAGTTTAAAAAACAATAGCAAAACTTACAGAAATATTCTCCACAGCCAGCAGGCAGACTCATACTTTATTATAGAACGTGCGTTGTCTCAAGGGGCTCAGTCTGGACTCATCTACCCCCCCCCCCCAATCACTAGAGCAAATTCCCTTAAGGAGTGATGATTCGAATACCTTTACTTCCATTTTTTAGTAGGTGTGAGCCGGGGGTTCCTCCTCCTTAGGGGCCCTCCCCTTTTTTCTCAGGTAGCTCTCAGAGGAGGAATTCTAGTGCTAAAACTGGATATTTTGACTGGAAGCATGGTTATTCTCCCCTGTCTGACTGTATATATGTCCTTATTCAATGTTTGACACTAATTAGCTTTGATCAGCTTGGTGAACTTTGTATTATGTATACATGTAGAATTATTCAATATTGTAGAAAGTATTTTCTTCATTGAACATATGGTGCTCTGTATCCACTACCCTGTCCCCTTTCTGTAAAACAGGAAAAAGTGAAATAAATAAAGATTTTTTTTTTATACTTTCTATTTTATTGCCTCCCAACCCCGGAGCTACGCTTCTTCGGGAGACACCAAGGTACCATCCCGTGACTTGCCTTAGCTGAATCCCAGGAGTTCCCCCATGGAGCCGTGGATATACCCTCCAGGCAGGTAGAGAATGGAACCCCAATGTCCCGATAACTTCAGTGTCTCATCGGGTCCCCCAGTGGTCAGGCAGACAGCCGCCATTAGGGTCGGTACCGGTGCTCCGGCAGTGTATTTTCCTCCTTTCTGAGGAAGTGGCCAGCACCCTGACGTCAAGGTGTTCCCACCGACATCCACCACTCCCAACCCTTTTTCTTGCATGCTCCTGTGCTTGCTATGCCTCCGGCTTCTGCCAGAGGCCAGCCAAGCACCGAGCAGGTGCCCCCCTCCCTCCCGGGAGAGGAGAGCTGTCAATCAGATGCTCAATCCTCTCCCTTCCCTGCCGACCCCCGGTGATCTGGGCTCATTCCTGAACCCGGCTCGCCGGCATGCCGCGAGGTGTGGCATCCAGTGCCTCAACCCTCAGCACCACTGGGCCTGAGAAATAAATAAAGAATTGAAAAAAGAAAAGCATTGGACCCAGAATGGAGCCCTGCAGAACACCAAGAGTTATGGGCCTTAGATCCGAGACAGAACCAGCCACTTGACTCTTTGGGAATGGCTGGACAGATAACTTTTGACCTTTGACCCAATTCAGAGCACTGGAGTCCAGACCCAGGACATGAAGCTGATGGAGCAGAAGATTGTGATTCACTAGGTCAAACACTTTAGTGAGGTCGACGAAAATTTTGCCTGTGGCATAACCTTGTTCTATAGCCTGGTAGATGTCCATGGTCACTTTTATCAGGGCACTGTGATTCCTTCTGAAACCATACTGATGCAGGGAATAGTAGATTATGATGTTCCAGGTAGTCCTGGAGGTGGTTATACACTATACACTCTTGAATTTTAGCCAATGGACAGAGGATGGATATGGGTCGAAAGTTTTCAACAACAGTATTGGAACCTACTGGAACAATTACCACCACCTTCCTTTTTTTATTATTTTTACCAGGAGAGGCACACTAAGCCGAAAGCTTGTTTACAGGTGCAACCTGGGAGCACAAGGAAATGAAGTGACTTGCTCAGGGTCACACAGTATGCAAGATGGGGCTGTGGGATTCAAACCCAGGTCTCCAGGTTTGCAGCTCAGAGCCTTAAACCACTGCACTGTACTGCCTCCATTTATCTGGGACAATGCTAGAAAGGAAAGACTGGTTGAATAAGTCATGGACAGAGTGAACAAGGGCTGGAGCACCCAGCTTAAGAAATTTTGGCTTGAGGGAATCATGGCCTGGGGAGCACTCCGTTTTTAAGTTAGAAAGAAGCTTCTGCACCTCTTTAAGGGAGGACAGCTTCAGGTGGTAGGCAGGTTGAGCCCCAGTTGAACTAAGTGGGGACTGGGCTGGAGGGGGAGAAGAGGAGTTATGGAAGAGCAAGGTATATTTATGTAGATCAGTAAAAAAATGATTAAATCCAGCTGTGATGGACGCAGGGTCAGCAAAGACATAGACAGGATGGAAGCTGTCCAGAGGAGGGCAACTAAAATGGTGCAGGGTCTGCACCGGAAGACATATGAAGACAGACTAAAGGAGCTTAATATGTATAGCCTCGAGGAAAGGAGGGAGAGGGGGGACATGATAGAAACTTTCAAGTACCTCAAGGAAATCAACAAAGTCCAAGAGGGTAGCACCTTTCAAAAAAAGAGGTGTGCAAGAACAAGGGGGCACAATTTGAAGATAGAGGGGGCGGCTCAGAGGTAATTTAAGGAAGTATTTTTTCACAGAGAGGGTTGTGGATGTATGGAACGGCCTTCTGGAGGAGGTTGTGGAGTCAAAATCAGTGGTGGAATTCAAGCATGCATGGGATAGTCATAAGGCAATTCTAGGGGGTGGGGGTAGGAAGAAGTAGGCTGCTGGTTAACTAGGATCTGCAGCTTATCCATTAGGTAGGGAAATGGGCAGACTGGGTGGGCCAAGCAGTCCTTATCTGCCATCAAATTTTTGTTTCTATGCTGCTGGCAGTGATGGAGCTCAGGATTTCTGCAGTCTTCCCTTTTACCAGGGAATTAACTTGCCTCCAGAATTCCTTAGGATTGCAAAGGTGTTTGATTTGTAGAGATTTGAAATGGAGGCATTTTGCTTTATGGAGAGAATTTTTGCACTTGCTTCTGAATTGCCTATAGACTTGCCAGTCAGGAGGGAGGCCACTCATTTTATAGGTCCACCATGCTTTGTCACGGAGGGACATAAGTGTCCTGATTTCCTTAGTGAGCCAAGGAGCCTTGACACCCTTGGACCTACATTTTTCTGGGGGGGGGGGGTTATAAACAATTCTAGTGAAAATAGATATAAAGAAATCCAAGGTCATATTAATGTCGGGGAGAGTTTTAATAGGGTGCCAGTCAGTGTCATTAATGGAGTTAATAAAGCTGTTAATGTTGAACCTAGACATGTCCCGAACCAGGGAGATTTTGGGAGGTGGAGTTGGGACAATTGTTTCTCCAGACACAGAAGGTGGGGGAATGGTCACTTGTACAGTCAGAAAGGACACCCACGGCTTTGATCTTTTGAGGGCAATTAGTGACCACCCAATCAAGTAGGATATGTTTTCCAGATTTGATGTTGAGATGCGCTGGATCCTTAAGGAGTTGAGCAAGGTTGAAATCAGCAAGTGATGCACGCGATGTGTCTGCATGAGGGTGGAGCCAGTCTATATTGAAGTCGCCACAAAGTATGAGGTCATGGAAGGGGAGGTTAGCTAAGGAGGATAGGAGAGGGGCAGATATACACACCCAATGGTAAGTTTCTTTACATTTCCAAGGGTTAGGGAGATGAAAAGGGATTCAGCATTAGATGAGCCCATGTCAAGATTAGGGAGTGTGACAATGTCCAAATCAGATCTAGGGTAGATAAGGACACCTCCACCCTTCTTTCCCAACCTATCTTTTCTGAAACAGTGATACCCAGGTAGTGCAACCTCATACTGCTTAATAGCCGGCTTGAGCCAAGACTGTGATACACATAAAATGTCGGGAGACATCTGCAAAGTCCACGCTTCGAGTTCAGCCATTTTCGGGCTGAGGCTATGAATATTCATATGCACAACTTTTAGGCCTTTTATTATGGGTATAGCGGTACTATTTCCTCAATTATTTAAAGACAGCTTTATAACTATTTTTTTGTAATTAATGATTCAGGTCATTAAAGATGGCTGCCACTCCCAATATCTGAAAATCTCTTCCACTGATGGTACTATTTGACTATCAGTACTTGATTAACACTGTGGAAGTAATATGAGGGTGCAAGCACATGTGTCTGGTAATATATAGCACTGTACCACATTGAGAGGTTTAATGGCAGTGGTACTAGTAATTTATTTGTATTGTGCCCTTCCTCAGGGGCTCAAGGCTCCTTACATACAGTAGATATAAAATGTGACATAAATAAACACTGCATGATAAAGTTTGAATAAATCTATAAAACAGCAATGCAATTAAATAATGTAATATTTCAGCAGCAGATAGCATCAGCAGATATAAAGAGGAAAAGTCTTCAAAGGCATCATTACATAAAAAGGTTTTAAGGCCCATTTAAAAGGCCTCCACCGAGGGGGCTTTCCTCCTTTAGTCACAATGCTGGACCATCTATTTTGAATACCTGGCCCCCCAAAGATTTTTTTTTGTGCCTCCCCATGCACCCCCAACTGGCTTCTCCTTCGGGTCACCTAGGTGCACCCCACCATCTCTCCTTCCTGCCGCCAACCACTGCCCCATACTGCAGCCCCCCCCCGGGAAACCCGACATATCCCTTCATTGGATGGCTCCCTCCCTTGCGAGGAGAAAGCACCAGTAGGCACATCCAACTAACACAATTGCTGCTGGGGTCAGACTGGGCTACTCGGGGCTTCATGGTTGCAGGGAACCAGCGACCATCATCTGGTTGATCCGGCGGCATGTTCCCTAGTTTTCTTTGGGAGTGTGATGTGCCTCATCACATCAAGATGTGCTTTTCACTCCCTCTGCAGCAATGCCCAACATGCTCCTGACCTCCTCCAGGGGCTGCCAAACACCGAGCCATGTAGAATCCCTCCCCTTCCAGGAGAAGGTGAGCAGTTGTGGGATGCTCGAGCCATCTCCCCTCGGCTGGCCCTCCGACACCCGAGTCCATTCCCGAATCCGGGTCATTGGCATCGCAGGCAGAAATCCAACCACTGCACCGGTGGGCTGATCCACCAGAGATTTTAATTTTTCCTATGAACTGCAAGGAGACCCACCTCAGAAGGCTGAGAGGATTGATGAGGAGTCAAAAGTTTCATAAGCTAACTCAGTGGGCTTTGCAAGGGAACAAGTCCTCTTAAAAATTCAAAATCCCATATCTCAGTGCAGTAATGACAGCAAATGAAAAGAAAATTTGTTGCAATAATATTTCTGCCAGAAATATATGATCACAAAAAAAACTGACATTGACCCAGTGACGCTGAGGGCTGGATGCCACACCTTGCGCCACGCTGGTGACCCAGGTTTGGGAATGACCTCGGGTCATTGGAGTGCTGGCACGGGTAGGGGGAGCAGGATCGAGCACCTATCGGCAGTTCTCCTCTCCTAGAGTGGTTGTCGCCCCCCTCGGTAGTTCCGCTGCCACCCGGTGGAAGTCTGGTGGCAGTGCAGGTGGGAGGGGTGGCAAGTCGGGAGAGCATACATAATAAAAAAAAAAAAAAAACTGACATCATGGCTCACAAATACTGCTGCTTTAAAGGTCAGTGACCTGATAAAATGTATAGTGTTTTATTTTCTCTTATTACAAATGTGTTTATTTGTAACAAAATAACTTGTAACTTATTGTCACTTGAAGACTCTGCAAATGTAGAAAAAAACTGCTGTAGCACAGAAAACGAGCAGGTAGGCTGGTTTTTCATGACACTCATTGTTGAGCTGCAGCAAGCAATTATTTTGTTGTGCTTAAAGAGAAAGAGCAACAGATTATCCATCCAGACAAAACTATTAGGAAAAAATGATAAAAAGTAATTGAAATGTGCTGTGGAAAAATATAAAGGTTTTTTTAATAAGTGTCTGCAGAAAAAGAGGGTGCTTTGGGAGAAGAGAAAAAACAATGGGATTAATACAGGGTAATAATGGTTCTTGTTTATTATGACTGCGGATTAGTGGACTGTAATCCGTTGACCTCCACAGCACTGGCAGCAGGGAGTCTTGGCAGAACTGGCACCTCACAGTTTGAGTCTAGATGGAGTGGCAGTGAGCTAGAGCAGCAGTACAAATGAATGAATGATTGCATTCCTGCTGAGAGCTTGATCCCAGGTACACTCTTCCTTTTGCTGACCTGCAAATGTAACTTTCACCCTGACTGAGCAGGACATGTTTCTGAACTCGGGGGCCACCAACATCTTCAACCATGAGGCTTTCTGCAAACCACAATTTAAACTGTTCTTGCTGATCAGATTAAAAAAAAAGTGTTCATTTTATATAAAGCTCCTTGTCATCATCGCCATCATCATCCTCCTCCTCATGTACTTTATAATAAAAATCCTTTGAAATAAAAAAGCAAGCATCTATAGGTTTCATTACTGTGATACACGCTATTAATTAATTGGAAAGCCTAATTTGGTTAAATCAAGGTTTCTTAAGGATTATCTTTTTTTTCATCTCTCTCTTTGTTCTAGTTCCCTGCCTTTCCTGTTCATGAGGAGTCTTACAGTCCATTGGTGTATACCTTTGGTTAGCAATGTAATCTAACAATTCACATCTCAGTTACCTTTTTTTAATATAGGTTTTTATAGGTTTTTCTTTGTAAGTCCCACTTTCCCCACCCGAGGCCCCAGCACATGGCCGTATGTGTGTGGAGGCACACACGCACACTGTGGTGCCAGCTTGCCCCTTCCACCCTCCTGTCCTTGTCACCCCCTCCACGTAGACTATCCCATTGGGCCTCCACCCGGTGGGAACAGAACTACAGGAGGGCAGCAATCCACCCCCACCACCCTCAGGAGACGAGAGCAGCCTGCCGGCTCCACTCGATCTTGCCCCCCCCCTCACGCCGGCACCCCGATGACTCATGGTCATTCCTGAACCTGGGACACTGGCATAGCACGAGGTAAGGCGTCCAGCACCTCAACCTTCCGTGCCACCAGGCCAGTTGCCTTTTTTCAATATTCTCTATATAGTATAAAACTTCTATAGGAATAAAGTAATTATTGTGTATGTGAATACATAACTGGTGAACACCCTTTTTCCACTGGTGATTAAGCAAATAAAATACCCATCTCCAAACAAAATGTTATCCTGCTTTCACAACAATGGCAACAATATTTCCATTTACAGGATCACTGAAGGCATTAGAAAATACACACCCTTTCCCCCATCAAGACTGAAGAATCAGCCTTTCTCTCCTGAATCAGATACTAGACGAAGGGAAGGTGATAAATTTCAGAGATTTGGCAAACCGTTTCAACTTTATTGTTTCACACTACTTTTTATAGAATCTTGGTCAGAGGAGCACCAAGGACAAGTCATTTTGACTTGCACCCCCCTGGAGGAGTTATTTGTGGGACAATCTGCTAGCACTTCTTTTAAACCCCTGAGGTGGTGTTACAAACTCCTTTTAGGAGCATTACCAGACCCACTGGATAAAATTAGGAGTAAATGGAAGGCAGATTTTCAAGAAACAGGTATGATGGGGAAACTGGTCCCTCATTCTAAAAAATATATTAAACTGCTCAGTCAGTGATAGACTAAGAGCTATCCAATATAACATATTGATGTGCATGTATTTTACACCAGTCCTGGCCCACAAAATAGACTCGGCTATAACTTATGCCTCAAGTGCTTTGCTCAGGATGGTACCTTCTTCCACTTGATTTGGGACTGTCACAGAGTTCAGGGATTTTGGAGAGGCATTCTTTCCCTGCTATCTGATACCCTTCAAATTCCATTAATGTTGGACCCTATAGAGATCCTTCTGGGGCTGCCAGAGGGCAGGGGAAGGGAACCACAAGGGAAAACCCACTGTGGAGGCTAGGAGTAGTGTTGGGAATGTATACATTAGCACAATATTGGAGATTGAGAGAGGTACTGACCATTGCCTCCTGGATAACGTCCCTTATGGCTTGTATGAAACTGGAGAGAACCCAATATTCTGTTAGAGGGCAAATTGAGAAATATGAGAGGGTGTGGCATCTCATGGCGGAAGCAATACTTCAGGAATGGTTCCCATCTTTCTGATAATACACCTTGACACTCCTTATAGATATTAGATAGTAGTAACATAATTGTGTATGAAATAGAGTGAAACATGTATCAGCTTATTCTTCTCTTATCTTTATTTCTATTTTCTTTTAGAAATGATATATCATCATGCTTACATGAAGTATTAGTAATAAATAATCCACTGCTGTAAAACCATTACAACAGTGACTGCTTTTATACATGTGTAATGTACCTTGGAATCATCTCACTGTTTGAAGTAAGAAATTGTAACAGAGTTTTTTTTCAGTAAAATAAAGTTTACAAAAAAAGAGTGAAGAATCAGGGCCGGTCCGGTGATGAAGAGGGTTGAGGTACGACCCATGCGTCTTACCTTTTCCCATGCCAGTGACCTGAGTTCGGCAATGAGCTCAGGTTGCAGGGGGTCGGGGAGGATCAAACATCTGATGGACTGCTCTACTCTCCCAGGGAGGGGAGGCATATCATCACAGCTACAACTGCCACCTGGTGGAGGCCTAATGGTAATGCAGTGTGGGTGGCATGAAGGGACGGAGATGAGGAATGTTCTGCATGAGCATCTTCACGCCCACACTGGACGTCCTATGGCAGGGGTTGGGCGAAAAGTGGAAAAGAAGTCAAGCACTTAATGAAGCCCTGCCCGATTTGCCTGGGTCTGTGCCATCACCTGGGACTGAGCCTTGATCTGCTCTGGATATATATATCAAGGGTGGGAAGGATGGCCCTCCTCCCTCTGGCCCTGCCACGAGAAGATGTTCGTGGGAGGAACTGACTGAGGGTGGGTCCTGGTGGACGCGATGGTCATCTCCGGTGATTGAAGACAGGGCTGACCAGCTGCTGCTGGACTAGGGGCACAAAGAGCCGTTATAGCAAAAAAAAAAAAAAAAGACTGAAGAATCAAAGTGGTGATATAGAATAGCCTACTTGCTTGCATGCGCCCAGCTTTTATAATCACAGTTCGCCATGAATACAGGTAGTTCCTGACTTATTCATTCAAAGGCATGGAAACTCACAGTCTGATTAGCTGAAGACCACACTGCATTTCATAATACTCTCCTGATACCTTATCATCAAAGGGTAAAAATGCCTACAGCAAATCGCAGGATCTCCAGTAACAATGTAACAATAAATTGCATTCAATCAAAATGCAGTATGATCCTGACAGTTCTTCTCTCCTGGGGAGGGTTTGGCACTGATCCGGTTAGTGGACGGTGTTGGGAAGGGAAGGTGCTCTTAGGCGCTTGGTGGAAGCCATGTCTCCGCGTGGCTTCTCGCCTGGACTTCGGTCTTGCACACTAGTGCCCTCGGGGTGTTAGGGATCGCAAATTCATTCACTTAACTAAGCAAAATCCTCGGCCCACTGCCGTGCCAAATGATCCCTGAACAGGGAGATAGGGCCAGAATACAGGAGTCCTTGCTGGCAGGTGGGGGCACAAAATGTGAAATAAAACCCCCAAACGCAGTATGATCCTTATGAGATAATAGTGGGCTAGATGTGCAGTCATACTATAATAACTGCACCCTCCCGATGTGTTCAGATGCATGAAGTAAAGCCCTTCAATTACTTGGGCACGTTACAGCATTATTACTGCAAACCTTGAAGTGTGTTATTGGGTTTATAAAATGGTTTTAGAGCTCCAGACTATCAAAACATTATACACAAAACAAAGACATTTTAATTGAACTGTACATGTATTTATTTGACTTATTCCACTAATCACAGTACAGGATTTCTCTTGCCCGTTTTATAAAAGAAAAGTTTATAAAGTCTCCCCCCCTCCCCTTTATTGCTGATATTGTCCCCCCTCTATTTACCACACCCCTCTCTCCTCCCACTCTTAACCCCCACCCCACCCCAACGAAGCCTACCTCTGGCTGCTTCTATCTACCAACTGTTTTATTATTATCTCCTGGCCTACTTTATTTTGCCATGATTTGTATACACTGCTGTTATCTTTGAATGTATTGACATGACTGTTTATAACTGCCTTAAATATATTTCTTGTTGATGACGAATGTCTGTCCATTTTGTATTGTATGCCTCTGTATGAATCCCACTGACATGGAACCTTTGTAAAAGAATTTTTGGCTCAAATGCATTGTAATCCGAGATGTAAATAAAACTTCTTTCACACAAATACATCCTCAAGTACTTTAACATTGGCAAAACCTACTATACCATCTCTTATTTATATTTTTTTAGTTGTTTAATGAGGAGTAGCACACTAAGCTGAAAGATTTTTTATAGGAGCGACCTGGGAGCACAGGGAAGTTAATTGACTTGTTCAGGGTCACACAGCATGCAAGTGGAAGCTATGGGATTCAAACCCAGGTCTGGTCTGCTGGATGTTACCAGATTAGCAGCTCAGAGCCTTAAACCACTGTGCTATACTGCTTCTCAATATACAGTATACAGTATACAGTGTTCTAATACACAGGAAATTAATTGAGAATAGAGAAAATGAAATTGGATATCAATAAATATGTATTTTTTTTTCATTTGTTGTGAGCTTACTAGAAATGAATTCCTTTTGCAGGAGTGACCTTGACAAACAGAAGAGGAATGAGCATTTATTTAACGCTTTTCATAGACATTCTGTCCCAAAGCACTTTACAAGACATGAGAGACTGGTAGTCAGGTGACTGTAAATGTGTAGTGGCCCATTTTGAGCAACAACACCCACACACAACTGTGGACAAAATATGGGAAGAGGAATGTTGGCCAGGACACTTGGGAAAATCCTGTACTCTTATAGAGTCCTTTTACTTCCACTTGGGACGTACCAGAGATGGGTGGAAGAAACCTCAGTTTAACATCTCATCCAAAGAACAGCACACCACCCCCCTAGTACTGCACTGGGGTGCCAGCATTGATATGAGCCACATTCCCATGTGGGACTAGAACCCACCGCTTTCTGGGCTAGAGGCTGCTGTGCTACCTACCGAGCCACGCTGACACATAAATGTAACAGAGTAGTCAAAAATCAATTACGATGCATTGTTCAATACGTTAGTATTCAGAACATAAGCACTTGACACTGGAAACAAGTGTTCTTTTTATTTAGTTCCAAACATTTTATAAGAACTGATGTGTGATTTGGTGGGTAAACTATTCCAAGCCTGCACTATGTTCAGGAAAATAAGCTACCTAAGATTCAGTATCCCCTAGAGGAGAACTTAACCCTCCTTCAGAAGTACTTTATTTTTGTTTTTTAAACTTTGTCTTTATTTCATAACTCACAAACTTACAGAGCCAAGCTATGCACTGGGCCAAACCGCAGACTGCAGCCCAGAAACCATTCACATTATTGTTACATTTCCCAATGCCTTAACCTCTAATGCCCACTCCTATCCTACAGCAAAATGCACAGGGGCATGCCTCACAGGCTGACCACAGGAGCCCCTGATCAGGGTGACCACTATGCCAGCAGGAGGGCTGCATGACACAACGTGAACAGCCACAGTGTGGCAATGGCACCACTGACTGACTTGAGCCAGCCACAGTGGGCTGCACTGAATAAAGCCACAGTAACCTGGCCATCAGTACCACTGCTGTGCACTGAGTCAGGATGAAACACACATAGGACACACAAATGTCCATGCTGATGTGCAAAAGCACCACACCCTCATGCTGGGACTGTGGGGGTCCACCTGGAAATGACAGGAACATGGGACATGCACACCATTAGATATGCAGGCAGATGTAGACAGCATGGTGCATCACAGGCATGGATGGTGAGCCACGTCCCCTTTTCAGAGACTGGCCTGTCCATGTGGGTTGCTGGACACCCAAGGGGCTGCCACACTGTGTGTGTGTGTGTGACACATTGTCATGCCCTGGTAATGTATCCACCTGACTACCCAGAGGCAATATTGTCTCAAATGTCAGCATGCCAACAGAGGATGTGTGCCCTCCATGCACCACACTGTACACTGGGATATAACCCTACAGGTCTGAAATGCACATGTACTGGAAGGTGACACCACTGTGATGGGATGTAGGGGGGTGGGCTAGGGGACGCCTACAGAGTCACAGACCAAAGCACACAGTTGCCAGGAAGGCCACCATGCTGTTAGGTGTGCCATAAAACTAAGGAAACCCTTCCTCCCTATGTCGGCCCCAGGCAGTGCATGACATCTCTGCTGTGTGTTCCAGCAGGGGTCAAGACATGTAGTGGCAGATGGAATGGTCCCCGGCCCATGTCGGCTGGGTGGAATACAGGGCACAGACTGCCTGTGCAGGTGCTGGCCCATGTGCCACACACACACACCAACACTGGTATTGGGCTAACAGGTGAAATGTCATTACAGTCTGTGTACCTGCAGGGGCATGCAGCCAGAAGAGACAACAGGGTGTGTGCAGGACAGTGCCTGCCTAACAACAGTCAGATAAGCAGGGGTTGTGTGCGGTATGGTGAGATGGACAGCACATGTATCATAGATGGGAATAAACAACATTTAGACATTAGGAAAGTGGCATATGCTTACCTTGCAGTGTGGCATTTCCCTCCTGGCTCTCAACTGTCGCAGGCTGAATGGCTCCATGACTTAATTCCACAGCTGTCTACGGGTTCCCTGTTATAGTGCTAGAGCAAAGTAGTATATAAATGCATGCAGAAAGCTCCATAATGACATGCAAATAAGCCACTTTGCCTAAGCAGCTCATTTACATGTCAGCTTTGCGAATAGCAGGTTTTTGGAATCGCGGTAAACCATGATACATTTGTGCAATGGGTTTGTGCATAGCACACTAACAGTTGCATAATTTTTGGTATTTCCAGAACCTTTCCGAGTGCAACGCTTACGCTGTACACATTAGCACAATGCCCATTGTTTTCTGCCATGCAAACACAGTCTTACTAAAAACATTGTGCAATGTTCCACTATGTTATGTAATCATGCAAATGTCACACTGTGGCGTGCACCAGCAGCGTAATCCCATAACTGTGTCAGGAGTGTTCAGCTGCAGATGGCATCCTCAAGCGAAGCCAGTGCTGGGTGTGGCATCCCTTGCTCTATGCACTGCCACAGATGCATGTCCACTGGCTGTGCCCCCGTGTGACTGCCGTGGAACACTTTGGACATCTGCCAATGGGTGTCCACTGCTGGCATGGTTTGCATGTGGTCCCTTTGACCCTCCACTTGCTGTGGTGCCTGTGGTAACAAGGCCAGGTACCACATGCTGCCACATGCTCCCCAGGCCCCGCCTGCCTCAGGAGCTGCTTGATGATATGTTGGCTGTTTTCCGGACTCACCACCCTCCACGTGACCTTCTGTCCTGGCATTGAGCATGCTTTTCCCACCTGTCGCCATGCGTGCCATCTTGTCCTATGTTCCACATCTCCGGGTTCCACTGCTGTCTCCTCACAATGTTATTAGGACATTAGCCTTCAGATGGCCAACCATGGGCAGAACCTGCAGTGGGACACACCTTGTTGGCGTGTCACTGTTAGGGTGCTGTGCTGTGCTGTGCTCTGTGGGCACTGAACCAGACATCCTCCCAGCACTGTATTTCTGCTTTGCCATTTAATGTGCCCCTTGGGTCCATGCTGCACCTGTCAGTCTGGCCCACCAGTCATAGCTGCTGGTGCCACACATGGGAGGCAACCCTCCACTTCCCCTCCCCCCCATGTTGTGGTGGTGTGTTTACGCAGCCTTGGGTCCCAGTACCCAGCCTCCCTTGCACACCTTGCCACTGGCCCTTAACATATTGTCATGCACTACATTCATAATTTTGAGACCTCCAAATGATGACGTGTGGTGCCACTGCCATTTCCAGCTCACATTCAGCATCCCTGCCACACATCACATGGGTTTGGGGGGGAGCTGAATGCCTTGCACATCTCAGCACACTTGCGATGTATGTATTGATTTCACCCCTTTTCTCCTCCTAGGTGCAACTCAACAGCCTGATGTAGGGTGGCACAGGTGGGCCTGGATGGCCAGAATCGAACTACTGGGTCAGCTCCAGGCATGGGCACTGTGTACCATGGAACGGTGCCAGGAGGATGTCCTGTGTGAGCTGCGGGAGGTGCGAAGCATCCTGCAGTGAATCGAGAGTAGCCTCCCACCACCACCACCCCACACCTTGATCCCTTAAGTCCTCCACTCTCTTGCCCCCCAGTGCAGTTCTCCACCACTTCCTACCCCACTTCTGAAAAACTACATTTGTAAATAGTTACCCCTCGGACCCCACTCCCCTTTATCCAATCTTTCCCCACCCATCCCTACCCTAAATCCCTCCCTGTAAATAGTTGATTGTTGGTTTCTTTTTGTTTATTGATGTTATTTTTATATTGCTGTTTTCATAATTAAATTTGTACTATGTTTGTTAGCCTGTGTCCTGTGTCTCTTCTTTATGCCTGCAGGGTTTCACTTGCTGGTGTTCATTGTTCCACCCTCCACTTGTGCAGGTCCAGTGGGGAGGGAGGAACCCATACATGTCACCATACCCCCTGTATCCCTCGCCAGAAGGACACTTGTGTGTTGGCGGGTGTCCACCGGGACTGGTTGCCATTTGTGCCCAGGGGCTGGCAATGGGGGCCGTTCCCTGGACTGTCACTGGCATTGTCCTTCCAGACTCTGTACTGTACAGGACACACTGTGCCCCACCCTCTTTTGGCCAGTCCACCTATGTCACTAGCTGAGCCACTGCACAGTGCTGCCCACCTGGATGTGCTTTGCTGTGCTGTCTCATGTGCTCATGTCTTTTTGGGCCCACTAGACATGCCCCATCAGGCCATATATGTGTCGGCATGTGGCATACCTAGCCAAGTGTGTTGGACATTGTTGTGGGTCCAAGATGCCCTCCAGTACTATGCAGCCATGTGACACTGTCCGCTGCTTGGCCTGCTGCCTTGCAGTACTGCACCATTGCACTGCATTATCCTATTCTGCAACCTGGGCAACTAGTAGAGTTGTGCGATACAGTCCCATTGTGCCCCTTGCTTTGTGCGATGTTCACTATGTGTTTAGTGTTGGCGCTAAACCTTTGTGAATGGGATTGCCTTGCTGTTGTGCAATTAAAGTCTATCTCACAATTCATTTTATGTGCGGGCGCAATTCTTTGTGAATCTTGATGTTTTCTGGGTCTGCTTTTCTGCAGGGGCTAAGACAGTCCTCTGTGGCTATATGTAGCCCATGGTGGACAGCCGAACCAGCAAACAAAAGATTAGAGCTTCTATAAACTCTTACATGCACTGCAGGCTATTGAATCTTTTACTGTTGCACACTGCTCTGCTGTCAGCTACAGGGAATTCTGGGATTTGTAGTATAAGAAGATACTGGTCTACAGTTGAGCAAAATTAGTCCAATACAATCTAATATACCACAGTAAACAGTAAATAAACCAAAATGTTTCTGCATAAAAAATGTGCATTGTGACCAGACCTGCACCTTAGTGTGGAGCCCTAGGTGGTGACTGCTCCCCTGTAATAACTTGTGTGGCCTCATTTGAAACTTTGGTTCATGAACAGTAATGTGGGCTTACAGACAGGCAGGAGCATCACTCGACAATATTTTGCAGGTGAAAGTTGACCAACAACAGATATATACCTTCAAGGATTACCAATACAACTGATGTAGCAAGTCACAGTGATGGTAATGTCTCTTAACAGCCAACACAAAATGACTCCTGGCTATTTAAAGAGCAGCCAACACTGTACGTAACATTTGGACACAATTCAGCTTATATTTCACATTCACTCTGTATTTCTCCTCACTAGTATTTGTTTCTCAGAACATATGCATGAAAACAGGGTCTTTGTTTTTTTGAGAATTTATCAGCTCCTATTACTTAATCCCTACCTGATGGCATAATACTCTGCTTGTGACATCACAGTTATTTCCATGGCAAAACACTGTGATGTCACAAAAGGGTATTATGACTTTGAGTTGAGAATTAGCTGTAAGGGAAGAACCTGCTTAATGCTGACCCGCATGCTGTGTGACTGATATAATTCAGTGTGACAGTACTGGGGAGGGCTACTCCGTGCAACATTTGTGTAGTTTAAAGGCTCTGAATTGTACTTCGATGTGAGGGCATATCCTAGCAACCGAGCTGGTTGTGGAGACAGGAGAGGACACTAGGAACTGTGGGCTAAAAATGCTGCCTACATGAGCTACACCTTTTTAGCTGAATTATATTTTATCAGGGAATTCCAGTGCAATATACTATTAGTTAGCACAAGGTGACTGTGCTTTTAAAAGCTGTTCATTGTGTATATTTGACTGGGTTGCATTTGCAAAACAGTCCTGTGACCCCCATGGACTTCTGGGTCCTCCTGTGTAAAATCACTATCCTTGAGCAAACGGGGTGAGCTCAAGTGGGGAGAGTGCATGGTGCAGTACACGGAGATGCATGCAGAGACAAATGCATTGCATGGCTAGCATGTCCAGCAGGGACAAGGGAACCAAGGTAGGAGATATTGCTAAAACTCATAGTACTGCTGTGACTTGTACACCTGAGTTACCCCGTAGGTAGAGCAGTAACTAGGAAGATATATTATTATTGCAGACTACTTGTAAATACTGACAACATAACTGATAGAGTGCTGTAGACCAACCCAACCCAAACAAACAAACAAAAACAACAGCGAGAGACCATACCATCACCTTAGATGGAGATACAGGGATAAAATGCACTAAATGCGATATGTACAAGCTCATAGTACTACCAAAAATGAATATATTTGTGTGTGACAAATGTATAAACAACAGTGTCCTAACAGAGGACATTAAACTACTTTATGAGAAGCTGGCTGCCTTAGAAAAATCAATTAGAAATGGCCTCTAAATTAAAATCATTCCACTTAGAGGTGCAAAACACAAAAAAAGTGCACATTACCTGTCCAAAGAACCTCTGTGATGATTCCATCTGAGATCACTTCCAGTAGTAGTTATCAGAGTTGTATAAACTAGTCCACGACTTTGAAAAATTGCTCAGTTTTAAATAACTCGGAGAAGGGTATCCAAAATAAAAAGAGGGATTGTGTTGATGATGAATATGAGGTGGAAAATACTGGAAGCTGGGAAACTGTGAGCCGTAAGAAAACACTTAAAAGCAATAGAAAAGCTATGGACTTCACAGTTCCCATAAGAAACCATTTTGAACCCCTGATTTCATTGGCTGACGAAAGTAGAAATGATTCTCAATGGTCACAGGCAGCTGAAAACATTACACCTGAGTGTACGTTGGCCATGAATACAACAGTTCCTCCAAACCCTTTACACCTTGTTGATCGCTCTGAACAGGACCTTCCGGATTTAATACTAGAAGAGACAGAACTATGTAAAAATAAAAATAGGTCTTACTTCGAGAGGGTTCCTGCCTTAGGTCACTACTTATAGGATTGTGCCCTCTGGCATCAGGACTGCACAGCAAACTTTTCCAGCAGTGTCTGGTGGGGGACCACCAACCCAACATCACATGATGAACATCAGCGTGACCCTATATAGTGGGCAGTCCCCGCGCCCACCTTCCAGTTCTTTTTCCACTGTCGACCTGCACTAATACCTTGCGGTAAACTGCAGCTCTGTTGAGCGCCATTTTTCATCGTAACCAGTCCATTTTTGGCACTTTATTTCATCTCCATCTCCATCTCTGCTTCCAAAGGCAAAGAAGAAGTGCACCAAGTGTGGAGCACAAATTCCACACAAAGACAGCCATCATCTCTGCTTCTTCTGTTTAGGCCCAGACCATGACACCGTGGCCTATCCCGGCTGCCAGCCCTTCAGCCAGGCAACCTGCAAACAACAACAGCAGGCTCTGGAGGGCCATCTCCTTAAGTCCAGGATGGCTTCCCTTGAAAAGGAGATGCAGAAAATTCGGGACACAGCTTCTTCCCCTTCATCGGACAAACATAAGAAGAAAAAAGACAAGGAGAGGCACAGAGAAAAGGAGTGCTTAGAGGACCGGGACCGATCCTCAACCAGCAAGGCCCTCTCCCTACCACCCACCCTTGTGGTGACCCAGGCAGCTTCGGGGATGACCTCCAGTGCCTCTGCCATCTTTCAACCTATTTCAACTGGTAAGTCATCCACTGGCTCCTCCGGCGAATGCCCGGTCCTTGCCAGTAAGTCGGACCCTGGCTCCATTGGGGCCCGTCTGGTGGTCGGTAAGTCAGACTCCATTCTACAGCAGCCAGTAGTCCGCTCGACTTTGACCAATAAGTCAGTCAAGGGTCCCACCCTCCACCGGCCGGTTGCTGTTTCGCCCGGTCAGTCGGTTGTCTCTGACAACTGCTCGGGCATTGCTTTCCTGTCGGGGGCTCATGCAGTTACACCCAACGTCAGGCAGAGCATGCTGGCTTCCTCGAGTAAGCCCTCCCATCCAGGCCCAGCCTATCTAGGAAACTTCCTCTCCACCTCCCCAAGTGGTTTCCCCTGCCCCACAGCCTATATTTGGGACAGAGGAGGAAGAAGGATACCTGAAAGTGGTTCTTTCTTCGCCCGCTCCTTCGGTGGTTCCTCAGATCCCCCTACGGGATAATCCTCCTTCGCCAGCTACCCTGGCATCGGATCACCTTCTGCCTGCTGCTCCTTCTTTGATGTTAGGAGCTCTGTCAGATCTTTTACTTCTGCTCCCTCCATCAGGGCCCAACGTTCGGCCTCTTGCACTGGGTCTGACCTCTTTGGGTCTGACGTCGGCTCACCCTTCGTCAGGTGTCCCGACATTTACTCCCCTTTCGTCGACTACTCCGATGACGGCTATCCCGACGTCAACTATCGTGACGTCGGGTATTTATCTTGGTCCGTACAGGCCTCTTGGCCAAGACCTGCTGTCCGGCCCTCCTATTTTAACTTGACATCAGGCATTCCTCCTGCCACCATCGGGACCATCGATGCCTCATTATTCCCAGGGCTATTTCCCTGGGTATCAACAGGAATACCCTCACTATCAGGGGTACTCACCTCACTGTCCAGGTTTGGGGTCTCATTATTACACAGACCCAGCCAATCCACCTCATCTTCGTCCTCCACCCCCTCAGCCTGACTTTCAATCCCTCATCCAGGCCTGGTAGAAGGACACAAGGTCCCAGCTAGTCTCAGATCTGGAACAGAGACTTCCTAGTCTGGTGACAGTACCCCCATCCTCTTCTTCTCCGGCTAGTTCTCTCACAGTGCTACTGCTCTGCCAAGGGCATCCCCTTCCTGAATTCCCACCCTGAGACAGACTCCATTGTTATTACTGCCACTCATGATCGTTCGGCTAACCCCAAGCACATGAGCATGTTCCCCTTCCCCGACAAGGAGTCCAGGCAGTAGGAGCAATTCGAGAAGAAGATTTACTGTTCCGCCACATGCGCTTTGCACTCCCTGAATTATGTGGTGCATATGGTGTCATTTCAAAAGGACGCCTTGGCTAAACTTGAGGCCAAGATCTCATCCCTGGAGGATTCGGATCTTTTTTTTTTTTGTTGTTCCTTTTTCTCCCTGGCCCAGTCTGCCTACCTTGACATCCTGGCATCCCTTCAGTCTTTAGACCGCCATCCCAAAGATCCTTCCAGCTCCCATTCAGGTCTCGTGGCTTACCCCCCATGGCAGGGTGGTGGAGAGCCCCCCCCCCGTGCCCTTCCACCGAACCAGGATCCAGTATGTGCCGTGCACCTTTGGAGCTGAATGGTCCCCCTATGAGATGGCCATCATGCCGCCATGACTGGAGCTATTT
Organism: Neoceratodus forsteri; assembly: GCA_016271365.2. Taxonomy (NCBI): domain Eukaryota; kingdom Metazoa; phylum Chordata; order Ceratodontiformes; family Ceratodontidae; genus Neoceratodus; species Neoceratodus forsteri. The sequence continues at coordinate 435,952,120 of CM057450.1, read as the reverse complement.
TCACTGTTTTTTCTTGGTGTGAGTTTGGGGCATGCAATGATGCCAATGGAAGGGGGGTGCATGCACCCACTCCCTCCTGTCATCGTTCCCCAAACCCACCCCTTCTGTGCAGTGCTAGTGCACCGATCCCTAGCCTCCACCAGAGGTCACAAATGCGCCGACAACTGGTGTCCCCCTCCCCAGAGAGGGAGAGCAGTCCATGGACACACAATTCCCCTCTGCCCCTGCTGACCCCTGGCAGCCCGAGTCCATTCCTGAACCCAGGTCACCAGTATGAAGCGAGGTGTGGTGTCCAGCACCTCAATCCTCAGCACCACTGGGCCGGCTGGAGGATTCAGATCTTAAAGAGGAGATTGCTAAAGATCTTCATCGGTCCAAAATCTCCTGCGGACATGCTCTTTGGGCCGCCTATGACTTGGTGGACATACTGGCCTGCTTCTCTGCTACTGCAGTCAGCCTCAGGAGACACACTTGGCTGTGCATTTCTGGATTGACTACAGATGTACAGGCAGCCATTCAGGATGCTCCCTTTCAGGGATCGATCCTCTTTGGAGGGCATACTAAAGATATATTTGTGGGCCTCCAAGATAGTGGCCTGGTCCTCAGATCAGTCTGTTCCATGTGTAGGACTGGCACCCAAAAGAAGCAGCCCTTTCAACGCCAGCTCAAGCACCAAGGGAAGCAATCAGGCCCCAAAGAAGCAGCCCAAAAGACAAGCCACAGGCTCCTCTTTCTCCTCTCCACTGGCTGCTAAATCCCAGAGAGCAGTGGGAGGGCCTTTACCCCCCCCCCGTCCCTCTGCCTTCTGACTTGCCCAGTCTTCTCTTCCCTCCACTTCAAAACATGGAGCCAGTGGGGGGACGATTCACCCTTCATATCCAGGAGTGGGAGGGAATCACCTCAGATGCATGGGTCCTTCAACTTATATCTCAAGGGCACACGCTAGAGTTCCTGGAGTTTCCCCCAGACTCACCTCCCAGTCACTCGCATTACTCCCTGCACCAAGCCCCTCGAGGAAGAGATCAGGACTCTGGAACTAAAGGCAACTATAGAACCCATGCCTGTATCTCAGAGAGGAGGGTGTTTTACTCCCACTTCTTCCTGGTCCCAAAAAAGATGGGTGACCTCAGACCAATCCTGGACCTCAGCAGTCTGAACCTCTTCATCGAGTACAAGAGGTTCTGCATGCTAACTGTTCAGAGTCTCCTGCCCCTTCTGCAGCAGAACCATTGGCTCTGTGCCCTGGACATGCAGGATGCTTACCTGCATATCCCGATTTTCCCAGGTCACCTTCGCTTCCTGCAGTTTTGTTTCCAGGGGGAGCACTTCCAGTTTACAGCCCTCCCCTTTGGCCTTTCCTCGGCACTCTGGGTTTTTACTAAGTGCCTAGTAGTGGTGGTAGCAGCCTTATGCCATCAGGGTATAGCGGTGTTCCCCTACCTGGGTGACTGGCTGCTGACAGTTCCATCCAAGAACTGTCTTCTGGACTCCCTCTCGATTACTCTGGACCTTTTTTCCCTGACTGGAGATCACAGTCCATCTCCCCAAGTCATCTTTAGCCCCCTCTCAGAACCTTCAATTTTCTAGGGGTGGTTTTGGACATGGTCCAGTGAAGAGCCTTTCTCCCCTCAGACAGAGCAGAGACTCTTCAAGAGCAGGTCACTCTGGTGATCTCATCCAGATCTCTTCCAGCCAGGGTATTGCTACACTTGCTGGGCCTGATGGCAGCCTCTATCTCCACAGTTCCTTTAGTCAGGTTGCATATGTGGATCTCCCAGTGGATGTTACGCATCCAATGGGACCAGCACTTGGATGACCTGGACCATCCTGTTCTGGTCTCCAGTGCAGTCAAGAGGGATCTACTAGGGTGGCTAGACCCTCTGAATCTTTCCAAGGGACTTCCCCTTCGAAGTTCCCCTTCTCTTTTGATTCTCACCACTGATGCTTCCTGTCTGGTTTGGGGAGCGCACCTGGGAGACCATCGAACCCAAGTTTTATGGTCCCAGATGGAGATGTCCTTGCACATCAATATTCTGGAGCTGAGGGCAGTTCTTTATGCCCTTCAGGCCTTTCAGACCATCCTATCGAGAGGAACACTGCTGATCCAGACAGACAATATGTCAGTTGTCTGGTACATTAACAAACAAGGAGGCACCCAGTCATACTCCCTATGCAGGGAGGCGATGAGGGCGTGGAATTGAGCAGTCCAGCATGACCTGTTTCTTACAGCTGTGTATGTTCCAGGAGTTCACAACATCCTGGTGGATAGCCTCAGTCAGACCTCATCCCTTGCTCATGAATGGGAATCAAGTCAGGAGGTAGCAGACACTCTCTTTCAGAGGTGGGGTCATCCAGACATTGACCTGTTTACCTCCCCATTCAATGCAAGACTTGTCAGATTTTGCTCACTTGTTCCAGAGCCTGGAGCTTTCTGGCATGACACATTGTCACTATGTTGGACAAGGAAGTTCTTGTATGCCTTCCCCCCCTTTCCCATTCTACAGAGGGTACTTCTCAAGCTCCAGGCAGAGGGAGCTCGGCTGATCCTGGCAGCTCCTCTCTGGCCGAGGCAAATGTGGTTTCTGCTAATGCAGCAGCTCTCAGTGGAACCCCCAATTCCTTTACCTGTCAGACACGATCTGTTGACTCAGGATCAAGGCAGGTTGGTACATCCAGGACTCAGGACCCCGCACCTTCATGCGTGGCTCCTTCAGACATAATCAGAGCTTGTCTCTGGGTCTCCCAAAAAGTTGCCCAGGTCCTGGTGGAAGCAAGGAAACCCTCCATCAGATCCACCTACGCCATTAAATGGAAGCATTTTTCCATTTGGGCGGATTCTAAAGGTTGGGACCCCTTTAACTGCTCTGCCCCCCCAGGTTATGGAGTACCTCCTGCACCTGTCTGATTTGGGTCTGTCATATTCATCCCTTAAGGTTCACTTGTCGGCCATCTTGGCCTACCAGGTGCCAGTGGAAGAAAAAACTGTGGCTCAGTTGGAGGTCTCCAAGACCTTTTTGAAAGGGATCCTCCACCTCAAACCTCCCATTCGTAACCTCACTCCATCATGGGATTTGAAGTGTGTGTTAAGAGAAACTTACACTTCCTCCCTTTGAACCAGCAATGAGCTGCAACATGCGCTACCTTTCCTGGAAAGCGCTATTGTTAGTTGTCATTACTTCTGCGCGTAGGATTTCCGAGCTTCTGGCCCTGATGCATAAGGAGCCTTTCTTGATTTTTCACAGGGACTGGGCGATCCTGCGTACTAATCCTAAGTTTCTTTCTAAGGTGGTTTGTGAGTTCACCTTAAATCAGACGGTTGAACTCCCGGTTTGTTATCTGGTTCATTCAAATGGGGAGGATCTCCTTCACACCTTGGATGTTCACAGAATCCTCAGATGCTATGTCCACAGAACTAAGGAATCCAGAAAGTCTGATCAGCTTTCTGTCTCCTTCACCCCCCAAATCCTTAGGGTCAGCAGTTTCCAAACAGTGCCTTTCCAAGTGGCTTGGTAACTGCATTTGCTTCTGTTATCAGAACAAACCTCTTCCGGGGGAGGTCAGAGATCACTCTACTAGAGGCATGGCTACCTCTGCTGAGTTTCTGCAAAATGTTTCTGCAGCAGAGATCTGTGCAGCAGCAACCTGGAGTTCCAACCATACCTTCATGAAGCATTACAGTTTGGCCATTGCCTCTAGACATAGGGCCGGGTTCAGCCTTGTTGTCTTGCAGGGCCTACTGTCTTAGGCTGGTCCTGTGCTGTCTTTCAGTTACTCCTTCTCACATGACTCTCTTGGTCTCTCTGTGAGGGACTGCTTGGTATTCAGTCCTATATGTAATGACCTACTGCAGGAGTCCTCTCGAAGTAAGATAGTACAGTTATGTAAGAACTTACCGTATCAGTAGATCTTCGAGAGAGGTTCCTGCAGTAGGTCACACTTTCCCTCCCTCCCTCCTTCCCTCAGTTTTCTGCATTTCTTTCAGCCATTCTGAACTGGGCTTCAGGATTTCATCCTTTCTCCTGTCTTATCCTACTTGGATCTCCGGCGGGAGAACTGAAAAGCGGGCACGGGGACCACCCACTGTATAGGGTCACGCTGACGTTCATCACGTGATGTTGGGTGGGTGGTTCCCCACCAGATACTGCTGGAAATGTTTGCCTGCAGTCCTGATGCCAGAGGGTGCAGTCCTATATGTAATGACCTACTGCAGGAACCTCTCTCAAAGATCTACTGTTGCGGTAAATTCTTATGTCACTGTACTTTCCAGTGCCACAGGAAGCAGTTCATCTGATACCCCATCATCACAAACACAAGCCATAGAAAGGGTAAACCTAGTGATACCACAGTTAGATCACTCCCCAGATCAGGTACCTCCCACCCCCCCATAAGTAATACAACTGATGGCACCACTAACCCCACCCAAGATCAGGTAACTTCTCACTAGCAAGAGGCAAACATTTGTCCTCGGAGATTCCATTGTGAAACATATTGACAGGATTATTTGTAACAAAGTTAAGCATAACAGGACATGTAGTAGTTTCTGGGGGGCTAGAATAAACAACATTTCAAACATGGTAAATAACATCCTAAAAAATGCTGTCGAACATCCCCTGGTTATCATTCATGTTGGCACTAATGATATAAACAAGGCCAGTGAGAATGAAATCAAGAGAGACTACACTCAATTATGTCAAATTCTTCAAAATCTGGGATATGAAATCTTAGTTTCAGAAATGTTACCAGTACCGAGAGCAAGCTCCTATAATCAAAATAAAATTAAAAGGATAATCAAATGGCTTTGTAAATGGACACTGTACAAAGGTTTTTCTTGTATATCACATTGGGAAGAATTTGAAGGCTATCATGGATTCTTTAACTGGGTGGTCTACACCTCAGTCGGAGGGGGTCACACACCTTGGGGAAGAACTGAAGGGTATCATTTCAGGTAGTTTACTACTAAATAAGAGGGGGGATGGGGAGAAAGTATCCTGCAAATGACTACAGATTCAAACTCAAAACTAAATGAAACACATGGTTACAAAATTGCTCTGATGAATGCTAGAAGCTTAAATATAACAAAAAAGGTGGAGCTTGAACATTTCCTGGCAAAACAAGAAATTGATATTTCACTCACAACTGAGACATGGTGGGACAATACTAATGAATGGATGAAACAAATACAAGGTTACTAACTGTTTAATAAATGCAGATTAGAGAAAAAAGAGGTGGAGTATGCTATTATATAAAAACATGACATCTCATGCCAACAGATAGAAGCAGAGCAAAAATCAATAGGGCAGACAGAGTCAGTATGGTCACAACTCAAACTACTTAATAGTATGAAAATGATACTTGGAATCTGTTATCAATCCCCTCTAGTTCTAAGGACTACAATACAGCACTATTAAATAAAATCAAATGCATTTCAACCCTAGGAGATGTATTGATTTGTGGAGACTTTAATGCTCCAGGAATAAATTGGATAGAAAAAGTGGAATCATCTGAATTTGAAAAGGGAATTACTAGAAGTTATCAACTCAAATGGCCTAGAACAACATGTGAACTGCCCAACAAGAGTTAGAAATACCTTAGATTTAATCATTTCTAACCCAGAGAATGAAGTATCTGATGTATGTGCCCAGAGTCCATTGGTATCCAGTAACCACTGTATACTTACAGCTTCCATAATAGTTAAAAGATACATTTGTGGGCCAGCCCAGTGGCGCTGAGGGTTGAGGTGCTGGACACCACACCTCATGCCATGCTGGTGACCTGGGTTCAGGAATGGACTCTGGTCATTCGGGGGTTGGCTGGGGGAGATAAGGATTGAGCATCCGGAGGACTGCTCTCCTTCCTTAGGGAGGGGGTTTTGTGCTGCATGTGTCAACACAATTAGAGGGGTTCGGCCTGTGCCCAGGGTGCTTGGCTGCCTCAGCGGAGGTGGAGACAGTTGCTTTGCCCATTGCACGGGCGTGGGTGCGGGAGAAAAAACGGTGGAAAAATACTGGGACCTGGCAGGACTCAGGATGGCCCTGATGGGCCGGAGGATGTACCCTCCGAGGTGGGGGTCATAGCCCCTGCCAGATCCATGAAAGTGGTGGCAAAAACAATATCATGATAAAAAAAAGATACATTTGTAAAAATAATGATATATTTAAAGACTACAAGCATGCAAATTGGAGATCAATAGGAGATGCATTGAATGACATTAACTGGGATGTTCTATTAAATAATCTTGGAGTAGAAAATATTTGTGAAACAAGCTGAATTAGAAGACAACTTTGTACCATTTGTCAAAAAATACAATAAAAATGGAAAAATTGCTCAATGGCTAAATAGAAATGTATGGAAACAAAAAGAAAAGAGAAGTCCTATAAACAGTATATAAATAATCCTACTGTTCAAAATAAATATAAATACAACAATCTGAAACAAAAAATTAGAACAGAGAAACTAAATCTAGAAAGAAAACGATCATTTATGAAAGACAACAACAAAGCTTTCTGTTCATATATAAATAAAAACAAGGCAGCAACTAATATGATCGGCCCACTCCTAGATAAGAATGAAACTATTTCAGATCCAGAGGAAATGGCATATATGTTCAATCAATATTTTTGCTCCTTTTTTGGAAATAATAATAATGTGAATAAAATAAAAATCAATCCAAATCATACTTTACCATACTTCGACATAAATGAGGTTAGAGAAGTACTGGAAAATCTAAAAACTAATATGTCAGCTGGACCAGATAATATCTATCCTATGTTTTTACAGTCTATGGCTATTTACTGTATTTAGCACATCCAATAACTATATTAATAAACGCATCTATGAGAACAGGCTAGGTACTCCTTGATTGAAGACAAGCAGTAGTGGTTCCCGTACACAAAAAGGGTAAGAAGAGCCATGTTGGGAACTATAGACCTATCAGACTAACACCAATGTGCTGCAAAGTAATGGAAAGACTTATAAAGACTATAATTGACACAGAAGTCACCAGGTTAGGACTGGATGATGTATCTCAACATGAGTATAAAAAAGGCCTCTCTAGTACCACAAATCTTATCTCCTTGTATGAAAAAGTCAACAACAGTATGGACAAGAGAAAATCATATGATGTCATTATGTTGGATTTGAAAAAAAGCCTTCGGCACTGTGTCTCATGCATTATTGGTGAATAAACAACACATCATGGGAATGATACATATGTTATCAGGTGAATAGCAAGCTGACTCACAGGCAGATCTCAGAAAATAAAAATATCAGGCATAGTGTCACAAATTGGAAGGTTGGTAGTGGTATGCCCCAGGGAGCTGAACTGGGTCTAGTCCTGTTTGGCTTGTTTATTTCTGTCATAAGTAAAAACGTAAACTGTCAAGTAATGAAATTCTCAGATGACACAAAGTTGGGAGGAGAAGTTGATACTGTAGATAAACATATCATTCTTACACAAGACCTGAAAAGTATACTGAACTGGGCAAAAATAAACCACATGAACTTTAATCCTGATAAGTGCATAATGCTACATTATGGAACTAATAATCCAAACTACAGTTATTATATGAACAACGTATAACTCAAATCGGTGAACAAATAAAGGGACTTGGGAATAACAGTAAATAATAAACTTACTTCTTCTGATCACTGTGCATTAGTATCAGGAAAAGCAAATAATTTAGTATGCTCAATACAGTGTTCATGTGTCTCTAGGGATTCACACTGCATAATACAAATTTACAAAACATTTGTGATCCCCCAGCTAGACTAGGGATCCCCCTTCTGGAATCCTCACTCGAGAAAAGACATCAACTTGTTAGAGATACCACAGAGAAGGGTAACTAACATGATTAGGGGTATGAGGTCACTTGACTATGAAAGTAGACTAGGAAAACTGGACTTGTTTAGCTTAGAAGAAAGGAGGAGCAGGGATGACCTGTTTCTGCACAGTATATTGAAGGATCCAATTTTAATGAGTCAATTTGATCTTTGTTTTAATGATAGCATAGTTAACTTGAGATCAGATAATAAACGGCTAGTAGTGCCAAGAGTAAATATAAACAAAAGAGCTGTTTGGCATTCGAGTGGCTAAGTTCTGGAATTCATTTACCTAGCACATAGTAAATATTCCGTCTTTTGACAAATTTAAATGTGAAGTGGACAAATTTATATTAAAACATGGGCATAAATGATACACCCACTATATAGTGGGAGACAATCTCGATAGGCCTTTGGCCTCCTTTTGTCTGTACCTACCAAGTAACTCTCAGAGATGAGGATCCAGTTTTTGGGAACATTTTCTCAGTAACAAAAAGAGGAGAAATCTACAAAAAATATATGAAATACAAGTTGAATTGTGTCTAAATATGAGGTTTTCCACAGTTTCTTCACAAGCGTCAGTGGCTCTTTTAGTTGTACAGTATTGCTTAGCTATGCTGTACCTTACCTGAGGAAAAAAAAAATCACAAACTATTGAACAATTTTTCAGCACTGGCAACAGACATAAAAACAAGAACTCATTTAATATGTACTGGCATTGTTCTGTCATTGACTGATCAGTCTGCTCATAAGAAGACTGCTTTTATCACCCCCGGTCATCATTCTGCTCAGTCATGTGGTTGGCCACTCAATCCTAAACATGTCGCATGGCAACATTTGTGTGGTGTGGACCATCATCTATTTTTCACAAGTTATTTACCCAGGATAACCCTGCCGAGATCCAACGTCTCATCTTCAGTGGGATCCTGCTTCTATGAATTACCACAGCAGGATGAAGTTACCAGTATTGAAGATCACACGGGGGTAGGGACTAAAATTAATCTCATGGGTCTCAAACCAGTACTCCAACCACTAGAACACACTGTTCTGATGGCCAGGGTTGAATTGTCTACTTGTTTTTTCCCTTGCCCGCCTACCTCAGCTGCTGGTGTGATGTGGAGTCATTGGCTGATCTTGCAAGTCCACAATGTCCCCCTGTGAAGGAACAGAATCTCTTCAGCCTACCAGAGGGAATTGTTACGACGTAAAGGGGTTACCAGTACGAAACTTACTATTGCCACTCTAAGAAAACTTTTACTCCTTCTTCTCCTGTGCTCAGGAAATGTGGAGCTCAATCCAGGGCCACCAGCTGCAATCACATCACCCTCTGACCTTGCCACACTGAAAGGCATGAGTTTCCTCCACATTAATGTATGCAGTCTGTTAAAAAAGTTCTCCATGATCCAGGCCTGGGTCCTTCATACTCAACCAGACATCCTAGTGGTTTCAGAAACCTGGCTTAGACCAGTCACCTCCGACAGGGAAGTCAATATCCCTACCTATTTACTATTTAGAGCAGACTCAAGGGGTGGAGGGGTTGCCATCTATGTCAAGGATAGGTATACGGCATCCTGTCTGAGTGCTGTATCTGTTGCAAATGCTTATGAATGTCTGTCTCTTCAAGTCACCATCTCACACACTTCATCATTATGTATCATAGGGTGATATAGACCTCCTTCTGCTGATCTACAATGAACTGAAACACTCCTTGTATTGGCAAGAGTTCTATTTGTTAAAACACACGCAATCAACATTCGACATATTCAGAAAAATTATCCTAGACGCCCTAAATAAATATGCCCCTATAGTTAAGGTGCGAATAGCAAAAAATGCATGTAGATGGTTCACACCATTATTAAAATCTGCATTGACTGAAAGAGATAACCTATGGGAAAAGGCACGCAAAACCCAGTCTGCTGTGGACTGGTGCAAGTTGAAAAGGACACGAAACTCATGTACTAGAATGGTAAGAAATACAAAAGCTGCTTACTATCACTCTGAATTTCTCTCTGCCTCCAAAAATCCTACAAAATTTTGGAAAACCGTCAAGGACTTGTCTGGTCACATGTCTGGTGGCTCACTACCTGATGAAATCTCCTTAAACAATAACACCATTAGTGACAGACTGGAAGTTCTGGATGCCTTCAATAATCACTTTGCAACTGCAGGCTTAGCCTTTGACAATTCCCCAGTGAATTTGATATGCTCTCAGGTGGATAATCAAGGTGCAGATCCTAGCGTCACCGATTTAGTCTTCTCCTTGCGTCCTACTACTCTGAAAGAAGTTGAAGACCTATTGCTAAAACTGGATGTAAATAAAAGTGCTGGTGCGGATACCCTCGATCCATATTTTTTAAATGTGGCCATTCATGTGTTAGTCGTGCCCATAACCCATTTATTTAACCTATCATTAACTCAAGGATCCATTCCTTCAATATGGAAAACAGTGTACATCATACCCCTGTTCAAGTCCGGAAATCCCTGTGATCTAAATAATTACAGACCAATTTCGATTCTCCCGGTCTTGTCAAAATTACTGGAAAAAGTCGTAAGTAACCAGCTGAGGTAGTATCTAGAAGCTAATAACCTGCTTAATCCAGTCCAATCAGGGTTTAGAGCTAAACATAGCACCATGCATGCACGTGCAAAGTGACTAATGACTGGCAAAGAGAGCTAGACAACAGGAATTACACCTGCGCCCAGATTCTTGGACCTGAGCAAGGCCTCTAACACTGTCGACCATTCTCTGCTACTCTCTTCCCTGACCTCACTGGGTGCTGACCCATTATCTTTACAGTGGTTCAACAACTACCTCTCTTATTGTTCCCAGCAGGTGAAAGCGGAAGGAGATCTCTCAACTCTCAAACTTCTCCTAACAGGTGTTCCCCAGGGTTCTATCTTAAGACCGATCTTATTTGCAATATACATCAACAATATTGATGAAAGCATAACTAAGGCCAACATTCATCTGTTTGCAGATGACACAGTTCTTTACGTAAGCCGCCCGTCATTACAGTCTGCATGTAATGACCTTCAGTCTGAGTTCAACCTGCTGCAACACCAACTCCTAAACAAAAAACTATTACTTAACACCAAGAAAACAAAAGCAATGCCCTTTTCTCCCTCTGCCCAAATAGTAAATTTAGCCCTATCAGATCCTGTGCCGCAGATTACTACAATTCTTGGCGAGAAGTTGGAATTTGTCCCTAAATTCAAATACCTGGGAGTATGGCTGGACCATAGGCTCTCCTTTATAGAGCACGTTGAAGAATTACTCAAAAAATTACGACAGAGACTTGGCCTGTTCTTTAGGATAGCCTGCTTCTTAACTAGAGATGCCAAACTACAGCTGGTACAATCAACCTTACTATCCTTGATAGATTATGCTGACATCCACTACAGTCACTGTCCCATTTCCTACCTCACCAAACCTGACTCATTATATCATAGAGCTTTGAGGTTCATCACAGGCCTGCCTTATTCCACTCACCCCTGCTCCCTATATCAATCAGTGGGGTGGAGTTCTTTTCAATTCAGGCATGATAAAAAATGCAGCCTTATGGACCCTGAGAGCCATCTCCAAAAAAACTGCCCCAATACATTACAGACTGTCTTCCTATAAAACCAATAGGCAATTATACCCTGAAAAGTTGCAAATCTCTCCTACTGATAGTTCCCAAAGTTAACTCTCACTTTGGCAGGGCTGCTATAAGCTTTACACTGTCCTCCTTGTGGAATAATTTGCAAAAAAAACTGAAATTGGGGTCATCCATGGGCATCTCATCTTTCAAGCTCTTATAGTCACGTCTCAGAAATTATTAGTGCAATTGTTTCCCATGACCATGAATTGTCATCATACTAACCTGTACCATTTAACCATGAACAAATTACTTCTAGTGCTTGTCTCCTCCTTGGCCCTGGTCTGTCATCATGCTTTCATGTAATACCTTGATGCCTCTGTCCTCCCTTTGATACTGGTCTATCTTCCTGCTTTCTCCAGCCTTCTTTTCACAACTCTATACTGCACTCATCCACAATCTACACACAATCATGCTACAAAAGTCCTAACTCTCCTTTTCCTCTCCCCGTAGGCCCCCACCGCCGCATCAGTTCTACCGACCTATCCTTGGGACTTCACTTCTCACAATGTTTATCCTTTGTTTACATATTACATACCCCTCCTGGTACCCCATCTGCCATTAGTTGGTGGTTCTGCAAGCCATTTTCATGGCTAGTACTAGTGACTACCCTGGTAAATGAACTAACTGGTACTTCTATACAGAGAACATGGTTTATATACAGTTGCATGGTTCAATGGTGGACCTGCCCCCTTGTATTTGAATCCTCCTCTGTTATGGCTTGCCTTGCCTTCCTTTTATCATTTGACTCCCCTATTACTGCACCATTGTGTTTGTGTTTACAGTATATACTTATTTGCATGTATTTATATGTTTTTATGATGGATGTTACCCGACCCTGTTCTAACCAGGTCCATCTTGTAAAAGAGCTCTGCTCATTGATGTTCGCCTGGATAAATAAAGATTTTGATTGATTGATTGATTTCTGTAATTACTTTTCTGTGTTGCCCAAGCTGTGGAACAGGTGGGCAATGGCCGAAAAGACCACAGCATGTTTACCCTGCCCGAGAACTCACCCAGGGACTTTAACCTTGAGCCCTGGGACCTGTCCCTCCAAAAAGGCTCCACATTAGGTAAAGGCCACACCCAGTTCCATCTCCTACCAGAAGGATCGGAACTGCTCCCACCAGTCTTGAATCACTGCAGAGGCCCTGCCACAACCTCTGCCCCACCACCGATGACTCAGGAAACCAACCCAACACACCAAGGCCTACACTGCCCCCCAGCAATCCTACTCTGCCTGCCCTCCTTTCACTTCCATGGCCACTCTCACCAGCCCACCCTCCAGGGCCCTCGACCCAGACAACCACAAACTGCCTTCCTATGTCCTCCCTCAGATGCCCACCCAGGGATCCAGCAAGGAAGGGGGGGGAACCCCCCTTCAGACTGCCCTAGAGCTGGGCCCACCAGTCTCTCTCCTACTCCCCAGTTCTCCCACAGCTCTCCTTTATATATCCCCTAATCTGTTGCCCCCTAGTGACAACCAGCAAAAATTAACTCCCCCCAGAGCACTAAAAAAAAAAAAATCCCTGGGGGAAGAAGGAAGGGGGCCCTAAAGGTGAGCAACAAGCCCTCTTGAATTGGGGGGGGGCTTACAACTGCATTAATTTAAAACCAAAGTTTTGGTCCTCTTTTGTGCGAATACCATGTTGCCCAGCTGGTTTTGGTAAATACTCAATGCTAGTTCCATTCAAGCCAACTCACTAAAAAACATATTTTATTGACCCAAAGCAGGGAAGAGGCTGCAGAGCTATTAATAAACATATAGTATGATTGGAGTCTGCCCCCACTTTTACATGTTATTATTTTGGCTGGTTTTGGTAAATACTGATTGTTCGGTCACAGTTGCTCCATCTTCCACCCTTGTTGCTGTCTTTTTTGGTTTGTGAACCAGCATTGAGAATTGTCAGGGTCCTGCTGAAGTGATGATTGCAGCTTAGGGACTGAGGCCTTGGAAGCTGAGAGTACTGTGTTATCTGCATATGTGTGGATGTGCAAGGAGAAACAATCTGAAGGGAGGTCATTTAGAAAAGTGGAAAAGGGGATGGGACCAAAAAAAGAGCTCTGAGGGCCACCAGGCCTGTTGGGCAGGGGAGAACATGGTGTTGCTAATCTGAACTGACTGGTCTGAGTCAGAAAAGTAGAAGCTGAACTACCTGACCACTATGCCAGACAGTCCTACTTCCCTTAACCTATCCAGTAGGAGGGGATGGGCACTTTATTGAATGTTTTAGTCAAATTGATGAAAATGGCTGCTGTGATTTGGCCATGGGCCACATCTTTCAGGATAGAGTCAGTGACCTGAAGGAAACAGGAGACAGTGGAGTGATGTTTTTGGAAACCAGATTGGAAAGTCAAGAGGAAGGATGTGGAGTCAAGGAAGGAGGAGAGATGATAGAGGAAAGGTTTTCCTGCATCTTATTTATTTTTTTATTTGAAAATTGGTGACTGTGAAAGGCATACTGAGCCAAGGCTCATTTTCAGGTGCGACCCTCAGGAAGGGAAAAAGGGAGCAAATACATAGCATAGACATAGTACACAGTTATATACAATCGCAGAGCACTGACACGGTTCATAGTCACAGTACATTGAAGTGGAATAAAGTACATGATTAAAACAGTAGTAAGTACAATAACAGCAAGCAACAAAAATCAGACAGTTCAGTCACACCTACACCAAGGTAAAAGGCAAACATAAGTGGGGGGGGCAGTCAGGTGGGGAGAACAGGAGGAGGGAGGGAGTTTCAGCTGGTACCTGAGGGAAACAGGGTCGGTCATGAAACAGGAGTAGGTTCCAGAGTGAAGGAAGATGATAGAAGAAGGCTCATTACCCTGCAGAGGAGCAGGGATGAGGAATGATGAAAGCACAAAGATCCCTGGAGCAGAGAGAGAGCAGGAGGCACAGGGAGTGGAGGAGAGGAATGAGGAGAGGTAATAGGGAAGGAACCCAAGCCAGAATTTGGATATGAGTGAGGCACAGTGGCTTTGGCAATGTGAAAGTAGAGGAAGAATGGATAAGGAAGAGTAGAGTGAGCAAGGGTGGATACCAGATGTGGAGTTGGTAGCAAAATGACAGAAGGCATTGCAGAGGGTGTCCATTCTGTCCAGGGAGGTGGATGCACCCATAGACCGTGCCCTCAGGGTCAAAGACTGGGAGCACCATTTTGGTGACAAGCTCACGGTGTACCTGCAGGGGCAGTTTTTATTGTGGTACAAGACGTCATGTTTGGGGCGGAGCTTGGCGTGGATGGCATCAATGTGGGCATAGAAGTCAAGTCTGCTGTCTAGCCATGCATCAAGGTATTTGAATGAATGAACCACTTCAAGAGCGGTGCCATCCAAGTTGGAGAAGATAGGCAGAGCTGGGAGTCTGGAGAGTTTTTGTCTGGTGCCAAAGGTCATGGAAAAGGCTACTGGTTTTCATTTTTTACTGGAAGACTCAGTAAAATTCTGGAACTTGGACTGTCTGAACACCAGTAAAAACAGAGAATTTCACAGAATTTGGCATTTTACACAAGATCAATAAATGTACAAAACTTGGGTTTTTCTTATAATTATGTCCTGTACTATTTTCAGTTTGCTTCATTTAATGCTCTGTATAGTAAGCCTTCTTTTATTCTGCTTATTTATACACATACTAAAAGAATGACTGTAGAATCCTGGTAAAATATGGAAATTAGATTCACAATCACCAGTGCAATTCCTGGAATTTCAAGTCTTAAAAATGGAATTTCATTATAGTGTATGGTCGAACGTTGTTGTTTATGGAAAACCATTCACTGTAAAAAGTTGTTCTGCGTTAGTAGTGACGTCCTTACTAATGTAAACTTTTCATTCTGCATTAGTGAGGACATCATAATGTAACCTCCTCATCAGCGCTGTTAATAGAATGGGGCAGCTGAAGCATTACGTGTGTGAGCTGGTCGGCAATCATATGCCAGTGAAATGGGTGCTGTGGATGACAAATGCTGGCTCCATCTATACCAAAAATGTAAGCTAATCTTTTTGTTGGGACCATACAGTATAAAGAACAGTGTATGGTGTCCAATACACTACTCAGCTACTCTTCCCCCTCATGTTTTCTGTGCCGACAGAACAACCTCTCAAGCTTTGCTCTCAAGGTCATTTGCCATCATAGAAAACACTCAGATGAAGGATAACCTAGTAGTTTATGGGATGCCATACAATATCCTATATATTTTAATCACCATAAATCAGTGGCCTTAGTCATGGACAGTGTTTTTTTTGTGTTGACCCAGAGCTAGTTAGACTGAAACCAGCCATAAATTGTGGAAATCTTGCTGGTGCAGACCTTCCATGGCTGTAGTGCAGGGACTGGAGGTGTAAATGACTGCATACATGTGGATATGCAAGTTGGCACAAGCTGTGGGGAGGTCATTAAGGAAGATGGAGAACAGGATGGTCCTCAGGATGGAGCTCTGTGGGACCCCAGCCTGGTTGGGAAGTGGATGTGACAGGGCACTACCAACCTGTACTGACTGCAGATGGACAGAAAGGTAAGAACAGAACCAGTCAACAGTAGGAGTTGAGAGGCCAGCTGAACTCAACTTATCCAGGAGGAGAGAGTGGGACACTGAATCAAAGGCCTTGGCCAGACTGATGAAAATGGTAGCTGTGATGTGCCCCAGATCCATTCCTTGGAAGATAGAATCAGTTACATGCAGCAGAGAGGAGTAACATAGAAACAGATTTTGTTGGCAGAAAAGGACCTTTAGGCTCATCCATTCTCCCTTTTTGTCCCAGCCTATTCCGTCACATCTGACCCGAGTTGGTCACTGGTGTTACTCCCTCCCCTGTTCCTCTACCTAATATGCCCCTTTGCCCATCCCACACCTTTCTCTAAATTAGACCCTCCACTTGCACCTTGTTCACTCCTGTGAGGTACTTGTAGGTTTCAGTCATGTCCCCTCTCACTCTCCTCTCTTCCAAGGAGTACTTGTTGAGTTTCTGCTGCCTTTCCATATGTGGCTTCTCATGCAGCCCCTGCCCTCCTCTATACTGCTTCTACTCTTTCATTGTCCTTGTGGAGGTGCAGCCTCCAGAACTGGACAAAGCACTCCCAGTGAGGCCCCACCAGTGAACGATACAGCAGCAGCACCACCTCCCTCCTCCTGTTAGAAATCCCTTTCCCAATGCACCCCAACATCCTTGTAACCTTTACAAGTGCTTTGTCACACTACCCAGCTACCCTGAGGTCATCAGATATGATGACCCCATGGTCTCTTTCTTGCTTGTTGACTGTAAGCTTCACTCCCCCCCCATCGTCTTCTACATGTCCCTGGGTTCCACAGCCCTAAGTGCATAATCTTACACTTTTTGGCATTGAAAACCAGCTGCCACCCCCTAGACCATTCCACTAGTTTCCTCAGATCCCTTTGCATTCTCTCCACCACTTTCTGAATCTCAACCTTGTTACAGATTTTTGTATCATCCACAAAGAGGCACACCTTACCCTCAAGTTTCTCCAAAATGTCACTTATGAAGACATTGAAGAGGACCAGTCCCAGCACCAAACCATGTGGCACCCCACTAGTCACTGTCCAGTCACCTGAGTGGCTGCCATTTACCACCATCATTTGCATTCAATCCCTTAACCAGTTTGATACCCAGCTTATCAGTTTCTCCTCCACCCCCAGGTTGCTTAGTTTCTTAACTAGCCTACTGTGCGGCACAGTGTCGAAAGCCTTACTGAAGTCCAGATAGGCCACTTCCACTTCTGTCTCTTGATCCACCACCCTGGTAGCCCCATCCACGAAATCCATGAGATTAGTTTGACATGACCTCCCTCCTGTGAAACCGTGCTGCCGGTGGTCCTGCAGCCATTTTGCTTCCAGTTGCTCCACGAGCCTCTCCTTCAGTAGTGTCTCCATTAACTTCCCCACCACTGATGTGAAACTGACTGGCCTTTAGTTGCTAGCATCCTCCCTACTGCTGCTTTTGTGCAGAGGGACAACATTGGCCCTCCTCCAATCCTCTGGAAGTTCCCCCCTCTCCAATCAGGTGCTAATAAGCGCTGCAGATGAGAAGAGATGGTAGAGCGATGCTTCCAGAAGTCGGACTAGAACGGGGAGAGGAAATCGGTGTAGGATAGAAAATTGGACAGTCTAGCTTATATAAGCTTCTCTTGCAGTTTAGCAAGGGAAGGGAAGAGGTAAACTGGCCAGATATTGGCTGGGCTAGAAGGGTTTCCCCCCTTTGTGGAGTGGATGAACTTTGGCCAATTTCCAGGACTGAGAAACAGCACTGAGAGAGAAGGAGAGGCTTAGTAGGTGAGTCTGTGGATGCGCTATGGTAGGTGCAGAGATTTGGAGTAGTTTAGGCACCTTTCCATCAGGACTAGATTTGCACATCTTAAGGGATTAAATGGCAGCTCTTAGGCAGGAAGGAGAGGGGACGATAATCCCCAGGGGACAAGGCGTCTCCCCCATTGTGGAATTGGAGGACTTTAGCCTGCTTCCAAATCAAAGAGACAGTTCTGAGCTAAAAGGAAAGGTGAGGAAGGAATCAATAGGAGCAGTGATAGCAAGAGCAGAGAGCTGGAGGAGTTTGGTATTCAAACCATCAGGATAGTGCTCCTTGGATGACTTGAGAGAGTGTAGTGCAGATAGAGTAGCCCCAGCAGAGATGGAGGAAGAAGTAAAATAGCTATGGCAAGTGAGGTGAGGATACAGGAGGAGTTTTTGAGATGGGAAGGGAGGTTGGTGTGGGGAGCAGGGCAGGGAACGTGGTAGGAGAAAAAGGGTACAGAAGGTGATGAAATTATTAAAGCACTAGTTATCTCAGAGTCAGAAATGGGATGAGGTCGCTGGCTGTATGGTGCCAAGGGAAGGTGTTCACTCAGTACACTGGTGATCCGGGTTTGCGTCTCGAGCCCGGGTGTCAGGAGCAGAGTCCAGCGGGGAGGGAGTTCAGAGCATCCCTTGGATGCTTCCCTCCCGGGGGAGTGGGGGGGACTTGGATTGCTGTCTGTCAGTCCCTGGGGTGGTTTGGGTTGGCGCTCTTGGCAGCATGAGGCCTTGACATGCCACCAAACACCCCCACACCAGGTTACTGCCCGACCGGCCTGCTGTGGGTGGAGGTGGGTAGGCAGGAAGAAAAGTGGACAATCTCCCTCAGCTGACCAAGATGACGGCCACCAATCCCATCACCATGGTAGCTCAGAATGGTCCTTGCTGACCCCACCATGCCCAGGAGGCATACTTAAATGCCTCCAGGTGTTTCTCCTTCCCCGGTAGGGCCCATTGGAAAGGGACCCACCTGACAAAGGGTTATGTTGGGCTACCTGGGTCACGGCACTGGTGGGGTGGCAAATGGCAATGGGGCATGTGTGGTGGTGGTGGGGCCTTGGTGGCCCAAAGGAGTGGCTGACTGGGGGTGGGGAGGAGTAAAAAAAAGAAAAGAAATGGGACAGCTTCCCTATTTGAGAATGGGGGTCAATCGATGACTGGGTTGGAGGGTCAAAAAATGAATGGATTACCTTCCAGAACTTATCCAGAGAGTTAAGGTTGTTCTGTAGGGTTGTGGAGAAGTAATGTAATTTGACCTCCATGTAGGCCTTAGTTCTTGCATTTTGGAGTTATGTATCTCATCAAGTCCTCAGGAGAGTCCAAAGTCTTGTGAAGAAACCAAGCAGAGTCTTGAGCTTTGAATAAGTCAATTAGCTCTGTAGAAATCCATGGGAGACGGAACCCAGAAATACAAGACCTTCTGAGATGGGCATGTCTGTGCCATATTACAATGAATTTAATTTAGAACTATGACTACATCATCTAGATCAGTGGATATAGAGAAAAGGGACCAGTCAGTGTTACAAAGATCATTGAGAAGGGAGAAGAGGTTGAGGGGCCTGAACAACCTAGTCCAGACAAACATTGGGGGACTTTAGGGTGGCAGATGACTTTATGGATACAGTAAACCATTGGATGGACGACAAAAGCATAAAGGAGGGAGCCTGCAGACAGAATGCAGAGGGCGTGAAAGGATAGAACCCAGTCAATAATGGAGTGGTTAGATGAGTGGAGGTTGAGAAAGGTGGGTTCTGTGATAAGCTGCATGAGGTTTAGAGAATCAGTTATATTGGTGGTATTTTTAGTTGGAGGAAGAGTCAATTTCCGTTTAGGTCCCCAAGAATCTGGAGCTCACCAGAGGCAGAGAGAGGAGAGAAAAATATATCAGAGAGGGGCTTGGTCTTGGCATGAGGGGAATAGCAGATGGCAGCAATGAAAATAGGAAAGGAAGATGGAAAGGAGAGCCCACCCAGGAGAAGATCATCAGAAGAGGGAACAGTAGCCTCCTGCCTATGGACCATATAAACAGAGATCTCAATGTCTGCCTCAACAGCCTGAGCCAATAGTATTTTGATTGATGCATGCGTCAGCCTATGGGGTGGCTCCATTTTTTTTACTGAACTGCCAGCATAGTTGCACTTGTATTTCCCCATAAACAGAACCACCATGCTCTCTAGTCAGCACTGAGCTGTGCCGCTCTGCTCTCACCTCACCACTGAGCCATCGGATGAGCTGTCAATTAGGGATGGGCCAGATCCCTACCCTCTAAACTGAGCCCCACAGAACTGCGATGACTCAGTCTATGAGAGACTCAAACCGAACACTGCTGGCTTGACTCAGATCTCGCCATGTAACTTTTTTTCCTCCCCAAAACTCCCTGCTTGCATGCTTGTTATGTGACATGCATGGTTGGTTGACGAGTTTAGTATCTGCATGCGATCCTGGAGTATACTCCAGTATGCACATGCATGAAACCGTGGTATATACAGGCTCATGCATGTTAGCTCAATGCCATTCTACATAGCGCCAGCAGCAGAGATGGGAGTGTGAGCTGAGCAGAGCAAAAGCAAAATCATCAGCTTTTGAATCGCGTGGATGGACTCAGGATGGTGGTGATTTTTAGAGTGAAGGGGAGGGGGACTTGGAGTGAGGATTACCGGAGGATGCTTCAGTTAAACAAAAATCTAGAGGGTCTGAGAGAGCTGGGTGGGTGTGGTGGGCAGCTGTGATGCTCGTGGGGCTCAAGGACTTGTCTTCAGCCAGGTCACTGGTCAGACGGTAGACCATTCCTCCAGAGCCAAAGTTAAAACTTAAAAAAATAAAACACATACACACCACAGGGGGGACTGGGTGGGTGATTGTGGGGTGGACTGGTGGTACAGGGCAAGCCTTAGCTTTTCTAGTCCTGCTGCCCTCCTGTTTTGCAGCTTAAGAGTGAAAGAAGAAGAAACAGAGACTGCAAATTCCACTCTGTGACTGTGTGTGTTGGGGGAATTAGTGACTTCACTATGATTGATGAAGGGGAACCAGTGGGAGGATTACACCAAGAGGACTCTACATTGGGAACTAAAAAAGAAAAGTGGGTCGGGGGGAGAACCGGGTGGGTGGTGGGCTGCTGGTGCACGTGGGGCTTCAACCAAGGATTCTTCAGGTTAGACCTATTCCTCCAGAGCAAAACTTAAAAATAAAAAAATGAAAAAAAAACAGGGAAACTGGGTGGGTGGGTGTTTGTGGGGTAGGCTGGTACAGGGTGGGCCTTAGCTCTCCTAGTCTTGCTGCCCTCCTGTTTTGCAGCTTAGAGTGAAGGAAAAGAACAAGAAAGCAAAGACTGCAAAGTCCACTTTGTGACTGTGTGTGTTGGGGAGATTGTTTGTAAATGACTTCATTGTGATTGAGGGAGGGGACTCAGAGGAGGATTGTGCCAGGAAGACGCCACGTTGGGAATTAAAAACAAAATGAAACAAAAGGGGTTCTGGGGAGAGCTGGGTGGGTGGGTGGTGGGCTGCTGGTGTACGTGGGCTTCAATCAAGGACTCTTCAGGTCAGACCATTGCTCCAGAGCAAAACAAACAAAAAAAAAAATAAAAACAAATAAAAGTACACACACACACACACACACACACACACACACACACACACCACGAGAAACTGGGTGGGTGGTTGTGGGGTGGGCTGGTACAGGGCAGGCATTTAGCTCTCCTGGTCCTGCTGCTCTCCTATTTTGTAGCTTAAATAGAAAAGAAGAGTGGAAGAAAATAACAAGAAAGCAAAGTCCACTCTCTGACTGTGTGTGTTTTTTTTTTTGGGGGGGGGGGGTTGTTATGACTTCATTATTACTACCGGGTGGGGGTTAGGCTTCTCAAGGGGCACTCAGAAGAGTCAGACCAAAACTTAAAAAAAACAAATCCAGAAAAAAAAGAAAGGGGGAAGCTGAGTGGGTGGTTTGGGTGGGCTGGTATAGGCCTGTCTCGTTAGCTCTTCTGCTGCTGTGTTTTCTTGCTTGGTAAAAACAAATAAATAAAAAGAAAGAACAGATTGACCCCAACAGAGTTAGAGAAGGAGAAATAAAACAGGACAGAAAAAACAGCAATAAAGCACGGTCAGCTAGTGAATGTGTGTGTGTACTCCAGCCTGGTACTCGCATGCTCTGCTCCTCAGTTCCATGAGCCAGTGTCATCCTGCAGCTGTGAATTATCTCCATTCTTGGGCACCTGCCACTGCTGCCAGACTAGTGCCTTCCCTGGCTAGTGGCTTGCCATAAGCCGTCTGGGCTAGCTAGTCCATGTTTCAATAGAAACAAAAAAATATTTTGATGCTGAATAGTGTAGTGCATTAATTCAAGGGTTTATTGTCATCTTGCTGTGAATTATCTCCATTCTCATGCACCCAGTGTCCATGCCAACTGGGTAGGAGCCTCGCCATAAGCCATCTGGGCTAGCCAGGGATACGGAGATGTCGTCATCTGATGAAGTAGCAGGGAGCAGGAGAGTTACCTGGTGTCTCAACACACTACCTACAACCACAAACCAATAGCAGGAGCAATTTGATGGTAATACAGCACTACACAAGTGATTGCAACATACAGAAGCATGTTGACCATAGTAGACGAAAATAATCAGTCATCAGTTACTAAATTGGGCCCCTTGGTGACTGTTGCTCTGCTGCTTGTGGTACAGGATCTGCTAGGGACACTTGTGATCCTGATCTTGCTGCTGCTTGACTACTTGTTACAGCTTAGCAGCTAGTGGCATGCTTTTTAAACTGCTTGCGCTAGCCACCCCTATTGATTGATACCGTTACCTGAAGAGTGTGTGTGTATATGTGTGTGTGTGTGTGTGTGTGTTAACTTTGTCTCATCTGGCATTGTTTGCGTTTCATTTGCTGGTTGTGGTACTGTAGCTGCTAGGGATACTTGTAATCCTGATTATTGCTGTTGCTTGGCTACTTGTCACAGCTTGACAGCTAGTGGTGTGCTTTTTAACTGCTTGAGCTGTTCAGTGTTTACATTGGAGTGGTCGGGGAGTGGGCCAACAAGAAGTAATAAGGACATGATGGGCACAAAGATGGACATGGGACCTGTTTCAAAAGAAAGAGTCCTCAGGGAACAGACGGCAATAAAAGTTGATAAGGCAATGGGACCAGATGGGATTCACCCCAGGATTCTAAAAGAGCTAAGGGAAGTGTTGGCAGAACCCCTGACTGCCCAGGTCAACCTGTCCTTGGAAACAGGGGAGGTTCCCAAGGAATGGAGGAGGGCTGATGTAGTCCCGCTATATGAAAGTATAAAAGTGGAACAAGGAGGAGGCAGGGAACAACAGACCTGTCAGCCTGACCTCAGTAGTTGGGAAAGTCATGGGAAAACTATTGAAGGAAAGAATAACGTAACACCTGGTTGCCAATGGTCTACAAGACTCAAGGAAGCATGGTTTTCCTGAAGAGAGTTCGTGTCAGACTAATCTCACTGAGTTTTTTGATTGGGCAACCAGGGAGGTGGATCAAGAGGGGGCAGTGAACGTGACCTACCTGGATTTCAGGAATAGAAACATAGAAACATAGACTTTGATGGCAGATTAGGACCGCTTGGCCCACCTAATCTGCCCATTTCCCTACCTACAGGATAAGCTGCAGATCCTAGTTAACCAACATCCTATTTCTTCCTACCCACCACAAGAATTGCCTTATGTCTGTCCCATGCATTCTTGAATTCTCCCACAGTTTTAGACATCACAACCTCCTCAGAAAGACAGTTCCATGCGTCCACCGCCCTCTTTGTGAAAAAATACTTCCTCACATTGACCCTGAGCCATCCCCCTCTATCTTCAAATTGTGCCCCCTTGTTCTTGCACATCTCTTTTTCTGAAAGATGCTACCCTCTTGGACTTTGTTGATTCCACTGAGGTACTTAAAAGGCCTTTGACATTGTTCTGCATTGAAGGATAATAAGAAAGCTGGGGAACATGGGAGTAGGGCAGAAGGTAGTGAACTGGATGAAAAGCTGGCTGCATAATAGGACCCAGAGGGTGGTGGTTAATGGCATTCACTCTGCAGGAGGTAAAGTGGCCAGTGGTGTACCACAGGAATCAGTGCTGGGCCCGGTCCTCTTCAATATCTTTTTCAGTGACATTGCAGCGGGTCTAGAAAGGAAGATCTGCCAATTCGCTAATGACAGTAAGAGCACAGTTGTTAGAGGTATTGGGGCAGACTAGGTGGGCTGAAGGCCCTTACATTCTGATAAATTCTATGTATCTATGTGAGCGAGCCACCCCAGCTGATCAAAACCCTTACCTTAATAGTGCATGTGTGTGTTTTAACTTTGACTCACCTGGTGTTGTTTGCATTTCATTTTACCAATTTTCTTGGTCATTCCCTATTTACAAACCATGGACAAAACTAAACAAACAATTGTAAGGAAACTGAATTGTTTAAAACAAAGGGCAACTGGAGGGGGCAGGATGCAACTAATAGGCCTTCCAGTCCCAAATGTGGCCCAGAACAATCCTCATTGCAAAACAACCGAGTAAGGGTCAGAGTCTATGAGCGAGATGACACGTGGCACATCCCCTTTCCCCAGCCCTACAAGTGATCCATTCCCAGTTGCCGGTGCTGGTACAGCAAGTCAAGGTAGTATCAAAAAGGAGAACCCATGGGCACTACTGCACCAGGCAAGAGGAGTATGGGGCATGGTAGGAAAGGCATTATTATTAAGAGAACCAAAGTAGTTGGTGGTGTCACCCGGAGAGGCACTGAAAGTATGAGTATTTACGCATTTAATGCACCACTGTCCCCATGTACCATAACCCTAACAGCAGTGGTAGCAACTTTGTGTCCGGTGGCCATGGGTCCGAGGCATCTGACTGACACTAGTGATGTAGTGTGGGAGAGAATTCAGAGAAATTCTGAAGCTGGGTCATCAGGTGGGATCAACCAAAAATGAGATGGGGACAAGGAATATCCTTCTGTCTTCCCTGCTGACCCTTATTTTAAAGAAGAAAAACAGTGATGATGACAGGACTCTTGATGTAAGCGCTGCTACTAGTGTGACAGAACAGCTACTTATGCCTGGAAGTAAAACTAAAAAGACCACCTTGTGGGTTTGGAATTACTATTGTATTGACTCCCAAAACATCTATCATGTAATATGCACAATTTGTAAAACTGGTGTCAGCAGGAGGAGACAGGAGAATCACCTTGGCACATCTATGCTGATAAGACACTTAAAGAGAATGCACCCAATGTATGCAAGATGTGATGCAGCTGTTGAGTGGTGAGACAGAGGATGACAGTGACCTAGACTGTTCTTTTTCTGTAACCAAAACAGGTGGCATTGCCAATTATTTTTCATCGCCCTTCAGCCGAAAAAGTCAAGCACATAATTCACCATCAGGCACTCTAGCATTTGACAGTTCCCCTCCATTTAATTTGGTGCGCTCATTTTGGAGCAGAGAAGGCCCCAAACTGAAACAGTTAACCATGCAAGAGTCATGTTGGAGAGAATGTAAATATGAACTCGATCATCCAGCTGCCCAAACAGGGCCATAGCAGAAATTATAGCACTAGATCTGCATCCCTTCTCTTTTGTTGAGTCTGTTGGTTTTAAGCAAGTAATGCAGATTGCAGTGCCATGATATCAAATATCATCCAGGAAATACTTTGCCACAAAAGCAGTACCAACATTTTATTGTGAATTGTTTGAGAAAGTGATGCAGGCATTGAAGCTGGCAGCAGTGCAACAAATCCATATTACAACCGACGTGTGAACTAGTGGCCAAACCGTAGACTAAATGACCGCCACTGGTCACTGGGCCTCCTCCCATGATTCCTCTGCCTCATCCTCTGTCTCAGACTCAGCCAGCACATTAATGAAGCAGGCTGCTTTGTGTATTACTAGTTCTGAGTGAAGAGATCATACTGCAGTGAACCTCTTGCAGGAGCTAAGAAGACACTTGGCTGAATGGCTCACACCTCATGGCCTTTCTCCAGGAGTTATTATATCCAATAACGGTGCTAACACTGTACATGCTGTGAAGGATGACAGGTATACACTCATGCCTTGTTTCGCTCACACCCTCAGTCTCCTAGTACATGATTTTCTCTGGGATGACAGAAGCATTCAGAATGCCCTTAGTGTTGCGTGCAAGATTCTGCCAAAGCATGCAAAATATTGCAGCAGCTGCAAAAGGAAAATAACCTTCCATAACATCAACTAAAGCAGGAGGTAGTTACCAGGTGGAATTTCACCTTTTATATGGTACAACGGCTCCTTGAGCAGCATAGAGCAGTGCATCAGTGCATGATGGATTACTCTGTAGGGAAAGGGGATGTATGTCTCAGTTCCAATCAGTGGAACCTGATGGCACAGTTGTGCCAGATTCTTCAGCCTTTTGAGGAAGCCACTACGGAAATGAATGCAGTCAATGCCAGTCTGAGTCTGGTTACCCACCGATATACAAGGAGTTGGTGGTGCGGTCTCAGGGAACAGGGAGGCTGTGCTGTAAAGGTGGCTAGCCTGGCAAACAATAATGTAGAAAAGGCACAGCACACGTGGACAGAGAAACTGCAGACTGTAATTGCAAGTGCAATAGTAAATTTATTGTGGCAAAGCCCAGACATGCACTCAGAGTCCCAGCGCCTCAACCCAAACAGGGTCTTTGTCAGGGTTCCGGGTCTGAATGTTAACAGACACACCTCATTTTAAACAATTGGTTTAAAGTGACATACATAATAAAGGAAAAACATTATATTGAATTTCATGTAAGGTACAAATTTGTTACAAAGAAAACACATCAAATTGATATAAAAACACACATGATTTTATATGATATGAGTGAGTTTTTTAGTCGCTGATCAATAACAGCGACTAAAAACTCTCCCAAACACAACACAGCAAGCAACATAAGAGCGACCATTGCAAAAAGTGACAATCACATAAAACTCTCGCAACCAGACATAAAAACAATCTTTTTATGCGGGGGGCTGTGCCATTGCACCCCCCCAACTTAAAGACTCTAAACTCTGGGGGGGGCGACTTAAAAAGATAATGGAAAACCTGACGACAAAAAAAATATATTTTTCCACACCGGGACACAAACCCAGTTTCTTAAACTCTGCAAGCAGTGGCTCTTGCCATTATACCAAACAGCCAGCTCAATGGGCCTAGGCCAAACAAAGCATCATATGCTCTTCGAGTGAGTGCAGCTTACTGCTACACTTGCTCTGCATTGCAGCTCTGCATTATTTCATACTCGTTCTTGTTCCGAGTGGTTTTATTGTCGCTCAAATTGAGATGCTCAATAAAACTTGCTCAGAGCACTGTACACTGCACATACTACAGACAGTATCAGTCTTATAAGGCATTCATTTTGTGATTAGTTCACATCATTTGCTTGATTATTTAAAGCGCTGTATGTATTTAGTGTGGTAAAGTTCAGAGCTGAATTAGAGATGGGAGGTCATGATCTTGTGCAATTTGTAAACATACAAAAGTTTTGTGTGGGTTGCAAACAGAGGAGCTCTAAACAAATTAATATAGCTTTAAAATAAGGCTGAAAGGGTCCACATGGGACCAGTAGAAAAGGATTCAAAACTGAAAAAAGGGGGGAGGGGTAGATATAACAAGCATTTGTCAATACTAAAGTTCGTCGTTTAGAATTGATGTGGGTACGCACCGACTGGCAGGACTACAGTTCCCAGCAGAAAGAAAACGTTATGCCACCAAGTTCACATTCCTGTTGAAATACAGTGAAGTGCATACTTATTTCCTCAATTCATGATCTGGCTTTGAAGAGTGATGATGTGTCTGTGGTTCAAAGAAGATGAGGGCACTGGAGTCCCACCATGTGTTGGTGGGGGGGGGGACGTTATGGTTAGAAACCCTAATGTCCCAGGCATTAGTTGGTATTTATACTACAAATTCTTAACATGGCCTTTCGTGATCCCCACCTCATGAAAGCATTTGGAACCTCTGCTAATGAATAGTGGCACTGTGATTTTGTTAATCTGTCCTGAACACTGATTTCTCACAGCCACCGCACCATTCTGCACCAGATGTGGGGCAGGATGTGAAAAACTACAGCTGTACCATTCATAGGGAGGTGTGAAGAGAAGACAGTGTTGAACATCTGGAGTGAAAATATTAAAAATGCTCTAATGTACGAGCATATGTGAAAACTGCACAATGCACTCTCGTAACAGTCATTTAGTGGAATAATTTCACTAAAATTTCAATATAGGCATTTAGTGACCTCTACTCATGAACACTGTCACTATGATTTTCTTACTCTGTCCTGAACGTTGATTTTCCACAGCGACCATGCCAATGTGTGCCAGATGTGTGAAAACACATTTCGGGCAGGATGTGAACAATGACAGCTGTATTGTTTATAAGGAGGTATGCAAAACTGACAATGCTGAAACTCTTGAGTGAAAATATTACAAATCCTCGACGTTACAAGTGTGCATGGAAACTACGCAATGCATGCTCATAAAATAGTAATTTTATGGACTTTTGTCACCAAATTTTCAACATAGGCATTTTTGGACCTCCGCTCATGAACAGTGTCACTGTGATTTTCTCACTCTGTCCCGAACACTGAGTTCCCACAGCGACCGCATTATTCTGTGCTGGAAGTGCAAAAACACATTTCAGCCAGAATGTGAAAAAAGACAACTGTACTATTCATAAGGAGGTATAAAAAATGTCAACATTGAAAATCTGGAGTGAAACTATTACAAATTTACGAAGTTACGTGTCTGCATGGAAACTGCGCAACGCACGCTCGTAACAGTCATTATATGGACTTTTGTCACCAAATTTTCAACATAGATATTTTGAGACCTCCGCTCATGAACAGTGTCACTGTGATTTTTGTAATCTGTCCCGAACACTGATTTCCCACAGCGACCATGGTATTCTGCGCCAGAAGTGCAAAAACACATTTCGGCCAGGATGTGAAAAATGACAGCTGTACTGTTTATAAAGAGATGTTAAAAAATGCTTATGTTGAAAATCTGGAGTGAAAATATTACAAATTCACGAAGTTACGTGTGTGCATGGAAACTGCGCAACGCACGCTCGTAACAGTCATTATATGGACTTTTGTCAACAAATTTTCAACATAGATACTTTGAGACCTCTGCTCATGAACAGTGTCACTGTGATTTTTGTAATCTGTCCCGAACACTGATTTCCCACAGCGACCGCGCTATTGTGCAACAGAAGTGCAAAAATGCATTTCAGCCAGGATGTTGAAAATGACAGCTATACTGTTCATGAGGAAGTGTAAAAAAATACCAGTGTTAAAATTCTGGAGTGAAAATATTACAAATTTGCGAAGTTACAAGCGTGCGTGAAAACTGCGCAGTGCACGCTCATAAAACAGTCATTTTTTGGAATTTTTTTTCACCAAATTTGCAACATAGGCTTTTGAGAACCCACCTCATTAACAGTGGCACTGTTATTTTGTTATTCCGGTCGAAAATTGATTCCGCGCAGTGACCCATAAATTCACCTTCGGGACCAATTAACAAACTCTGCCATTCATAGTGGGCTCTCAAAAGCCTGCGTTGCAAATGGTGAAAATAATCAAAAAATCCTGAGATATGCACCAAAGTTGAAAAAACTCTATTTATGCCATTATACAGCTTACTGGCAATTCTTCAGTTTGAGGTCGGCTTTGAAGAGTACATACATATTCCCAGTCCACCGGAGATCATTGCACTGGGCTCTGGAGGTAAGTATGGGTTGTGGCGTGTGGGGAGGTGGGTGCGCAGAGGGTGGGTGTGGGTTGGATGGCCACCAGACTCAACGAGGGACCGTTTTCTATTTTGCAGGTTTAAAAAAAAAACTTAACATGGCAGGAAGGTTTTCTTTTTTTACAGGGACATTTGGCACACTGGGGTAGGCTCCCAGCATGCCACCTGAGTGGTTGTGGGGAGGGGCTATGTGAGCGGAGGACTGGGCACTCTCATTGGCACACAACAAATTGGGGGGGAAACAAGAGCAGAGGGGGACTGGGCACCCCTCTGGGCATGCAACTATTTGGGGTTGGGGGCTGTGACGCTTGGCCAGCTGGTTATGATTGTTCTATGATATTTGTAATACAGAATGTGGTATGTGATTGTCTCACATGAGACATCCTGTGCTCCTGGGTGCCCCCCCCCCCCGGTTTTAGTGAAAATAACAGCATATATGTAACTGACCAGGAGATTCTGTAATGTAATTAACTTCCTTGAGAAGTTGCATTTTATAGGAAATATCTTTTTCCTGCTGAGGTCATATTATTTAATATATCTCCTGGCTGGAGATCATTGTTTGTATATTTTTTATATTCAACAAGGAGGAGCTAGATGATATCATAGAAGGGGTGTAGAAACACAGAGTTTTAAACTGTATACTGTGTTTGAACTTAGAGTCATATATTTTTGGACTCTTAAGAAACAAGATCTCTGATCTAACTTAGGCATTTAGAGGTAATACTTTTGCTAGAAAAGATCTAAATGTACTTTGGTAGGAGTTTGTCTGTAGCTTTCCTTGCTTTTCTTTATGTGATTGTATGCTCTTTGATATATTGTTCTGTGTTTACATTTTACATATTTTTATCCATTTTAGTAAATGTATTATTTGAAAGATACTGCCTGGGTCTTCCAAGTTCTTTCCTTTGCATGTGACGATTAGAGGATTAAGACTGACAAAACTGTTCAAAAGCTTGATGGTGTTACTAAACCGGGAACAGGTAAGAGTTTTAGCAGTGTCAGTGGCTCAGTAGGTAGCACACTTGCCTCTGAGGCTGGGAGATCAGAGGGCTGTGGGTTCAGTTCCCACATCTGGCACTTGGGTTAATGTCCCAGTACTGACCCTGTAATGCAGCATGAGAGGGGTGCCGTCTTTCGGATGAGACGTTAAACCGAGGTCCCATCTGCCTGGATTGGTGGTAGTTCAGGTGGATGTTAAAGATCCCATGGCACTTATTGAAAAGAGTAGGGGAATTTCCCTGGTGTCCTGGCCAAATTTCCCTCATTCATTTAAAAAAAAAAAAATACCACCAACAGCTTAATCTGGTTCAACGTCAGTTGGTATTCATCTGTTTCCCCCTCCCTGGGTCGTGCCTGAAAATAGGCAGGATTTGTCTAGTGCACTTACCCGGTCAACAAAAGCTAAATGAAAAAAAGAATATACCTAAGGTCTTTTACAGAGTTTTAAAGGTTAATTTTGGAAGGCTGGGTGCTCCGGCATAAGATTGTACCGCAATCCCCGAAGAGGGTACAAATCTGTGTCTGTACATTGGGTATGCTAGCATAAGGTTCATAGTTTGAATCCCCCCAGAATTTGAGACTAAAGGTGATTCAGACCCACAAGCAGACAGGAGGGTTACCCTGTCTGTTACCTGTTCACATTACTGGGCTCGGAGGTTGGCATTGTGGGAGCAGAGGGCCTGACCTGCTGAGTACATTTGTGACAGGGATATTATGCCAATGGGGTGGGCCCCCGTTGTCAAATTAACTGGGAGGGGCATGCTGACAGGGGATTGGGCACCCCTGTCGGTTTGTTTACAACTGCACACTATAAATTGTGGGGGTGGGAACATTATGCTGACGGGGAGTGGGCCCCTGTCGCCGGGAGACATTTTTGTCATGGGAGTAGGCTTCCCATCGGCAAACAAACCTGAGTGGGGCATGCCGACAGGGGATTGGGCACCCCCATAGTTGTTTTTTTTTTTTAACTGTGAGGGGGAAGTCCAGGGCTCAGTGCATTCACACTGATGTAAGCTACAGCAGTGTGAACGCGCAACTAGGAATGCAGTGCAGGAATGCAACTTCAAAGGACCGAGCTGCGCCACTATTGGTGTGGCTCCGTCCTTTGAAAAGTTGTCCTGCTCAGCCCGAACAGCTGAATGTGAGTCATCGCCAGCCTGCTGACTGATTCGCCTGCTGCTGACCTGCCCTTACAAATAAAGCTCTCCATTGGGCACACCCCTGTAAAGCACCTTATAGCAATGAGTTTATCTGCACCTGCGTGCCACGACAAACTCAAAAAGGACTGAAAACAAGTAATAATAAAAGTTACAATTATAACTTTAAATGGGGAGGTTGAAAAGGAGGGGAAAGGCAAATGACAGGAGAATAGGTACAAGATTCTTGGCTCATGTTAAATCCTTCCTGGGGGCAAACAAATATCACCACAACAATGACATGGTCCTTGATGAAGTCCATTACAATGACCCTCAAACTATTGCAAACTCTTTTAACAAGCTCTTTACTGACCTGTCAAAATACACGGCCTCTTTTCCATCAAATCAAAGCTTGCCACCCTCCTCTGGAACTAATGCGTCACAGCAGCACCAATCTTTCTATTTTAGGGGTATATCCAAGGTCCTAGTCCAAAAACATCTCAGCTCAATCTCTGACAACACCAGTGCTGGCTCTGACTGCCTTGAACCTAAACTGCTGAAGCTAGATGCTCCTCCCATTGCTGCTCCCCTTGCCAAAATCTGTACCATGTCTCTCTGTCATGGTCATGTCCCAGACATCTGGAAAATTGCCAATGTCACCCCTATTTTCAAGAAGGGGGACAGAAAGGACATTGGCAATTATAGTCCTATAGCCATTCTATCAGTGCTAAATAAGATCCTAGAGAAAACAGTGGCCACCCAGGTCATGGAGTATCTCTGTAAACACGATCTGTTATCGCCCACTCAGCATGACTTTCGAAAAGGGCATGGCACTTCTACTGCTCTGCTAACGCTCACAAGCAACATCCTGTCTGCAATGGATCAAGGACTAATGACTGGGGCAGTGTTCATAGACCTCTCAAAGGCATTTGATCTGGTGGATCACCCTCTCCTGCTTGCCTGCCTTTCATCCCTCGGTTTCTCTTCGCAACCCATCAAATGGTTCCACAGCTATCTAACCAACAGAAGCCAACGGGTAAAATTCAACTCTGCAGTATCTGACCCAGCTCCCATAAATGTGGGTGTTTCGCAGGGGTCCATCTTGGGGCCTCTTCTTTTCTCAGTCTTCATAAACAGCATATCCCACAACTCTCCATCATGCCAAACAATTCTATATGTTGATGATCTTGCACTATATACCTCATCAGTGGAAATTCAGGATTTAAACAGTTGCCTTACCTCTGCGTTTATCTCCATTCAAGACTGGATCCATAAACACAGGCTTATTCTAAACGTCAACAAAACACAGGGTATGCTGTTTGGGTCCTCAGCTAAACTCAGCTTAAACCGCAGCCTCTATGATGTTTCCTGTGCTGATGGCTCATCCCTCACGATAGTTACCTCTTTTAGGTATCTAGGTGTCCTGCTTGATGAAGCTCTCAGCTTTGATGAGTATATTATGGTCATGTGCAAGTCAGTAAACATGAAACTTGGCATCACCTACAGGACCAGTCGAATGCTTACTCCCTCAGCCAGGTTGGCCATAGCTATGGGCATCCTCCTTCCATCTCTGGCACACAGTGCAGTCACTTATTTAAATGCCTCAAAAAGCACCCTAGGAAAATGGGACACCACATACAATAACATTTGCTGCTATGCCTCGGCCTTCCCTAGACTAAAGCACCACTGCCTGCTACACACTGACCTAGAATTGCCCTCCCCATCAGCCATAGACATATTGCTTTTGGGTCTCTGCCCGACAACATCATTAGGTCAAACCTACCCTCCTCCCTGGCCTCTATGCTGGTGCCACAGTCCTCCTCCTATGTCCTTCGCTCAAATGAGCTTTCACTTCTTTGTACCCCTAGGTGCAGAACACAGAAACATAGAAACATAGAAACATAGACTTTGACAGCAGATAAGGACCGCTTGGCCCATCTAGTCTGCCCATTTCCCTACCTACAGTATAGGCCGCAGATCCTAGTTAACCAACAGCCTATTTCTTCCTACCCCCCACAAGAATTGCCTTATGTCTGTCCCATGCATTCTTGAATTCTCCCACAGTTTTAGACCCCACAACCTCCTCAGGAAGGCTGTTCCATGCATCTACTACCTCTCTGTGAAATAATACTTCCTCACATTGCCCCTGAACCGCCTCTCCTTCTATCTTTAAATTGCGTCCCTTGTTCTTGCAAGTCTCTTTTTCTGAAAGATGCTACCTCTGGACTTTGTTGATTCCACTGAGGTACTTAAAGTTTCTATCATGTCCCCCTCTCCTTCTTTCCTCAAGGTATACATATTAAGCTCCTTTAGTCTCTCCTCACGGCTTCTCTTGCAGACCCTGCACCATTTTAGTTGCCCTCCTCTAGACTACCTCTATCCTGTCTATGTCCTTGCGGAGATGGGGTCTCCAGAACTGGACACAGTACTCCAGATGGGGTCTCACCAACTGTCTGTACAGAGGGATAACAACTTCCTGTTTTCTGCTGCTGATGCCTCTCGCTATACATCCCAGTATACCCCCAGCCCTCCCTACTGCCTTCTCACATTGCTTGCTAACCTTAAGGTCATCTGATATGATTACCCCCAGGTCCCTTTCCTTTTTGTTGTTGTTACTACCTCCCCACCCATTGTGTATTCTTCCCCTGGGTTCTTGTTTCCCAGGTGCATTATTTTGCACTTCTTTGCATTGAATCCTAGCTGCCATACTTCTGACCATTCCTCCAACCTTGCCAAGTCCCTTTTCATCCTTTCCACGCCTCCTTGTGTATCAACCCTGTTGCAGATCTTTGTGTCATCTGCAAAAGGCATATTTCTCCTTCCAGTCCCTCTGCAACGTCACTGATGAAGACATTAAAAGGACTGGACCCAATACTGATCCTCAGGTACCCCACTAGTAACCCTTCTTCTTCAGAGTGGACTCCATTTACAATTACCTTCTGAGTCCTGTTGTGCAGCCAATGTTTTACCTAGGCTACCACCCTGGGACCCACTCCCAGGCTGGTTAATTTGACTATTAATCTTTGTGTGGCACTGTGTCAAATGCCTTGTTAAAGTCTAGGTAGGCCATGTCCACAGCCCTCCCTGGTCTACTACTTTGGTCACCCAGTCAAAGAAATCTATTAGATTCGTCTGACATGACCTTCCCTGTGAACCCATGCTGCCTTGGGTCCTGTGCTCCACTGGCCTCTAGGTACTCAACTATTCTTTCCTTCAGAAGTGACTCCATCACTTTCCCTACCACAGAGGTCAGACTGACAGGTCTGTAGTTTCCTGCCTCTAACAATCAAAATGGTCCATCCCAAAAATGTGCAGGTACTGTTAGAATAATTTAGTTTAAGTGACCCTGGTGATCCGACTCCACCAAGAAACTGTGCTCCAAAGGACATGGCTTCTGTGTTATCTGATTGATAAACACTCTTCTATTCAGTGGACTTTTTACTTAATACTGGTGAGGATGTGGACTTCTTGGACAATTGTGGCTAACCTGAATGTTGACTGCAGGGTCCCAGTTAAATTGTTAATAATGCCTTCATATACAAATACAATATTGCTATGCAGTTTCTTCTTTCTACTGTCACTATGGCAGTTCTGGTGTAACCCCTGGGTGGCACTATCCCAAGGGCTACTACCCCTGCCTACAAGACTAGCTGCAGGTTAAGGGGCCTGGGTACTGAAAACTTGTGCCTCCACCCAGAGGACAGGGTTGGTGGTAGTGTAGCTGACCTGGGTACAGCCTCCGGGACACTGTGACCCCCCTCTTTCCCCTCTAGTGGCCTAAACAATGAACAGAATACACAGGTACAATAGCCCTCAAACCACAAATATATCCCCACTTTGATTGCACTTACCACCAGGGCTGGTTCCACCTGTCTGACCTTGGAGACCCCCTGTAAAATAAGATTAGACACAGCCAGCAACAACAATACAGTGCTGTTAGTACAGAGATGCACTACAAACAGTTTAAGTGCAAAAAGAGTCAGATCGGATTTATTCAGGGGGATTGAACAAGGAAGGGGTGTAATAAGGTTGATTGGTCTAGCAGAAAGGAACCCTTGCTTTCTCTAGCATGGCACCAAAATACTGGAACTCCCTACCAGTTGAGGTTTGCTCTGCATCTACTCATGCTGTCTTTAAAAGATTGCATTATAACTGTCTCATCAATCGCACCTAATGTACTTGCTTTAACCCCGCTTAGATCACCCACTACCCCTCTTGCTATTTTGCATCTCCTAATCTAAAGATATTATCCACTTTGGCACTTATTTTGTTAGACTGTAACTGTTTGCAACTCCGCTACCGAAATATAAACTTGTGTATTTATACCTATGTGTATCTGAAACTGAATGTGCTCATTATGTGACTGTATTTGCTCATGAATTTTTGTGTACACTGCTTTACTCATCTGTATTTTTGCAATTTCCCTGATGCTACTTTGCCAATTTTTTGTATCACCAATCTGTATGTAAAATGTCTTATTCTTTGTAACCTCCCAGGTCGCACCTGAAAATAGTAACTCTGTGGCTACGGCACCTACCCGGTTAACAAAAACGAAATAAAATAAAAAAAAAATAAGATCACTCTCTTAAAATGATCAAGTCTACACACCAAAAACTAGTCTACAGTTTTTCTGTCTACGAGTGCTGTGCCTTTTCTACATTATCCTCCTGATATGCCTACTTTGAAAAAAAAAAACAGAATGCAGAAGGTAGAATTCCTGGAGGAAGGTACTGCGCCTTTGCTTGTAGAAAACCTGAGTATGTCCCTTGAAATTGACCCAAGAATAGAAATGATATTACAGTCTGAACATTATATTCTCACTACCATGTTAGACCCTTGATTTAAGGCTACCCTGGCTTCCTTCCTCCTTCCCCTCTGGCATCATAGACTTCAGCAAATATAAAGACCTAATCATTGAAAAAGTGTCAAATGAAATGGTGGATACTATGTCATCACAACAATCTCTTGAGCGTACAGACTCCCAGACCTCACTACTAGCAAGAGGTGCATCCACCGTGAAAGATTTAGATAAAGAAGAGGGCATTTGGTCAGAGCACAGTACTTGATCCAGAGTTTTCCAAGGACATACTTCTGCCAGTATTGTGAAAGACTATCTATAAGACCCTAGTAAACTATCTATACAGGATGACCCTCGGAAATATTGGCAGAATAAGAGAAAAATGTGGCCAGCATTGTACAAAATAAACATTTTTTTTTTACTTGAGTTGCCCTCCCACCAGTGTCTATGTGAAGAGAATCTTTAGCACAGTTGGTAGTGTTGCTTCTGACCTACACAACCATTTGTTACCTGAAAATGTTGACTACCTCACATTTCTGCAGGTCAGTCTTCATCTTTTCAGTGGATGCCCTTCTTCTATAAAACATCACACCAGCTGTAACAGTGATGAAGAGGAGCCAGTGTGCATTAATGATGAAGATTAATAGGCCATTGTGTCATGTGCGTGTTTAGCTGCTGATGATATATATTAGGTCACAAGGTAAAAATACTGCAGAAAATTACACCAATATCCTGAAGTGTGATTGAAAGAAAGGCACAACACACACAGCCACACCAATGCTACTCTTCTTTTTTAGTGCACTGATTTTAAGTCAAACATCTTGGGCCTGATTTTCTAAGGGCTGCTACATTGACACACTGTGCACTGATCCAAGGCTGCGGCAATCTTTGGGTGCATCAGGGACCCTGGGTACTATTCTAGAAAAAAAGGGGATCCTTGCACCAAAGTCCCAAAAATTGCCACAGTCTCAGTCTTGCATCAAACCTTTGGCACACCAGAGGGGTTTGATGGAGGATCCTGTTGTCAAGCCCCCACACCCCAGCGTGGCACAACCCTGGCCCAAAGTCAAGATGTTGGGGGGGGGATAGGCTGCCTGGTGCACAGCAGCTGGATCGGTGAGGGTGGCAGTGGTGGGTGGCAGAGGCATGACAGGCTGTGGGAGGGTACTCTGGTGGCACCAGGGTGGGTGTGCCCTGGACGGGAAACACAGCTGCAGACTGCAGCGGGTAGTATGCTGCCTTGAACCATGTCCAGGACCCCTGATGCCACCAGCCCTTGCCAGCTGCATGCATCATGCCACCACCCTAACAGTGGGTGACTGACCATGGCGGCACAAGATGAGGGGGTGAACATGGTGGGGAATGTACCCCAGGCAGACCCACCTGTCTTGATGCACAACCACAAGTACTGGAAGAGTGATGGCAGGTGGGATGGACATCACAAGCGGCAGATGCCATCCCAAGATCTGGCAGCCAGCATGCTGGTGCACATGAATGCTGTGGATCAGCTGTCATGGGTGGCAGCATTGGGGTCCAGGACATGATCAGTGGCAGCCTACTGCCCATGGTCACTCTGTGGCTGTGTGTCACTGTTCAGGGTACACCTGCCCTGGTGTCACAAGTGTTCCCTGCCACACCCCACCATGCCCATTCTGCCCATCAGTGGCACCGCCGCCAGTCCTGTTACACTGTGCCACACAGCCTGTCCCCCCCAATGCAGCTTATGCCAGCCATCCAATGGCTGGCTTACCTCAGCGCCACATTACTTCCATGGCAGGGCAGGGCAGGGCTTCCAAAATCCCAAATGAGGGGATGCTGCAGCCCTACTGTGGCACAATCCCCCTTGTGATCTGATGCACCAGCACCTCTGGTGCAAGGATGTCACAGTGCGGCTTTGGCACATGGCATCCTGATTTTGATGCAGCCTACGTTCAAAAATCAGGATAGCCACAAACTTTGGCACAAAGTGCCACTTGTGTCAAATCCTTTTGATGCAGGCACCTTGCACCACATTTTGGGCATTTAAAATCGAGCCTCTTCTCTTCTATTGTTTTTTTTTTTAAACTTTCTTTATCCTTTTTCATTTATAACACAAACAAAGACAAAACCATATTTACATTTGGCTTCAGATACGGTTAATAAAATCAGGTAAAAGTCATTATCCCCTTCTCTTCTGTCGTATGTGTGTGGGGAAGAAGGAGCATCCTCTATCAAAATGCATCTGGTATGAAACTGTAATATCAAGTAGAGGGACTTGGATGCTGGTAGAGACACCCAAGCCACCTATAATACAGCTAAAATTAAGGCCAATATAAAATCATGTAGAAGGCAAGCAGATGCATCTAGTATACCTTTACTTTTCAGTATTAAATTAGTACTGTATAATAAGGGTATACTATAGGCATCTGCGCACATTTTACACAACAATACATATAGGGCTAGGTTGGTTATCTGGCTAAGGTTTATATGTTTTGCCTTTGTCTTGCACACTGAAGGCAAATCATACACATTACGTAACTTAAGAGCGAAGAAGAAGACAAACTGTCATTTGGCATTTTATCTGCACTAAATTAATTCTTTCATTTAGTGACAGTGCAATTAAAAATGTCGAATGTCAGTTTGTCTTCTTCTTCAATCTTACAATATGTGCAAATTTGTAAATGGCAAATATCAATTTTTCTTTTTCTTCTATCTTAAATTACGTGCAATTATAAATACCAAATGTCAGTTCTTCTTCAATCTTAAATTACATGCATGTGGGCTGGACCATCGGTGCAGCAGTTGGATTTCCGCTTGTGATGCCGGTGACCTGGGTTTGGGACGGATCCGTGTCGCTGGAGGGCTGGCCAGGGGGAGAAGGATGGGGCATCCCGAGGACTGCTCTCCTTCTCTGGGGGGAGAGTGGGGAGTGTGTCTGGTGCTCGATGGACCCCTGGTAGAGGCTGGGGGTTGCACAGCAATCAGTGCCTAGCACGTTCAGGGAGTGGGGCAGATGCAGAACATCATTGCGTGTCCCCACCCCCAGAAAACCAGGAAAAACAGCAGCTGCCGGACGCCCTAGGTGAAGCCTGTCACAGTTTCAATTAGCACCCCAGGCCATCCTTCTGACCTATACTGTTGTCTGCAGTGCTGGGGAATTCCGGTGCTGCAACTCCACCCTGGGGGGTAATCCAGGGGTATCAGAGGGTCACGGCCATTGTGGGGGGTGGAAGCCTGTGGTCTGTGACTGGGTAGAGATTCTGGGCGGCTGGCAGCAGGGGAGTAAAGAAAGAAAACCAAAAAAATACATGCATATGTTTATGATTTCCCCTCCACGTTGTGCAAGACAAAGGCAAAACATAAACCCTAGCTAACTGACCAGCCAAGCCATATATGCGTTGTTGCGGAAAATTCATATTTACATTTTTCATAGTTGTCTGACTAAACATTTTTACCAAATGCAAACATAAACAATCCACTTGCAAAAGTTTCATTTATCTTTTATCATGAAAAACTGTATTTACTTTCAGCAAAATAACACCATATAGTATACAGCCAGAGCAAGCTATACAGAATCCATTATAAAAGCAAGAATATGGATAATGATAACCAACAGTACAGATTCCTTACAGAACCAGTGCGATACCCTTGAATCAGAAGTATTCCAAAGTGGCTTGCCAAACACATAATCTGCAATGAGCCAGTGTGGCTACTAACTCTTGCAAAAGTTTTAGAGACATTTTTGTAACTATGTACTGTAGTTGTTGTCTGAGCCTGGCTAAAACATCTAACCCAATTCCATGAACTCTTCTTTATTCTCTTGTATTGGTGAATGGAAACACACGTTAGACTCTATCGATAATGTTAGAAATGTAAAACTATCTGAGGCATTTGCTTACCTTGCTACATTTTTTAATTGGTCATAAATTTACATTGACATCGTAAGGGTGGCTGGGCAGGTTCCAAATATGCACTTTCATTCTGCACATTAGCATTTGATTGTTTCCCATGCAGGTTGGTCAGAAACTAACACTTCTTAAACAGCAGGATGCAGTGCATCTCAGGCAGTGGATCCCCTTTTAATACTACTACCACCTCATTGACATTTTCTGGTGTCTTTCCCTTGAAAACCCTTTTTCCCTTCAATTATACTTAATAGGCCGAAACTGACAAATCCCCATCCAAATCCCAACTCGGCCTGGAACTGGCAAATCCACACCCAAATCCAAATCCACCCCGACTTTGCTCATCCCTGCCAATCTGCCATCATTCCAGTCCCTGCTGCCATCTGCCAAACCTCAAATTAGGCTGTGGTGCAGTGTTTGCCAATAAAGTAAGTAAACATTAGTGCCGTAGTGCCATTTCACAGTGTCTTACCTTAGCTACCGCATTGGGCTCAAACGCTACAGTGCTTCATGACGACCATGCATCTGTTCACAGCACTAATAACGGTGCCAACCACACTTACTGTACCGCCTAAAACAAATAAAAATGTACTGGTGTTCAAACTAGACTTTGCAACCTCAGCAACACTGTTTTTATTTTTTTTGGGGGGGGGTGGAGAAGCGCACCACTTACAGTGTACTGGCTGCAGAAACAAAAACAGAAAAAACAGCGCCCACTACCACCAGTTCTTGCACTGGAGGGACTACTTTACAGAAAACGCTGTTTTTTTGTTTTTTTTTTAAATTCCTTTCTGTTTCATTTTCAGTTTTTACGTGTTTAAAATTTGTATCTGTTGTGCAGTCAAATCCCATTTCCTAAGCACAATAATACTCTTCAGCGTGTGTGTGTGTGCGTGTGTGTAGGGGATATAATGGACCTTCCAGGGGCTATAAGGCAATCTACCTGTGGTGCTGGGCCTCATCACACCCCTAGGCAGTTCGGTATAGCCCAATACTGCCCACCCCATCAGGTATTGTTGCTTGCATAATGTTTACTCAAGCTACTGTCTCCTTCCTTGACTGTGTAGGTTTACCAAGTTTTTCAAATCCAGAATCTTGAAGGAGTTGCCCAGAAATATTGCTGGTCATATCCATAATTTCATTTTGTACAAAGTGCTCTCTCTGTACCTATCTGTAGGCTTAGGTAAAGATATCACCATCTAACCTATAAAAGTCTGAATAAATAGAAACTGCACAATTCAAAGGGAAGACAGCATAAATAAAAGGGTTAAACCTGAATGATAAGAATAAACACTCTATGTAAAAACACTTGGTACGGTGACATACACAGTTACACGTACCCTATATTAGAGAGCAACATAGGCGATATATACAAATTGCCTTGAAGGGATTTAATGACATTGTTGATTCCTGCTTCATAATTTTCTGGGCCCTCATTTCTTCATCGAAGTGTGACATAAACTCTACGCAGGTAGCATACTGTACACAAACAGCATCAGCTCAAATGCGTTTGCCCCGGTCCACACAACAGTGAGAAAAAAAAATAGCAGCACAATCTGTCGAGAGGCCATGCCGCTGCCAGATTTCTTCCTGATTGACTCTGAGAGGGAGCAGCTTGTGATGTCCTTTGCAGATGGATTGGCAGTGCAGGCACTGCCCTGGAATAATTGAGACTGACATCAACAGTGTGGGGGGACATCATTCACATTAAAAAACGGAATTGTTTGTTTTCTCCGAGGAAAGACGCCCATAATTGTTTTCACGTTGAGTGCATTGCTCAGCTCAGCATGCTGTCTGTCTCTTCACAGAAGTAGTTCCCAAGTTATCACCAGTAACTCTGCTTGTTATTGGGCCAAACACTTCTCTAGCAGCTGGCAAGAATATTTCAAGACTCTTCACTGCTAACCTGTTTTCCTTAGGTTTTTGTATGACCCTGGCAATCTACAGTCTTATCTAGCTACATGACCTAATGAAATATGTACCTAATTAATAGAAATTACACCAGAATTTCCCTGCCAGAAATGTTTTTGAAATATAGATATTTGAGTAAAATGTTTGTTAATTTCAAACAGATTTTACTTGTTCAATGAACATTAGAGAATTGCAAAACTACCAATCATGAAGCTGGCCCTACAACTGCCAGCAGCCACCACTGTGCTACTGGGTTTGATGGGAAGGTGAGGCAGTACCACATCCTGCAGCTCTCCCTTTACAGCATGAAAACAAGTACTTAAATGGGAATTGCTGCATGGACATAGGGAACGCATACCTCTCAAATGCTGTGAATTTTGCATAGCGCTGTGAATTTGACACTCATATTTACTTGTGCTCCTCAAAGGTTTACCGAAGTTTCCTTTAATAAGGAGCCATTTCTGGACACACAAACTATTAAAACATTGAGCTACAGTAACTTGATAGAAACATTCCTTAACAGTATATATATGGGGCCCACTATTCTTAGACACATTTTTCTTTAAAATAAAAAAGTGCGACACATTCTGGCTATTTGTTCTGAATTTTGAAGGCCAGTGCTATGTATTTTTAATGTTGAGAGGTTGAGAATCATGAGGGATGGGACTGTAATTAACTTGAGTTTCTTCTGTGATATCCTGAATTATATCATGGAAGAACCCAGAAAGAATTACAACACCAATTTTGCATGTGTACTGCCCCATAGTTAGAGTCACCCAGAGCCCTCCAGAAAATGGGGCATGTGTGTGCTCCGGGAGTACAGCTTGGGCAGTAAGCCAGTAGCACATTGCCCAGAATTAATTGTATTTTAATTCTCCATCCCAGTGAAGAAATGCAGCACTGTTCTATTTCCGCCCCCTGTCCAGCCAGCAGCTACAAAATGAAAAAAAGAACTCATGCCATGTACTGGGTTCCTTTACTTGTGATTCTCCAGTGCATGTGCCCTCTGTTCACCAACTTTCTGAGCTGGCTCATGCGGGCTCATGGAGGGCATTCTAAATTAGAACCTGGAGCCTGGGAGTTGCAATATTTGAAGAAGGGTTAGAAGCAGCAGACTGACCAGCCAGAGCTGGGGTTACATAAAAACAAAATTTATCAGCAAATAAGGACTGCCTAGCCCACCCTGTCCACCCATTTTCCCCCTACTTATACGGTCTCCGCGGACACTACCTGACCTCTTGCTACCACTGTTTAAGAGTTCCTTGTGCCTATTCTATTCATGCATGAAGTCCACCACTGTTTTCACCCACTGCCTCCACTGGAAAACTGTTTCAGGCATCCACCACCCTTTCAGGTAGAACGAAGTGCTTCCTCACAGCCCTCCTAAATGTTCTCCTTCTAGCTTTATTGCATGTTCCCTTCTTCTCGTGCAGCTTCTCTGAAAAATACTCCCTTCCTGCACCTTGTTCAACTGCTTGAGATATTTATATGTATGTGTCATGTCCCTCTTCCTCTTCCTCCTCTCTTCCAGGGTGTACATATTGAGATTCCTTAGTTTCTCTTCATAGGGCTTCTGGTACCGTCTCTGCACCGTTTTAGTTGCCCTGTGCAGCCACTGCACCATTTTCGTTACCCTCGTCTAGACCACTTCCACCCTGTCTATGTTTTTCTTGAGATGTAGTCTCCAAAACTGAATACAACACTCCGGGTGGGGTCTCATCAACGATTTGTACAGTGGTAACGCCACCTTCTTCCTTCTGCTGGTCATACCCCTCCCTATGCATCTCAGCATCCCACTGGCTATACCTACTGCAGTATTGCACTGCCTTGCCACCTTGAGGTAATCAGATATGATTATTCCCAGGTCTCTTTCCTGTTTGGTGACTG
Source organism: Neoceratodus forsteri (assembly GCA_016271365.2). Lineage (NCBI taxonomy): Eukaryota > Metazoa > Chordata > Ceratodontiformes > Ceratodontidae > Neoceratodus > Neoceratodus forsteri. The sequence continues at coordinate 435,907,992 of CM057450.1, read as the reverse complement.
TCAGTACCTCTTCCTCCATATTATAATCTACCTCTTGGTTTCTGTGCCCTAGGTGCATGATTTTCCATTTTTTCACATTGAAACCCAGTTGCCATACTTTTGACCACTCCCTGAGTTCTCTCAGATCTCTACATATTGTTTCTACCCTCTCTGGGGTATCCACCATGTTGCAGATTTTGGTGTCATCTGTAAAGAGGCATACCTTCCCTTCCAGCTCTTTTGAAATGTCACTTATGAAGACATTAAAGAGGATTGGACTCAGTACTGAGCCATGAGGTACCCTGCTGGTCATGCCCCTTCTCCTGAGTGAGTTCTGTTTACCACCACCCTCTGTCATTTATCCATCAACCAATTTCATACCCAATTTACCACCTTGGAACCCACCCCCAAACTGCCCAGTTTCCTTAAGAGCCTCCTATGTGGTACGGTGTTGAAGGCCTTGCTGAAGTCTAAGTCAGCCATGTCCACCCCACCCTGATCTATTTCCCTGTCCACCTAGTTGAAGTAATCCACCAGGTTTGTCTGACATACCCCCCCACCCGTGAATCCACTGCTTCAGGTCTTGTAACCTACTGGATTCAAGGTAATCCTTTCCTTCCAAAATGACACTGTTAACTTCTCCACCACTGACGTTAGACTGAATGGCCTATAGTTGCCAGCCTGCTACTTCCTGCTACCACTTTTGTGAAGCGGGACTACATCTTCCCTCCTCCAGTCCTCTGAAACCACTCCTGTTTACAGTGAGATGTTGAATAGGGCTGTCAGAGGTGCAGCCAGTACCTCCCTGAGCTCCTTCAGCATCCTTGGTGTACCCTGTCAGGCCCTATAGCTTTGTCCTCTTTCAGATTTGCAAGTCCTTTAAGGACTCTTTCTCTTCTGTAAAGAGACCACATGTATCCACCTCCCTCCCACAATGTTCCTGCTGCCCTATGTGACTCATCCCCTTCCACTGTGAAGACTTGAGCATAAGTATCCATTTAGGGTATCTGCTTTTTCCTGATCCTCCTCTGCACTGTCCCCCCCATCCACCCTTCTTAACTTCACAATTCCTCCCCTTGTCTTTCTCTTCTCACTTATATACCTAAAAAAGGTTGTCTCCTTTAGTTACCCCTTTGACTATCTTTTCCACAGTTTGCACCTTTGCACATCTCATGGCTTTCCCTGCTTCTGTCTGTTTCTCCTGGTACACCTCCCTCTCCTCCTCCCTCTGCATCCCTTTGTACCTGCTGAATGCAACCCTTTTAGCCTTAACCTTTTCAGTCACTTCTACCATAGCAGTCTCTTTTTCCTCCTGCTTTTGTTCACTTTTGTGCAGAAGTTTGTGTCTTTCATTATGTCTTCCCATTGTTGCTCCACCCCTCCCAGGCCATTCCCCCCTCCCTATAAGTTGTCTCTGAAGCATTCACTAATTTTTCTAAAAATCTGCCCTCCTGAAGTCCAGAACCCTCATCCTTGTGTGGCTCACCTCCACTGGCATCCTTATGTTGAACCACACTGTACAGTGGTCACTGGTTCACAGGTGATCTCCTGCCTTGACTTCTGCAACACTGTCCCTGTTTGTGAGCACCAGATTCAGTATTGCCACTGGCTAGTTGCCTGATAAATGCCCACTGCAGGGGTTCTAGGATGTCCCTGTTTCTAGCTGAGGCCACAGCTAGGAGGCTCCAGTCTACATCCAGCAGATTGAAGTCCTCCATCAGCAGCACCCCCCCTTTTACTGCCGGTGCACTGATGGCTTCCCCCAGAGTCTTATCCTATTTATCCCCCTGCGTTGGGAGTTTGTATATCATCCCAGTATGAACAGTGGCTCCGGCTCTTGTCTCCAAGGATGACCCACAGTACCTTCAACCCCTCCTTTTCCCAGGCTTCCTTGTGTTTCTGTTGCTTTGATACCTCCCTTATGTACAGCACCGCCCCTTCTCCCTTCCTCCCCACCCTATCCATCCCGAACTGAGGGTAGCCTGGTATGGCCATGTCCTGTCATGGCTGCCTATGCAACATGACTCAGTAATGACCACAATATCCAGGTCTGCCTCTGCCATGATTGGCTCTTGGTCTGGAATTTTATTTCCAAGACTCCTTGCATTTGCACACATAGCCTCTCACACCTTGTTCCTACTCTGCCTGCAACCCCCTTCCTTCCCTTCCCCTTTCCTTTTTACTACTCTGTTTCCCATCCCCCTTGTCCTCTACTATGCTGCTGTTTTCTTTATCATGCTCCTTGGGGGGACTCTTCTCCCCTCGGGTCCCTTCCTTCTCACTGCTGCAGACTGTGTGTTGGGGGAGAGTAATTTATACCTCCCTTTTTTTTTTCCACCAAAGTAACATTTAAACCATCCAGTGAAGACTGTGGTTCCCCTCCCAGATGGATGTAGGCCATCACCTCTGTATAGGCCTGTATCCTTCTAGATTGGTCCCCAGTCCCCAATGTAATCAAAACCTTCTTCTCTAGACCTTTCCTTAAACCACCAGATGAAGTTCCTATTCTGGAGGGAGGGAGGGAGGCTCTTTGGAGCACGAACAATATGGTCGCTTTTGATTGAAGCTCTGCATACTTTGATTTAACCAATAGTTTTTAAGCAACAAAATGAGGGGACTAAGAGCAAATCCCTCTAACCATGAAGTCTGCCCCAGGCAGAGCTGCTGCCGCTGAGGAGGATACTGAAGAACACTCCAGAGTCTTCATCTGATTCATACTGTCTCTGGGCTTGCAGGCAAGTTTGACTCATTAGCACACAAAGTAAACAATTTGGAGACAGACTTGTCCACATTAAACAGAGATCGTGGACTCCAGAAAATGCTCCAAAGCAGCCCTGGGAGCTACAGCAAATCTGGTGCAGGATGCCTAGCATCTAAGATCCAGTTTTGAATCCCTGGAGAACCAGGCAATGTCATTAAACATTCATGTGGTTTTCATGTCAGAATGGAGTGAGGAAGACACTTATGGTTCTTCCTCAAATAATGGTTGGAGGAGCAGCTTGGAGCCCCCATCATCCAGTGACCACCCAGCATCCAGAAGGCCTAAAGAGTGGCAGCCAGAGGTACACCAGATAATCCTGAAGCCACACGGGCAATTGCGATGGGGCTCACCAGAGTGGGATCCAGAGATATGGTACTGGCATTGGCATGGATGAAGAAAACCTTACAGTACGATGGACAGCAGGTTCTCTTTAGCCTGAAATCAGTTACACTACATTTATGAAAAAGAAGAAGTTCAACCGGGGTTCAGGCAATCCTCAGAGAAGCACATATTTCCTATGGAATGGTCTTTTCTGTGCCCCTCCGCACAGCACAGCAAGGAAATGTTTTTATTTTCACCGACCCAGCTGAAGCACTGAAATGGGCACAATGCCATGCCACCACCTCCACGACATGAAGCGGCGCTCAGCGCGGAATCAGAGGAGGACGAGGACATGGAGCCTTGACATTTAAAAAGCAATGTTTGCCACGGCAGAATATTGGCTGGACTCTAGACTGCCTCTTAAATGTTGTGGTTACAAATTAGTGTTGTATCACTTTGCTCTCCAAAGAGATTTGGGCAGACTATGATGAGCAGACTGTTGGCGGCCTACCCCCACATGGGTTGCGCAGTTTTATACTCCCCATCAGCAGGTTATGGTGGTGGATACTCCCCGAATGAACAAAGTTATTCATGTTTGGGGTTGTTCACAAGTCTCAAGATGTTACCGTTGGTTGTTCGTTCTGATATGCTGATTATATCCAGTTTGTTAAGACTTGATTACTGTACCTTTCTATTTTTAAGATGTCCTATACTGCATTAGATTGACAGAGCTGAAATTAAAATGGATATTTTTCCCTCGTGGCAACCAGTTTTGATACAGCATGTTTTCTCTGATCTTCAATTGCAGGAATTAGAGACCTTGACTGTCCTACTGTATTTCAGTCCCATGAACTAAATACATGCTGCTCCTGGAGTCTCTTACACAGCAATTCAGACATTTTATTATGCTATTCTGAAAGACTTACACTTTTTCTTTTCCCTTTCCAGACATATCTTATAGATATAGCACATTCTATGTACTGCGTGTATTAAGAGGAGTGGCACCCTTAGTGTATTGATCATTCTTTTTTTTTATCCTTATGTGCTATGTCAGGGAATGTGTTACTGTATGTTAGTTTATAAAACTAATAAACATATAGTAAAAAAAAAACCACAAGCACCTGTTGCGGAGTACTCTATCTTCTCCCTGATTGTAGACAGATAGCACCTCAGAGAAAGCCACCGTTTGTGCTACCTGCCTAAGACCCCTCCCCAGTTACCTGAACTCCCCCTGCACAATCTGCACCTGATGCCTAGCTAGGTTATTAGTCCCCAGGTGGACAGTGACATCCTTTCCTGTTCCCAAATCTACCCCCTAGCAATTAAGTACCCCACCAGAAGTTGCTTCTTCCACATTAAGACCTCCCCTATGCAGAACATCCACATCCTCCCTTGCCACTAGTATGGGTGCCTCCTCCTGGCAATCCCATCTTGCCAGAGCAGTGAAGGAATTTTGCAGAAGCACAGGCTGACAAATGTACCACTGACCTGCCACCCCCACCCTCCCTGAGCCCACCACAACCCAGTTGTCCCTCTTCCTCCTAGGCAACATCTGTGGCAATGGTGGTAGACTTGGTGGCCCCTGGGTGGGGAAAGGGGTCTTCTGAATCCTAGCCAACTTGGCTCAGAGACCAGAGACCTCCTCCCTCAACCCAGAGAGGTGTGTGCAGATGGGGTAGCACCACAGTCTCCAGAATGTCTTCCGGAAAACTGCAGCTCCGCACCCATTACACTGAACGACTGCCAAAACGTCCCTTTGGAACTTCCTCAATGGGGCTTCCACCTGTCCTTGTGGAATCGTGTAGCTGCCTCCCCCGGGTGCCTGTCCCTCCCCCACCCCTTGGGTTTCGGCCTCAACCATTCCCCACCCCCCGCACTTAATTGCTGTCATGGCTACCCTACTCCCCACCTCAAGCAGTTCTTGATCCTTACCACTCCCTCCGGTCTGCACGCTCCCTCCCCCCCCATGCTGCCTGGGACCCCCCCCCTTCTTGCTCCCTTCTTCGGGGCTCCTGTAGGTCCCTTCGCTATCCCCCGACCTCTCTACTAGGGCCTGCTACTGGGACGGGGCAGTACTCCCCTGCTGCTCGTGTTGCCGAGGTGGTCTTCCAGGGTGGGCTCCTCACCTTCTTTCACCTTGCCCTCTGCAAAATCTTGCCCCCACTGCTCTTCCCGACCACCTCGGGAGCTGCAGATTTCTCACCCTCCCTCCCTCTTACCCTCCTCTTACTCCCTCCCTCTTACCCCTGTACTTGCTGCTCTCCACACCCTACCACAATTTGTGAACTTATGTATTAATGAGCCTGTAGTTGTATTCTCGCTTGTTGCTCTGACCATGTACTTTTGTCTTCATTTGCTGTTTACCCTGGCCCCACCTGTGTGTGGGTGTGAATGTTCTATTGTCCATTCATTGTCCTGGGTACTGTTTTCCACTATCGTCCACTTGTAGTTGTGGGCCTGTATGCTACCCTGTATTTGTACCTTGTTTCTCTGTACTATAACCTCCCGGGTCGCTCCTGAAAATAGGCACTCGTTGTCTAGTGTGCTTACCTGGTTAACAAAAACAAACAAACAAATAAATAAATAAATAATTCTCTACTGACTGTGCCTTTCTCCTATTTCCCCCCTTCCTATTGCTTTAGTCTTTTTCTGCCTATATCTTCTACTGGTAATTACTTTGTCACCCTACTCTAGATAGAGTGTTTCTTGTTTCCCTCTTTTTCTTTTGTTTTATCCCTTACTTGTTTTGTATCACTCCCCTTGTACCCCTCTGCCTTCCTTCTGCTTAAGCTTCCCTTATGTGCCCTAATTTAACAGTTTTATGTACCCCTACCCTAGACAGGGTGTATCTCCTTTTCCCAGCAACTGGTATTTATTGCTTGTAAGGACTGATCTTCCTAGAATCAATCTTCACCATTCATTCACACTATTGGGTCTGTGCCAGAGGCACTAGGACCCCGTGGGGTTAAAAGCTTTCCTATCTTAGAGCTAGGGGGCTGATGTCAGTCACAGTGCCACTCATGAAGCAGATGTATGATGTGGCACTTGTACTGGCAAGTAACTGATGCTGGCCCCCTCCCTACCTCAGTTCTGCTTTTCCCATCATCAAGGCAACATCAAGGGACTGCCGTCGGAAGCAACTTGTCTGCAGCCTGCATCACTGCCTCAGTTCTCATCTGCTCAATGCCGTATTCAGTCCAGTTTGTTTTATTTTGACCCCTGATGTTTACAGTACCAAGTCTCTTTGCTTTCTGTCCTCATTTTCCTTTTTTTTCCGTTGTTGTCATGGCTGATTCCCAGGCACTCAAGAAAAAGAATTCATCTAAGAAAAGAACAGATGAATCGGAAGAATAGCATAGTAAAATGCCTCGGTGCTCCTGTGGGGGCCATATTTCCATCCAGGATAGGCATGATGAGTGCGTGGCCTGCCTTGGACCTAGTCAAGATATGGATTGGTGCGACACCTGCTTCTCAAAGGATTACCATACACTAGAAATCCATGCGATGAGGTGGGGTTGCAAGCTCCCTACCTTCAGAGGCAGATGGCTGACACAGGGCTCCAAGGTAAGGTCTCCTGGCTCTTCTCCCAAGCCTCTTCCCAGCACTATGTGTACTGAGGGAGATCTGAGCCAGGGGAGGGCCTGTGGGAGGGGTCAGGTGGACAGCCGGTCTCTCCTGGGGACTGTCTGAGCACCCCTCTTAGTCTGTAGCCCCTTTGGGGCCATGGATACCCCCAGTGGTGTGGCTGGAGCTATACGCTGGCCCACAGCAGAGGGCACCTTGGTCTTGGGGTCCAGTGATACCTTGGCTCCTGGAACTAAGGCTGATGCCGGTGAGCAGGGCAGTGCAAACTGTAAGACCAGGTCCCCTACTGGCACCGCTTAAAGTGCTGGGAGAGGGAAGGTCCCTGGAGCTGAGCCTTCTAGGTGTCCAGTGGAGGTCTTTTAGATCTCTTCTCCTGAGTGGTTTGATGACCCGGGGGTTGCGATTGGGGAGGCCTCAACGTGCTGGACTCAGTTGATGAAAAGGACCTTCCTGGGCCTGGTTCCAGGCTTCTATTGACTTTGGTGCTGTCTTCCACTGCTATTTCCCTTGTGGACACCGGGTCCAGTGCTGGGGCCCTGGCCAGCACTGTTCATGGTGCCACCTCGGGTCCCAGTGCTGACTCCGGTGCTGGCTCTGGTCCTTCTTCAGGCACTATCTGGGGTGCCAGTGGGGGCCTGGTGCTGTTCTCAGCACCAAGAAGGGAACTGGTGTCGTTTCCAGTGCTGGTTCCTCTGTAGCTCAAAAGAAGGCACTGGATATCTTGCACAAGCCTAGCCCAAGGGGTAGGGTCAGCTCAAGTGAGGTAGGCTCTTTGAGATCTGGTGAGGTAACTTACTCCTTGCTTAGGGTAGGTGGCAGCTTTGCAAGGAGTCACAGCTCTGACTTGTATCCTCTGCTCCTATCAGAACCGTCTGGCCCTGTCACTGGTGGGGACCAAGTTTGCCCCATGGGACCTTTACAGCTCCACTGTAATGGCAATGTAAAGAAATACACACATTTTACTTTAAAAAAAGGCCCCATTACAGTATATGGAGTACCCCCCTGCACTCTACAAATAATGATGTCAGAAAATGACATAGCTCAGGGGCAGACCAGGGGCGGGCCACAGCCTGAAGTGATATTCAGAAGTGGAAGGGATCAGTGCAGCTCTGCTCCAGGGAGCCAAATTACTATCCCTTCCCTTCCCAAATGGGGGCACAGAAAATTTAAAATTTTGGCCACAGGGGACTTGAAGCCCGGTAAGGGATTTTTATGCTTCTTGGGGGAGGTACTGAAAAAGTTACTTTTTAATAGTTACCTCCTTACCACTCCACCAGTACTTTCAACAAAGACAGCAGTAAGTTAACAGGTACTGCACTATACCTTACCTTACTTGACTTCCAGAGTTTCCTGCATGCCTGCTGTCTCCTGTGAACATCTGCTGATGCCTAAGACTTCAGTCTCTTTACCTATTCCACTCCTGCTGTGTTCCACTCATGCTCTGGGACATGAGTGTGATGGGGCACGCTGGAGTGGCTTGCTTAAGGCTGTTTTCTGTGTTCCTGTTGCATTCTGATTAGCAGATTTGGCACAGGTCCCACCTCAATATAGCCAAGCTTCCTGAAAAACAGACAACCCCCAAACATGTGCTCATAGTTTACAATATCCCCTAAACATTGCAAAATTGCTCAGAGACCCACCATAATACCGGTGCTGCCCTTCTCCTACTGCATGCTGTTCAAATTTGAGTTGGAGTTTTTAAAGCTGTTTCCTGGGTTCCTGCTGCTTTGCAGTTGGAGTATTCAGCACAGGTTCCACCTCCAGGTGGCCAAACTTCCTGAAAACAGACAAATAGCCCCCAAACACACTCCACACAGTTTACAGTATCCACAGAAATGTTGCATAATTTCTCAGAGACACACCATAATGCTTTTTTAAGGGACTTACAGTACCTTTCATTGTACTTACGGTACCTGTTTCATTGGTATTCCCCAAGGTGTCTTAGCTAGTCAGCCTGGCAGCAGCAGCAGCTTCTCCTGTCTCTGCATCCTGTTTGTCTCCTTGTATGGCAGTGGTGGGTCTGACAGGTAGAGGATCCCAGCAGCAGCAGTAACAGTGAAGGCAGTAGCAGCAGTATGGTGGCTCCTGACCAGATGTACATTCTGGCAGTGTCACTCAGTGTGCAACTGCCGAAGAAATTTTTTTTTATCTTCATGCTGGACAGCACAGACAGGAAGCATCTCCACGCTGTGTGGAGGGGCAAATCAAGCCCAGGAACGATAGGCCCATATAGCGGGCAGATTGAGTAGTACCAGCAATTTACCCACTTACAGTATAATGTTGCTAGAGACTTGAATTGTGAAAGTGTGGTGTTCGATTAGTAAACTGTGCATGTGTTCCACTGGCACCTTTGTTCGAGCATGCCAAAAGTCCAGTGTTATGGAAAAAGGTTTTCAGCATACTTCAAAAAGCTCCTTCAGTGTTCTTCACACAGTTTCTTCAGCCTTCCCAGCACTACTTTAACAGCAATTCAGATGGACCTCCTATCTCTGCTTGTCCCAAAATTTCTAGTTCACTGCAAACATGGGTGACCATTACATCTGAAACAATATGCCACCTAAATGACAAAGTCCACTAGCGTACTAGAATCAGTGGGACTTAACCCATTTTTATAAGGTAATTGCCATTTAATTCAGCAGTGCAGCTACACCTTAATCACAATTCCTTTTCTCAGAGACGTGTAAACCAGCAAATACACAAAGTGACTACAGTTCCTGTGCAAACGTAAAAAGTCTGTGACAGTTTATAATAGTTTGTATTGCACAACAAAAGGGTAAAAATACAGTTCAACTTTACCCTCAAAATGTCTTCCAGGCTCAATTGCCTAATCCAAAGAGTGGCGGTCCTGTAACCTGTTTTTTGGAAAATTATCCTTTTTCGGTTACTGTAGGACATTTGTTGTTAGTTCAAGCAGGTATTGGACTTCTTTGGTTCTCCAGGGCCATGTCATGCTCCGTGCACTGCCTTTGCTCCCTCCTAGGAGCTCCTTGTAAACGGGGTAGAATTTTGCTTCATTTCACTTGATTTTAGCATCTCCTCCATTCATGCCATTCGACCTCAAAATCCAAACATACATGTTGACATTTCGGGGTCATGTGACCCCATCTTCAGAGCTGGCTATTCATTGTATACATGGAAATGACCTGAGCTATCCTGCAAAAGCTATTAGTAAAACAATGCTCATTAAAAGTGCCTGAGTTCTTGGATGTGACAGTTCCACCATATCACTTGAGTGTACTACAAATAAATAATTAAATAAGTGAAAGATAAGTATTTTTTCTAATTTTTTTACAAACTTTTTTATGTTTTTTAACATTGTTAAATAAATAATTAAAAACATGCTTAAAATCCACTAATGTATCATTTGTCAAAATTCATAGTGCAATCACAAGAGAGGAGAATCGGTTCCACCGAGACTAAGGTGACCATTTGTAAGCATACAGTGCCTGATAGACAGGTCTGGTTACACTGCCAACTTTCCAACTTCTAACTGAACCCAGTTACCTGAGTCTACTAGTATAGGTGCAACCCTGGCTCAATTGATAAAGCTTTTCCAACACCCAGTAGGGTTGGTATTTATTTTATTTTAGGTGAATCAGTCACAAGGGAAGAAAGAGACTTGGGCATCATCATCACTGATGACCTGAAATCATCTAAGCAGTCCACTAAAGCAATAGGTAAGGCTAGGGGGATGTTGGGGTGTATTAGTAGGGGTATCACAAGTAGGAAGAAGGGTACTAATTCCTCTTTACAAGACACTGGTTAGGCCCTATCTGGAGTACTGCGTGCAGTACTGGAGGCCTCACCTTCACAAGGACATTAACCAAATTGAGGCAGTCCAGAGAAGGGCAACCAAAATGGTGCAGGAACTGCATCAGAAAACATATGAGGACAGATTAACGGAGCTCAATATGTATACCCTAGAGCAAAGGTGGGAGAGAGGTGATTTGATCGAAACATTCAAACACCTTAAGGGCATTAACAAGGTGAAAGAGTCTAACATGTTTCAGTATAAGAAAAATAGCAGGACAAGAGGACACAGCATGAGATTAGAGGGTGGCCGATTAAGGGGTAATGTGAGGAGGTTCTTTTTCACAGAAAGAGTGGTGGATGCGTGGAGCGGCCTACCTCAGGAAGTGGTGGATATGAATACAGAGCAGGGCTTCAAACAGGCATGGGATAGGCATAAGGGAGCAATACAGATGAGTATGAATAGATAAGCCATTGACAGAGTAAAGGCAGATGGCACATTTATAAGGTAGAAAAAGAAATGGGCAGACTGGATGGGCCTTGCGGTCCTTATCTACCGTCAACTTCTATGTTTCTATGTTTCTATGAATCATGACAGTAGACAGCATTCTGGAAGACAGCATTCCAGAAGAGGGTGTTCCAGAATGCAACGTTTCTGGATACCATGTATCAAGTCTCAGCCATCCAGTGTTTTCTTGTTCAGAGAAAGAAAACTGGGCACTCAAACTGTGCGCACAAGGAAACAGACTCAGGATACATACTCCTACTTCAATTTCATTTATTAATAAAATGCAGCAAAACAAATAGGTGAGCAACACAGAATGACTCATTGGTTTGTGTGTTTACCACACGCTTTGACAAGAAAGCCAGGTAGCCCTCCATTCCATCGGTCCTCTAACCCTTATGCATCCGCTGTCTTCATCTCTTACCTCCCCCCATCCCTCATCTCCATTACCTGTTCCTGCCCACTAGCAGGGTTTCCCACGCACCCTGAAGGGGGTTTCTGGTCCAGGTAACCTCCCCCCTACTCCCTACTCCCTACTCCATCCCTCCTCGCACCCCCCCTCTCTAACTGGTCTGCTCAGCACTTAACAAAGCTTGACTCCCAGCTCTAGGCATGTCTAAACATTCCTTGTTTGCTCTGACCTGGCCTCCTGGTCTCTAGACTCTGACTACAACACATAGTTCTTCAACTTTGTGTTATTAGTATCTAGGCCTCTGGTCATTGAATTACATGGTATTAGTCTGCAATGATGTATATTAAAGATTTTGCACCTTTTTGTTGATACTGCATTGCATACTTGTATTCCTTACTCATCTATTGTATCCCTTCCCCCAGGATGCTTCTGGAAACGAGCTGCTTGTTCAGCTCATGCTGTCTTTCCCGGTGAAACATTTTATAATTAAAAAAAAATTATAAATAAAATAAGGGAGCAACACACCCTACCCTCCTTAAATACAGCAGTTTGTTTTGAAACTCAGCTTTGTTCAGATAATAATGAGGAAACATTCAATACAGTCAGATACAATGAGAACATTTATGATGAATCTTGCCCTGACTTTTCCAGTTCTGTGGATGCAAAATAATGGAGCAAAAAACATTAAACTCGTTAAACAGTTAAAAACAGTGCACGGGATTGCTTGGTATTTCTACTTAAGCAGCAGTTAATAAGTTCCCAGAATATTAGAGCAAGATTAGATAGAACAGGTTCAAGATCGGGATATGTGGGTTCAGATGGAGGGCACAGAAATGCTAGCTTCCCCCTATACCAAGCATGAAAGCCAAAAGTTGAAATCCTGTCCAAAACCTTGACTGAGGATGGCAATTACCCCTCACAGGTCAGGCAAGAAACCCTGGAGAGAGAAAATTGTTCCTTGGAAGCCATCTTCAGCAAGCTCTGTCATCACTGAATTTCCAGAATCCCATTGCTGTTATGCCTGCCATCTGTTGAGTTGTTTATCTTCTCTAAGAGATAATTTGGCTGTGAAACACAGAAACACAGACTTCGACGGCAGATAAAGACCGTTTGGCCCACCTAGTCTGCCCATTTCCCTACCTAGAGGATAAGCTGCAGATCCTATTTAACCAACAGCCTATTTCTTCCTACCCCCCACAAAAATTGCCTTATGTCTGTCCCATGCATTCTTGAATTCTCCCACAGTTTTAGACCCCACAACCACCTCAGGAAGGCTTTTCCATGCGTCCACCACCCTCTCTATGAAAAAATACTTCCTCACATTGCCCCTGAGCCATCCCCCCATCTTCAAATTGTGTCCCCTTGTTCTTGCACATCTCTTTTTCTGAAAGATGCAACCCTCTTGGACTTTGTTGATTCCACTGAGGTACTTAAACATTTCTATCATGTCACCCTCTCCCTCCTTTCCTCAAGGGTATACATATTAAGCTCCTTTAGTCTCTCCTTGTATGGCTTCTCTTGCAGACCCTGCACCATTTTAGTTGCCCTCCTCTGAACTGCCTCCATCCTGTCTATGTACTTGCGGAGATGGGGTCTCCAGAACTGGACGCAGTACTCCAGATGGGGTCTCACCAACTGTCTGTACAGGGGGATAACAACTTTCTGTTTTCTGCTGGTGATGCTTCTCCTTATACATCCCAGTATCCCCCCAGCCCTCCCTACCGCCTTCTCACATTGCTCGCCAACCCCTAAGGTCATCTGATATGATTACCCCAGGTCCCTTTCCATTTTTGTTGTTGTTACTACCTCCCCCCCATTGTGTAATCTTCTCCTGGGTTTTTGTTTCCCAGGTGCATTATTTTGCACTTCTTTGCATTGAATCCAAGCTGCCATACTTCTGACCATTCCTCCAACCTTACCAAGTCCCTTCTCATCCTTTCCACGCCTCCTTGTGTATTAACCCTGTTGCAGATATTTGTGTCACCTGCACAGAGGCATACTTTTCCTTCCAGTTCCTCTGCAATGTCACTTATAAAGACATTAAAAAGGACTGGACCCAGTACTGAACCCTGCGGTACCCCACTAGTAACCCCTCTTTCTTCAGAGTGGACTCCATTTACAATTACCTTCTGTGTCCTGTTGTCCAGCCAATGTTTTACCCAGGCTACCACCCTGGGACCCACTCCCAGGCTGGTTAATTTGGCTATTAATCTTTTGTGTGGGACTGTGTCAAATGCCTTGCTAATGTCTAGGTAGACCATGTAACAGGCCATCCCTGGTCTACTACTTTGGTCACCCAGTCAAAGAAATCAATTAGATTCATCTGACATGACCTTCCTGCTGTGAACCCATGCTGCCTTGGGTCCCGTACCCCACTGACCTCTAGGTACTCAATAATTCTTTCTTTCAGAAGTTGATTCCATCACTTTCCCTACCACAGAAGTCAAACTGACAGGTTTGTAGTTTCCTGCCTCTGTCTTACTCCCACTTTTGTGAAGGGGAATCACATCTGCCTTCCTCCAGTCCTCAGGTACCACACCATCCTCCCATGATTTGTTAAAAAGGGTAGCCAGTGGTGTCACTAGTTCTTTGCTTAATTCTTTTAGAATTCTGGGGTAAATTCCATCTGGCCCCATTGCTTTGTCCACCTTCAGTTTTAGGAGTTTTTCAGAACCCTTTCTTCTGTGAAAGGACTGGGATCGACCCCCTATCCAGAGTGCTTCTGTTAATTAGATTAGGCACTTCCCCTCCTCTTTTGTGAATACTGAGCAGAAATATTCGTTCAGTATTCCTGCTTTTCACTGTCCCCTCTGCCCACCCACCGTTCATTCTATTCAACCTCACTATCCCTCCTTTGTCTTTCTACGCTGCTGATGTACCTATAAAAGGTTTTATCCCCCTTCTTAACTGAGTTGGCTATCTTTTCCTCAGTTTGGGCCTTTGCTATTCTGACTACCCTCCCTGATTCCTTCTGCCTTAACTGGTACAGTTCTCTGTCCTGCTCCTTCTGTGTTTCCTTATACTTCCTAAATGCTATCTTTTTCTCCCTTGAGAAACTCTCTTTCATGTATGGAATGCACTCTGGCCCTCCATTCTGGCTTAGTGGGGGGCTTCTCCTATAGCCAATGTGATGTGATACATTTAAGTGCTGCAGCACTAAAGATAACGGCCACTATGCGGATATCAGGAGGAAATTTTACCATTGTGGGGAGACCTTGCACCCAGTCTGTAAAGGTATTTGGAATAGTTTTAAGAGATGTACAACCATATCCTGCACCTCTCCTCAAAAAGACTGTAACTTGGGACAACTTCCAAAAGATATGCCAATGTGACCCTACCCATCCGCATTTCCTCCAGCAGTCCGCAGAATATGCTGTACTGAAGTGTTTAGTAATTGTGGGGGTTCTGAAATAATGGATTAAAACCTTCCAAACAAACTCTCGCCAGGTAGGGGAGGAAGTGACCCTACAACCTCTTTCTAATCTCCTAGCCCAGTGTTCCTCTGAAATTACACAACTTGCCTCCTACTCCCAAGCCTCCCTCACCCTATCTGCAGAATCCTCTGCAGTGGACTGAAACATCTTGTATATAGCTGAGACATACCGTTGCTTGCCCCCGATGGTAACCACCCTGAACAGAAAGTCTTCCCATGCTGACTTGGGCCTAGCTAGGGAGGTTTTGTTCATCCCTGAATTTTTTAAGTACTTGTGAAAAGCTTTATTTTCTAAATGAAATTTCTGCTTTAATGCCTGAAATGTGATACATATCTTATTTTAAAGTACCTGTGAGAAACAGGTGAGACCACATTGTTCCCAACTGGTGTATCCTTTATCAAGTCATGATGGGAGAAAGTCAGGGTGTTATCTGATCAAAGGATTGGGCCCAAGGGAGTAAGGTCCCTCATTTTCCATACCATGGCAAGGGTATGTTTAACCAATTTGTTTGAGAATACAGGCATACACCTTTGGAATTGAGGTGAGGGCCAAAGTGAACAGGGGTTGTCCTCCCACCTCTGCATTTTCAATTTCGCACCATCCTGAAGCCATCCATTGCTTGACCCAGAAACATGCTGCAGTCATCTGGCCCACCAAGTAATATTGCTTCAGATCAACTATGGACAAGCCTCCTTGTCCTCTAGACAGTGTCAGTATTTTATGACTAATGCGGGCCTTGCAACCTTCCCAAATGAATTTTTGTTTACCTTTGGTTAGGGGGGTCCAATATGATATAAATATGGGCAGGGGTAGAGTCCCAAACAGAAACAAGAACCTTGGCAAAATGTTCATTTTGATGGACATTAGGTTACTGGAGGAGGTGCAGTGCAGGGCAACAAAAATGATCCAGCGGCTAGGGGAGTTACCCTATGAGAGCAGGCTGAGGGAGTTGAACATGTACTCGCTGGAGGAAAGGAGGGATGGGGGACATGACTGAAACCTTCAGGTACATGAAGGGAATAAATAAGATGGGCATGGAGGGGCTTTTTAAATTAAGGAGAGGGAGGGACACTCGAGGGCATGATCTAATATTGGAAAGGGGAAGGTTCAGGAGGGAAATGAGGAGACACTTTTTAATGGAGAGGGTGGTGTCTGGGTGGAATGCATTGCCAGAGGAAGTGGTATCCTATAGAACAGTGGTCTGCTTCAAAAGGGGATGGGACTGGGTAAGGGGGAAGGTCACTGGAGGGTGGAGGGAGGGGGGAGGGGCAGCTGCAGCACAAAGGCTGCTAACTGCACAATTGAGCAAACTTAATAGACCATAAGGCCTTTATCTGCTGCCAATTTCATATGTTTGCATGTTCATATGGTGTCCACCCTGCCTGCTAGTGATAGGGGCAATAGTGTCTACCTGGCTAGATCCTGTTGGACCTCCCCCAAAGCTTTTGATAATTTATCATAAAAAATTTGGAGGTATTAATTTTTATATTAATCCCCAGATATAGAATTTGGTTGTTTTTGGTCCAGGCAAACAGAAACTGCACTCAGAAACCCTTCAGACAGGAACCAATTATAAGGAGTGCCTCAGATTTTTCCTAATCAATTTTATAGCCTGAGACTTGTCTGAAAGCCTCCAACAGCCCTTATTAAATAGAATATATTGAAAAATATGCATTAATGTATGTCAATACATTGAGAAATACATTGTCTCAGTGTAATATATTTTATACCATACAATGAACTATATTTTTAAATATACTGACACAATATATTTCTGACTCATAGTAGGCACAAATATAAATCACCGTATTGAGAAATACATTGACTCAATGGAATATAATATACAATATATTTCAGCATATTCTAAAACAATATATTTCTAATTTAAAAAATTGTAAATTATGTATGTTAAATATATTAAAAGAATATATTTTATTACGACAATGAAATATATTTCAATATACTGGAAATTATGTTAAGTATGTTAATGCATTGAACTGATTAAATATATTAAGCAATATATTTCAGAAATATATATTCATAATGTATTTCTGCCTCATGCATTTCTTGAAAGCATGTCAATCTGTTTAATAATACATTGTCTGAAATATATTATTAGTATATTTCAAAATGTATACTGTATTCCTTGTATATGTCACATATATTTTTATATATGTTACATATGTTTTTGTAAATGCTTAATGCGGTCCCATATATACATTTGCATAAACTAATTTGCATATTTCAAAAACATAGTCGCAAGGAGGGGGATGGATAGTTTAACAGGGGGATAAGAGCAGACTGACACGACCACGGGGTCCTTTTCTGCCGTCAATTTCTATGATAGGTTATTGGCAAACATCATGATAATTTCTATTTTTAAAATAATTTTGAATTGACAACATTAGCTTACAGACTGAAAGGAACGGTACAATGTATAAAGCAAGTACATGTAGGATCTCACTCTGACAGAAAAGGCAAACAAAATGGCGTGATATAAATACTGATCTGAGCCCTTAATAAGCATGAGTTTGTGAGATAAATCCTATATGTAAGTATAAATGTATAAAATCTATGTTTGAGTTGAAGCTGCACTGTAAAACAATAATTCCAATGTAAATCCCACCATGGTTATTAACAAGATGAACTCCAGTTGAACAGATAAGGGTACATTAAAAAATCATAACTGATTCCCTTTGTTTTTATCTGGTTAAGTTAATATTTATGTTAATATCTGTTATACATGTATATTACATATATTTGTAAATATAGCAAACCTCATTTAAAATGTAACAAAAATACATTTATTCATATATTGGCAATGTACTGATAAAATGTATTTCCCATCCTTATTTTAATATATTTGGAATTCAGTCAATCTATTTTGCAATATATGCAGTATACCAAACCAGAAATAATGTGTATATTTAACATACATTGCAATATATTTGCAAATTTTTAAATATATAGAAATCATTTCCGATACATGACAATATATTATAAAAAATGTAGATTGGAATATATTTCCATATATGTAAATATATTGTTAATAATATATTTTAAAATGTTTCATTTTCATAACAGAAGTGAATCAGAGAAGGAACGGAATCCTATGGGTGACTCAAAAAGAAGATGGTGTTGTCAGTGCAGAGAGAGTTTTTGCTCCACCCCCTGCTGCCATTATAACCTTGATGTCAATATCTTACCTTAGTGGCTCCAGACATAAAGCAAAGAGCAGAGGGGACAGAGGGCATCCATTGTCTGGTACTTCTAGAAAGGGGAAAATAGGGAGTTTATATCATTAATATGCACCCTCACCTAAAGCTGTGTGTAGAGGCTAGAGAGAACTTGTAGAACTTTATGGCCAAATTTCATAATCTCCATGGTTTTTAGTAAAAATTGCCAACTGGCCTGATTGAATATTTTTTGTATCCATGGAGATTGCCAGTTGGAATGCCCCCTCTGTGAGGAAATGATATTGAGTAGCCATCTCACGTTTTCCTGTAAGAACCAACCTGAAATAAATCCTGTCTGATTTGGATGCACAATGAAGAGGACCACCCACTGAAGTGTATCTGCCAGAATACTGATAAAACATTTTAGGTACACATTCAGTAATGATATTAAATATAGTAAATTTTAAAGAGACAGTGAGGGGGGACAGTGCATACTACACAATATGCAAAAGTATTGAAAATCCAGTGCAAATTTAAAAAACAATTGAAAATACAAACTGAACAAAAGAGACTCCATATGAAGATTTTTTCCTTGAATCTATAGATGTGAGTGGAGCAACATGCAGTCAGGATCAGTCAGGGGTCAGAAAGACAACAGGCATAGATTTGATATATGCTCATCATATAGGGATGCAAAAATAATCATACTATTTTGTATAAAGCTTTAAACAGTATGCTGCATGATTCACAAGAGAGGGACATTTTCAACTTTATATTTAAGCCCAGGTCTGACAGTTGCATGCAGCTTAAAAATCCAAAAGGATTTCCTGTGTGCCAATGTCATGTTTACATCAGCCCCTCTTGGTCCAACACTAATTTTTCAATACCCACAAAATAAATTCTATGTTGGTTAGGATGACTAGAGATGCACACATGCTGGGCCCGTAGTAATCTGGACTGCCATTTAAAATGGACCGCGTGGTTACCCACTCTTTCCTTACATTTATGCTTTGTCCTGCCAACATAATTGAACCCACATGAGCACTGCAGCCAGATCCACAACATAGATGATATCGCAACTGATGAACTTGTGTATCATTACTCTGGTACCATTGTTCAAGTTCACAAAAGAATCGGCTTCTGTCACCGCCTCACAATACTTATAACACCCACATTTGTGGCAACCATTAGGAAGAGATGGAAGCCACATCTGTGGGCAAGTAACTGGTTGTAAGCTATGTGCAAGTTGGTCACCAAAATCTGCAGCCCTTTTAAACATCATCCTAGAAGGCTGTGTGATGTATTCCATTAGTTAAGCCTTGACCTGCCACCACCATTTCTTTGCTTTGGGACCAGTAAATTCCCCATTTCCATGCACCTTGTTTCCATCAGTTTGAACAGTTACAGTCTGTGTTTTATAACTGTTGCATTTAACGAGTATTTTATCTGTAAGGTTTTATAGCGTGCCACTGAGCACCACCCTGCTAACAGCATCAGTGCCCCCAATGTGGTAACCAATGCAGCCTAAAAAGTGAGCTCCCACCCATGGCCTTTGGGGGGGGAGAGCCAGGTGCACCCCCATTGGAGTTTCAGGACTCTAGGTGTGCGGGCAAATTGTTGAACTGTTCATTGCCTGCATAAAGCTTTACTATTTTACTGCATAGAGTATACATTTTATTGTATAGAGTATAGCGATGACTGCTACCCCCATTGTTTCCATTTTACCTTTCTGACCCCGTGCTCATTCAGTACCCTCCCTTTTAAATAAACTGTTTGAACCGCATGGCATGGTGTTTGGATCATCGTTGCTTATTATGTCACTTGTTTCGATGGAGGGGCTGTGTGGGCAGTTTATGCACTGTTTCCTGTGAGGTAAAAGCGTTGTGTGTCAGCATCCAGGTACCCCATATTGCCACTCCCGGTGGAGGCACTGCACCACACTAGGCCCAAGTACCCAGTGTAGCACATCTTTAGGTAACCCAGGTTGGCCCCCATGGGAGGAGTGGAGAGGTGAACCCAGAGAGCCCTGGGCAGTCCACTGCATAGATAATGTATAAATACACGAAAAATGTATTGTTCTGATTTATTCATATTGATTGGACTCCAGGCTTTCATTTAAAAAAAAAACCTTCAGTTTCTACTCCTAACAGTTCAAAAGTTATAACTTTCAAAATGTAATTCAGGAATGCTAAAATATCATAAAAAAATATTTTTGGAAATGGTTGGAAGATACTAGTGGTTGTTCTATTTAAGAATAAGCGCATTCTTTACCAGTACTGCAAACTTACTGTTTTTTCACCAAGTCTACCTTTACTTGTGCAAAGCCATCCAATTCACCATCAACGGAACCATATCTTCTCCTGGATTTGATGATAACTCCATTCCCAAGTCAGATCCAAATGATGGATTCAAATGTTTAGTTAACTGAGAACTGTGGTATCAATTCCTTAGAAACATAAGAGTTTGGGGTCCAGGCCAATGGTTCTGAGGGCTGAGGCCCCTAGCGACTTACCTTTTACCACACCAGCGACCCAGGGTTGGGAACAAGATCTGGTCAATGAGGGTTAGCCGGGGGTGGAGGATTGAGCACCTGGAGGACAGCTTTCCTTTTCCAGGGTGGGGAGGTTTGTTGGCTCAGCCCTTGGCTGCCCTTGGGTGGAGGCCCGGAGGTAGCACTGACAGCTAGAGCGGCAACAACGGGAGAGGCTGTGGTTACACAGCACATGTGTGTCTCCATGCACACGCACTTGCGTGATGCCATGGTAGGGGAACCAGGGAAGAAAACTGAAAATGGCGGTCACAGGTTCCATGCAGTCTTGCCTGTCTGCCCTCACTCTGCACTGCCACCAGTTCGCTGACCCCATGAATCTGGATACTGGGTCTCCAGTGGGGGGAGGATGGCCCTCCCCTTCCCAGCACCGCCATGCTGGGCAATCTGTGGGGGACATGAGAGCTTGGCAAGTCTGAGAAGTGGTTGTCTGATGAGGGAAACAGGGACAAGATGAAGCAGCTGCTTGTGGCATGCCCTGGAGAAAAACCTCTATGAAAAAAAACCCAAAGAAACATAAAAGTTTAAATCTGAAAACATGAGGCTGCACAATGGCCTGGGAGTAATACATTGCACTACCACCAAGACAACTAGGGTTTGCACTGAGACAACTGGGATTTGTACTCCCAACCTGGAATGATGAACACTGTGTGGCAAAATCAGGGTGAGAGTGTATTTGTGGAAAATAGTGCTACACAATCAAGGTTACAAGAGAGCATAGTAAATCATAAAGTACATGTGAGGAAACAGTGCTAGTCAAGGGTGGTGGCAGTATAGTGCAGTGGTTTAAGGCACTGAGCTGCAAATCTGGAGACCTGGGTTTGAATCTCACAGCCCCCACTTGCATACTGTGTGGCCCTGAGCAAGTCACTTAACTTCCCTGTGCTCCCAGGTTGCACCTGTGAACAAGCTTTCAGCTTAGTGTGTCTCATCTGGTTAAACAATTGGAAAACAAAAAGAGAGGAAAGGGGGAAGAGTAAGAAAAGAGAGGGATGCGGAGAGGAGAAGTGCAGTACCAGATAGAAAAGGAAACTGGGGGAGCCCGAGGCCTTGTCATAGAGTAAGAAAAAGGGGAGGCTAAGGTGGGAGAAGGGGAACAAGAGGAGAAAGAGGGCAGGAGGAAGGGATTGCAAGATAAGGGAGAATGGGGACCAGAGGGTCTGGCAAGTCCATGGAAGAGGGAAATCAGTGGATAAGAGCAAGGAGGGGTGTGTGGTAAGGGTGGAGGTGACAGAAAGGAAAAGGGGAAATTGTTCTGTCAAGATGATGAACAGGAAGCTTAGCAAGTGCGTCAAAAGAGTGAAAGAATATTGGGAGGGGGTCCGCAGAGGTGGGAAACTAGGTGTAACAATCACAAGTGCTTTCGGTTAGGAGATGCTGACGGAGCATTGGTCTGAATTGGGACAGACTAGAAAGAGTGTTCAGTTGGTTGCTGGTTGCTTAGATTATCAAACCACAGAGGGGTTCTGTACAGAAAGGAACGCTGATACTGAGCAGTCCAACAGTGGGGGACTAGAAGGAGATCTGTCTCAGAAGTGTGAGTGTGTTGGGTCTTAGGGGATCTGTTTAACAGGCTACCAGTGCTTGGAGGTAATAATCCAAGTAGTACTTTTTTGTTCGGAAGGCAGGTTTGATATTTGATCCTGTTTCTTAGCTGAAGCCAGCCAGATTGAGCATATAACTCACAGGTGTGAGTGAGGCGTGCAGCACCCGTAACTAACCTACAGGCCTTTTTCAGGGCAATCGTGAGTCTTTTAAGTGATGTGGATGTTGCAGCACTGTATATGATTAGACCATAATCAATGATCGAGAGGACCGAGCTGTGAACTGCAACCTTCAGGGCTTCTTGGGTAAGACTTTGTCTATGTCTGTAGAGAAGCCCTATTCTGGTATTAATATCTCTGGCAACATTTTCTATGTGAGGCACAAAGGTGAGGTGACTATCCAGGGTTAAACCTAGGTATTTGAAGAGCTGAGTTTGCTCAAGACCATCTCTATGGTTGTTAGTGATAGTGAGTGCGTGGGCCTTAAACTTATTCTGAGAGGATGAAAATAGCTGGACTTTAGTTTTTTTGTAGTTTAGCACTAATTTGTGATTATTAAACCATCTCTCTGCTTCCCTGAAACCTTGTTGAAGATTGTTTTCAAGTGTGTTGGTATCCAGGTGGCTAGTAAAGATGACTGCGTCATTGCATAGAGGAGAGTATGCTGGTTACAGGCAGCTGGGAGGTTGTTCAGGAAAATACTGAACAGTAGGGGTCCCAGGATTGTACCTTGAGGTACCCCTGATCAGACAGCCCTCTGCTCCGAAACTACATTTGATATCCTCACCCTCTGCAGTCTATCACTGAGGTAGCTTCCGAACCACTTCAGGGTGTTAGGAGCAACACTAGTTTTAGAGAGTTGGCAGAGCAACAGTGTGTGATTCACTGTGTCAAAGGCCTTTGTTAGGTCAACAAAGGCTGCACCTATGAGCTTGCCTTGATCAATGGATTGTTGTATGAAGCTAGTGAATTCTAATAGCACTGAGATAGTACTGTGCCCCTTTCTAAAGCCATATTGTTGTGGGCACTAGATAGAGTAAGTTTCCAGATAAGCACCAAGCTTGGTTGGTAACAATTCGCTCGAGCACCTTGGAGAGTGGAGGGAGAATGGATATTGGCCTGTAGTTACCCTGTAGGGAACGATCACCAGCCTTATGCACCGGCATTACAATGGCCATTTTCCAAGCATCAGGGAACTACCCAGGGTAAGAGAAAGGTTTAGAATCTTAGTTATGGGTACGAGTTATGGGTAGGTTGTCTAAATAAACCAAGTAAACCAAATACATTTTTTTAACTCAGCACCATGGCAATAGATGTTGCAAATTACTGCATGCCCAGACTAGAAAGACAATTGGAGATAAACTCTTCTATTCATATTGGCTGGGACACAGATCTGCTTTTTTTGTTTACAAGATTTTCAGCCTCTGAGAATATTACCAGAAGGGGAGAGAGAGAAGCTGAAGTCACACAAAATGCACCTTTACACTACCTTCCATCCTGTAACATTGCAGTCCTCTTAGCTGTGCTGCTCCGCCTGCTCTGAACTCTGCAAGCTGGTCAGCTAGAATCCACATGAAAGGAAAGATTGACAAGATAGACCGAGAAAGCTGGAAAAGTGAAGCTATCTTCAAATTGTTGAAAGGTGCAGACTCCATGTCCAGAAAATGAGGCTGAGAGATGGAGTAGGAAAAAATTGCAGTATGGCAGCAAAGACAGCCAACAGAGTGAAAAAGGGATATTGCAAACTGTATCAGAAAGCCTATAATCTTCAACTCAAAGAGAAACAGTCATCACTAAGAGCTCCACACTCAAGTGTAGGGCTGATCCCAATTTGAACTTTATGTGCAAAAACGTTTTGTTTTACTTACCGTTTTCTGTAGTATAGTAGACAGCATCATACTAATTTTGCTTACTTCTAGGTTGAAATTTCTGTAACTACAAATCCCAGAATCCTCTGCTGCTGACATCAGAGCAGGACTGCAGCAGTTGGAGATTCAATATCTTGCAGTGCATGTTTATAAGCTCCACTGCTCTTTTGATTTCCTCTTGCGATGCTGGTGACCCAGGTTCGTAAATGGACTCGGGGAACAGGAGAGCTGACCAGGGGAGATGGATTGAACATCCTATGGACTGCTCTCCTTCTGCAGGGTGGAGGGTGGGATGAGTGCCTGGTGCTCGAGGGACTCCTGGTGGAGGCCAGGAGAACCAAAGGTGATCGGCGCCTGGAGCTAGGAGGGGTGGGGTGGATGCAGGACGTCATTGCACACCCCTGCCCCTGGGGTAAAACTAGAAAAAAAATAACACGGCTACTAAGAATGAAGCCTGCCCTTGGCTTCAGTTAGCTTCTAGGCCGGCTCCCTGATCCAGTCCCAGGATTGCAACACTATGCTCCGGTGCTGCAACCCTACCCTGGGGGGTAAGCCAGGAGTGTTGGGGGAGTGGAGGCCAATATGGAAGTGGGAGTGCAAGGGTCCATGACCGGGCAGATACACTGGTGGACGCAGGCAGAAAATAGTGCAAAATTAAAAAAAAATAAACTCCACTGCTCTGATGAGATGTTTGCTGGTCCCGCTGTTGTCCAGGGGCTAAGTACAGTCTTTTGTGACAGCACCTAGCCTCAGGAGGACAGCAGGACAGGAAAACAAAAGATAAGTGCTTATATAAACTCTAACATACTCTACAGGCTGTTAAATCCACCACTGCTACAGTCCTGCTCTGATGTCATTTGCAGGAAATTCTGGGATTTGTAGTTAGAGGAATTGTCAGCCTGGAAATAACCAAACTTAGTCTGATAGAATCTACTATACTACAGTAAACAGTAAGTAAAACAAAATGTTTTTGCACACAAATTGCAAATTGGGACCAACCCCCACTTACTGTAGGCGTGGAGCTCTTAGTGCTGACTGTTCCTCTTTAATAGAACCTGTTCAGTACCAACAATCTAGTCTGGCAGTCTTATCTATCCACAAACCAACCAGACAATCAAACATATTCATATTGCCAGTTGATTCAAATACACATTGCCAGTTGATTCAGATAAGAAAGAACTGTATATTTTCTTTGTTTCTTTGGAGAACAATGCGATAGAGACCTAAAAGAAGACTGCCATGCCTTACAGAAAGTATAACTGCACATAGGTGCCGGAACAGGGGGGCCACTAGGGCCATGGCCCTACCACTTTCATAAGTGGCCCTATCACTTTTTGCTATCATGGTAATACATTTAATTGGGAAAAATTTACCCCTTACGTCCTTGGCCCTACCACTTTTCAAACCATTTCGGCACCACTGTAACCGCAGCGGTAAAAAGCCCGACCACAGAGCAGTCTTACCGGCTAACAGAGGTGATTGGGCATGGCTGAGTGAGCAGCAGACCAGATATGTCTTTTGGAGTTCAGTCTTTACAGCAATAAACATTAAGTAACTTACACTATTTGTACAAAAAACTGCAAGAGTCTGATCTGCTGAGAGTGAGACTGATATAGCAGAGGTTGAACAATGAGAATATCGTCAAAGAAAAATGCTGGGAAGGACTTATTGAAAGAGCTAGTGTGCTGCCTAAAACTAATATTAGATTTTAAAATCAGCCAGTCATTACCTTTTATATTGGAGGTACTTTTTCTTTTCCCTTTGGGCAATTAAAAGATTGTTTACCTGATGTTAGTAGGTGGGATGTGTGGGACAGCACTCTGCCTGGCAGCTGACATTTCTAGCTCTATTGCCCCCCCCACCACTACATTATCAACACTATGAACTCAGTGACTATGACATCACTGCTGCTTAGGAACAGCAACTCAGTGGCTGCCAGGTCAGTCACCTGTAATGTCACTGTCAGTGAGGTCACAATGCTGATGATGTAGTGGGGGGATAGAGATAGAGATGTCAGCTCCCAGGTTAAGAATTGTTCCACACATCCAGCACAATATTATCAAACTGAAAACTTTCTAATAAGCAAAAGGAAAAAGAAAAATACTTCGGAAATAAAAAGTTACAACTGACTGCTTCTTAAAAGTTGTATTATTTTCCTGTCCACCTGTTTTAGCTCCACTAGCTCTTTAAGCTTAAACAAAGTGTCAGCACTGTCAACCATGAAGCCTGGGGCCTCTCACCAGTGTTGCCTGTACAGCGACTCTGGAGGCCTCCTTGGTTATAGTGAGCCACAATGTTAAACTGCTTTGCAAAACAGTGGCCACTCTTGACAAGGAAGCACATGCCTTTAACGACCATATGATCTGTCTGGAGACGGAGGTTGCAGACATAATGTGGACATCTGCATCAGTGACATCAACATCAGTGTCATGTACATCAGTGACATCTACGTCAGTGGCATCTATGTCAGTGACATCTACATCAATGACATCTATGACAGTGACAGCTACGTCAGTGACATCTACGTCAGTGGCATCTACATCAGTGACATCTACATCAGTGACATCTATGTCAGTGGCATCTACATCAGTGGCATCTACATCAACATTCGACATGGTGGAACAGGACCAGGGTTGGGCAGTGCAGTTGCTGAAGGAAGACACAATCTTGAAACTGTGCCTGGGGCACCTGAAGAACGAAGCCAGGAAGACACATGTGCAGCAAACATGCCTTCTGTAGGGTTTGAAGGGATTAGCATTACCAGGCTTTCTCCAGCAATAACTAGGTTCTGAGCTGATGGGGATCCTGAAGAGACCACACTTGAACCTGTCAAAGCATATAGAATATCCCATGATGCTCTCCTGTGAACAAACTTCCTCTGAGAACAGTACTGCTTGTATTGGAAAACATGGCAGAGAGTAGCAGAATACTGGTAACAGCCAGATGGCAAGGAGCCTTAAAGTATGAGGAGTCAGCAGTAAGGCTCTTTGTAGACCTTAGCTTTGCCATATGGCAAAAGGAAAGATTTTATAATGTGGTTGCCATTGGCTGGCTGTGTGGGAGGTGAACTCCTTATTCTTTTGTCGAGAAAAATTGAGGGTCCAGTACATGGGAAGACCTTCATCAACATGAACACCTCCAATGCTGGAAATCTGGCCCTGAAGATTTATATGGTACGAGAAGAACCAGAGCTGCTGCACAGTTTGAACATGGAAGATAAAAATTAACTAGGGAGCTGTAAGTATGGTACAGTTGGAAGCTTCCAGGCAAGTGTGGGACTATTATTGCATTTAAATTGCACAGGCATTCCGATTGCTATACTGGGACTTTTGTAGCACTATTTGAACAGCGTATTTTGAACAATTTATTTCTATGCAAAATCGACATTTACTGCACACTGTTTAGTTTAATGGTAGAGATTAGTAACTTGCTCTCATGATTATTAAAATGGTGCCAATGTATTAACAACCACATTTTAGGCACAAATAGGCTTTCATATATACAGGTAAGGATGACTTTATCATTATATGTGGGGAATTTTGCATTCTAATCTGAGCTATTACAATTTCCATGATACAGTGCATGTTTAGTTGCACCGTATAACCTGGTTTGGGATTGCTGCAATTTGTCTTCAGGATATCAGTAAAATGG
Source organism: Neoceratodus forsteri (assembly GCA_016271365.2). Taxonomy (NCBI): domain Eukaryota; kingdom Metazoa; phylum Chordata; order Ceratodontiformes; family Ceratodontidae; genus Neoceratodus; species Neoceratodus forsteri. The sequence continues at coordinate 435,880,458 of CM057450.1, read as the reverse complement.
CGTCATAGCCTTACTTGAAGAGCAACTCTCTGCTATAATAAAAAGTTTGAGACCACAACATTTACACTAATTATGTTTTAACTTTATTGTTTTCCAGTTATTTATTTTTTTAACTTTTCCTTGTTTTTGGCCTACTAAATATATATTTCACTGAATCTTTCAAAATGTATCTAACTCTCCCCTGCTCTCCTCACAATGGCTGTTTGTGACATCTATTGTCATGGTGAGCACTTTGAGATTAGAAACAAAAGCACTGTGAGGTTAACTGGGGAGAAGCAAATATTTATACAGACTTTTTAGACTAAGATGTGTTTGTAACCCCCCATCAATTTGGGGTTTACCTTAATGTCTTCCTGCAGCTCCCTCCATGCCCACTGCCATACAGGCGTCCTTTGTAGATAGTGAATCCAAGGTTATTTGTTTGGTCCTGTTGATTTACGTGAGAGTGCTATCTGTGCCTCTGCACCTGTCTCTTTAAGATTTTAGCCATATGTGTGTGTGTGTGTGTGTGTGTGTAGTAAATGGTCTGGGCTGGGTCCGAGTGTTTCATAGCTCGCAACTGGCCAGACACTGCTTTAATTTGCTCCACTCTGCTGTCGATAGTAAAGCAGTGGGAACTTTAACTAGTACTGTAATTGTTAACTGCTAACTTGTTGTTATAAAGAGTGTTTGTTTTAACATGCCTTCTTGCAACTTTGCTTATCTGAATGGAAGTCACCATGTTTGATCCGGGACTTCCAGCATTTGGACCAATGGGACACAGGGATCCTTTAAGGGTCCTTAGTTCAAGTGCCTTGTGGGAAGGAAAACTGCAGTTTTTGGTTGGTGCCTAAACTGAACTGATGGGAGCATCCAAACTGACTGACTGACAGCTCCCCCAGCCAACCACAACTGAAGAAACCCAAGGGAAATCCCAGAACTCTTAAGAGACAGTGTTCAGTTAGAGTTGGAGTTTGGAGAGTAAGCAACTTGAGTGATCGAGAAACTGCTCCTAGGAAGGAGCCTAGGCGAATCAGCAAGAAAAGGCCTGACTTGCCTCCCTGCTTCTGTTCTCCTGCATTGGACTGCCTGATAGCAGTAATCGGAATCATCCGAATTGTGATTTTGAACTGCGGCAGAAAAGATATTAAGATATTTGAAGGTACAGCCTGGGATTTGGACTGAGAGGAAGCTCTTGTGAAGTGTTTGGCCCAGAGGTTGTGAGAGACTGATTTAATGATTGAGAGGTTTGCTCAGTGAATTGACTGCAATAACAACCGGCTTAGAACAGAACTGTGAGGAAGAAAAGTTAATGCTGTTTTTGTTAAATCTTGCCGAATGGTTATCGTGGGTCGAGACCTGTCTTGCCAGTGACCGGATTGTTATGCCAGCTGGAGCAGAGACAACTCGCAGCTTGCGACCACCTGAAGGGAAAGGCTGTGAAATGGAGGTGTGTCATGATGGCCCAGCTTCCCCATGCTCCTCGGTGATCCACATGAGGTCTTCATATCGCAAGGCCAAACGCAGCCAGCTGGTAGCATGAGTAAATTTAGGGTAGCTCCCTGCAACACATCATTCAATTATTTGTGGTACCATCTAATTGTTTCTGTGATTTACTGGGTTACAAGACACTGGGCCAACTGGTCAGCATTACAAATAATCAAAGCTCTGTTTGTGTTTGCTACCTGCCTTTTCTTTCCATCACGAGCCCCAACCAACAGCTGCAATGCTGGCCACCCTTGGGCAACGCTTCTGGCTTGCCAGCATAACATCCTGGGTACCCAGTGTTGTCAGACTGATCATTTGGGACTAAAAGTACATGCAAAGTAACCTGAATCTAATCAGTATAATAATCATTCATCTAAATTCATGCCCCTTCCTCTTTTACGACCCCCTCAATAAATCTGATTGTTGTTTCACGTTTAACCTAGCTTATGAGCATATTATTAGTTGGGTTACAGTACTGAGAGTGTATACTTATTTTGCTAACCTTGCCTTTACAGGGGTTCCAGGGAATTTGCTGAAGGCCAGGCCCTGGTGGTAAGTGTAAAGAGTGTGTGCGTATTATTAATGTTCATCGCTGACTGTGTGTTAACTGCTGCTAGAAGTACAAGGTCACTAGGTGGGTCAGTGGGTGGTTATAGCTTCCCAGAGGGCTATACCAGGCTAGGTAGATACCCTACTATTGTTGCTGTGAGTGGAGGCACCATAATATCGAATCCAGGCCCCTCAACCTGAAGTCAGAATTACAGGCAGCGGTAGTAACTCTAGGGATAGCGCCACCTAGGGTTTACATTTTATTAACCTGGGAGAGGAAAATTACAAATAAAAACAAGTGTTCTCTAAGTTAATTGGGACAACTGAGAGATCTTATTTATGAAAGTACATGCTGAAAATAAGAGTTGCGGGCATTTAGGCATGGAAGGGTATGCATACTGCTGTGATGCGACAGTGGTAAGAAATATTTGTTTTCTCCCCATTTCCTAATAAGCATATAGTGTGTCATAAAATGAAAAGTCCACACTGTACACTGCTTGCTTTGCTGGTACCCTTTATGTGGCCTATAAACATGTATAGCATGTTTGTTGATAAAAGTTCATTGATATTCTCCTAGTTAGAGTGTGAATGTCTAGACATTTTTTGGTGCAGGGGATAAGGTTTCTGGAGCCATGATGTAACTGATTGTATAATTGACTAACAGCTGCAGGGAATATGGCCACATAAGCTCTAGGAGCTGTTTCAGCTTATGTGTTTATATATATCAATTGTTAAATGCCAGACGGTTGTGCACTGCAATAGCTTATGTCGTTAATTAGTTTTTTTTCTTATCAATTAGTTATCCTCTCCTAGGACGTACCTTATGCAAAATGTCATCAGGAGTGTAGCCAGAAATTTCTATTTTGTACCCAATCTCCAACAGTTACACCCCCCAATTAAAAAATGTACACAACCCTTCCAAATGGCACCCCCTTCCAAACAAGTCAGATTATTGTCAGATGATTCCTCTACTCTCTAAAGAGGTTACACATGTATCAGACCCTCCTCAGTGGCCTACACTAACCCAAATACTACAGATTAGAATGATAATATTAACAGAGTGGCTTACGGTTTGTGACAGGCACTCAACAAAACTGTACACAAATGTGTACAGTGAGAATGCCTGTCTACACCCTTGAATGTCATAGGATATAAATGTCTCCTATAGGAATTTCTAGAGTCCACGTCAATGTATTTGCATTTGTGTTGTGTTATTCAAAGGATCAATAAAATGTCTGGTGACAGAGTGGACTAATACATGAGCAATGCTTTTGAAGGCAGTGCAATCCTTTCTGGGCACTTTAAAACACATTTTCTTCAGCCATTGGGAGGTGATCTAATCAGCAACCAGAAGCACGAAACCAGCTGAGTATTCTAAGCTAACAAACCTGAGTGAGGTAACCTCAATAATTTATATCTGATAAAAGCTGGACTCTGGACTCTGAATGGTTATGATGATCCAAGCTTTGGTGGGGGTGCATACAGCTGGGTGGCAAAGGAAGTGGGAACTTTAAGGTCAGTGCATGAAAACTTAGGCAGTATTGCGCAATGGGTTTAGGCTCTGAGCTGCAGATCTGGAGACCTAGGTTTGAATCACACAGCTGCCTAGATGCATACTGTGTGATCCTGAGCAAGTTACTGAACTTCCTTGTGTTCCCAGGTCGCATCTGGAAACAAACTTCTGCTTAGTGTGCTACTCCTGGTCAAACAATGTTCCCTTTCTAGTGTTTAAAGCTTTGCTTAACTGGAAGGAGGTATATTATATGTATTTTTCTTAACTGTTTTGAATTAAACTATATCATTTAATAATTACTGGTGACCCCCTTTAATACACAGACTAGAGCAGTGTTTCAAACACTGTAATAGTCATGTTTCCCAGTTATTACATTGTTTTCAGAACACTTTCTCTCCACCTGTGTGCTTGAGTGGGAACACCTGTCTCGAGACACATACTGAAGTTCACTCACCATTGGTGTGTTGCAGCAGTTTCCCAGTCTCAAGTTCACACATGCAGTTCAGTTGGGCGTATCCTCTGGATTGGGGGTTAAAGAGCTGTTCATCACACAGCTGTGAAGGGGTTTTGCCATTCTAGTTAGAGCATGCGAGGGTACAGGGATGGTGGTGTGTTAGTGGGACGGTCATTTTTGGGTGAGCAAGCTGCACGCTGCTTGCACTCTGGTGCTGAGATGAGGGTTCTGGTTGATCAAGCTCAGTTTTGTTTTCCTGCCCTGGGTTTCTTATGATGCTTTCCTTGGTTGGCTGGGAGGTGAGCATGGCTGAGTTTTACACATGTGCAGTATGTGCTGGAGCCTTGATGCCATATTGGTCATGGCAGTTTTGAACTAGTTCTTACTGAAAAAACTCCGTGCACCAGTAATTATAAAATGTTTCCCATTATATCTGTCACCTTGTTAACTGCTGTTTACTCCAGTGTGAGTGCACAATGTCCTATCTGGTTATATGCTATGTTTACCATTTTGTATTTACTGTTACTGTTCAGCAATACCTGTAACTACTGTACTGTACATGATGTTCCTGCACTGATGTAATGTACTTGCCTTACTACTCTTTTTGTACTCTCCCGGGTCGTGCCTGAAAACAGTCATTGTTTGGCTAGTGTACTCTCCCAGTCAACAAAAACTAACTAAATAAATAAAAAAATAAAGCATAGATAGCTGTGTGTTTATGGATTTGTTTTACACACTCTCGATATGTGATGACCTCATAAACCTCACAAGTGTAACCCCCAGGTGGCGCTATCCCAATGGCTACTACCCCTGCCTGCTTGACTACTGACGGGTTGAGAGGCCTAGGTTCTATGGCAGGTGCCTCCACCCAGAGGTCAGGGTTTGTAATGGTTGGTCTAGTTTGGTCACTGCCCTCTGGGACACTGAGACCCCCTTCTAATCCCTCTAATGGCCCACACGATGCACAGGAGTTACAGTACCAATACCCCACATGTACACACTGTTCATTCATAAGGTACCACTTACCCTTGAGACTGATTCGCAGGTTCGTCTCTGTGGACCCCCTGAAAAATAAGGTTAAGCAGCATACACAAACCAATACAGTGCTTGGCATGAAGGTACTGACGCTTCAGACAGTTTAAAGTTTAATAACAACAACAAATCTGATTTATTTAGGGAACAGTAACACTGGAGGGGGAAATCAGGTTCATTAGTGGCATTAAATCACAGTACTGTGCACACATACAGGGTCTGAAAAGTCACACTCTGGGTACCCAGGTTGGGAGGGAGGCTAGCCAGGTCCGTTGCCCGGGGTTGGCTGGCAGGTGCAGATGGATTGGGCCCGGTAGAAGAAAATATATGCACAACACCCAATTGTAATCTGGAGCCTGATGGCTCAGTCCACGAAGCAAAGAAACAACAAGAATTAGATGACACACTTGTGATTGAAAACAGGCTGCCGGGGAATACCCTGATTTGTACTCATAATACCCAAGCTGAGAACCGAATGGTAGTTGTTCTTCTGGATTGTCAGAAACAGCAGGGCATGGAGACAAGGTCCTTGTGACTGGACCCCACTGCAGTTTATAGCAAACGGATTTAGTTCGAGACAAGCTGGGGTTTGCTTCCAGCTTCAACACACAGCACACAGCACAGGGGATTGGAAATAGCGATTCCCCACAAGCACTATGCACATTCATATGTAAAAGGAAAGTACTATACTAGGCAGGCTGCTCCTCGATCCCGATTGCAATTACTGCAAAATACCCGGGAGCACACACAGCAGCTTCAGTTCCTGATAGACCGAGTGCGATTCAGCAATTTCTCCAGTCTTCTACAGGGTGAGCCAGGTTTAGACACTTCTAGTGCTTCTTTCTCCTCACAACTCAGATTCAGTCCAAACTGGCACTCACAAAGGCTGCAGAACGAAACTCAGGGCCTTACACGTGCTTCCCGCACTAAACTATACACCACAGAAGCACACAGCTCCTTCTCTCTTCACTGCCACAACTGATCTGATCTTTCCAGTCACAGAGCAGGGCATTTCCTTTAGCTCCACACTATTCTGTTGGCTGATTCAGCTGTCACTCACAATAAGACTCCCTCTATTGGTAGAAATAGGCGCCAAGGTTAAAACTACATTTCCCAGAGTCACTGCCCATACAATCCCCTTGTGGCTTGCTCAGAATTGAGAGTCCAAGTTCCGATTCGTCCACAGGCTCCATTTTAGGGTCTCCCTATCATCCTGATTGGTCCAAGTCAGCTATTCAGAACCAAAATGAAAAAGCTACACTGAAACAGTTCATGCTGAAAGGAAGACAGGTTAGACAAACTACATTTTCTCAGTCATTGTAAATGATTTCTGGCAAACAGTTATATCTTTCAACAAGGCTCCCTCTGCACATGTGGCAACGGCAGAAATGGAGTGAATTGACAGCAGCCCAGGCGGGATTCGGGCATTAGAACACACAGTTCCCCATACAAACTAATTAAGTCTGCAAGCAGACAGCTCTTACAGAGACAGTACGTGGAGGCTCAAAAAGCACTCACTTGGAACCACATTTAAACAGCTCAGATGCCGAACACCACCCAGACTTGGAGCATTCAGGCAAGCTCCTGGAAGACTTTTGGGAATCCCCATTTGCAGGGGGGTTACACCCTTCCTGGCCTGGAAAAACTTGGCGTCCGCGTCAAGTAAGTTTCAATACAACCATATACATTTACATCAGTATCACATTACCCTTATACATGTAATCATCAGTCAACATATCACCTTACCAGAAACACATTTCTGAAACTTTTCAGTACATCACTTTTTTCACAGTTTTATACACACATTTGTACCATAATTCAGGTTATTACCTCCTGTACATGAAACCTGAAGAGAGGGGGCCCTTTCCTATCAGCTACCTTATGGCTGGATGAGGCAGGGGCACCATACCTAGAGGGCAACACAAGTAACTTGGAGTTAGCACTGATGTTCAGTTTGGGCAATGACCGCAGGGACACATACACTCCTTTATGGACAACATTGAGAGGCAAGTCCACAGGCCTCCAAGGGAAATCATAACTGAGGCACAGTACAGGCTTTACAGCTCGACCAGTCTTTCTAGGGGGAACTGTTACAGTCTCTGCACTCTGAGCCTCATTTTCAGCATTGTCCTCACTTGTCAGTAGAGTCTTCATTGGGTAGAGAGGCTAGAACTTGGGGTACTTTCTGCTCCAGGAGTTACAATCTCTGAGTCCACAACACTTGGCTCACATGGAGAGCTTTCGGACACTGGCAGTGGATGGTCAGGGCACTCAAAATACTCTTCTTGTTCTGGTATATCACCAGTTTGTTCCAGTCCATCATTTTCCTCCTCTGAAAGCTCAAACAGTTCAACCATACACAATGATTCCATATCATCTGACTTGATGCTTTGCATTTCACTTTCTGGCAGCATTGGCTCCAGGGACAAAGCTGGGGGCTTAGACAGTCCAGAAGGCCCAGCTTCATCTCCAGGATTGACTAGGGGATTGCCCCGAAACAATGGACTCAGTTCATAAGAGGGGTAGTACCCAAAATTGCACTCACTTTCCTCTGACATAGATTCACAGTCATTTTCAACTGAAACTTGTTGTGGGGAACACTTTAACTCAGCATCTGTAGGTGCAGACTTTCTTTGCACTTGCTTAGCAGCAGCTCGGGTCACTGGTCCAGAGGGAGCACTTTCTGGGGGCTCAGACTCAATCAAGATTTGTCCAATGGGCAGTAAATGATTTCTATGCATTGTTTTAACATCTTTTGAATTATTCTTAGGCCTTACTTTGTACACAGGCAGATCATCTAGTTTGCCCACTACAATGTGAGGGAGATGGTGCCATCCGTCAGTAATCTTATGTTTGCCATGCAGTCCCAGATTTCTTAGCAATACCCGATCTCCCTCCTGGAGTTCCTGTGCTTTCACCTTTTTATCATACCTTTCTTTGTTGGCCAGATTTCTTTTGGCAGCCATGGTTTGAGCCAGTTGGTACGCATGATTTAGCTGGGCCTTTAACTTTTGCATGTACTGTAAATAGTTGTCAGCTCGAACCCCATTAGGGGAAACTCCAAAACATACATCTACTGGCAGTCGAGCTTCTCTTCCAAACATCAGGCGGTAGGGGGAGAACCCAGTGGCATGACTTTTGGTGCAGTTGTAGGCATGTACCAAGGTGCTAATTTGTTGGCTCCATCTAGGCTTGTCCTTTGGGTGGAGGGTGCCTAGCATATCTAGCAAAGTACAGTTGAAACGTTCAGGCTGTGGGTCCCCCTGGGGGTGGTAAGGGGGTGGTTCTGGACTTTCGCACTCCCCACAGAGAAAGCATCTCTTTGATCAGACGACTCTCAAAGTCTCTCCCTTGATCAGAATGGATTCTTTGTGGAGCCCCATAGTGAACAAAAAAGTTTTCTACAAGTACTTTTGCCACAGTGGATGCCTTCTGGTCCTTGGTGGGGAAAGCTTGGGCATATCTCGTAAAATGGTCAGTGACCACCAACACATTACTAATGTTTCTTTGATCTGACTCCAAGCTCAGAAATCAATACAGACCAGCTCCATGGGTGCACTGGTGGTGATGTTAACAAGGGGGGCAGTCCTCTGGGGTAAAGCTTTCCTCTGTAAGCAGTGACTACAAGTTCAAATGTGTTGCTCAACATCAGCCCCCATCTTAGGCCAATAGAATCTGGATCTCACCAAGTCAAGTGTTCTGTCTATACCAAGGTGCCCCATGTGGTTGTGTAAGGAGCTCAGTACTGGGTCTCGAAAGGCAGTGGGCAGCACTAGTTGTTGTTTGTCTATTTGTCCCCCTCTGTCTACTGTTTTTCTGTATAACAGTCTATTGATCAGTTTCAACTTAGGACCTTCCTTGTGTAACAATGCAGTTCTCAAATCAATGGAGCTTAATTTGGACACATCTTTCCCTGCATAAAGGGCTTCTAAAGCTGATTTGATCATGGGATCTCGGGATTGAGCCCGCTGAATACTGTCATTGTCCAGCTGAGGCAGTGCACCAATGTCTATTGCAGAAAAGTGGCAATAAGCAGCAGGTATGCAATTCTCAGAGGGTCCCAAACAATCCACCATACAGTCCACTGCGTCCATGGACATTTGTTCCTCCTGTCAAACTTCTGGCAGAGTGCTCGAATATCAGGTTCTGACAGTCTGACCCAGTCATTCGGGGAACAGGCCTCAGGAGAGACATCAGCATCTATGTGGTTCAGGCCTGCTCTGTATTCAACAGCATAGTCATGTGTAGATAATGCAGAAAGCCACCTATGGCCAGTGGCATCCAACTTAACTGAAGTCTGCACATAGGTCAAAGGATTATTGTCAGTTTTAACTAGTATCTTAGCCCCATACAAGTACTCATGGAACTGGTCAACAATAGCCCACTTCAAAGCTAGGAACTCTAACTTATGTACAGGATAGTTTTTTTTCAGATGGGGTTAGGCTTCTACTGGCAAAGGTCACTGGTCTCAGGCAATTCTCATGCTCTTGGTACAATACAGCCCCCAAGCCTTGCAGGCTAGCATCAGTGTGCAAAACATAGGGCTTCGCTGGATCTGCATAGGCAAGGACAGGAGCGTGGGTAAGTTGATATATAATTTCATGAACAGCAGCTTCACACTCAGGTATCCATCTGGCTCCAAATACTTAATTGGGATGGAAATACACTCTCTCAGGCTCAGAAGAAACCGACCTCTTGTATTTTTTGTGGGTAGGAGGGTAACCTTAAGTAAGATTAAGTAAAGGATGGATCACTCTTGAATAGTCCTTGATGAAACGGCGATAGTAGCCACAGAATCCCAGGAATCTTTGCAGTTCTTTTAGATTGTGAGGCTGTGGCCAGGTGGTCAAGACTTCAACTTTACTTGGGTCGGTATGTGTCCCACATACTTTACAGATGTTTGGAAGAATTGACATTTATCGATGGACAGTTTTAGGCCAAAGTCTTCCAGTTGCTCCAACACCTTGAACAATCTGCTCTCATGTTCCTCTGTGAGCTGCCAAACACAATAACATCATCCAGGTACACCAGGCACTCTAATAAGTTCATGTCCCCCACTGCACGCTCCATCAGTCATTGAAAAGTGGCTGGGGCACCTGAAATCACTTAAGGCATCCTCATGAATTCATAGAAGCCACGCGGACAGATAAAGGCTGTCTTCTCATGGTCTTCCGGGGCCATTGGGATCTGGTAGTACCCACTGCGAAGATCCAGCACGGAGAACCACTTGCTACCATTCAGGCAGTCTAAAGCATCCTGGATGTGGGGCATTGTATACTGATCAGGGATAGTCCGCCGGTTCAAGGTGCGATAACCCATGCACATCCTTACTGTCGCATTCTTTTTTCTCACTACCACAATAGGTGAAGCATAAGGGCTTCTGGATTCTTGTATTACACCAGCAGCAAGCATCTCTTGCAGATGCCGTCTCACATCATCTATGTCAGCAGGTGCCAGGCGTCGAGACCTCTCATGAAATGGCCTTTCATCATGCAGCCGGATGTGGTGCTCAGCTCCTTGCACACCTCCTACGTCCCATTCTTTGAAAGAAAACACCTGGTCTCTCTGGGCAAGCTTTCTACTGATTCTCATCTTCCATTTGGCTGGCAATGGGGAGTCACCGAAATCAAACAAGTCAGGCGTCACTCTGTCATTCTCCCCCGAACACTTGTTACTAGGCAACACTGCAGTATCTGCACAATGCACATTAGCCAGGGTGCAACCTCTATTTACTCGAATCTCTCTATCAGACACATTATGAACTTGGACCATTACCCATCTGGCATAAGCATGGGCTCTGGCAGGCAAAATACTTGCTTGACCAGCAGTCCCTCTGGCAATTTCCCATCGCCTGGTGCATCCAGCATGAGGATTTTATTCTTGACATCCTTTCTGATACGGACCTCTCCCTGTAAGGTACATTGGGCATTTGGCGCCAGGATCAGAGACTCAGGATCCTTTTTCCAACCAATTCCAACCGGTTCCTCTGGTTCCACTTTGTCAGCATCTCTCTGGGCATCATAGGCCTTCTTGATCAATGCCGGAATTCTTAAAACTCTACCAGTCTGTGACCCCTGTTTCTCATAACACAGCTGCGCCAACCATCCAAACATATGCGCATTCATCCCAATTAGTAATGGAACCCCATCATACAGTCCAGTAGGGGGACACACTAAGGCCAGGGTCTCTACTTGCTCTGCCACTCCAGCCATGGAGGTGGGGAAAGACAGCCAAATTCGGATATACCCGGAGTAGGAAGAGGCCTTCTCACTTAACCCCCATACATGCAGTCCTTCCAATGGTTGTAAGGGTATGTCTGACAAATGCTTCTGATACTAATCCTGGAACATAATTGTCACTTGGGAGCCACTGTCTAATACAGCTCTTGTAGACACTCCATTCACCTTTACAGTGGTCTCCATGGAGGGACCCACTATTTTGGACCAGTCTGGAGAGGTGGTAGCGGGGGCCTGGGCAACTGACCTTGCCACAAAGGGATATGAGTTAGCATTTTTGGGACCCTCACTGGGATCATTGAGTGCATCTCTTATCCATTGATTTGTTCTCTGAAACTCTCCATGTAGCCTATATACAACTTTGTCTGTGTCTTTTGGGGAACGACATTCTCTCTTCATGTGCCCCTCCTTCCCACAATTATAGTAAAACATACTTTCTGGAGCTTGAGCTTGCCGAGGCATCACACTGGGAGCCAGGACGGGGGTACTGCTAACTGGACACCTTGGTGCCATCTCTGTGTGCGGTGTGATAAGCATTTGGAGGCATCTCGTCAATTTCCCCACTTCTATGGTCAAGACATCGAGTTTTGAGCTGTTGTCAGCAGGAGATGCCTGGATGGGTACCCCAACCCCCATAGCAGATGCAGTCGGATATAGGTTGGGGCCTGTACTTGCAGGCGCGGCCTTCATAAAGAGACTGTTTTTGAATTCCCTGATCTCTCTCAGCAGTTCACCCCATGGTGGCGCACCCTCATTGGTCTCCACTTCACAAGGACCTTCCGATGCTGTGATCACTTGGACTGCGCTCACCCCAGAATTAGAATCCCCCTCCTCATCTTCAACCTCCTGAAGTTCTTTCATTAAGTCACAATAGCCCGGTGGGTTACCCCTTCTGTCTGGGAGCCTTAATTGAAGGAGCTGCAATTTGGAATGCTTTGCATGCTGTAGTAGGTGCTCCAACCTTACACGGTTTAAGTCACTGGTGGCTACCCCACCTTTTCGGTAAGCCTTCTGCAGAGCTCTTTCCAGATGAGTAACATATGCAGAAAAACTTTCCCCTGGCCACTGTTTTGTACCTTGAAATTTCCACATCAGGCTCTCCCCTGACTCAATGCTCCCAAAATTGCCTTCAAGCACAGATAGGTACTTCTGGGAAGATGCATCAGGATTTGTGGACCTCAAACATTTAATGGTCTCTAGGGCAGGTCCCCTCGGACTTTCTATGATTCTTTTTTGTTTCTCAGCCTCCACACACTACCGTTCAGGTATCAGGGGAGCAACACAATCTATCCAGTTGTCCCAATCATCCTCCCCTTGGGGGGTGGGGAGGGTGCCAGAGAAGATCCTCAACCTTCGGTAAGAGTCGTGACTAATGGCAGGTGCAGAAATAGGAGCCTGCATTGGTTCAGCCACCATAACGGGTACTGGAGCGGGAGAGGGTGTTGGGGGAGGAACACGCCCAGGTGGCAAGAATAGTTTCTTCAAGTCCTCCACAGTTTTCCCTTCCTCCAGCAACAATTTAGCAAATTTCTCCTCAAAAGTTTCAGATAGTGGGTGGGGGGCTCATCCCTCCGGGTCTCTACTGTCCTTAATTATCACTCTCCAGGCAGTGAGGGCTCCCTCTGGGGTAATAGTCTGTGGCACTTTGGAGCTATCTATGGGGTCCTTATAGTCTACTAGGGCCATGAAAGTGTGGGTGAGCAGATCAGCATGTTGACCCACCACCACAGGGTTTTGTAAACCTTCCACCTTGGAAAGTACTCCCTGTACAGTGTCCGTATTGATACCCAGGGGGATGTCCAGGATAAGCATAGCATTTCAGGGGTTGATCTCCTCCCCAGTACACCACTCCACCAACCGGAGCACAGCCACTTCTGTCAGAGTACCCATTTATTTTTTTTAACAGTGGTTCGTAAATGTGGCCACTAGAGAACACAAAATCCCAGTGGTGAGCCTCCAAGATGTAACCCCCAGGTGGCGCTATCCCAAGGGCTACTACTCCTGCCTGCTTGACTACTGATGGGTTGAGGGGCCTAGGTTCTATGGTGGGTGCCTCCACCCAGAGGTCAGGGTTTGTAATGGTTGGTCTAGTTTGGTCACAGCCCTCTGGGACACTGAGACCCCCTTCTAATCCCTCTAATGGCCCACACCATGCACAGGAGTTACAGTATCAATTCCCCACATGTACACACTGTTCATTCATAAGGTACCACTTACCCTCAAGACTGATCCGCAGGTTCGTCTCTGAGGATCCCCTGAAAAATAAGGTTAAGCAGCATACACAAACTAATACAGTGCTTGGCATGAAGGTACTGACACTTCAGACAATTTAAAGTTTAACAACAACAACAAATCTGATTTATTTAGGGAACAGTAACACGGGAGGGGGAAATCAGGTTCATTAGTGGCATTAAATAACAGTACTGTGCACACATACAGGGTCTGAAAAGTCACACTCTGGGTACCCAGGTTGGGGAGGGGGGCTAGCCAGCTCTGTTGCCCAGGGTTGGCCGGCAGGTGCAGATGGATAGGGCCCGGTAGAAGAAAACATATGCACAACACCCAATTGTAATCCGGAGCCTGATGGCTCAGTCCATGAAGCAAAGAAACAACAAGAATTAGATGACACACTTGTGATTGAAAACAGGCTGACGGGGAATACCCTGATTTGTACTCACAATACCCAAGCTGAGAACCGGATGGTGGATGTTCTTCTGGATTGTCAGAAACAGCAGGGCATGGAGGCAGGGTCCTTGTGACTGGACCCCACTGCAGTTAATACCAAACGGATTTAGTTCGAGACAAGCTGGGGTTTGCTTCTAGCTTCAACACACAGCACACAGCACAGGGGATTGGAAATAGCGATTCCCCACAAGCACTATGCACATTCATATGTAAAGGAAAAGTACTATACCAGGCAGACTGCTCCTCGATCCCGATTGCAATTACTGCAAAATACCTGGGAGCAGACACAGCAGCTTCAGTTCCTGACAGACCGAGTGCGATTCTGCAATTTCTCCAGTCTTCTACAGGGTGAGCCTGGTTTCCACACTTCGTACCTGTTTTTACCATCTCAGAAACATTGCCAGAATTAAATCCCTTGTTCCGCCTCTGGACCTCCCTACTTTGATACATGCTTTAGTCACATCTAGGCTTGATTACTGTAATGCGCTCTATTTCGGGGTCATGGGAGGATCTCTCCGCAGATTGCAGCTCATGCAAAACGCAGCTGCCTGATTGTTGACCGGGCAGCAAAAGTTCTGTCATATTACACCGGTTTTGCGTAAATTGCACTGGCTGCCAGTCAGGTGGAGAGTCCTCTTTAAGGTGGGTCTTCTTACCTATAAGGCCCTACACGGGCAGGGCCCTGGTTACCTGTTAGACCTTCTGTCACCTGCCTTCTCCTCGCGCTCCCTTCGTTCCTCCAGTGAATGCTTCCTGACCATTCCCAGAACTAGGCTGAAATCGGCTGGCGATAGAGCATTTAGTGCCGCGGCCCTGCTCTGTGGAACTCCTTACCAACTATGGTCAGAGAGGCTTCATCGGTGGATGTTTTTAAGGCCCAGTTAAAGGCCTTTCTCTTTTCTAAGGCATTCAATGCTTAGATAAAGATTTATAGTTAAGGTTTAGTTTTTGTAATGATTTGTATTTATGTGTAAATCTATATATTTATTATGTTTAAATGCCTGTTTTAATGTTTTGTACGGGGCCCGGAGCCTCTGGGATTGGGCGTCTTTTAAATAAATTTTGCCTTGCCTTGCCTAGTGCTTCTTTCACCTCACAACTCGGATTCAGTCCAAACTGGCACTCACAAAGGCTGCAGAACGAAACTCAGGGCCTCACACGCGCTTCCCGCGTGAAACTATACACCGCAGAAGCACACAGCTCCTTCTCTCTTCACTGCCACAACTGATCTGATCTTTCCAGTCACAGAGCAGGGCATTTCCTTTAGCTCCAAACTATTCTGTTGGCTGATTCAGCTGTCACTCACAATAAGACTCCCTCTGTTGGTAGAAAATGGTGCCAAGGTTAAAACTACATTTCCCAGAGTCACTGCCCATGCAATCCCCTTGTGGCTTGCTCAAGATTGAGAGTCCAAGTTCCAATTCATCCACAGGCTCCATTTTAGGGTCTCCCTATCATCCTGATTGGTCCAAGTCAGCTATTCAGAACCAAAATGAAAAAGCTACACTGAAACAGTTCATGCTGAAAGGAAGACAGGTTAGACAAACTACATTTTCTCAGTCATTCTAAATGATTTCTGGCAAACAGTTATATCTTTCAACAAGGCTCCCTCTACACATGTGGCAATGGCAGAAACGGAGTGAATTGACAGCAGCCCGGCCGGGATTCGGGCATTAGAACACACAGTCCCTCCATACAAACTAATTAAGTCTGCAAGCAGACAGCTCTTAAAGAGACAGTACGTGGAGGCTCAAATAGCACTCACTTGAACCACATTTAAACAGCTCAGATGCCAAACACCGCCCAGACTTGGAGCATTCAGGCAAGCTCCTGGAAGACTTTTGGGAACCCCCATTTGCAGGGGGGTTACACCAGCTTCATGGGTCATCACACACCTAGGGTATGTTAAAAAAATCCATAACACACAGTTGCCTACATATTATTCTCTATTTAATAATATTTATCCTGGTAACACTGAAAGTATAAGTGCCTGATGATGACACAGTATCGCCATTGAACTGTAAATATATTCATTCAGTTATTTCACAGTATATCTGGTATGTTTTTATAAGATCATGGGCCAGATATTCAAAGGTTAGTGCTGACGCTAAGGAGTTTGTGCCCATGCTGTCTGGGTTTGCACCCTTTTTTGGAGTGAGGTCTATATTCAGAGGCCCCTGTAACATGCGCTAAACCAATTGGTGCCCAGATGCTGACATAACGCAGTGTCCATGCAAATTAGGAGGTCCCCTCCTGCATACAGGCACAGCAGTATGTTCAAAGGTTTGTGGCGATGGTAAACAGCACCCAAAGCTGCGCTATTTACCACTTCTGAAAACCTTGACTTAATCAGGTGCTAAGCCCACGCCACCAACCTACTAATGGCGGGATGGCTCTACGGCAGCTGCCCACCCCTGTTTGACCATCTGTGACTGTCAGACATTTCGCTGATGTCTAGTGGCACCCACCCCAATCACCCTTCCTGGGAATGTAGCATATCTCCCTGGTATCTAGTTGCACACCCCACTCCTCCAGTCCCCCGTCCCAGGAATGTAGCATAACTCCCTGGTGTTTATTGGAATCCTCCACTGCCAATCGCTCTTCTCAGGAATGTAGCATGTCTCCCTGGTGTCTAGTGGCACCCTCCTCTGCCGATCACCCTTCCCAGGAATGTAGCATATCTCCTTGGTATCTAGTGGCACCCCCACAATCATCCATCCCAGGAGTGTAGCATAGCTTCCTGGTGTTTAGTGGAATCCTCCACTCCGATTGCTCTTCCCAGGAATGTAGCATGTCTCCCTGCTATTTATTGGTGCCCCCCCAGTCACCCATCCCGGGAATGTTTCATATCTCCCTGGTATCTACTGGCACACCCCACCCCTCCAATAACTTGTTCCAGGAATGTAGCATATCTCCCTGGTGTCCAGTGGCATCCTCCACCCCCTTGATCACCCACTCCATAATATTGACACCTCTCCCTCATGTCTAGTGGCACCCCTCCCCGATCACCTGGTCCATGTACCCTATCATATCTCTGGTGTCCAGGGATATGCCTGCCCCCACCCACTGAATGCCAGTCGACCGATGAACAGTGGTGGTCCAGCAGTCCTCCACCCACCCTACTCGCACCCAGAACAACCAGTCATCCAACACCCCCTTACCAGTGTTTCTGGGGATGTGCAGTGTAGCCTGATACAGTGACCGGCACAGCCTCCTCGCACCTCCTCAGCCAGCTGACATATAAGTTGACAGTGAGTGTGCGTCAATCAGCATTCGGCAGGTGGGAGTAGATGTACCACTGGGCATCAGGGATATGATAGAGTACATGGGCCAGGTGATCAGGGGGTGGTGGGTGCCACTATACACCAAGAAGAGGTATCAGTAGTACGGAATGGGTGATTGGGGGGTGCCATTAGACACCAGGGAGATATGCTATATTTCTAGAATGGGTGATCAGGAGGGTGGGGGGTGTGCTGCTAGACACCAGGGAGATATGCAACATGCACAGAATGGGTGATCGAGAGGGTGGGCGTGCCACTAGACACCAGGGAGAGGTGTCAGTATTACAGTATGGGTGGTTGGGGTTGCCACTAGACACCAGGGAGATATACAACATGCACGGTACTGGTGATTTGAGGGGGTGCCACTAGCATCAGGAAGATCTTCGACATTCACAGGATGGTGATCAGTGGGTGGGGGTGCCGCTACACACCAGGGAGATATGCGACATACATGGAACAGGTGATCGGGGGCAGGGGGTGCCACTAAACACCAGGGAGATATTTGACATTCACAGGATGAGCGTTTGGAGGGGGCAGATGCTGCTAGACACCAGGGACCTGTCAAAGGAAATTGGGATGGGAATTTGGGGGGTGGGGGGTGCTACTAGACACAAGGGATAAAATGGCAGGAGCCCACAGGATGGACACAAAAGGGTCGCTGCTCACATCCAAATTAGCCCATAATGGACATAAGAATGGCCCCTTAGTGCCTTGCATGCCCAGTGGACTTGTTTGCATGGCATGGCTGAATACAGCGACATGGGTCTGTCTGGTCCCAGGGCACAATTCCCTGTTGGATGGATACAGTTCAGGTACATGTCAGGGCAGCACAGTTTGATTTAGTGCTGTGCCAACACAGGCCGATATTCAGTTGGATAGTGCTGGTCCGCTATCCGATGGAATATAGCAGCCTCTGGGTTGGGCACAAGCACATCGCAAATATTTGCGATGTGCTTGTGCCGGTTTTTGAATATCAGGGCCCAGACATTTTTTGTTTAATAAACAAACATATTTGTTTGATTCTAATTTTGAATTGGATATTTTTCCTTGAGTTTTCTATTTGTGGTCTTGAAATTCACTTATACAAAGGGTAAATAAATTTAACTATCCCCTTGCAGCTCAGATCTAGATAAAAAAAAAGTAAAACATCTGAAGCTTGACCTAACCTGTTCGGAAATGTTTTTTAATAAAGAAGCATCCCTTGTAACAAGTAGTGAGGGTGATGGTTCACCAATAAATCATCTGGCGTTAGAACAAATTTATTAATTGGACGTAGTCTCAGCACTACTGCTACACACTATAGACATCTGGCTTGGATGCTTCCCTGGGTAAGTTTTATTTCTCTATTTGAACAAGAGGATTACATTAGCCCTCCTTCTCAAATCTTTAGGCAATATTGCTGACTTCAGTGATCTGCAAATGATCAGTGCAAGGGTGTCAGCAATTTCCTCTCTCAATTCCTTGCGCTCCCTTGGATGCATCTTATCTAGTCCTTGGCATTTACTCCCATTAAGCCTCTCTAGGCGCTCTACAACAAGCTTGTGAGTAATGTCAGTTATGCTGCAGCCTTCACCCTCCCCACTCCTGAATGTGGCCTCCATGCTGTGCAGATCCCCTGATATTACTTCTGAATTTATTTCGCTGGATAAGCAAGTTGTGATATACAATATTTGCTCTCTGTGATTGTATGCGTCAAACTGATTTTTTTTTTTGTTGCTGCTCCTCCTTGCTGTAGTTGATTGCAACAAGAAAAGGATGGAAAGATTCACTGAGAAACAGGAACTGAATAAAGCATGAATGTGAAATGCATGAAAGTGATAAGCTAGCTCACTGGCAGACAACTACAGTATAAGACGATGGCCTATAGTCACAAACATTTCCTCCACTGGTAACATGGCTTTACTTTGCCGTTACTAAACTGGTACATCAACCTCCATTGTTATTCCATGGCAAACTGTTGAATCAGGGTAATAAAGACAAAGTAAAACTGCGTTAACACTGGAGGTACAGTTTATGAATACCGGCTGATAAGTGGTGCTGTCCTGGTCCTACCTGCAGTGTTCCTAAGGTTGTTTTGTAATGTAGTGCTTAGTTGTCTGTATTTATATGGTGACAGAGTAATCCTCCACTATTCATCTGTAAGAAGGCTCCGAGGAGCACAAGCAACATAATCACCCACATTCATGGCACAACAGACAGACTATACTTGTCTTATAATTCAATATTTACAAATTGGACACTGCAATCTGATTAATTGTCACCTGGACACAATAGACTGACAGGCACATTGAGAGCGGACAATGCAAGAGAACACTTTAGACTAGTCTGAGTAGGAGGTGTGAGCATGACATATAATACCAAGTAGAAGAATTTTAATGGGGAACTTGAGTTGGGTCATCTGAGCACACAACAAAGTTAGAGCAGAGATGGTGTACCCAAACACCTTGTTCTGCTTTGTTAGGCTAATAGGACTGACCCAGAATCCTTTAAGGAACATTAATCACAAAATGCTGGTGACAGGCAGACATGACTTGGGGGGAATGGTGACAATGCCTTTATTGTATTCAAATGTGTATCTTTGATGAACCAAAATGGGATGGCCTGCAGCATTTATAACCCTTCACCTGTATAAGATCAAACATTCTTCCTGTAATGTAGCCATACCTCCATACCCATGTCACTGCACAGTCAATGATTTGATATAACCACTGATGCTTTTAAGCCACAGGCAGGGAAGCCATTTTCAGTTTTACTTGATGGAGCTTGGTGCCTCCATCCCGAAGCTTACCTGTGTAAGATCAACATTCCTATTGTAATACTATTGTAATCACTTTTGCAATATCACAATTGCAGCCGTACTCTCCTAACCATGGCATTAAGCAGCCAATTGATTGATACCAACAGCTGATGCTTTTAAGCCATAGGCAGAGTTTGATTTTACTTGACGGGACTCTGCTTCCACCCAGGAGCTTCTTTATGTACTGGAGCACATGGGGCTAGCTTCCAGGAAAAGCATACTGAACCACTGGCCTGCAGAGACACCCTAAACTAGGATCATTAAAGTAGACATGTACCTGCTGCTATACTTCTGATGCTATAGTATCAAAAATAAAATAAATGGAAGGGCCCTAACAATTTAAATTGATGACTTTACTAAAAATTAAAAGTTGATACAGAATGCAATCGAAGGGGCATAAGGGTACACATACTGTATAGTTTTTCAAACACAGGTATGACATAAGGCAGTTTTCTGGGGCCCTAAAGTTACATCTCTCTAAGACGGGGAATCAGTTCTCATGGGAGCTGTCCCTCTCATCTTCTTCTCTAGGAGACCTTACCCTTCCTCCTATATCTGTCACACCTGACAGGCAATGAAGCAACCCTGCAACACACTGCTGCTGTGTACGTCACCCTTGCTGGCGGCCTCGGCACGAAAACTTTATGAGGAATATCCTTCCACTGATGGTACAGAACTCCCGTGGGACCACTGCACTCTTACAGGCTAGCCCATAATCATAGGTGACCCTTGCTGAGTCATACCTCCCCACTCACTTTTAGCTGCTAGGGCCAATCCTTGTTGTATACATTTCCACTGCTCCCTACAGGTACATGGGGCAAGCCAAGACCTATCTACAGAGGCATATGGAAAGATAGAACTTCATGGAGCCCCTCATAGGCCTCACAGCCTACAGTGCCCCTCTCTGGCTTCTGAGGGCATCTGCAAGTCCTGGAGCTCTCCCTTCCCCACAACCAGCCTGCTCCTCAGCTACAGAATCCCAGGTAAATGGACTGCTCCTACCTTCTCCACACTGCTTGGTGCCATCTTGGACTCGCTGAATTAGTGCCGCGCCACACCACCAGCTTTTTCCATCAGCAGAGTGGGACTGATAGTTTTTGGCTAAACGTATCTTTAATTGTACCTTAACTGAGCACTAGCTAGTTTTACACAGAATTTGCATTTTATATCATTTGTTGCTGTATTTTCTAGTAGTAGTTCAGTAATTGTATGCTTTCTCCACGTTAATGCAGCCAGTGTATTTACCTAGTTAAACTGTTTAATTCTGCTGTGTCTGTATAATAGGTGTGGTGGGGTCTCCTGGAGCACGGTCACTGCTGTGGTATTTGCTCAGCTCCCCCCACTGCATTGTTTTTACCAGAGGCTTACTGCTACATATTATGTTGCCTGGTTTGTGACTCTGTATTCTTGCTCTCCTGCTCAGCAGGGGTTCTTGGGTAGTCTCTGGCATCTGATCATCCTCCCCCGAGCTCACGTTTCACTTTCTGACCCTGGGCACTGTATTTAATCCAGCTCCTTTCTGTTTCTTCAGCTCCCTACTCAGCCCCAGGACAGCAGGAACAGCTCCAGTCAGCCCCTCTCTGGCTTCCAGGGGCAGCAAGTCCTGGCTCTCTCCTCCTCTCTCCACAACCAACTGACACACTGTGTAACAGTGCTGTGCTGTGTGCAGCACATTTAGGCTCTTCCCACCCAGGGGGGTGGTCCTCCTGCCAGAACCTATCAGCCCACTTTTTTCACCCCCTATTTTTCCACCACTTGGTCTTGCTCACCCATTCCCATAGTAACAGTGTAGCCACCCCCTCTTTCGTCCACCGTTACTCCTAAACAATCTGCTTTCCCCCTCCCGCTGTTATAGTTCTCCCGCCCCTCCTGTTTCACCTTTCCTCTTACCTTTCCACCTACTCCTCCTTCCCTACGCTACCCACTCCTGTAGCTCTCACTCTTGCAGCCCAAGTAGTACACAGCTTTCATGAGATTTGAACCTGACCCGTTGCTACAGCCAGGTGCCCTAACCATTAAGCCAACACTGCCTTCTGCTGCTGTTGGTGATCTATAGGTATAGGACTCAAGATGAAGCTAGTCCTGTTCCCTCTGCTGGCAGTCTTTCTGCTAAGCACTCTGATAGGTGTTGATTTCTGCACCTCAGTACTTGCTTTGGACCAAGAGCACCTATCCTCCTACAAACTTACTGTTCGACCTTTCGCCTCCCCCTCTTATGGATAACAGATGGGAATTAACTCCCTTGGGCCCCCTATTCTGTGCTTTTCTCTTGAACCTTGAGCAGCGCCAACTTGGCTTCTTTTTGTTCTCCCTCTCGATAACACCCTCCTTACTGCCCCACCCATACAGTCCTGTCTTTTCTCTGCTACGTTTGGTAGGGGATGTAGAAAGCAACCCAGGCCCTAAAAATATCTCTACTGCCCACTCCAACAATATATGGGCTAGCTCCCCAGGACTGAAAATTGCTCATATAAACATGTGCAGCCTCCCGTCCAAATTACCTGATCTATTTATTTAAGGATTCAGATCATACCTTTAAGCTCAGAGCTCTTTTACAAAGGTTCCACGTAAAACAGTGACAATGACAACAATAACAAACAGTTTATCTACAATACTCGAATGGTAGGTAGCTAGTATACAATAAGGTTACAATGTCATTCGTAGTACCAATGGGGATAGTACAGCATCAAGAGCATTCAACTAGGGTAAAGGACAGTGTTTATATGTAGCGAATGAGATAAAGAGGTGTGACACCTAGTGTGAGAGTTCAAGGTGGAGTCAAGGTGAGAGGGAGGGGAGACTGGGGGGGAGAGTGGGCGGCCAAAAGAAATGGCTTTGTCTAGGAGGTTGGGAGGTAGTGGTAGTAGGTTGGTTATAAGGTTGATCCGTGGGGGGAAGGCACGGGGGAGAGGAACACAGAGGGATAGGGCAAGAGGGAAGAGTGGGGGTAAAAGGAAGGGGAAGGAGAGTGTGGGTGAGTGGGCATTGTGGGTGTTAGGAGTCCTAGTGGCAGTCACAAACTGTCCTAGTAAGAAGGTGTTGCCTTAGGCCATTTTTGAATTGTGAGATGCATTGGGAGTTTAGAATGTGCACTGGGATTTCATTGAGCCATTGAGGGGCCCTATAGCTGAAAGCACGCTGTCTTTGCACAGTTTGATGGAAAGGTGTTGATAGGGATCCCCCCCCATTCTGCCTCTGGTGGTATAGCTGGTAGCACTTGGTGTTAGGATGCAAGAAATGCATGGGGGGGTTACCATTAGCGCCTTTTTTCTAAGGAGACATGTTTGGAATATAATCCTGTTCTTTAGTGCCAGTCAATTGGTCTGCTCGTATAAGGAGCAGGTGTGGGTATTTCGATCTGCAGCCATTGTGAGCCTACATGCCTTGTTGAGGGCAATGTGAATCCTTTTTAGTGGAGTATCTGTTGCTGCGCCATAGACCACCAATCCATAGTCAATGGTAGAAAGGATGGAGATGGAGACTGAGAGACGGAGGACCTCTGGAATTAGATATTTTTTATGCCTATAGAGTACACTCAGCTTGGTGTTCACTGCCTTCACCACTGTGTCGATGTTTTGGGTGAAGGTGAGGGAGTCATCAATGGTGACCCCCAGGTACTTCAAGGAGTGAACTTGTTCTAACGGCTCACTGACTTTATTGGAGATGGTGAGGGGAGGGAGCTTCTTTTTGTGCTGTGGGCTGGCTGTGAACATCACCTTGGTCTTTTTGTAGTTTAATAGAAGTTTATGGCTACAGAACCAGTCTTCCAGCTTGTAGAAGGATGCCTGCAGCTCGGAGTGGAGGGTGACTATTGATGAACTGCTAGTGAGAAGTACAGCGTCGTCTGTGTAAAGTATCAATTTGGTGTCACAGGTTTCAAGAAGATTATTTAGGAAGAGGCTGAATAGTAAGGGCCCCATTATTGACCCCTGTGGGACCCCTAAAGATACCTCGTTGGAGCTAGATACTGTGTGCCCAATTTTTATACATTGGCTTCTGTGTGTTAGGTAGTCCTTGAACTAGCAGACAGCAGTGGTTGCAACCCCCAGGTTCTGTAGTTGAGTCAGGAGGAGAGAGTGATTGACAGTGTCAAAGGCTTTGGTGAGGTCTATGAAGACTGACCCCACCAGTTTTCCTTCGTCTAGTGCCTTGTGCAAATAATCAGTGTAGTCCAGCATGGCAGTGGAGGTGCTATGATTCTGCCTGAAGCCATATTGGTTGGGACATAATAGGTTGTATTTGTTGAGGTAATCTGTGAGTTGGTCGGCCACAATCTTTTCTGGGGCTCTAGATAAGGGAGAGAGGATGGATATTGGCCTATAATTGGCAGTGCATGTCATATCACCATTCTTGTGCACCGGCATCACGAGAGTCTGTTTCCAGATCCTGGGGAACTGTGCAAGAGCCAGCGATTTGTTAAATAGTTTTGTAACTGGCACGATGATGATAACCAGTGTTAGGGATAGGAGTTTCATATCGACTCCATCACTCCCCATTCTGGTCTTGCCTAGTACTTTTTTTATGTGTTTGTAAGCCTCCTTCACTGACACTTTTTGAAGTTGTAGACAGGGGTTGAGCCCCCTTGAGGCGTGCAGTTGGTTTGTTCCCCAGCAGGGTGCAGGTATTTGGGGGGTAGCACTCCAGTCAGGTCAGTGAATGCTGTATTGAGCAAATCCGCGATGTGCCGTGGGTCAGTAATCGTGTCGTTGTTGATGTTGAGTGAGCAGGAGATGATCTTCTTATCCTTCCCAAGAAGGTTTTTGATGTTCTCCCAAAAGCTCTTCCCATTGCCCCAAGTTTTATTAAGCTGCTCTTTATGGAAGTTGGCCTTTGCTTGGTGGATAAGGTTGGTGCAATGGTTTCTTGCAGCTCTATAGCATTGGAAGTTGTGTTTGCTGCGAGAGGACCTGGCTTTTTCCCAGAGGTTCTCCCTTTCCTTCATCTGGGCGAGGAGATCCCCCGTGATCCAGCCATTAACTTGACCCCGAATTTTTCTTCTCCTCAGTGGTGCAAATATATCAGAAATGTTGTTGATGACCTCTATAAAGAAACTTAGGGCCTGGCCAATATTAGGCGCATGATCGATGGGAGACCAGTCATGCTGGGAGAGGGCAGAGGAGAGGGCCCCAAGCTTGCCCTTCCCCAAGACTCTACTATTAATTATGATAGGCGGGGGTATGCTCAATTTGTTTGACTATGTGAAAGTGACTGGGGAGTGATCACTTAAGGTGTCAGACAGGACCTTAAGCTCAGAGATCCCAGAAGGGGAACTCGAGAGGAGCCAGTCGAGGAGGGTGTCTTTTCCTGTTTTGTGGTTCTGCCTTGTTGGGCTGTCTATGAGTTGGGTCAGGTTGGAAGTAGCGACCATGTCCTTGAAAGGTGTGGATTCCCTGCTCTCCCAGTTGATGTTAAAGTCACCTGTTATGAGAAGCTCTGTGCCCTTAGGAAGGGTAGCAATTGTATCGAGTATTTTTGGGAGGCCATCCCTGGCTTTAGTGGGTGGAAGATAAACCGAGGCTAAGAAGCTCTAGAAGTCTGGGTATCTCTTTACAAGCCCCATGTCCTCAGACTCTCTGAAACTTGGCTAAAGTCACATATCTCTGATGCCAAATACCATCTGCTGGGATACTCCATGCTTTGCAAAGATTGACTGGGCAAAAAGAAGGATGGTGGTGTGGCACTCTATTTCAGCGAACCCCTCTCTGGCATCCCTGTCCTCAGCTCTGACCCAGTTTCCCCCAGCAAGTGACTCATAGCCGAGTTGATCCAGGGCTCAACAAAAAAGATTTAAGTGGGTTGCTACTACAACCCTCCAACAGGAGGCACTCCAGGTCTTCTGAACCATATGGCCAGTCTGGGTAAACTCTCCCCCTTCAGGGACACTTTTCTTCTTGGAGACTTCAGCCTTAATTGGTTAAGTGGCCAAGAATCCGACTACTCCAATCACTAAAGCAGCACAACTTGGTACAAATCATCTCTGTCCCTATCAGACATAACTCTCATACACAAAGCCACTTTCTACTAGACTGGGTGGTCACCAACAGAGAGGACACGGTACTCCAGCAGGAACCTTGTCTGACTCCATCAGTGATCACTTCCACACGTACATCGTCTGGTCCACCAAAACCAAATGCCACCTTCCAAATACCTATCCTTCTGGAATTTTAACTACCCTGACATCTCCATCCTCCTTTAGGATGTTAGGGTGATAAACTGGTCTGTACTTTACTCTCTTATGCACATGACATCCACAGTGGGCTTCTTTACAGATGCCCTCCTTCAGATCCAGGATCAACACTTCCCACTCACTACCCGGAGAGTAAGGAATGGCTGTATCCACTGGATCACGAAGGAACTTCTGGCCATGATGAAAGAAGGGGAGCTGCCTACAAAGAAGCGCCCTCCCCTGCTCTCTGGAATGACTACAGGTGCATGCAAAACCTGTGCAAACAAACTGCCCTGGTCCAGAAGCGGAACTTCTTCCACGACCAGCAAAGGGGCAACCTTGGTAACCCCTACCGCTTCTGGGGATCCATTTGTTCCCTGCATAACCCACATACCTGCAGCCCTGCTATCCATCTAAGCTCCCCATCTGGTACTCTGACCGATCTCGCTGAGGTTGCCCAGGCCTTCAACAAAAAGCTTACTGATTTCACTGCCCACCATAGTAAACTACTGAGCCAACTACCAACCAGTCCCGGATCCGGTCCTAACAGTCTACCTTCCCCCTCCACTCCCTGTGGCACCCACCCCCCTCCTTCTT
Organism: Neoceratodus forsteri; assembly: GCA_016271365.2. Taxonomy (NCBI): domain Eukaryota; kingdom Metazoa; phylum Chordata; order Ceratodontiformes; family Ceratodontidae; genus Neoceratodus; species Neoceratodus forsteri. The sequence continues at coordinate 435,853,681 of CM057450.1, read as the reverse complement.
CTATTTCAGGGCCATCTCTCCCAAGAACACCACCAAACTCCCTAAGAGCCTCCCCAGAAGGGGTAGCCCTGGCACTGATGGTCTCTTCCCATCAATGCTCAAACTCATTTCCCCCATCTCCAAACCACTCACCTTTATTTTTAGTCTGGCACTGACCACCTCAACCATGCCAGAACCCTGGAAGATCGCCAAGGTGGTACTAATTATCAATACAGGTGACCCCCTTTCCTCAGACAACAGGCAAGTATCCCTACTTCCCCACCTGAGCAAACTCCTGGAGAAAATTGTTCACCACCAGCTATCCGACCATATCGGAAAATATAACCTGTTGTGCAGTCAACAACATGGGTTCTGCAAGTTCCACAGCACCGCATCTGCCTTGGCCCATTTTACTGACCATGTACATAGGAACATGGACCTGGGAAATGCCACGGGTGCTGTATTTGTGGACCTGACCAAGGCTTTTAACCTGGTCGACCATCCCCTCTTGTATGCCACTCTCCACCAAGTTGGCTGCTCTACGGAGACCTCACTGTGATTCCGGAGCTATCTTTCAGGGCGATTCCAATTGATGAATATCAGCACCACCACCTCCCCTGACCTACCTGTCACAATGGGTGTTTCACAGGGCTCCATCCTGGGCCCCCTACTGTTCTCCATCTTTATTAATCCCTTCCCCTCTGACAGCCTCTTCTTCGAAGCACTACTGTACACTGACGATCTCGTCATACACAGTGACAAGTCCCTAACAAATATGTCTTCAATCCTGACCCATAACTATGGTTCTGCCTACAATTGGTTCCTGTCACATAGACTCCTGGTCAACGAAAAGAAAAACAGAATCAATGCTCCTCAGGTGCAAACCCTACCTGGCCAGCATCTTCAAGTCCAACTCCTCCTTCTCTGTACTTACTCCTGATGGCCCCACACTACAGAATGTTCCCTACTTTAAATACTTAGGTGTAATCTTGGCCCTTCCCTCTCTTACATGGAGCACATAACACCATAGTGCACTGGGTAAACCAGAAAGAAACTCAGGGTCACTTATCGGCTTAAGCATTTCCTAACCTATGAGGACCGCTTAGCTATAGCCCAAGGCAATCTGCTCCCCACCATTGACTACTGCTCCCCTATATATTCCCAAGTGTACTCTGCCCTGCGCACATGACTAAACTCAATCTATAACAACATATGTTGGTTTGTGCTCCTGGCACCCTACTCAACACATAACTACAATCTTTACCAGGTGCTAGAATGGCTCCCACTCTCAGGTCGATATGACTATGCTCTTGGCTTTATCGATGACAACACCCTCAGAGGCAGCAATGCATCTCCATATACACCCTTCCTGAAGACCAGAGCTTCTCCAAGATGTCTCAGCTTGTTCTCAGTTCCCCCCATGGAGGTTCTTAAAGTCTCTACAGTCATGTGTGGCAAAGCACTGTCTGTCACTGCCTCTTCACTCTGGAGCAAACTCCCTGCATCCCTATGCATGTCTGATACCCACAGCACTTTCAAACTCTGTCTCAAATCCTGGTTGTTGACTGAAGCCAAATGCCTGTGCTCTCCAGCGTAATTTCTCTTGACTTGCTATTTTCCCACCTTCCATTTCTGCCAGCCTTGCTCTTCCAATTGTCATGCCTCAACATAGCACTTTGAGCCTACTCTCCGAACCTATTATCCAGTGTGTAATTGCGAGTACCTATCTGATTTGTGAATTGTTTTGGTATGCATTCTGTACTTGCTCAACATGTCCTATATCCTCACTGTGTGTCTGTTACCCTTCCTCCAATTCATTGTAATTGTACTGTAGTTATCTAATTCATTGTAATCTGTGTGTATCTCTATTGTGCCAATTTCTTGGCCTGGGTCATGCCTGAAAACGGTCCTTTGGATCAGTGCACCTACCTGATAATCGAAGACTTAAATAAATAAATACATTAAATAAATAAAATAGGGGACTACTATGGCTCCGCTCTGCTTCCTCCTCTGAGCACCTCTCCACACTTACAGATCACTCCTCCAATATCCTAAGTTTGGTTGACTCCCCCCAGCTGCTCTGTGTGATCTCTCCCTGAAATTCATCATACACAGTGTAATCCAGAATCAGGTGCCATTATGTGTTGCCTCCCTCCTGGTGCCCTACAGAAATATGTACCTCTCAGATCTTCTGACCCTGACCTCCTAGCCACTCCTAAGGCAAGGACCAAACTCAGGGAGACAGCTTTCTCAGTCTCTGCCCCTAAATTATGGAACACCATACCTGCCAACATCAGACACTGTTCTATTACCAGTTCTTTCTGGAACTAGTACCACTCCCACTTATAACAGTTGGCGGTATGTTTCAGTTCCTAGCCCTTGAAATCTGTTAACTTTTGCCTATGTACAAGAAAGTCCTCACATTTGTCCCTTTGAATTCCTGTTAATTGTATATTTGCTTTATACCTTTTGAGTTTCACCATTTGTAACTTCTTCAAGTAATTGTCATGCACTGTATTGTTTATTGGTTTGTACTCTCCCAGGTCATACCTCAAAATAGGTAACTGTTTCTCTAGCGCACCCTACCTGGTAACCAAATATTAAATAAATGAACTGTTATGAGGATGCCCAAAACACATGGTGAGGGATAAATCAGGACCCTCCAGCCTTTAAACAGGTTTTCCAGTTTTCGGTAAAAAATTTGTACTGTAGTTGGCCTCAGCAGAACTTAGTTACCCCAAATTTACCCAAAATGTGAATGTTAGGATCTTCAGTTCTTTATTACTAAAGATGTGTTCATTAAAACAGGATCTGCTCCATATAGATTTTATCTGTTAAGATTGCTTGTTCCTACTGCAAAGCAATAATCCTCTGCTTGTGACATTTATTTATTTCAAAAGTTTCACCAGGAAAGAAGAACTGAGTTCGTAACTGCTAATCTCCCCAAAAAATCCTTGCCATTGATTCCCAGGTGTGGGTTTGTGCTGGAGATGCTAGGACCCATGGAAGCCAGAAGGTTTCTGGTGAGAGCTGGTGACACAAGCAGGCCCCGACCAAATAGGCCCTGTACATGCGTCACCACATGCGCCTGCTGGTATACAGAGACATGAGCCCCCAACCACCTCAGTTCCTTTTTTTCTGGCAATGACCACTTGTGGCATCACTCTATCCCCTCCAGGGATGGGGGCAGGCAGACATGGTGCCACCACTGGTTCCTTCAGGGCTGATGGCATTATCGACACAGTTGAGGATGTGGCTGTTTTCATGACCAGCAGTCCTTTTGCGGCAGAGGCAGAAGCAGGGGAGCCCAAAATAATAAAATTCAACCTCCTCAGTCCCGGAAGAAAGTGCAGCTTAAAGCAAACGTGCCAAAAGTGCTCAGTGCCACCACCTGAAGCTCTGTCCTCTTATCTGCTTCAGCTGCATGAGGTGGACCTCTCCTCCCCAGTATGGGATGCCTGACCCAGTTTTACCATCATCAGGAATCCATCTTGATGGACAAGTGGGTTTTCAGGATCATCTGAGAAGGGCACTCCCTGCATTTGTTGGAAACCCCCTCCAGACAAAACTCCCAGAAGGCAACTCTCCTTGTGGGCTCACGTATCAGAGCTTCTGGCACAGTAGATTGCTGGCCTTCTGAGAAACAGGGCAGTGGAAGTAGTACCTGAGTCAGAACATAACTCCCACTGCTTCTTGGTACCAAAGAAATCTGGCAAATGCACCCCATTCTCGATCTCAGAAATCTAAACAGGTACATGGATTGAGAAAGGTTCAAGGTGATTTCTCTGGGATCTTTGCTACCTTACCTAAAATATCAGTATTGGCTAGCATCACTGGATATGCAGGATGCATACCAACACATACTGGTGCACCCCAACCACTACAAGTACCTCCAGTTCTGCATGGAAGAGCAACAGTAGCAGTTCAGAGTCCTACCCTTTGGACTTTCCTCAGTGCTGCAAATCTTTACAAAGTGTTTTGAAGTTCTCACAGTCTATCTCAGAAAGCTAGGACTCCAAATATTCCCTTATCTGAATGACTGGCTAATCTCAAGCCCATACGGACAGGAGACAGATCTGGCAGTGGGCACTGCCTCTCACGTCTTAATGTTCACTGGCGTCCTGCTGTACCCCTCAAAGTATTAGCTGTAGCCCTCTGGGGAACTACTGTTCACAGAAGCTGTCCTGAAAATTACTCTGGCTCTGTCCTTCCTCCCAGACAGCAGACTATGAGCTATTCTGCAGATGGCATGCTACATCATGGAATGCAAGACCGTGCCAGGCCATTCCTTGCAATGCATGTTGAGCCTAATAACCTCCTCTGTTTTCACAGTGCCTTTGGCAAGACTGCACACGAGGACAACTCAGTGGATTCTCAGTACACCGTAGTCACAGGCATTACAACCTCAAAACTATCCATTCAGTTGACCATGCCCCTAGTGAGGTCCCTATGGTATTGGGCTGTCGAGGACAACCTCCTCCAGGGCTTTCCCTTCTCCCTGCCAGAGCCAGAGGTGACCCTCCCCACAGATGCCTCCCTGCTGGGGTAGGGAGACCACTGCCAGGGTCTTCAGACACAAGGTGTCTGGGACCATCAAAAGCACAACTCCACATCAATGTGCTGGAGATGTGAGCAGTTCTGTATGACCTGAAAGCCTTAGTGGACTTGGTCAGCTGAAAGACACTTCTCCTCCAGACAGACAAAAGGTCTGTTATGTACTGTATCAACAAACAAAGTGGAGCACATACTCTTACCCTCTCTACTGAGAGGCAGTGAGAGTGTGGGAATGGTTTCTGGAGCAGGGGGTCCTGCTTCAAGCAGTCTACTTGCCAGGAGTCCAGAACACCCTGGCAGATGAGGTAAGTCGAACAGAGGCAGATCCTCATGAGTGGACACTAGCACCAGACCTTGTGACATCGCTATTCTCTGAATAGGACACCCCAGATGTGGAAATTTTTGCATCCCCACTCAGTGCCAAACTGCTTCAAATCTGCTCCAGAAATCCAGGACATGGTGTTTTCTGTCAGGATGCATTCAGATTGTCATAGCAAAATCTATTTCTCCATATAGATTTTTATTGGCTTTCTTCCTTATATTCTCCCCATTCCTGTGCCCTGGGCATGTGCACATGTGTGGGGTGCCCTCCTGCTACACTGCCGCCCTTCTCACCTACGCTACCCACCGAACCTCCACCAGGTGGGAGCAGAACTATGGTGGGGCGACGACCACCCTGGCTGCTCAGTCCTGCTGCCTCCCCCCCCCATGCTGGCTTTCCGACGACCCGAGGTCGTTCCTGAAACCGGGTCGCCAACGTGGCAAGAGGTAAGGCATCCAGTGCCTCAACCCTCAGTGGTACCGGGCCGGCTAGCAGAATCGATTTCTGTATGCTTTCCCTCCAATCCCTCTCATCCAGAGAGTTTTGTTTAAACTGGAGGCACACGGGGGCAAAATGATTCTAGTGGGCCCCTGCTGGCCTCAGCAGATATGGTTTTCCTCTGTGGAATCAACTTTCAGTCAGCAAACTGAGGATTCTGCCACTCAGGATGGACTTATTGACCCATGGTTAGCTGGTCCATCACAACCTGCATTCCCTTCACCTCTAGGCCTGGCTCCTGAAGAGATAGAAGTGAACAGGTTCAAAGTATCTGAGATGGTCTCTGAAATACTTTTGACTGTGAATAAACCTTCCACCAGGAAGATATAGACAGCCATGTGGAAAATATTTTTCCATCTGGTTCTTCAAAATCCCAGTTGGATCCCTTTAGGTGTCCACTTGAGAGGATTCTTGAGTACTTACTGGACCTTTCTAATGCTGGCCTGCAGTATTCCACAGTTAATTGTCACCCATGTGCTAGCTCAGCATACAACAAACCTGTAGGTACCCTCTACCTGGCACAACTGTCACTGTTTGAGTTTTCCCAGGGGTGCTCTGCACACAAGACCTCATATCAGAAAGTGGGAGGCTCCCTTGGATAACAACCTTATGCTGGAGAGGGGGCAGTAGAGAGCCAATCTCCAGGCAGGAAGCTTTCCCTAGTAACTCTGCTTTGTAGCTCTACAGTTATACTAAAAATTGAAATTTAAACTACTAAATCAGCCCTCTTCTACAGAAAATCTGTTCTAGGGGTGTGGATATGGTGCACTATCCACACTTAGGCAGTCTTCCTTTCGCTTTAAGACCAGCTAGAATGTCTTCAAGTTAAGCTCTTCCCACCCACCTGGGTGGTATACTCCCCGGCTCTGCCCCATGATGTCAGATCTTCCTTTCTGCCGGAAGATTCAGGTCTCCTCTTTCGCAGCTTCATGCGTGCCATGTAGGCCACAGTTCCCCCCCCAACCCTTTTGTCTAGTGTTTTCAGTTGAAATCTTCAATTTTCATTCCATTATGAAGCATGAAGAAGCTCTGTTCAGTCCCAGCTTCAAAGTGATGCATCGCTTGTAATCAGAAAATGTCCCAGATGGACCCACACTCCTTGTGCATCTACTGACTCAGGGCAGAGCATGACCCTCAGGCTTGCGACTTGTGCAAGTCGCTGTTACCTTCTTCGCTTGAGGATTGCTATACCTCCTCCTCAGTTGGCCGGACGAACAGGACCCCCCAGTCTGCTTCAAAGACATGAGTAAAGGCAGTGTCACCAGCCATGGCCTCAATCATTCAGCTTGTGGCTATGGAAGAGGCAGTGGCCTAGGCTGCAGCAGTTTCTTCGCTGGCATCTGCACTGCTCCTGGCCATGGCCAGTGCTGGGGCATCCTTCACGGGCACCTTCCACGAGATATGCCAGTCTCTGCAAACCCTGGGGGAGGGCCCATCCCATCGAGAAAAGAAAAGGCAATTAAGAAATCTTGCTGTCAGCCATGGGACCAGGAATGAGCACACTCTTCCCGCAATTTCCTCAACCACTCAATGACTGTGGAGCACTCGGTCTTGGCTGAGCCTCCTTTGGTCAACGATCAGGCCACTAGCTCCATGGTAACCCCTTCAGGCTTGTTGGCTGTGTTGCAGGCTGACCAGCCAGTTGAGATTTTTCTCACCCCGGTTCACCCATTGTCTGAAGGGATTGAAGATGACTTGATCACAAGGACTCCAGTCCTTTTAACCCTCTCTCAGGAGAGTCAGGAGAAGCTGGTCATGTAGGCTGTCTCCTCCCAAGACCTACTTCCTTCGGGGTCGCTCGGAAGGACCTGGACCATGTCCTGTACATGGCCCCTCCTGCCATTTCTCCTTGCCATTAACACTCCAGTCATCGGTCGAGATTGCGGTCTAGGGAATCCTTGCATTTCCATGCTTGGCCCTCGGCCAGGAAGCACCATCAATGCACCTCTTCCTCTTTATCTTTTCTTTATCTAGGTTGTTTGCTCCCGTGTATCTTGGGTGACTGCTTCAGCCCTGTCCCTGACTCCTCCACCTGGGTACTACTCCGCTGGTACCACTGAGCCCCATTCCCCCATGGATTACCCCCTGTGGCGGGGACAGGAAGGGGAGGGTTGTCCTCCCCAACTCAGAGATCCTGCATCCAAATTGGAGGTCCAGTGAACTGGTGACAGAGCGGGGTAGAGGCAATCAGGCAGGGCTTCATGTAGCCCGAGACCACCATTTTTTGCTTCAATTTTCTCCCCTGCCATGGCAGCCATACACACATGTGCGTGGAGGAGCGTGGAGGAGCACACATGCTACGTAACCACAGCCCTTATTCTTACACTGTTCTAGACTCTGCCACTGACACCTGGCCTCCACCAGGAAGTGATACAGCGTGGCTCCCCCACATGGGAGAGGAGATTAGTCTGTTGGACGGTCAATCCCTTCCCTCCACAGCCAACCCCGGCAACTCGTGCTCATTCCTGAACTCAGGTTGCCAGTGTGGTGGGAGGTAAGGTGCAAGACGCCTCAGCCCTCTATGCCACTGGGCTGGCTAGTCTTCTTCTTCATCTTCAGGTGAAGAGAGGCTCCATTGCAAGTTGTATCAGCACTATGAGGAGCTGATGTGGCAGCAGTGGACCCTTGGGCATGGTAGGCCCCTTACCCAGACCCCATCACTTTCCTGATTGTCCCCGGTCCATCCCGTCCTAGTCCTGCCACGCCTGGTTTGTCCAGTACCACCCTCTCCACTGATCCAGGTGGAGCCACCACACAAGCAACTGTTATAGGGTGCTCTTACCAAGGCTGCCCATTTGGCTACCAGCCTTCCAGGTCTGCAGTTGGTCAAAATCAACCACTGGGATGAGTCCAGGGTGGTTCATGGGGAGAAGCATCCAACAGTGATCTTTGAGGAGTCTTCAAACCCCGAGGGGTCTTCTGCCATGAACTGGCTAAAGAACTGACCACTGATCGTGGACTGGTCTCCTTCAGGGCTCTGCTCCATTTGATCTTCAAATCGATGGAGATCCCCTTGGAGCCAGTTCAGAAGCAGGCCAAGTACACCCTTACAGAAATCTTTGACTGAGATGATTCTCCAGGGATGGCCTTCCTGGTTGGGGAGACTATTTTGGGTCCTGTACTGGAGCTCTGGCAGCATCCAGCTCTGTGCACAGTGCTGTTGACCCACATGGTCCACAAGTACGCGGTCCCGACTGGTTGCCTTCTCAGTTTTTCAGACCGTCCCTCAACTGAGGGATTGGTGATGGACTCCTTCTTTCCCAAAGCTGGCAATGTCAGGGACATGGGCAAGCCTCCTGATATGAGTTAAACTTGGTGTTAGTGCCTATTTTATTCAAACACTGCTTCCATCCAGCATACCAACGGCATTTCACGCCCGGCGCTAATCAGGGGCGGAAACGCTGGGAGATGGTGGTCTTTAGCTGGATGTGGAAGCAGGGTGTTTTTTGAATAAAATGAAGCACTTTTAGCACCCAGAGTTTGAGCTTCCCTGTGTCTGATTTGAACCTCATCTGGAGCGGTCTGTATTTACCGGTGCCGGCTTTTTGATTCTGTGCATACTTTTATTTGTTCAGCCTGAGCACGGTTCCCAGGTGCAGACTTGTGGTTTTTGCCTTAAAAGTTTACTCCTGATATGGAGTCCAAGAAGCTGCATCATGCAGCCAAGAAAATCTTTGCTGCTTCCTCCCTGGGTCTCAGTCAGGCGAGCTCCGCTCTGATGATGGCCAACTTTGGTCATGCCTTTATGAGTGTCCTGGACCATGCTCTTCCCCATTTTCCTGCAGGCTTGCAGTTGGCAGTAAAGATCATCAGAGACCAGGGTTGATCCCTAGCCAAGCACCAGCTACACAATGCCTTGGGCATTGGCGACTCCTACACCTGGTCTATGGCAGCGACCGTCGCGATGTGCAGTACAGCCTGGCTGCAGATTTCCACTTTCACAGTGGATATCCTGGACAAACTCACCAATGTACCTTTCCTGGGCACCGACCTTTTGGGCTCCAGGGTGGATGGGCATCTCACCAGGACTGAGAATTCCAATGCCACCCTCGATTCGATGACATCCTCACAAAAGGATCTGAAGGGTCAGAAGCCAAAGAAGAAGTCCTTTCAGGTTCGGCCATTTCTGTTCCAGCAACCCAAACCCAGCCAGCCTCAGCAGGAGCAATCTCAGGTCTGACAACCTAAACCTGTTTGCCAGCCAAGATTCCAAGAAACCCAAAGGCCAGGGTGGTGGGTCCAGTGCCTCCTCCAAAGCTGCTCAGTGATGGGTCAGGGGGTGTCTGCCTCTCATCTGCCAGGTCCCTGCCTCAGCTCCTCCTGGGGGGTCAGCTTCACCATTCGTGGCACACCTGGTCCATCATCACTTCAGAGAAATGGGTGCTGGAAGTGATGGGACTAGGATTGCCTCTCAACTTAAAGGCTCTCTCGACCTACCGAGCCCATGCTTCACGGGAGTCTGTGGTGTCCCTGGACACACTGTCCGCCATCCGGGAAGACATCACTTGTTTTGCCCAGCAAACTTAAAATGGCTGACCTTTGGGATGACACCCCTTGTATTGTGCTGGAGCAGATTCACAATTTGCCTTTTTACTAAGTCCAACCTGTAGGAATGCCAGATTGTGTCAAAATGATTCATCTAAATCACTTTGTGCTCGTTGGACAAATGGTACCCAGTGCAGACACAGCTGATGCAAAACCACCTACTAGGCAACCTATAAACCAGCAATCAGAAAGCAACACAGGTAGTAGTTTGACTTCCACCTGACAATTCAGCAGGACCTCAGGACAGTGCTGCTGAGAAACCTGATTTAATGAGATACTACTCCACCATGGGTCTTCCCAGCCTTTTAATGTTTTTGTTTTCTGTGTGTGAATTTAGTGCTCATGAAAGGTGCTAGATTGACAGCACTGGAACCTAAACTCCTCTACTGAGTTCTCCATTCTGCTTGAGAAAGTCCAGATGCTGTATCTCCAGAGCCTTATAGTTCTTCAGCCTCATAGTGGGATCTCCAAGACACCATTTTTGAGGTGACAGATGTTGAAACTCTGGAACCAGAGGGAGACGTGGAACCTATTTCAACAGAAGATACTCATTCTCATAGAAATATAAAATTTGTTGGCAGAAAAGAACTGTTTGGTCTACACATTTTGCCCAGATGTTCCCTGCCTAATGTGTCTCTGCAGACCCTAATTGGTTTCCAGTGACCCTCCCTCCTCCCTTCTTGTTGTCTAATACACCCCTAAGCCTGTCCCATACATGCTTGAAGTCCTCAACTGTTTTTGCCTCCGCCACCTCTTCTGGCAGTCTGTTCCAGGTGTCTACCACCCTTTCAGTGAAGAAATGTTTCCTTACCTCTCTCTTGAACTCCCTCGTCCAGATTCATTGCATGTCCCCGGTCCTGGTGCTTCTTTTCATTTAAAGACACTTCCCTCCTGCACCCTTTTCACCCCTGTGAGGTACTTGTAGGTCTCTGTCATGTCATCCGTCATTCTCCTCTCTTTCAGAGTATACATGTTGAGATCCCTCAGTCTCTCCTTGTAGGAGTTCTCGTGCAACCCTAGTGCCATTTTAGTTTCCCTCTTCTGGACTGCCTTCACCCTGTCTGTCCTTTCTGAGGTGTGGCCTCCAAAACTAGACACAGAACTCCAGGTGGGGTCTCACCAGTGAGTGATACAGTGGCAACACCACCTCCCTCCTGCTGGATATACCCTTCCTATGCACCCCAGCATCCCACTAGCCCTACTCACTACTTTGTCACACTGCCCCATACCTTGAAGTCATCAGATATGAAAACCCCAAGGTCTCTTTCCTGTTTAGTGACTATCAGTACCTCCCCACATCCTATACTCAGTGCTTGGATTCCTATGCCCTAGGTGCATGATCTTGCACTTTTGTCATTGAACCCCAACTGCCATGCTTTAGACCCCTCCTTGAGTTTCCCCAGATCATCATCATCATCATCATCAGTTTTATTTATATTAGGCACCCTTCCAAGGCACCTACCTGTACAATTTACATACAGTAAAACCAACAACAGCAAACATTTAAAATCATCATAATAAAAATTCAGCTCATACCAAGTTTCCCTTATTTCAGTAGATTCAACAAGCCTCATGGAAAGCCTGGAGAAACAGATGTATTTTTAGGGCTACTTTAAACCCCTGGGTGATCAGGTGATCTCTTATCCGACGAGGTAGAGAATTCCACAGGGTAGGCACCATAAAGGCAAAAGAACGGGCTTCCGATGTTTTAAAGCGTACCCTGGGAATCTCTAGCAATCCCTCATTAGAGGATCGGAGCAGGCAGAGGGGACAGTAGTGGCATAGGAGATCTTGTTGGTATTGAGGTCCCTGGTCATGTAAGGCTTTATAGGTCAACAATGCAACCTTGAATGTGATCCGCCACTGTACTGGCAGCCAGTGCAGTTTGCACAGCACAGGTGTTATATGACTGGATCTAGGGGCCCCAGTCAGCAACCTGGCTGCCGCGTTCAGCACCAGCTGCAAGCGGTGGATATCCATCCCCCATAGCCCTAGGTAGAGGGCGTTGCAGTAGTCAAGATGAGTGGTGACGGAGGCGTGAACTAGAGTGGAAAGATCCTCAGAGGGAATCAGGTGCTTCACCCTCACGATGTTCCTCAGGTGGTAAAAAGAGGATTTGACTACAGCTGACACTTTAGACTTCAAGATCAAGCCTCCATCAAAAATCACGCCATGGTTATGCACCTGACCCAATGCAGTCAGCGGTACTCCACCCAATCTAAGCCCCAAGGCCTGTCCCACCGCTGCTCCAGCCCTCCCATGATCAGGGTCCAAGACCAACACCTCAGTTTTGTCAGGGTTTAGCCTCAGCCATCTAGCACTCATCCAGTCCTGTATTTCAGTCAGGCAGTTGTTAAACACTGAGATGATCTCTCCTTCCTGCTCAGGCACAAAAGACATGTACAGCTGAGAGTCATCTGCATAACAGTGAAAGCTCAAGCCATACCATCTTATAATGTCTCCTAATGGCAGCATATACACTGCAAACAACATGGGTAATAGCACAGAGCCCTGTGGCACTCCACAGGGTAGGGAGTGAGGGGCCAAGGAATTAATCCCTGACACCACTCTCTGCAACCTGCCCCCGAGAAATGATTGAAACCAACTGAGGACTGCCTCCCAGTCCACAGAAGAATCACAGGCACTCGAGCAACACCTCATGGTGTACAGGGTCAAATGCCATTGAGAGATCAAGGAGAGCCAAGATGGTACACGCTCTCTGATCTCTCGCCATCAGGAGACCATTTAGTACCTGGACCAGGGCAGTCTCAGTGCTGTGCTGTTTTCTGAAACCCGACTGGAGAGGATCATAGATATTATGGCTGGATAAATGATCCTCCAGCTGCAGAGCGACCACTTTCTCAATAACTTTACCCACAAAGGGCAAGTTTGAGACTGGCTTGTAGTTTGCTGGGCAGTTTGGGTCAAGGGAGGGCTTCTTCAAAAGGGGCCATACTGCTGCCTCCTTTAAGGGATCGGGAAGGATCCCTCTCTCCAGTTACACCCTGACTGTTCCAGCCAGGACTGGAGCGATGGTCTCAACACATCCTACAAGAAGGCAAGTTGGGCCTGGGTCCATACTACAGCAAGTTGGTAGTAAAGTCTGGATGACCCTCACTATATCCATGATTACCAGCTGACTGAAGACAGACCAGACAATCTGGGTGACCGTACCACTCAATTGATCCCTGCAAGGCCCAATATGGAGGCACTGGCTGATCTCTGTCCTGTTGGTGGCAACCTTATCAGTAAAGTACTGCGTAAACTCCTCACACTTCTCTTGTGACAATGCTTGAATGGATTGCAAACAGGCTGGATTGCACAGTCTATCCACCGTCTGGAAAAGCTGAGCCAGTCGGTTACCCACCACAGCAATTTTCCTGGACAGAAACTCTACCTTCTTACTGGACATTGCCGATTGATAGACCTTATAATGATCCATCAGTCTAAGCCTGTCCTCCTCCAGGCGAGTTTTCTGCCAGTGTCTCTCTGACTTTCGCCCCAACCTCTTCAAATCCCTCAGGTCCCCGTCAAACCACAGGGAACCCAGGTGAAGAGTTAATGGGCGAACACGCACAGGAACAAAAGAATCCAGAGCCTCCACTACCACCTTATTATAGGCAAGAACTAGATCACTGCTCATTCTCTCCACCTCCTCCTAAGCATCCATCCTATTGCAAATTTTGGTATCATCTGCAAAAAGACATACCTTCCCTTCCAGCTTCTCAGTAACATCACTTATGAAGACATTAAAGTGGACAGGATAGGTCCCAGTACTGAGCCTTTGGCACCCCTCTGGTAACTCCTCTGTCATTCAAGTGAGTGCTGTTTATCACCACCCTCTGCCTTCTATCCATTAACCAGTTTCCAACCCAATTAACGCTTTTGATCTCACCCCTTGACTGCTCAGGTTTGTTCAAGGAGACTGGAAGATACCATTTAGATTCCATGGAAGAAGTGTCACACTCTGTCACTCTGACAGAGAGATCAAGCCACTCATCCACCTGACAAATGACTCTCCAGGGACCTCCACTGACCTGCCCATGCATGTGGTACATAGCTGTATCTATGTCAGACCCAGGTCAATGCTCCAGATCACCTTTATTAGCGCTCACGTGTGAAAGTAATAATGCTATGATGGGTTGCATTGTTTGAACTGTGTAGTTAGTAATGCAATAGTCTAGATATAACTATCTGTGATATATTTAGATGTTAATCATTGCCTAGAAATTCTGCAAATGTGTATATAGTCATTCTTTGACCTATCAGACTAGCCTTGATACAGATGTAAAGTTTTTAGCAGGGATAAAGTGTAAGCCCCATTTGGTGGGGCTTACTTTTAGGGCTCCACATAGACCCAGCCCACATTGTTGCCAACACAGTTGCTCTTCAATCACCCAGGACAACAGATGAGGACCAGAGCAGAGTGAAAGGAAGTGCCCAAAACTTTAGTGCTGATTGTGCGATGTGCACACAGCTCCACGACTCACTACCACTGACAAGAGTGTCATCACATGCTCAACTGTGGTTTTCCTGATGCTGATACAGATGGCCATGCAACTTTATTTACAACTTTGGATCATGAACCCTAACAGGTGTTTAACAGCCCAAGCCCCTCAACCTTATTTGAGCTCATAAAGCATGGGTTGTATGGACACCAGCAGTGACCCAATACAGATCAGAGCAGTGGGGAGGGGCATTCTCATCAGTGGTGGCAGTGGGACTTGACCTGCCAGGGTAAGCATCAACAGGTTATGGTAGTACTGGTGGCTATCAAAAGGCAGCCCCCAAAGGGCTTATCCTTGCCAAAGCAAAGCAGTAGCAGGGCAACAAGGGATCAAGGGTGCCCTTCAAAGACCCACTCAAACTAGATCTTACCCCATCCTCCATCAAGGCAGTCAGTGACAGGGGGCAGCTGGCTTCAGGTGGCAGGGAAGATAACCAACATTATCAAAGCACAGGGATTGGGGATAGGGGTGCTGAGGAAGCTTTGTTTTGAGTTGATTTTGATGCCACTTTCACTTATACTGTAGCTGCCACACATGGCTATAAAGGGGCCCACATCACAGCAATGAATTTATGTCGACCGCAAGTTGTGGTTGACAACCGAAGAGATCCAGTTCCTTTCATCGGGGGTCACCGAACCCCCATGTAGGCTCGGCCCCCTCAGCCCCCAAACTTATGGATTATCAACTCAGAGTTGGAGTTGATTCGGGAAGGGGGTGCAGGACCGGGGGACAGAGTACCGGGGTCTCAGGCGAACTATTACAGCGAACTGTCGATGTTGTCGGCATCAATGTGTTCGCTGTGATGGTGTCGCCATAAAGAGGACATATCCATTTCATGTCAAACCAGGAAAACTTCAATAGTTTGAAGTTTACCTGGTTTGATGCAAATTGCTCATGAACTCTACCACCGACAGGTTTGTACAGGTAGGTGACTGCATCTATGTTCTTTTCCATGCCTGCATTCTTTTTCTGTTATGTAGTGCAGTTTAACCAGATATCTCTAGACTCCCAGCAGAATTTGGCTGCCTTTACTTGTGTTTTGTTGTCTCAGTGAAATTATGTTTCTGTGCTTCTGAGGTTTCAAGAAAGCATATCCCTTTCCCCTGCAGTTTGAAATGCAATCACTCAGTGAAACGAGCAACAGGATATCAAGGTTATGGAGCTCACAAGGATTTTGGCATAGATTTAACACCGAGGAGGAACTGAAAAAACAAACAAAAAAAAAACAGGCACAGCATTCTTAGAGAAATGTAGACAAGCACAAAAAGCTAGCTATCCCCCTTACAAAGCAATTTATCGTTAAAGTATCCTCTCTCTTTAATGACTGCAGCAGCCCCTCATAGGGAAAGAAGAGGCACGTTACCGCCATACCTTTCAACATCCTGCCTCATTGATCAGTGACAGGGCTTAAAACATCAGGGACAGACTTCACTCCCAATCTTAGTTGGGGGATAATCAGCCTTTTGATAAGGTAAATGATGTCAGTTCTACATATTTTAGATATCCTTGCTCATGGCTGCAGTGGCCTCTTTTCGATATAAAAATGTTGGTTTACTTACAATACAATGCGTTTTAGGTAGTACCATTGCTGTGCAGATATCCCTACCCTAAAGTGATGTACCACAGTACAGGGGTGTTTATAATTTGTATCCTCTACTATAAAAATGCTGCATTTGGCTTGCTTCAAGTTATGAATTATGATAGGCCTGTCTGTAGGTGATTCCATATAATGTGAAATGTACATAAATGCAGTATGATCTAAAAATAAAAGACAGGGACAAAGGACCAACATCAGGCACAATTCCAAATAATGATGATATCCACTCAGAAAGCTGGCAGAATAAGGGGATTACTGCACAATATATTTTCTAAAGAAAACAAGCCCGTAACTCTGATGTTTGACATTATTTTGGTGCTTGTAATTCCCATTGTTGAGACACAAAAACAAAAATTTTAGGAGAGACAGAAGAAGGTTTTAAAGCAAAAATCAGGGACAGTTTAGAAGTATAATCAGCACAGTGATGACTGCAAAGGCTTCACTTTCTTGCAGTTTCCATACTAAAATGGGATGACCCAAAACGGTTGCAATATATCGGATCCATCTCACTGGTGAGACAACCCCGACCGTGATGTCCACTACAGCGGTAGGAACCCGTCGACACCCCAGACTGTGAAGCGACTCTGAACCGACCAGCAACATCGTGACGCACATTGCGGGAGGGCTGCAACCCCTGCACTCCCCCTACTATAGATATCTAACTCCATGTTGCACTGACAGTGGAGTTAGATATTTACCCCGTCACTCTAAAGTGTCTCCACACAACCCCCCCCCGTCACTACCGATTTAGGTGCAGTGGGGGGTTCACTGTGGGGGGTTTGCTGTGTGGGTGTCACTGTAGTGGTGGCATACCTAATATATCAAATGGGGTCTTGCTTTGCCCCACTCGTATAACTGGGATGACTGACAAAGTGGGAGGTCAGGCCTTGTGCTCAAGGTCACACAGTGAGGCAGCAACTGTGATGGGATTCAAACCTGGGAGGGTCTCTTGTTTAGATACTCAGTGGTTTGATAATCACCAAAACAGAATAGAGTAGAGCCTGCTGTAAGAACAACTTTTCAACGCTGATCGAAAATGTTTTTATAACTGGGATGTTCTTATTTTACTGAAAACCATGAAAATAAATGCCACATGAATTATTAATATAAAATAAATCTAGGTCCAGACGAGGGGTGCTATGGAGACCAAGTTGAATGGAAGCAAACTGTACAACTCTTGCACTCTCTTGTTAAAATCCAGAAAAATCTGCAGTTCAACTTAGAATTTTTGCATTTCTGAGGATTCCAGTGGAAAGTGGACCCTTGATTTGGTTAAGATGAGCAATCTCAAGCGGGACAAAACTTCTGGAGGACCCAATAAAACTAAAGGGCCTGGTGATGCATAAACCACATGATCTGCTGCAGCTGAGGCCTTGTCTACAGCTGACCACAGGTCAGAAGAAACTCTGGACTCATTGGGACTGAAGCTACAAAAACTGATCTTATCAGTCACCGATCTATTCCAGAAAGTTGACGGCTTCAATGGTAGAGTGCTCATTTTGGAAACTGCCATGGATTCTCTGAAAGAAGACCTGCAGGAGGTCCGTAAGCAAGCTGATGCTTCTGCTGGAGTGACTGCATTAATGACTACAGAACCCCAGCATTTATGGACCCACTTGGAGTCTCTATAAAATCAGATCTGCTCAGCTAATCTAGGGCTGCTGGGACTACCAGAGGGTCTGAAGGGGATCACCCTGTTCTCTTTGTGAAGGAATGGCTCACAGAAAAGCTTGTTCGGAAAGGATCGGATCCCACTGTTGAGATCCAGAAGGCCTACCGCATTACTTGAGAAGGCGACAGCAAGGAGAGGAACCACGTACTTTATTGGTGGCCATGTCTGGAGTAGGAGTTTGGGACTGCATCTTGCAGTTGGCGTAGTGAGCAGGCCCCTTGATGCAGAATGATAAACAGGTCTTAATTCTCCTGATATTAGTTATGCGATGCGCCAATGCCGCAAGAAATTCAACGGTGTTAGTTGCATTCTTCAAGATGCTGGGGTCCAGCATACCATCATCTTTCCGGCCCGATTGCAGATCTCCTTCGAGAGCAAAATATACATTTTCTTGGACCTGGTTGATGCAGGCAAATGGGCTGCTCGTGTAACACCCATGACGGCCTGTTCTGAGGAGGATGACTTTGGGGAGGCCGGAGGAGAAGAAACCTGAATAGGTTCTGCTTTCTGCTCTAATGACTCTAAAGTTTTAAGCTGGCATATACACTGCTAAATGGTTTATTATTCTCTATAATAGTAACTCCCCTCTCTATAAGAGCACAGTTTGTTCTTGAGTTAAATGCTGATTAACTAGGGTTTTTGTTTTCTCTTAATTATTCCAAGGTGTATATTGCATTATCATTATGAAATGCTATTGTCTAGCAACTCTGAAAATACTGCTGACTGTTAGTTTAACAACAAGGAGTATTTAATAGTGTTTTTGGTCAGTTTTTTGCTTCCAGGTTTTTCTAAGGAGAGTAATAACATTTAGGAGATTTACATGGCACTGCAGGTCCCCTGGGGGCCAAGCTATTTTTACAAAGGGCATTGTTGGACAATCATAATTTCAGGAACCTGTTATGTAGCTCTTGGACTCATATACACAGCCAATTGTTTGATTCTGTATTTTAGTATATGCATGTTGATTCTCTCCTATGCGGTATCTCTATATAGTGGATGCATCTCTTCCTAAGATAAAGGGACTTTTGGTCCTCTTAGATGTATGTAATTGTGGTCTGTTCATTATATGCATTTTCATATGCTTCTGTATATGGAAATTGTTATAAAAATAAAGTATAAAAAAAAAAAAAAATCCAGGTCCAAACGCTGTTTTCTTTTAATAACCCATGTCTACCAGTGTCTGGAACATTTTACAGATTTTCCATCTTTAGTACTGAGAGAGCATAGCCTAGTGGCTAGACCAGCAAACTGTGAGCCTAGGGACCACGCAGATCTGGATTTGACACTCACAACTGTCAGTTGCAAACTGTGTGACTCTGAGCATGTCATTTGGACAGGATAGGGATGATGGTAGAAGAAGGGGGAGGGGAGCTTGGGTGGCTGGTACACTTGGGTACCAACGATCTGGCGAGCCAGTCAACTGAGATGGTGAAGTGTAACTTTTAATGGGTGGAGGAAAAACTGAAGGCACACTCAGTTTCCCTGGCCTTTTCTGAGGCCCTCCTTGCATGGGGAAGGGGAAGGAGAGGGGAAGAGTGAGGAAGAAGAATGAGAAGTTAATGTGTGGCTGAAGGGATGGTGTCATGATGAGGGGTACCATTTTGTGGGAGCCGGGGGGGGGGGGCTTCTGGGACAGGAGGCTCTTCAAGGAAGACGCCTTCACCTGACAAGAGAGGGGGTGAATGTGTTTGGGCAGACGTTTGATGTCTGTGCTGGTGGATATTTTAAACTAAGTGGGGAGGAGGGAAGACTGAGGTTTGGGGAACCACAAAGAAAAGAGGACATGGGGCGGGGGCCTAGTTAGGACTGTCCCAGAAATGGGGACTAGAAACAGAGGGTATTTAGGCATTTAGACAGGGGTCCACAATAAAGTAAAAAAAATGAGTCAGAGGGCAGGGACACACAGAGTAAGCAAGAAACAGGAAATTGAGGGGGAACCATGAGGACAAGAGGAGAGGTTCTAACAAGAAGGAGAGGGGTACAGGCACATGTTGGAAGGCAGTCTGCCTAAATTCCAGGAACCTGAGGAACAAAATGAATGAGCTACAGGTGACAGCGGCAGATGTAGTCTTAGACCTCGTAGCTATCACAGAAACATGGGCTGCCGGGAATAACTACTGGGACCTACCAATACCATGATACACCATGTGTAGATAAGATAGGGGTACAGGAAAGGGGGTGCGGTAGCCCTTTATGTACAGTAAGACATAGAGGTGGTTGCAGAGGGGGCATCTGGGGAGGGAAGGGGGAACAGAACAGCTGTGATGCAGCACATGACCACATTGGGTAAGATGCTATGCATGGGACGGGGGCCACAGGAGATAGGGACTAGGACTAGAGATTCAGAAGAGGGCAGCAAAGGGGTGGGTAGTGGCAGTGGGGGATCTCAATCTACCAGATGTAGATTGGGACATTCCAGCAGCTAAGAGCGCCAGGAGTCAGCCCTGGTAAATATGTGGCAGGACAGCCTTCTGGTGCAGCTGGTCAGAGAACTTACAGGGCAAGCTGCCATTCTCAATGTGATACTTACCAACTCAGAAATGGTAGGTGGGGTGAGGATTGAGGAGCCTCTGGGGTTCAATGACCATAATACCATATGGTTCAAACTGGCCCTGGGCACGACTATACCTTCATCAAAGGCTGTGGTTCAGGATTTCAGAAGATTAGATGTTGACCAGAAGAGGAAACTAGTCAAAGGTAAGCTGAGGGGAGTGGATGAAATCAGGTGGTGTGGCAGAGTTAGGGAGTGATTAAAGGGGCCATTCCAGAGGTAACTAAGTCATGCTTGAGAATGGTTACCAAGTGTAACAGGCACAAGAGGCTGGTCTGGTTCTTAAAGAAGGTCAGGGAGGCAGTGAGGGCTAATAGTGGTCTTCACTAGATACAAAGACAAACAGGGAGACAAGCAATTGCGTAAATACCAGTTAAATATGAAGAAGGCCATGAACGCAGTCAGGACACAAAAGCAGACACAGAACTGCATATTGCGGATGGGCTCAATAGGGAGGAAACAGATCTTTAGAGGCATTGGGGGAAAAGGAAGATGAGAGGAAGAATTATTTGGCTGATGGAGGGGGCAGGGTAATAGAGAAGAACAAGCAGAAGGCAGTCATTCTAAAGAAGTACTTTTCCTCTGTGTTCACATTAGAGGATAGCAGACCGTTGCCTGAAAGCAGCATAAAGGCTGCTGCAGGAGGGGTCTCAGAAATAGGGCAGGTGGTGTTTACAGGAGAAAGGATCAGAAAAGGGCTAGCAGCCCTGAAAATAGACAAGGCCACAAGGACAGAGGGGATACACCTGAGAGTGCTCAGAACTGGCATCAAAACTGGCCGAACCCCTGGCAGGGCTATTCAGTAGCTCCCTACAGTCAGGGGTGTTTCTGACAGATTGAATGGTAGTGGATGTCATCCCATCCCACAAGGAAGGAGACAAAGAGGAACCAGGAAATTACAGATCCGTTAGTCTTACCTCCATAGCAGGTAAACTAATGGGGACACTAGTCAAACAGGAAATACTGGATTACTTGGAGAGAAATGGGCTCCAGGATTGTAAGTAGCATGGGTTTGTGGCAGAAGTCTTGTCAGACCAGCACTTATAGTATTCTGTGACTGGGTGACTAGGGCAATGGGCAAAGGACTAGCAGTAGATTTGCTGTACTTTGACTTTAGCACGGTGTTCGTCTCTGCCACACAGACAGCTGCTGAAGAAGTTAGAGGATCTGGGAACAGTGAAGGATCTAGTTAGATGGGAGGGAAACTGGCAGTAGGGGAAACAGCAGAAAGTGGTGGTAAATAGGTCAAATCAAGGGAGGGGGATGTCATGACTGGGGTACCACAGGGTTCAGTCCAGGGGCTGGTCCTTTTCAATGTGTTCATCAGTGACGTAAAAGGAATAAAAGGCACAATGTGTCTCTTTGCAGATGACACCAAGCTCTGTGGCAGGGTAGACAGTGAGGAAGGGAGCTGAAAAGGGACCTGCAAAGATTAGAGAGATGGTCCGAAGTTTGGCAGTTGAAATTCAATGCCAAAAATGGCAACGTGATGAACATAAGGAAGAGGAATCCCAGGAAGGAATATTGGATGGGAAGGGTTAAGCTGGGCACTACCACTGAGGAAAGGGACCTGTGAGTCATCATAGGTGACTCCCTTAAACAATCTAGCCAATGTGACAAGGCCTACAGCAAGGCAGCCAGGATGTTTGGGTGTATTGGGAGGGGGTTTGACAGCAGGAGGAAGGAGGTGATGTGGTCTATTTATAGATCACTGATTAGGCCACTTCTGGAATACTGTGCTCAGTTATGGAATCCTGATCTAAAGATAGACAGAGACAGGCTAGAGATGAGACAGCACAGGGTAAACAACACGATTCAGGGCCGACTGGGCAGATCCTATCAGGATCAGCCTAAGGCCCTGAGCATGTGCATGATGGAGATCAGAAGGGAGCAGGGAGAAATGATAGACCTTCAAGTTGCTGAAAGGAATGAACAAGGTAGATAATGGGGAAACATTCACCAGGACTGGTGAATTAAGAACACAGGGACATGAGTGGAAGCTGGCCAGAGTTGTGAAAAAGTTTTATTTTACAGAGAGAGTGGTTGAGCCATGGGACTGCCTTCCTGCAGAGGTGGTGGGTACAATAACCATTAATGGTTTCAAACACAACATTGGGACCAAGTAAAAGGCTCAATAGTTATTCAGGGTTAGAAAATGGGAATATAGAAAGCTTCATTTTGATTGGCTAAAAGTACCAATCAGCTGGTCCGGTATGAGACAACAGAGACTGGGAAATATCTAATCCCAGTCTCTGTTGCCTCATATAGTTCTAATAATATTGGGCCAGTAGAACTTTCAAAACGGCAACTGCAGCCATGTTGTTTGTCTCACTTAACAAGACTTAAGCAGTCAGCCGATCTTCTCCTGTCCCATCTGCCGTGTTTCACAACTCGTCTCAGTCAGGAGCGAGTAAATGAATGCAACATTTAAAATTTTTTTTTATTCTGCGCCCCATTAGCAAATGAACTAACTGCACAAACAAAACGTTTTGTAAAAAAAAAGTCAGCACTGTCACGCCACTTTCCAACCACTAAATGCCATCCCATGATCACTGTCACACTCTCCAACTCTTAATTTTTTTTTTTTGTACATTTAACTCTCACAACTCGCATTTGTGAAAAAAGACCTCTGATAAAGCAGAAATGGGCATTTTATTTTTCTCCCTGCTGTCTCTCTCTCTCTCTCTCTCTCGGTTGACTAGATCGCGGTTGGAAATTCTTCTGCTCGGTTTTGGGCTCCCAGCTCTCTGCCCACGCTATGCCAGCAAGCTGAAACTTTTACAAATTTTAAAAAAGCCTCTGTCCCCTGTGCCAGTGTGCCACAACTTTCCCGGTATCACCTGACTTGAAGTATTCTTCCTGACTGCGTTCCAGTACCCCACAGTTCTGCTCAATTTGCCAATCAGAGGTCCACTTTCTCTCTTTTCCCACGTCAACTGCAATAGCAACGGCTTCAAGTACCAGTTTAAAAAAAAATGGACTGAAAGTGTACTGCCAGACAGCACAGGGGGGGTGGAGGACAGCAGAAGTGTTGGTGGAAGATACAGCTCCATTAGTGCTGACCAGCTGTTTCAGCACCGCAACCATGCCCAATGTGTGCTTTCAGCCAAGCCCCCGTTCGTACCCAGGTCTAACCATTAACGAGAAACCAAACACAAATGCTACACATAAAAAAGAAAAACAACTACTAGGATGCAAATATTAAAATTCTTCACAATGTTTCAACAATATAAAGCCCTGTGTGTAACCATGTGTGTGTGTAGGGGGGGGTTGAGGTTGTAACCATGACAACCACCTAAAAAAAATAGCATTCTAATGCAGGCGGAGGAACTATTTTATGTAAACAATAATACCCAGGTGCCTAAGAGTTTTATCATTCAACCATATATTTTTTTCAAACATATATAAAGCAGTGGCCCATTTTCTAAGTGCAATAATACCCTCCAGGGTGGGAGGTATTCGGCTATTCCGTACCTTCCAGAGGCTATAAGACCCTCCGCCTGCGGCGTCGGGCCTCATTATGCCCCTGGGCGGTCCGGTATAGCCCAATACTGCCCACCCTGTTGGGTATTATTGCTTACGTAAAACAATAAGGCAGGGGGTAAGGGAGGGAGGGAGGTGAAGGCAATGTCCCAAACTAGACATTAAGTCCTGAGGTAGGATATCGTGGAACAGGACAGACTGGATGGACCAGTGATCTTTTTCAGACTACATTTTCTATGTTTCTATAAGAGTATGGTTGTTATTTTTCTTTCGAGTACCTCATCTGATTTCAGAACTTTATTTTAATTTAGTGTAACACATCCCCGAAGGTGAGGTTTACCTTTTGAGCCCCCAGAGGCTTGGGGTGGGTCTACCCTCAATGCCTGCCACCTCCAACTGGAGCTGGTGCTGGAGGCCAAGAGAAGAGGAATTATCTGTCTTGCACTTTTGTTGTACACCAGTGATGAAAGGGGTGCCCCATAGAAACACAGAAACAAAGAAACTGTTGGCAGATAAGGACTGCCAGGCCCATCCAGTCTGCCTGAAAGCTCTACACTAGTTTGTGGTCTCTGACCCTACCTGGTCAATGGCTTTTCACCACTCCTTCCCACCTCTAAGGTACCCTTATGCCTGTCCCATGCATGTTTAAAACTCTTCACTGTGCTCAACCCACCACCTTCTGTGGCAGTCTATTCCACGTGTACACCACCCTCTCTGTGAAGAAAAACTTTCCCACATTTCCCCTCAGCCTGCCACCTTCCAATTTCATATCATGCCCCCTCGTTCTTATACATCTTTTATATTGGAAGATGTCTCCCCCCTGCACCTTGTTAATGCCCTTAAGGTACTTGGATGTTTCTGTCATGTTCCCCCGATCCTTCCCCTCCTCCAACTAGTACATATTGAGGTCCTTTAGTCTCTCCACATATGTTTTCTGGTACAAGCCCTGTATCATCTTAGTTGCCCTTCTCTGGACCGCCTCCACCATGTCAATGTCCTTATGAAGGTGCGGCCTCCAGAATTGCACACAGTACTCTAGGTGAGGCCTCACTAGCGTTCTGTACAATGGCATCACCACTTCCCGCCTTCTGCTAGTGATACCTCTGCCTATGCACCCCAGTATGCCACTGGCCCTCCATGCAGCCTTTGTACTCTGCTTTGACACCTTTAGGTCATCAGAAATGATACCCTCAGGTCCCTTTCTTTCTTGGTGATAGTCAGCAACCCCCCATACTGTTGCTCTCCCCAGAGTTCCCTCTTCCCAGGTGCATTATTTTGCACTTCTTGGAACTGAACCTTAGCTGCCACACTTCAGACCATTTTTCAAGCTTCTCCAGGTCCCTCCTCATTCTCTCCATCCCGTCCAGAGTATCCACCCTGTTGCAAATCTTGGTGTCATCTGCAAACAGGCAGACCTTTCCCTCCAGTTCTACTGCAATATCACTAATGAAGACATTAAACAGGACTGACCCAGGGACTGATCCCTGAGGTACCCTGCTGGTCTTCCCTTCCCCTAATTGGATCCCATTTACCACCACCCTCTGCTTCCTGTCCATTAGCCAGTTCCTAACCCAGTTTACCACCTTGTGCCCCATACCCAGACTACACATTTTGTTGACCTGCCTTTTATGTGGGATGGTGTTGAAGGCTTTACTGAAATCGAGGTAGGTGACGTCTACCATCCCCGATTTCCTTCCCTTGTCACCCAGTCAAAAAAGTCTATCAGATTCGTCTGACACAACCTTTCTGCTGTGAATCCATGTTGCCTCGGATCCTGGGCACTGTTGAATTCCAAGTGTGCTACTGTTCTTTCTTTAAGCAGTGCCTCCATGATCTTACCCACTACTGAGGTGAGGCCGACTGGCCTATAGTTCTCTGTCCCCTTCCTACTACCACTTTTGTGTACAGGGACTACATCTACCGTCTTCCAGTCCTCTGGAACCACTTCTGTGTTGAGTGACTTCATGAAGAGTGCCGCCAGAGGTGCCGCTATCTCGGTTCTCAGCTCTCTTAATATCCTTGGGTGTATGTCACCTGGTCCCATTGCTTTGTCCACCTTCAGGTTTGTGAGCTCCTCCAGGACTCTCTCCACTGTACCCCCACCCCCCGTGTGCTACCCAGCTGTGATCCCTGACCCTCCCCCTCTTTAGTGAATACTGAACAGAAGTATGTGTTCAGTATTTCTGCCTTTTCCATGTCTCCTCCTTACACTCCCTGTATCTCCTTTGAGCCTTACAACCCCCGGTCTTCCTTGTTTCGTTATTGTACCTATAGAATGCCTTGTTCCCTTTCTTCACTGTCTATGCTAATCTTTCTTCAGTCTTCATCTTTGCTCTCCTAACAGCCTTCCCTGCTTCCCTTAGATTTCTTAGGTGCAGCTGTCTGTCCTCCTCCCTTTGAGTCTCCTTATATTTCCAGAAACCTGCCCTTTTGGCCCTTATCTTGTCTGCCACTTCTCTTGAGAACCACAGTGGTTTCCTTCTTTTCTTGACCTTATTTACCAACCTGATGCATTGGCTCGTCACTTCCTCTATGGCTCCCTTTAGTTGTTCACACTGCTCCTCAGGTCCCCCTCCTGTCTCCCTTCTCGCCAATGCCTCTTTGATACAACTCCCCATTTTAGCAAAATCCACCCTCCTAAAATCTAAGACCTTTGCCTTCGTGTGACTAGTCTGTGTCTCAGTCCCTAAACCACACTATGTGATGGCCACTGGACCCCAGTTGACCTTCCATGTAGACGTCTGTGATTCTGTCCCCATTGGTCAGTACTAGGTCCAAGATCACCCCTTCTCTGGTGGGATCAATCACTAGCTGTCTTAGGCTTGCTCCCTGTGGGAAATCCAGGATGTCTCTGCTCCTGCAGCTGGGATGGCCCAGTCCACATTTGGGATATTGAAATCACCCAGAGTAATACCTCACCTTTTGCCACCATTGCCTGAATTTGATCCCCTAGATCCCTATCCAGCCCCCCCCCCCATGCTGGAGGCCTGTAGATCACCCCTGCTTAGATTGCTGTGCCACTGCCTGGCTGAAGGGTGACCCACAGTGCCTCAGCCCCCTGTCTACCCAGTACCTCCATTGCCCTCATACCCTTCCTAGCATACATGGCCACCCTTCCCCTTTTCTACCCCCTGTCCCTCCTGAATAGAGCATACCCTGGTACATTAACATCCCAGTCATGATTTGTGGTGTACCAGGTCTCTGTTATTGCTGCTATGTCCAGGTCTGCCTCTACTAACAATGCTTCCAGGACTGGGATTTTATTTCCTAGGCTGCGAGCATTTGTAACCATGGCCTTCCATGTTTTACTGCATATCTGCTCTTTACTCACATCTTTGCTCTGCTGCTTTCTTCCCTCCACCCCATTTACCTTTTTGTGCTGCCTTCCTACCTCTGCCTTTCCCTGTTTGTTTGATTTTAGGTGATACTTTTCACATTTTGTCTTCCTGATCCTCATTTCTGGCTTCTCTTTCTTGTGGGGGTGGGCTGCTAGATTCTCTCTGTTCCTGTTGCCTATCCCCTTGGCTAGTTTAAATGCTCAGCAAGGAAGCAATTAAACTGTTCATTTAGGACTGCTTTCCCCTTCCTGGACAGATGCAGCCTGTCACCTGAGTACAGGGCCACATCTTTCCAGGTGGGTCCCCAGTCCCCAATGAAGCCATACCCTTTCTCCCTGCACCAGCCCTTCATCCATGTGTTGAACCTTCTGATACGGAGATTTTCCCTGCATCTGAAGATAAACTGGAGGGATTGCTGATGTCATCCTTGTAAATGAAACTAATCTCAACTGGAATAAGTGTTTAAAAAAAGTTAAATAAGCAGTGAGAAGCATGAGACTTGTGCGTAAAAAGCAGCCAGTTATGGAACAGAATGTAAAAAAATGGATGTCACCATCTTGTTGACCTTCGACCGCCACAGTTGACCAACCAGAATACAAGAAGTTCTGGTAAAGACTCGGGCACTTTGGAGGAACAGCAACAGAGTGCATGGAACCCTTTGCCAGCCTCTGATGAGGCCCGATCTTGTGTGAAAAGCCACACCGCCAATACAAGACTGTAGAGAAGGTAACTGAGTTGAACCATTCCCACTGCTTAGATTAGAAAGAGTTCAGTGGGTAGTTCTTCCTGAGTGGTTGAAGAGGACAGAGGTGTTGAAGAGGAGAGCTGAGGGCCTAGCCAGGCCTCCGAGTCAGAAATCCTGGTGGTAGCAGAATCCGATTGTTGGAAGTTCCATCTAAGCTGAAAGAAAGTGCTATGGACCTGCAAAACTGTAAAAGAACAAATCTGCTGAAGCCATCTGCAGACTTGCTGAAATCAGAGAAAAGAGAACAAGACATTCTGCCCTGTCTGGTGTGCCAAGGGACGGGGTGTTCACAAGCCTGTCTCCAGGGTACTTGAACCCTCTATCAGGTGAGTGTCCACTGGAGTGAGATGGAGTAGCTCATCGATCTTGGCCCTTCTGAACTTGCCACATGCTCATTGGGAGGAAGAGAGAGCCTCAACACAGTGATGAGCCCAGCATGGGCCTACATCAACCATCTTCCTGCTTCTGCGACATTGGTTGTTCAGACTTGTCTGAGGCTGCTTCCAAATTGATACAGGACATGGGAGTACTGGCTAGCCAGCCAGACAACCGCTGCTGTCGAAACGCCTTGTTTTGATTACAATTTTGTGTTGAATTTCCTTGTTGGGTTACAATTTTGTGTTGAATTTCCTTGTTGGGTTACAATTCTGTGTTGAATTTCCTTGTTTGTTTAGTTTGATCTGATATAAAATGTACTATCCACAAGTCAGTCAGGTGGTGTAAAAAGCAAGCCTGTATATCTGTAAATGCACCGACATAAGATTCTGGGCATCGTGTCATCAGGCTTGCAACAGGGTATAGTTTACTTGGGTACCCAGTAGTTTAATAATGAACTGCCATTTAAGAAAGCATTTGCACGAATAGTAAATTGAAACTGTGGGGACTGTGAAGGTGTGGGATAAAACAGACACAACAAACCAGAAGTCAGGTGCATAAAAACGCAAACATGCATTGTTATTTTATTCAAATCAGAAAATAAAAAAAATAAAACTAATAAACATACAGAAAGCAAAAGATTATTCAATGTCCAGTATCCAGCAAACTTTCTAATTTTGAAAATTCCTGAAGCTTAGCTTCAGCCTTTGCAAATAGAATAACACGGAAACAAGCACACACGTCTGAAGTCCTCCTCCCTTGGTAGTTAGTATTCAACTGATTCCTCTGTCCACCTTTGTTACTCCAAGTGATGGGTTTTTATACCTTTCATGGATGACATCACCATCAGGTGATCCACCCCTTTTTGCAAAAACCAGAATAAACCTCTTAGTCTCAGGAGTTCCCTATCAAACAGTAAAGACATACATGTTCATACATGTTAATTTTTCTAGCCTAGACTAAACTCCTCTTTTCTTGGTTAAGGGGGTTTTATGTTAAGGGAGTTTTATGTGAAGGGTTTTTATGTTTCCATTTTGTTTCATCTCGAAAAATAGTTTTAGGGGGGCTAGAGAGCCATCTTCCAAGCTGGTCGCACTTCTTTGTACCTCCTCACCTAGTGGTGCTAAACAAAATTAAAATTGCAGCAAAAGTAGAATTTTTCTAAAATTTAGCATCAGAACTCGATGCAGAATGTCCTCTGGAGCAGATCGATATAATTTTTAGCAATTGGAAGGCAGAAAACGCAATCGCAGGGGCCAGCAAAAGATCAACGGCAGCCGCAGACAAGCAAGACCCTGGGACCAGCAGGCTTGAGTAGCAGTGGAACCCCAAAGTGCACCCAAACCGCCATGGAACACCATGATCAAGTCTATGCAGGCCGTGGACTCCAAAATAGAGAAAACTCTCCAAAAGCTGGAGACACACGATGCAGCACTTCAGAAGCTAACGGGAACAGCAGCAGAAGCTGAGAAACAGACTGTTTCAACACTTACCATGGTTGCTACACTTACCAAAGAAAATGGACAACTCTGCAGCCATGTGGAAGCAATTGAAAATTAAATCTGCTCAGGGAACTTTAGACTGCTTGTAGTTCCTGAAGGAATGGAGGGGAGTAGGTCACTAACTTATCTGGTGACCTGAGCTACAAGAAACTCTTACCATGCCAGAAAACTTTCAATGGCCCTCGCTTGTTAAGGCCTACCAGGTTAATCCCAGGGTTTGTCCCTCCACACCGAACCAGCCATGTATCACCATTTTAAAATTGGCTGGGTCGGAGATTCGAGATGGTGTGATCTGTGCTGCTAATGCCGCCTACCCACTGAACATTAATGGCTGCGATATTAAATTGTTCCAGACCGCTTCTATGAGACGCAGGTCTGAAAAAAAAGCTTTAATGTGGTACAGCAGTGGCAGCACCTGCAGACTCTGGGTGTCATTCACTCCTTTCTCCTACCAGCCCGACTTAGAGTGGTCTATGGAGGCAAAACATGGCAATTCAGCAACCTCCAGGATGCAGGCCAATGGCTCAAAAAGGGGGAAGAGGAATTCAAGAGAGTGTCCTGATTTAGCCCACTCTGATTCTGATACGGAGGACTGATTTGTGAGTAGTGGGCTGCTACATGAAGCAGAACTGTTGGACTTTGCTATTGTTGGCGGTTTGCTGTTTCGCCATATGGAAGTAAGAGAGACAGTCTGTTTCTTTCTTTTGAGACTTTAATTGATTCAGGGGGGAATTATAAGGGGCACAAGAAAAGATTCTGTTTGATACACTGTACAACCGGTGTTCACAAATGTCAGTGAGCGTAGGGATCCCGTCATTTTGATGGCTCCCTTCTGTTTTCCCCACTTGAGAGGCGATTGCTGCAGTTCTTCCTGCCACAGTTGATGTTTCTCATGCTCTGTGCTGGAGTACTGTACCATTCTGGTTTGTAATACATTGTTATACTTACAGCTCTGACAGCTGTAGTTGTGGTTTAAGTGAACATTATGATAATTAGTCCATGTGGGGTGTAGGAGTGCTACAATGGGGTCCATCATTTCTATCTGAATAATCCCTAACTGATGAACAGGTTTAAATAGCAATCTAATGATTGCATTATTTTCCGTCTTTGATATTCTCCCTAAAGGACATACCTTCTGCCTTTGAAGAGGCTAGCAATTACTGCAACATTTTGGACATGATATTAAGACCTTGTGTTTTTGGACTCCCCAACTCCTTCTGTAACAGAATACACAGTATTTCTTGTCTATGTTCTCCATATTAATTGTTACAAAGGCCATAAAGGCTATCTGCAGATGTACTTCCTGTTACCTTGTATGAGAAATGTACTAGTATGATATATGCTTATACAGAAAACTAATAAATATAAATAAAAAAAAAGATAGTTTTAATAAGATAGTCAGTCCATAAGGGTTCCACTGGGTTTGCAAGGGGACTGGGAGAACGAGGGCACGCTCCTCTTTTCCCTTCTCCTGCCAACCCTTGGAACTCATCCTATCTTTTTTTTTTCCCATTAAATCATTAAATGTGGCACCCTAACATAGACAAGCATACTGCAAACATGTTTCATTTTCATTTCCAGCAAGAGTGGCCCTTTCACAGAAACAAAGACTAAAAGGAATGGTGGGCCCCGGACACCTGACACATGGGCATCCACCCCAGACAGGGCTCATCCTGTCACACACACCCCTGCAGAAGAGGGCAACAGTCCTTACTGTTGGCAGTCACCCCACCAGAACCCTGGAAGGGATGGAGCTTCCGCCAGTTTAGTCAAATTAATGTCTTTGGGTATATTTCACTCTGGCTGACCTGGGTTAAGGGCATGGATGGCTCGCAGGGTATTCATCCACTTCTCATCTTGCTGTTGTTGATCCTCCTCCTGTTGTGGTTGATCCTCCGTTTTTTCTACTCCATCTCCAGCTGCTTCATACAAAGCCATCATAGGAGGTCACTGGGATCCTCCAGGGCTCTCTCTCCTCCATCTGTTCCTTTGTCTAACTCTCCAACTCGTTCTTCGCCTTTCTTCTGGCTCCAAGATCCAGCACAGGTCTGGGTTTCTCTCCAGTCTTCACTGCCATGGCACAAGTCAATAGACATGTTTTTGCCTGAGCACCCTGAACTTTTTGCATCTGTCTGGGTACTGGTTCAATACCCACTGATAATATCTCCCAGGCAGTCTAGACGTACCAGAAATCCCACTGCTCACACCACTGTGAAGGTGTGGGATAAAACAGACACAACAAACCAGAAGTCAGGTGCATAAAAATGCAAATGTGTGTTGTTATTTTACTCATATCAGAAAATAAAAAATAAAAATAATAAACATACAGAAAGCACAAGATTATTCAATGACCAGTATATCGCAAACTCTCTAATTTAAAAATTCCCTGAGGCTTAGCTTCAGCCTGTGCAAATAGAACAGTGTGGAAACAAGTACATACTTCTGAGGTCCTCCTCCTCCCTTGGTAGTCAGTATTCAACTGAATCCCCTATCTTTGTTACTCTAAGTGGTGGGTTTTTATACCTTTCATGGATGAAATCACTGTTAAGTGATCCACCCCTTTTTGCTAAAACCAGTATAAACCTCTTATTCTCAGGAGTTCCCCATCAGACAGTAAAGTTATACATGTTCATACATGCTAATTTTTCTAGCCTAGACTCATCTCCTCTTTTCTTGGTTAAGGGGGTTTTATGTGAAGGGGTTTTATGTTTCCATTTTGTTTCATCTCAAAAGATAGTTTTAATAAGACAGTAAGTCCATAAGGGTTCCACTGGGTTTTGCAAGGGGAATGGGAGAACAAGGGCGTGCTCCTCTTCTCCCTTCTCCTGCCAACCCTTGGAACTCATCATATCTTTTTCTTTTTATTTCTATTAAATCTTTAAATGTGAAACCCTAAAATAGACAAGCATAGAGCAAATGTATTTCATTTTCATTCCCAGTGCGAGCAACCGTCCCACAGAAACAAAGAGCAAAAGGAATGGGGGCCTTGACACCTCACACATGGGCATCTACCCCAGACAGGGCTCACCCTGTCACAGGGATCTGTTGCTGAGGGTAGTGGGATGCCTTAAATTACAGTAGATCTTGTCTGAAATCTTGTGTTGAGGTGTTGGTAGTCCTCCTACACCATCCCGGCAGAGAGGCCTGGACATCTGAGATTGCATGTTTGAATTGTTAATCTTGTTGTATTGCCTAAAATCATCACTAAACCACTTTTGCATAACCCTTATTTGCTTCACAGGACCTGTGTTGCAGACAGAGTTATGTTGTTAGTTTCTAAAATTTGGTGTGTGGAGCATATTATTAGCAGTCTGTCATAATTGGTGCGAAACTGTTTGAAATTGCAGTTAAAATGTGAGTACTGGCACAGGCTGGTTTTTGGGTGGTGTCAGATGACTACTGGGGAGGTGAGTTGGTACTGCGTCCCAGGGGGCAGTATTCTATTTGTTATCAAGCCCACTATTTCCTTCTCTGGGTGGAGGCACCGCACTACTCCCCGTGTTCCCTTTCTGAATTAAATCCCCCACGTGAGAAGTTTAACGAACCCAAGCCACTCAACCTTTCTTGGCCCCCATGGGCTTAGGCAGGGGTAGTAACTGAGTATAATATCTGTAATATCTGCATGATGACACAGTTGCATCTTTAGAAGCACTGCTCGGAACTCCTGTTTACCAGCTAGAGACATCTGGGACTACTGGAAGAATGCCCACCACACTAAGTACAAATCTGGAAAATTTTGAAATATTTAGCAATTCAAAATGCCATTTAAGGAAGTCGAGAAAATGGTATTTGCAACAAAGTTTGGATCCCAAGAATGTGTTGTTGGTCAGTAACATCCCCAAGGGAGAGGACACCTCTGAGTTGTTGTATATGTTAATTGACTGGACTTGGTAGGAGAAAATACAGCATGTGGTGTATATGCCTGAGAAAGAGATCCTAAGTTTATTTGTGGAAACTGGAAAAGATCTTATCATAATGGAATTGCTTGTATCTTGACTCTCGATGAAAATGGGGTTTGGCACCTTTATAGCAAGGGGAGCACTGTAGCTAGTTTGCCCAGATAACCCTCCTCAGGGGCTGGGGGGAGAAAGTAAAGAAACTTTTAGTACAAGAAGGTGAATCAGAGCAGGATTTAAAAGATTTGTTGAATGTGGCTGGTCAGGACAATTTACAAGTGACTGATTTGATGGATGTCATTGGAAGGTTGATAGAGAAGGTACAACAGCCAGCACGAGAGTACAAAGAGTGCCAAAGACTTCAACAATTTTCTGGCATGAAACCAACTCCAGTGCTACCACTTGTGATGCCAACAATCTGAATTCAGGAGCAAACTTGGTCCATCAGAGGGGAGATCCGGCCAGAGGGATGGGTGTCGTGAGGATTGCTGTCCTTCTCTGGGGTGGGAAGGGTACTGATGCCTGGTAGACACTGACTCCCTAGCGATGGCTAGGGGTAAGTGTACCTGGGGCCAGCACTGAGGCACAGGATTGGTGGGGCAGCAGATGTGTGCTTACATAATTGCACATCCACCTCCACTAGAGGCTGGCAACCAATAAAGAAGAAAACCCTCCTAGTGAGCAGTATGAAAGTGGAAGATGCAACCATGACCCTCTCTTGAATGATGCCCAGCCAGCTCACTGAGGTTTCAAGGTGGATCTTAGTCTCTCCCCTGCCTCCCGGTGGAGCCCCACTGTAAGGAGTAAGTTGTGTGCCATCTTGTGTAGCTGAACTGGAGGATCTGGGTGGGTGGAAGTGAGGGTACACAGGGCAAGATATAGGGTACATCCCTGCCACAGAAACAGAGATAAACAGAGTTACCAAAAAGAAAAGTGGTAGGACATATTGACAAGCTAACACTATTGGTGATGGAGACTTGAGAGACTGCACAAGTGACTGCTGACACTGGAGTGGCCCATTCTGCAGGAGCCATGCAGCTGCCTGACAGAGTTTCAGCCCAGAGATTATCCATAAATTCCAAGGTGAAGAGAGGACATCTTCTGCTACAGATGTGGTAAAAAAGGATATTTGCAGAGAGATTGTCTCAGCCATGAAGATCTGGGAAAGGTTAATGAACTGCTTATCAAAAGATGACAGGAGCAGGTCAGCCCGGTGGCGCTAAGGGTTGAGGTGCTGGACGCCACACTTCGCGCCATGCTGGCGACCCAGGTCCGGGAATGAACTCGGGTAATTGGGGGTCATCAAGGGTTGATGGGGTAGGAGAGGACTGAGCATCCAGAAGACAGCTCTCCTCTCCTGGGGAGGGAGGGTGAGTGACTCCCCAGCAATAGCAACTCCCGGGGAGGCTGGGCGTGTAACAGCCAGGGATCACATCGGTGATGGGTTGGGAGCATCGGCGATCATCGCGGGAAGGACATGGGAGCATGCTCAGCCCACGCTGGATGTCATTGCACGTCCGCACTCCTGGGGGGATTCACGCTCATGCACCAATGCCCATTGGCTGGAAGGAAGACGTCACCTGCCCTCACCTCCAATACTGGACCCTGCCCACCGGATCTTGACTTGCCCTCCACCTCTGCTCAAGGGGCACTAGATGAGGTAAGTGCTGGGGAGCTGCAGTCGGCCCCGCCCTGGGGGGCAATGACTGGGGGTTCTCTAGAGGTGTGTTGCTGGTGGAACAGGAGATCAAGAGCACGGCTCAGGAGGGTCTTGGGAGGAGGGGAACAGGCAGGATGACCGATGGGGCCCCAGCCAGCGGTGTCGGAAGGGAAAAAGAATAAAAAAAAAAAAGATGACAGGAGCAGGGAAACTCTAATGGGGCCTGGTAAGAGAGTACACTGGAGCTTTTGATGCATGATAGACCCACGTGAGGACAGCTGTACCTTAAACAAGTCAGATAGCAAAGAGAGTAACTGATTGGGAGAACATTGTTTGACCCTCGTTTGTAGTGAAAGTCAAAACTGAAGGGAAGCCTACCAAAGAATTTCTGGATAGTGGTTTGCAAGTAACAATTATGTTTAAAGATCACAATGATAAGTTCTTAAGTCACATACGTTGGAACGACCTGTAGGACTAGATGTGTGGGGCCTGATTGATGAAACACATCTGTACCTTGGAGTTATCAATGTCTGGATTGATCACTTTTTGTTGAAAACATGACTGGGGTTGAGGAACCAGTTGAAGCATGTGCTTTGGTGTGCCCCAGGCTAAACTGTATTACAGCACACCAGTCATCATTGGAATCAATGCAAACTTGTTTGTACATCTGGTTGGGCGGACTAGGTGGGCCACACGGTCCTTATCTGCCATCAACTTATATGTTTCTATCTTAAACAGTTATGTGAAAAAAGAGAAAGACAAAACCTTCTGCATAGCATATGTCAGACATACAGAGAAGCCAAATAAACAAGATATCGACCCTGTTGGTATCGTGTGGCTTCGGGACAGTGAAGACTTAGTCTTACCACTGAGCTCCATGTGCGCCATTCGAGGGTATGGACCAACTGAGAAAGACTGCAGAGAAACAGTTACTGATGATTGATGTCCCACCAGAACATGGTTTTCCCAGAGGACTGCTCATAAAGTCCAGTATTCTGCCAGTGAATGATCATGCTTCTGTCTGGAGAATATCTGTGCAAGTGGAGAATGTTACTGCACACAACATCGCCATGTGCAAGGGGAGGACTTTGGCACAAGTATATAGTGTTGACACTGTAGTTCAACCCAAGTTGACCTCAACATCCCAAGGGACTGAAATCAACCATCCAGAGGGGCTGGAGTCACTGCTTATGAGCGTGAGTGTTTAGCAGCAACTGATTACACTGAGAAAGGATTTTGTTGCTAGTCAGGCTAAAGGCAGCCCTGGAACCCCTTTCCTCTGCAGTCAGCAGCCTGCACATAGCACTAGCAGTGGGATTCCCTGGAGCTCCCTAAAAGTAATGCTACTCCTCTCCTGCTGCTGTCTGGTGAGGGTGTTAGCCCATCGACGCTTCATGCCCAACACCAACCTGATGTACTCTCCCTCACAGAAACCTGGCTGTCCAGCACTACCCCTGACTCAGTGGTGTCTATCCTCAGCTATTCCTTTTTCCGGGCTGACAGAAAGGGGTAAACGTGGTGAGGGTTGTGCCTTTTATCTTCAGGGCTCCCTGCAAGGACAAGCCCTCCCTCCAGCTCCTGGACCAAGATGCACAGGCTGTCACCTTAAAAATTACTGTTGGCAAGGCCTGTGCCCCACTCTTCATCACCTTGGTTTACATTCCCCCTGGAACCAAAAACCCGCATTCCACTCTGTACTGAATTACCTCTTCCTCCTACCCCCAAAGACGGAATGCATAGCTCTGGGGGACTTCAGCATCAGTTGGCAGTCCATCTCTTCTGCCCCATACAAAGACGCTATTGCTGCTATGGACCTAACACAAGTAGTAACCTCCCCTATGCGGCATAATTCTAAAACCAGTTCTGCTACTCTTCTGGACCTGGTGCTTACCAACCACCCCAACAGAATTACAGGTGTCTCAGTGCTCCCCAGTGCCCTGCGTGACCACTCACCTGTGCTCTGTACTTGGTCTTGTAAGACTTTAAAACCCCCACCTAAAATCATTTTCCAGTGCAGACTCAAACCGGGTAAACTTATGCATTGAAAACTACACCTTAAACTCTGGGACTGGTCACCCATAATCAATGAATGCTCCAGACATAGATTCAGCACTCGACTACTTCATTC
Source organism: Neoceratodus forsteri (assembly GCA_016271365.2). NCBI lineage: Eukaryota > Metazoa > Chordata > Ceratodontiformes > Ceratodontidae > Neoceratodus > Neoceratodus forsteri. The sequence continues at coordinate 435,816,328 of CM057450.1, read as the reverse complement.
ACTCCTTCATTTCTGCCTGCAACACTTTTGTTCCTCTTTCTAAATGTGTGGTCAAAGGCCCCTACACCCCTTGGATCTCCCAAATTCTCCTAGACCAGATGCACCATTGTGACTCCCTCTGGCAAATAACCCTTGACACAGGCAAGCCAGCCGACAGACAATGTTACTGTGCCACCAGAAATAAGTGTACTTGGGCTATATGCAGGGCTAAGGCAGAACACTATCAGGTGTCCCTCACCTCCTCCTGGGGCTCTGGCAGAAAACTTTGGGACAACCTCAAGGAACTCATCGGGAAATCAGTGTCCCTTCCCCCCTCCCAAATTAATTTAGACAACAGTTATACCACTGACCCCAAACTCATTGCTGACACCCTTAACTCCTCCTCCTTCTTGGACCTCAGCAGTATACTCCTTCCCCACTTCTTCGATCCTCCCTCCACCCCATCACCCCTCACCCCCTTCCCCTCACCTCCCTTTCGCTTAAAAACCCTTGCACCTTGGGAAGCTAAGCCCTATCTACAAAAAGCCCTTGGTGGTTCCGGTTCAGTAGTGATACCCTGGACCTAAAACTCCTCTGCCTGACCCTTGATGAAGTCCTCACCCCCCTGACCAGCATCCTCAACTGCTTCCTATGCCTAGGCAAATTCCTGACCATTTGGAAAGTGGCCATCATCACCCCATCCACAAAAGCAGTGACCGATCTGCTGCTGGGAACTACTGTTCCATCTCAATTCCCCCCCCACAAGGTGCTGGAGTGAATCATCTCAGATCAACTCACTGAATACCTCACAAAATATGATCTTCTCTGTAATGAACAACATGGCTTCTGTAAAGGCCACAGCACCACCTCTGCATTGCTGGAGTTTTCCACCTCGATTCACTCGGCCCTTGACAAAGGATGTCTGGCTGGTACAATCTTTGTGAACCTGTCGAAAGCATTAAACACCATTAACCATACTCTCCTCTTGTTGGCCCTCTCTCACATTGGTCTATCCCAGGATGCCACAAACTGGTTTGCTGACTATCTAACTGGCAGAACCCAGCAAGTTAAGATAGGCAACATGCTCTCCTCCAGTCTCCCAGTTAAGTCTGGAGTGCCCCAGGGGTCCATCCTAGGCCCACTTCTCTTCAGCCTATTTCTAAACACCTTCCCCAGTGCATGCTCTGGGAATCTACTCCTTTACACCGACTGCACAGTCCTTTTTTTTGTACTGTGCTGTAGCAACACTGGCTTACACCTGAGTCTCGTCTTCTGAAGCTGCTGAGTCACTCACTCTCCTCAGTCTATACTCGGTGTCTTTCCAAACTAAAAAAATAACAAAAATGAGGGTAACTACTACAACTGTCAGGATTTTTAAATGAAGCACTTCAGTTTGTGTACATGTTGGGCAATATTATTTTCTGGAATGAACACTGCTTGGTAATGCTTCAATAAGGGACCCGAGTCACTCATTAAGGTGCTGCAGAAAGGAAACAGATGGTCTCAGGGAGTAAGTCTGCACCAGTAATTATAAAAAATAAAGTCTCAGTAGATGTGTGTTCATGATGTTTTTTTACACACCCTCGGTGAGTGATCAGCTCATAAACCTCTCAAGTTTCGCTCTCGAGGTTTATGGCTCATCAGTCACCTCGGGTGTGTAAAAAACATCATAACACACACCTAACTAGCCATTATTGTCTAAATAATTGTGCTCCAGAGAGATGATACAGTTACCAAGTAACTGTCATACATAGAGCTACTCCTTTGTAGCTCAGAGAATGGCAAACATTTAAAATATATGATGGACTAGTATACACAGATTTTCACGGTGCTTATGTATGGCAAGCTGTTAGGGACATAATTCAGAATCTCTGGCTGTACAGTAAAACACATACACTATATGGTGAAATACATCATATAGTGAAATATATACATTATATAGTGAAATGCATACACAATGTAGTGAACCAGATACACTGTCTACTGAAATATATACATCATATAGTGAAATACATATACTGTATACTGAAATGCATATATTATATAGTGAAACACATACATTATATAGTGAAATGCTTACATTATATAGTGAAATATATACACTATCTACTGAAATCCATATACTGAGTACAGAAAATCCACATACACTATATACTGAAACAAATGTACTATGTACTGAAACATATACACTGTCTATTGAGATACATACACTACAGACTGAAACATCCACATAAACTATCTACTGAAACAAATACTCTATAGATTGTAACACATACACTATATATTGAAAAAAAAATCTTCATACATTATATACTGAAACAAATACATTATATATTGAAATACATACGCTATCTATTGAAATGGATACACTACACACGGAAAAAAGCACATACACTATATACTGAAACAAATACACAATATATTGAAACATCTACACTTTATATTGAAATACATACACTATCTATTGAAATAAATACACTATGCATTGAAAAATCTGCATACAGTATATACTGAAAAAATACACTATATATTAAAACACTTTATCTATTGAAAAATGTTGTATACTCTATATACTGAAAGAAATATATTACATATTGAAATACATACACAGTATATTTAATAAATCCACATACGCTATATACTGAAACAAAAACATTACATGGTGAAACACATACACTATGTAGTGAAACACATACACTATAGACTAAAAAATCCACATACACTGTATACTGAAACAAATAAACTATATACTGAAATGGACTACATTCTGACACTACCCATGGCCCCTGCCCCTCCCCCTTGAATGGCCTGCTTCTGCACTCACTTCTTGTTGCATTCAGGTAGCTGCTGGCCTGATGAGAGGATATCTAAAGCTGTAGAGCAGAAGATAAACAAAACAGGGCTATCTCTTATTCTAATTCTTTATGGAGTTTTCCATCTTGTTTTGCTTATACACCTTTAATCAAATATCAGAACATTGTGATGTGACAAGAAACTTTTAGAACTAATTTAAAATGCTGTAGTTTATTCTTTTAAGTATGTGCTGCTCTCATTTACTGTTAAAACACATTTGTATGGGAAGCTAATACTTAGGATATTCCTAACATAAACATAGGGGGCTGCATGCGCTTTTCCAAGTTAAGTTTTTGATCAGAGTTATGTCTAATTCATTACTGTATTAGCCCAGCAACGAATCTGTGCTGAATGTTTGGCAAGCACTGCAGAAACTGTGATAGTGTAAGCCAAAAGCTTTGCTAGTTTATACTCTATGGACTATGTTTTGATTTAGTTTTTGTTTAATAAAGTTTCTTGGTTAAGAAACAAAAATATATATCTTTGCAGCAATCCCTTAGTGCCCAATTCTCATCAGGAGCTTAGCTAGCATATGTATATAATTTGCATGTTTCTATGCTAAATAACTTTACTATGATGCCTCACTGGAGGTATTCACAGACTGTTTTGGGGTTTGAGCTTCTCAAACTGTGTTTTATTTCTTTTTTTTTTCCATTGAGAGTTTTATCTCCTTAGTCACCCTGCAACCCCCTTGCCCACTGACATCTCCAGCCCAGTCACCCACCATCCCCAGGACTTGCCTGCTCTGAGACCCCCCCCCCACACACACACATCCCCAATATTGGGGCCAGGAGGGGGAGGGCCATTGACAAGGAGACACATATTCCGATAGGAGCAGAGCCTGGTTAGTAGTGCAGAATCTGCAGGAGGTTGTTCGATCAGTCTGCCATTGGGGGGTTTCTACCTTGGATTCATCCCCTGGCAGCCAAGCATGCAATGATACAATTGCATATAAAGGCACATGCTTGTTTTGTGCCTGCCTGAGCCCTCCCCCTTATGCAGCTCCACTGCCCTGCTAGCTCCCCTCAGCTAGGTGGATGTTGAAGAGCGGGGTGGTCAGACTCCCCTTCCCTGAGAGAAGAGCATTCCCCGAGATGCTCAATCGTATCTCCACCAGCTAACCCCTGTGCAACCCAGGTCCACTCCCAAAACTGATGCTCTGCCAGCCTTCCTCACCTAGGTGGCTGTTAAAGAGTGGGGTGGTCACACTCCCCCTTCCCTGAGAGGACAGCAGTCCCCAAGATGCTTAATCATCTCTTCTGCCAGCTAACCCCTGTTTGATCCAGCTCCTCCCCCAAAACTGGGCCACTGGCATGGGAGGCGATACAGTTACCACCAAGCTACTAGGCCAGCCCACCAGACAGTGTTTTTATAAGTAAATAAAGACAGCATTCAGATGAAAGAAGAAAACAAAAACTGTATTTTAACTAGTTTGTTATAAATGTTTTAAGTCACATCACAATGTTTTGAAATTAGAGAAAGGTTTTGCAAGCAAAATAAGATAAAACAATACATAAAGAGTTAGACAAGATAACCCTTTTATGTTTACTTTCTGCATCTTAAGAGGCATTGGTCAGGATTTTTAGTCAATTAGGGCCCCATTTTCAGAAAGTTAGTGCAGTGCTAAACATTACACTATTAACAGCATGGTTGGATGGGTGTCATATTCAGCATCCCCTGATACTAACCTGATCATGTGCATGTGCATATGTACTACTACGGCCATGCAAATGAGTAATCCTCTGCTGCATACAGAGCACAGTGCTATGTAAAAGGTTTCCTTCTTAGTGATCATCAGTACCTCCTCCACATTTTATACTCTTCCTCTAGGTTTCTATGTCCTAGATGCTTGATTTTGCACTTTTTGGCTTTGAACCCGAGCTGCCACGTCCCGTACCACTATTCAAGTTTTCTAAGGTCCCTACTAATTTTCTCCATCTGTACCTATCAACACTATTACAGACTGTGGTGTTGTCTGCAAAAAGGCACATCTGCCCTTCCAGTTCTTCTGTAATGCCACTTATAAAGACATGGAAGAGGACTTGCCCCATTACTGAGCCCTCTGGCACCCTACTGGTCACTGTCTCCTCATTGGAGTGAGTGCCATTTACCACCACCTTCTGTGGCTGAGCGCTGTCTCAGGTTCAGCACTTAGGAGTGCATGACCTTAATGGCTGGCTCTGAAAATGGGGGCCCATACCACTGTAACAGGATTAGCACTGCGCTGTGATACACATGGCTGGTACTGTTTTAAAAAGCATTCTTCTGTTCAGTGCTGACCTGTTAGTGTGCCACTATTTTTAATTTTTTTTGCACAGGATTACTAATTGCATCCAGGTGCCCATACAACTGGGGGTTACTCTAATGCATATAAGGTGTACAGGTATATTAAATGCTTTCTGGAAGTGCTCACACACTGCTTGGTTAGTGCTAGTTAATGATTCTGGGAATCATGTTTTAACTGCACACATGCAGCCTTCCAGCATCCTCCTCCACACTCACACACACACACACACACACACACACACACACACACACAAACTGTCAGTCCTGGACACAATAAAAAAAGAATTCCTTGGTAGTCTGGTGGTCCCCCACTCACCTAATCCAGGTAGAGCTAGAACATTTATCCCTCATTCCTGCTGCTGCTATACTACACACTTTTCTCAGCCTGTCTGGTGCTGGGGAAAACAAGTTTCAGCATTAGCGACTGGCTGGAAAATAACTAAAAATGCTAAATTTTGTATTGGGCCATCAGAGGGAAAAGGCTACTGAACAGTAGAGCTTCAGTGAAGACTCTTGGGGGGGAAAATACCGGGAACAAGCTGGGCACCTTTTTCAGCAACCAGTGAGCTGTTGAGGGATCCTTGTACATGTTAATTTTGGTTGAGGACAGTGGCTTCTTCCAATGGGGAGCTGCCAGAAAGCTCCCATAGGGAAAAAACTTTGGTCTCTGAGTTCAGTTCAGTGGGAGCCCCTCCACAGGGAGGGGGTCTACAGCCCCTAGGGAGAAGGTGGGGCTGTGAGGTGGGGCTGCCTGGGGGCTGCCAGTGGTCTGTCCCCCAGAGCTGGTTGTGCCTTTCCCCATCTAGAGAGAAAAGAGAGGATTTTGCGGGCAGCTGTGCAGAGAGGGAGAACTACAGTATTCTGTTGCCGCACAGGGAAACTGCATCACAGTGGTGAAAGTATTCGGAATAAAGGTTAAATGGATTGTGAAAAAGGATTACTGAAATGGACAGATTTGTGTCAAAAGGATGGGGAGAAAGCCTCTTCAGTTTCATCTGTGCCACAGTGGTGAGACACGAATGATCAAGGACTTTTGATGAGAGAAGTAAGAAAAAGTGTAAAAGGCTCTGTCTGACTCTGGTAACGACAAGGCATCTACAGGAAAAGGGAAAGAAAGCTTAAAGGACTGGTTTTTGGCAGAGAAAACTGGATTGTACAAAATGGATATGAAAACTGGATTGGAACCCAGGTTTTAAGAAGCTGAAGAGAGAGCCTCTTCTGTCTGGAGTCGACTAGCACCTGCACGGTGAGAAAAGGGACTTTCTTGATGTATTTCTGAAAAAGAGTTGCTGAACTTGTGTGTGAGCCAGAGCACAAGAGTGGCCACTGTGTTGGAGTTAAAAAGTCTGTGAGGGCAGGGGGATGACCGGGTGCTGTCTGGGCGGGTGCCTGCTGTCTGCTTCTGAGATGCAGCAAGATGGGAGACTGCTGTGGTAAACCCTTGGACTTTCAGACTCTACACAGTCCCCCAGAGTCTGATATTCAGGAAGGTAGCCGAGACTGCATGACTACACACCATAGCAGGTAACTGAGGAAAGAATGGAAATGATCTGAAGAATCCATCCTAAACCCAGGGACAAAATTCGGGGCATCATTCTGAACTGGTACCAGTGGGTTTGGGTTTGGTAATACCTGCAGCAGTTAGATTGTCAGGTAGTTTGGTGGCTGCATTATAAAAAGGTGATTTGGGTTAAAATCAAAAGGGGGAATGCTGTTTGGGAAAATGTTAAATCTTTAAAATGCAAATTTTAAATGCTGCTTAACCTCTATTCCATTCTGCCCAATCCTAACCCTCCCTGTGTAAATAAATTATGTTGTTACTGTTTTAAAAAGGTCTGACTCAAAAGTCTGATTTTAGTAAGCGTGTTATTACAAGAAATGAATGATGAACGATGTGGTATGTGGGGATGTTTGATTCTGGTAAGTCCAAGTATGGGGCAACTGTTGAGGAGGTGGGTTGGTATGACAATACAGGGGGTTGTACTGATAGAGATCAGACCCACTTAAATGTACTGTACTCTGGGTGGCACCATCATTTTCTTTGTGAGCTTGGGAAAGGACCCCCAATAATATCAAATATGGGAACCCAGGCCCCTTAACCATGGTCAGGCCTGCATGGCAAGGGTAGTGGCACTCTGTAGGACAACGCCAGAGAGGGGCCACCAGCCAAAAACACTGATTTTGATTGTTGTGGTTGTCTTACTCCATGTTTCAACACAAATCACTTCCACACTGATGTCAGCATGGGTTAAGGCAACAGTGTTGGTCTGAAACTGTGCTCTTGCCTACCTCTGAGCAGGGTTTAAGCACAGTTTTAGAATATGGATTGTAGCATGGTTTTTACCATGCTACAATCTGGAAATTTATTTATTGAAATGTGTCACCAGGAAGGGCACACTGAACAACAAGTTGCTTGTCTCACGGTGCATCCTGCGGGAAAGGGGAATGGGAGTGTACAGCGAAATTCATCAACATGAAGCAGTAGAAGGTACATTATTGTATTGCAGCACACAGCAATTAAACATTAGCAACTACAGACATGAGGCCACAGAGCATACTGGCATGACATCAAGCAAGACATCAGAGAGAATGAATATACATAAAACTAAATATAGAAGTAAACCTTTTAAACCATTTAACAGAGTTACAATGGTCTTAAAAAGCTCTAAGGCAGAATATTCAGGCTTGTTTGTGAGTGTTAGACAGGTTATCAATTTGCTAATCCCAATTTGCACCTCTACAGCAGGATAGTACTGCTTGGTTGCCAAGTCACTAGCCCATTTGTAAGTGGCCCTAATCCATCCTTGAGCACCTGGCCCAGATATTCAGACTGCGCCAGGCAGTGGCGCAAGCCTGGGTGCAGTGCAACTGGGATGCGCCGGTGCCAGGGCCAGGTGATATTCAACGGTGATGCGCCATGGCGCAGCACTGTTGAATATGGCAAGGTCAGCACACATACTGTGTATTGCGCAGTGGCAGTGCACCAGTGCAAGCCACAGATAGGGAGCACGGGGATGCGCCAGTGCAAGTGCAGTTGTGCTAGGTGCATCACCCGGATATTCAGCAGGGGGCATGCAAATGAAGCCATAAAATATGCAAGGCGCAAATGGGGCCATTTGCATGTCATTATGGCCCCATTTGCATATCTTGCATGGGGCAGCCCAGTGACTTACGCCTGGTGCCCTGCACAGCATGATGTGTGCAGTGGGGGTCCTGGGGCATCCCCTGCCCCATAGCCGTGATCGTGTAAATGTATAACACACAATCCCTGGTAGTCTAGTGGCCACCCCAAGTCTCCGATTCCCTGATAACTGTAATAAAAGACCTTCCCTGGTAGTCTAGTAGTCCCCCCTCCTACTCGATTCCCTGAGAAATGTAAAAATTATTGTCCCTGGTGGTCTAGTGGAACCTCCCCCACCCGTTGCGTGATCGCGGTAATCTTTCGTAAATAAATGCCCTGGTGATAATATTATTGAGTTTGAGATTCCCAAACTGTGTTTTATTTATTTTTCCATGGAGATGTTTATCTTCTGGGTCACCCACTGACCCCCTTGCACACTGATCTGTCCATGCACAGCACCCAAAATCACCAGGACTTACCTGCTCTGAGATCTCCCATGGCCTCCCCACCACCCCCATGATGGGGCCAGGAGGAAGTGGGCCATTCACAAGGAGACACATATTCATACAGGAAGAGAGCCTGGTTAGTAATGCAAAATCTGTGGCAGGTTGCTGGATTTTTCTGCCATTGGAGGTTTTCTAGCTTTGGTTTATCCCCTGGGCAGCCAAGCATGCAGTGATGCCATTCCAATTAAAGGCAAGTACTGCTTTGTGCCTGCCTGAGCCCTGCCCCTTATGCCACTCTGATGCCCTGCCAGCCTTCCTCACCTCGGGGGCTGTTAAAGAATGGGGTGGTCAGATTCCCCTTCCCCGAAAAGAGAGCAGTCCCCAAGATGTTCAATCATCTCTCCCACCAGCTAACCCCTGTTTTACCCTGGACCTCCACCAAAACTGGGCCACTGACATGGGAGGCAGTACAGCTACCACCAAGCCACTAAGCCAGACCACCAGACTGCATTTTATAAGTAAATAAAAACAGCACACGGATGAAAGAAGAAATTGTATTTTAGCTACAGTTGCTATAAATATTTTAAGATGCATCACAATGTTTTGAAATTGGAATAAAGTTTTCCAAGGAAAATAACATAAAAAAAAAACATAAAGATACAGAATAAGATAATCCATTTTTGTTCAGCAGGGAACTTTTGGTCAATTAGGGCCCTATTTTCAGAAGGTTAGCGGAATGCTAAACATCTAAGCACTGTGCCATGTGGGAGAACAGCATGCTTGAACAGGTGCCATATATTTAGCAGCCCCCCCATGCTAACCTGATCATGTGCATGTGCGTATGTACTACTGCAGCCATGCAAATGAGGGATCTTCTACTGCATACAGAGCACAGTGCTATATAAAAGGTTTTGAAAGTTCTTAACAACTGAAATTGCAATACTGTTTACTGCCTCCACAAATCCTGCCCTCATTTGAGCACACAGTGGTGCATATTGTCACCCTACCCCTAGTCACCACTCTGAAGCGCCCAAGTAGTATACTAGAATGATCCTTGGCATCTAAAGGTTCCACACCCCTGATCACAGTTTAAATGGCACCAGTTATTATAGTAAAATGATCCTTGGTGTCTAGTCCCCCCCAAAATTGCCATTCAGATGACCTCATTATTATAATAATATGGGTGTAGAGTTTATTTATTTATTTACTTAATTACATATTTAAAAGTTTCACCAGGAAAGGCATACTAAGCTGGGAGCTCCTTTCCAGATGCATCCTGGAGGAAGGGGAACTTGCACAAGTGGGGTTTAGGTAGCACAAGAGTTCAAAATACATAACCTGCATGTTGGAAGACCATTGACAGAGCAGAGTACAGTGGCACACAATCGCAAATTACATTGGGAATAATAATCAAGAAGTGAGAACTTGAGTGACAAGCAAACAATTGACAATGCATATACAACGCAGTCAGGAGTCACAAACATATGCTGGCAATCAAATACAGAGCAGTTTAAATCAACACTAGTTGTAAACATTTGTGCATAATGCCTAGTGTGGGAGCATAAGTGCCTAAATTATAGCTGTACCTAAATTGGAAACAAGTCATAGGAGAGCAGGAGGGAAAATTTATTAGCAAGAGCAGGAGGGTGAGGTGAGACCTCTGAAGTGATCTGAAAGGATCCGGGGAGGGAGGGAGATTGGTGAATGGCTGGGGCAAGGGAGTTCCAGATTTTAGGGAAGCAGTGGTGAATTTGGCTTTGCTGATGGTCGTGGAGACTGAAGGGACTGCTAGGGTTCGAACACTTGAGCTTCTGAGGGATGGCTGTGGGGAAGGGGAGAGGAGAGGTAGGGGGGTTGGGAAACAAACCAGAATTTGCCCACAAAGCTGGCACAGTGGGCATGGTGTCTGTCCACAAGAGAAGAAAAGGAGAAAAATGTATACATAGAAGTGTGATGAGTCCTAGGAGGACAGTCAAGAGTGTAATGGCAGAAATAGTTAAAGAGTGTGTCCAGTCTGGCAAGGGTAGTGACTGGGGCTGCACTATAGACCATATCACCATAGTCAAAGATTGGGAAGATAATTCTCTGGATAATAGCACGGTATGCTGGAGGTGGGATACAGTCACAGTTCCTGTAAAGTGCACCAAACTGGGGTGCAACTTTTTGACTATAGCATCCACTTGTTCAGAAAAGTTTAGGTTCTGGTCTAGTCAGATACCAAGATACCTAAAGGTGGTAACATCCTCCACTGGGGAGCCATCCAGGGTGTAGAAAGTGGGAAGGGGAGAAAGCCTAGAGAGTCTGCGCCTTGTGCCAAAGGACATGGAGACAGTCTTCTTGGCACTGAGGAAAAGCTGATTTGTGCATGGCCAGGGCTGAACTTGATTGAAGTCCGGCTGGAGTCTGTGGGCCTGCTGTGAAGAGGACCGTGTCATCCGTGTATATGTGAAAGGATGCAGACAAGCATACGGAGGGGAGCTCATTCAGGAAAATGGAGAAAAGTAAAGGGCCTAACACAGATCCTTGTGGGACCCCAGTGGATACAGGCAGGGAGGAGAGAGGGGGTCACCCTTTTTGACTGCTTGGGACCTACCCATGCGGTAGGAGTGGAACAGCTAATGGCTGAGTTGGAGAGGCCTGCAGCCTGGAGTTTGGCTAATAATTGGGGTGGGAGACAGTGTTGAACACTTTGGCTAGATTGATGAAAATAGCAGAGGTGACTAGGCTGTGATCCATACCATTGCAGATGGATTTGGTGAGCCTGAGCAGAGAGATGGTGGTGGAGTGGTTCTTGCAGAAGCGAAGCCAGACTTGTGGCAGGTGAAGAAGGAAGAGGAGTCCAGAAAGGGAGAGAGTTGTGACAAGACAATTTATTCCTGTATTTTAGAGGAAGGGGAGAAATGGGTTGGTAAATGTTAGTAGCAGATGGGTCACCACCTTTTGGAGGAGGAGTAACAGTGGCAGTCTTCCAGTCAGGGATGGAGGAACAGCAAAAAGGGAGGTTAGGGAGGTCAGCCAATGGGGAGGAGATTGCAGAAGCAGAGAAATGGAGGAGCTTGCTATTCAGTCATCTGGGCTCCTACCCTTGGAAGGGTTAAGGGCAGGAAGGGTGCTGGTAATGGAGGATAGAGTTGCTGAAGAGAAGAAAAATAGGGGGAAGGAAGGAGATGACTGTCATGCAGGCTGGTAGGGGTGAGAGGGAGGTGAGGAAGGGGAGAGGGAGGAGAGGAGAGAGGAGGTGCAGGTGATAAAAAAAGGAATTAAACCTCTGTGGTGATGAAAGAGAGGTTAGAGATAGGGGTGTCACCCACTTTGAGGACAGGCAAGGGGGATTGAGTGGGAGGGGAGAAGAGATTGTGGCAACCTTCCAAAATTTAGACAGGTGACCAATGTTGGCACTGAAGGTGGCTGTAAAATACTCGCCTTTGGCAAACCTTATTACCCTGGTACAGGTGTTGCACAGGTGATGATACCTCTGTAGGCCATGGGGGATGGGTTACATTTATTTTCTGTCCAGGCCAAATCATGCACTTGCAAGCAAGCTATGAGTTCGGCCATGATCTAGGGCAGGTGGGGTACCTTTTCTCGTGTCCTGTGCTGGGTGGGGAATGGCAGTTCCATATTTCAAGGAATTTTGTTTTGAAATACGTTAGCATGGAGTCAATGGAGGAGGTCAATGAGATAGGGAACCAATCAGAACGGCTTAGGTCACAGTGCAAGCAGATGAGGTCCAGGGATTTGAAGGAAAATATAAGCAGTGTTTTAGTAGGGGTGAGGGGGGCTTTAGTTGAAAGAGAGGCAGCAGAGGGTCATGATTATGGTGTCAAATCAGAAGGGAGGGAGATCATGAGTGGAATGCCACAGGGATCCATCCCGAGTCTTGTCCTCTTTAATATGCTCAACAATGTTTGAGAATGAATCTGGGGCTGTGTCTCTTTGAAGATGACACCAAGTACAAGGGAGGGTAGATAGTGATGGGGGAAGTAGGAAACTGCAGAGTGACATGCAAAGAGTAGAGAGGTGGCCTAAGGTTTGGCAGTTGAAATTCAATGCCAAAAAGTGCAAGGTGATTCACTTACAGTAGGGAACAAGAACCCCAGGACAGAGTACTGGATAGGAGGGGTAGAGTTGAGCACTACAGCTGAGGAAAGGGACCTAGAAGTCATCAGCTGTAGAGCTGAGCACTACAGCTGAGGAAAGGGACCTAGAAGTCATCAGCTGTAGAGCTGGGCACTACAGCTGATGAAAGGGACCTAGAAGTCATCATTATCGACTCCCTTAAACCATCAAGCTAGTACAGTGAGGCATCTAGTAAAGCAAATAGAATGCTAGGATGTACTAGAAGGGGTTGTGATAGTAGAAGAAAAGAGGTTTACTGCCTCTTTATAGATCATTGGTGAGGCTGTGCCTGGTGTACTGTGCCCAGTTCTGAAGACCTCACCTCAGGAAAGATAAGGACAGGCTGAAGACCGTGTAACAAAGGGTGATCAGGATGATTCAGAGCTGACAGGACAGATCTTATGAGGATCTGCTCAAGGCACTGAACATATCTTCACTGTAGACCAGACAAGAGGGGAGTGATATGATAGTGACCTTCAAGTTCCTGTAAGGAATAAACAAGGTGAACGGAGAAGAACTACTTAGCATGAGTAACAGTTCAAGGACATGGGGGTACAAGTAGAAACTTATGGGAGGGAGGCTCAAGAGGGATATTGGAAAGTTTTATTTTTCAGAAATGGTGGTGGAAATGTGGAATAGTCTGCCAACTGAGATGGCAGGCACCAAAACCATAAATGGTTTCAAGCATGGCTGTGACAAAGTGAAGGGTATAATGGTTACTCAGGCTGATAGCAGTAGGGTGGGGAACAGGGGAGTGGGTAGTGAAGGCTAGTACCCTGTTTGGACAGTAAGTCCCCAGGTTTAATAGCGAACTAGTGGCAGACTGGATGTATCATTGTTTTTTTTTCTGCCAACATTGTCTATGTTTCTATTTTTCCATGATCCCTGACATCTAGTAGCCCAACCCCCAGCTGCAAATCTGAGCTCCCTCCCAAAGCCATCCAACCAGGTCCCTCCACCCCCTCCCCATTGGTCTCCCATTTACCCAAGATTGCAGCCACCTCCCCGTGACTGTGATCGGTGCAACCTCTCAGCTCATTACCTTGGCTGGCCACTGTCTGAGTGAAAGGGAGTGAGTGCACACCTACACAGTAGGTGTGTGCTCACTCCTTGTCACTCAGAAAGTGGCCAGCTGAGGTGGTGAGCAGAGTGGCTGGGCCTGTCACTGTCACAGTGGGAGGGACTGGCAGCTGAGATAATTTATGGGCCACCATGGGGAGCGGGGTAGAAGGGCCTTAGTGGGTGGAATTGAGAGGTGGCTCAGACTTGCAATCAGGGTGAACAAGATGCCAGGGATCTTCTTAATTCATTAATCAGGAGCATCTGAATGGTGATTGGGGGTGGGGAAGTACTACATGCCAGGGATCATTTTACTAACTGGGGTCATCTGAATGTGACTGGGGGGAAACTACTAGATGCCAGGGATCATTTTATTATAATTCAGGGGCATCTGAATGGTGATGAGAAGGTGGGCCTTGGCACTGCTCTGTACAATTTCTCCATTCAGTCATGTACAGAGGCATTGTGCATAGATGTTTGTGTGCCCATATGGGCCAGCAAATGTCCCATTAGCACCTTTCTTGCCCCATGGACTTAGCATGCTGAGAGTTGAAAATGACTCATGGGGTAAAGGTGCTATCCTATCTGGGACATGCTGTCTTCCTTTGCTCCTCTGAATCCCTGTCCTACTGGAGGCTGTGATAGTGCCTAGTCATGTCACAGTGGGCTATCCAATGGGAACTACTGTAGTGATCACTGTACAGTGTGGTTCAACATTAAGATGCAGAGGCAAGCCACAAAAAGACGAGGGCCCTGGACTTTAGTAGGCTGGATTTTAAAGAAATGGGAGACTGCTTCAGAAGCAGCCTAGCACGGGAGGATTGTCAGAGAGGGGTAGAGGAACAGTGGACAAAATTAAGTAAAGGCATAGGGAGGGCAACCAGCATCTGCATGAAGGAAGTGAAGCAGGAGGAAACAAGCATTTGTCAATGCAGAATGTTGCGTTGCTGGCATTGGCAGTGCAGGAGTTAGAGTTATGCATAATAGGAATGGCAGTGAAGTATTGAACTGACACCAACCCCACCCCCACCCTGCAGAGACAGACAGGCATTGGGGTGTACCTTTGGGTATTCGGCCATAACGCTCATGCCATTTCACCTCACCTCACCCTACCCTGCAGGCACTGACAAGAGTCGCGTTGTGCCTTGGGGTCTTCAGGCCTTACACTCACCCCATTCCATAAGGAAATACACTGAGATGGGTGCAGTAGAGGAGAATGGGATGAACTTTGGGGCCGAAGACTCCAAGGCACACCTCAGTGCCTGTTACTGGCTGCAGGGTGGGGTTGGGGTGGAATGGTGTGAGCATTACAGCCAACAATTCCAAGTCACGCCCCTGACACCTGTCAGTCTCTACAGGTTGGGGTGTTATGTTGGAAACCCTAATGCCCCAGGCGTTTGTTGGTATTTTCACTCCAAATTTTTAGCATGGACTTTTTACAATCCCATCTCATGAACAGTGGCACTATCAGTTCATTAGCTGAAAGGTGATTTTGCACAGCAACTGCACCATTTGGCGCCACAGTTGCAAAAACACATTTTGGGTAGGGTGTGAAAAATTACAGCTATACTGTTCATGAGGAGGTGTAAAATGGCACTGTTGAAAATCTGGAGGGAAAAAATGAAACATTGGTGAAGTCACGAGCGTGCGTAGAAACTGAACAATGCCCACCTGTAATGCAATTATTTTTGGGATTTTTTTTGCCAGATTTTCAACATAGACATTTTGGGACCTCTGCTCATGAACAGTGGCACTGTGATTTTGTTAATCTGTCCAGAAAGTTGATTTCCCACAGCGACCACGCCATTGTGCGAAAACACATTTTGGGCAGGATGTGAAAAATGACAGCTGTGCTGTTCATAAGGAGGTGTGAAAAAATGGCAATGTTGAAAATCTGGAGTGAAAATATTAAAAAGTGTAGAAGTTACGAGTGTGCATGAAAACTGTGCAACGCACACTGGTAATGCAGTCATTTTTTGGAATTTTTTCACCAGATTTGCAACATAGGCTTTTTGCGACCCCACCTCATGAACAGTTGCACTTTCGTTTTGTTAATCAGTCCCAAAAGGTGATTCTGCACAGTGACCGCGAAGTCACCTTTTGGGACCGAATAATGAGATGACAGAGCATGTGTTCATGAGGTGTGTCCCAAGAACCCCATGTTGAAAATTTGGAGCCAAAATTCAAATAAATGGCTGAGATATCCACCTAAGTTGAACCCCCCCATTGATGCCATTATATAGCTTACTGGCATGTCTTCATTTTGCAGTTCAGTTTTGATGAGCCCAGATGCATCCCACTCCACAGACGATCGCAGCACAGGACCTCCAGAGGTAAGTATGGGGTGAGGGGGGTGCAGGGAGGTGGGGTGCACAGAAGGTGGGTGCAGGTCGGGGAAGGGGGCGCCGGGGACTATGAAGAACCATTTTCTTTTTTACAGGAAAACCAAAAAACGGACATCGAAGGACAGTTTTCTTTCTTTGCAGGTGAACTAAAAAAAATATTGGGCACCCTGGGGTGGGCTTCCAGTGTGCCCCATGAGTTTGGGGGAGCTGATGCCAATGAGGATTGGGCCCGTTGACAAAGAAAGTGTGTGTGTGTGTGTGGGGGGAGGGACTGATGCTGATGGGGATTGGGCCCCATTGGCAAAGAAAGTGTGTGGGGTGGGGGAACATGCCGACATGAGGGATTGGCCACCCCCGATGTTGGTATGGGAACTTTGTGTGGCAAATGGTAGGGGCCACCATGTTTATTGAAAAGTTTCACCAGGAAAGGCACATTGGGGAGGCGTGTCATCTGCCGCTGCATGACAAGCTTGTCTCTGATTGCAGCGGAAGATTTATTTCAACTTGGTAGCACTTTCCATAATTTCTGCGTCAGCACTAGCGTGCTCACTAATTGGGGACGAGAGACCCACCTACTAAAGCATGCCCTGCATTCACCAACACTGACACACCTCTCAAGGTGGTACTACCACAAGATGTTGCTTGTGCCTGCACGCAAAACAACATAAAAAGGACCATTATGGTACTGTAGGGAAGTGGCCATGAGGGTGTCTGAAGCACATCCTCAACCGGTCAGGTTAAGCAACTCCTATACTGTTTTGCAGGAGCGGGACAGCCCCACAATGGCACCCACAGCTGAGACCAAGGAGGATGGGTGGATCCTCCAGGATGCATCACCAGGGAAGGGGGAAAGAGAACCCCAGAGGAGGAGGAGGAGGAGGAGGAGGAAGCTTCTCTTGGTGGGGGACTCAGTTGTCTGAGGAGTGAAGTTAGGGGAACCTAGCAGGAAGGACAGGGAGGTAAAGTGCATTTCAGAAAGCACTGCATGGTAGGATGAGAAGCGGATCAATAGGATGGAAGGGTAATGGCATGGAGGGAGGAACTGGATGTTATCATCCACCTGGGGATGAATGACCTGGCAGGAGACAAAGTGGAAGTAGCTAGAATCCAAAAGGATTTCAGGAAGTTGGGGGGAACCTGAAGCAAGTAGAACACTCCATCTCCTTCTCGGAGTTGCTACCTGTCCATGGCAGGGGAGAGGCTAGGGCATGCCACATCCTGAAATTCAACTCCTCTTTGAAGGAATGGTGTGGAAGGGATGGTTATAGCTTCATGGGGACTGAGGCCCCACCTGGATGGATGCGAGTCTGTATAAGGATAATGGCCTGCATCCATCAGGGAAGGGGACCCAAGTAAGAAGTCTGAATGCTTCTGTGACAAGCATTTAAACTGGCCGGGGGGGGAGTCAGGAAGGTCAGGTGGCTTATTATCACCACCCCCCTGGGGCATCTGCAAGAAAATGAATTGAAGTCTGGGACATTGAGAGCAGAAGGAGAGTGGGAAGCAGTGAATTCTAGGCCACACGAGAAAGACAGCCAGGGAAGGGGGATGAAGCAGAGGAGGGGGGAAGAAGCAGGGGAGCAGCAGCATGGGAAGGAGAGGATAGGATACAAAACATGGACGGCATGGTAACACTATTACAGCCCATAATTGTACCTAAGCCATTCTATGGAGCCAGCAGGGCAGTGTGCGGGCAGGTTGCAGCTGCCCACCGATGATGGGGAGAGGGAGCGGGTGGGCAAGGGGTTCGGTGTGGGTGAGAGGGGTGGGAGGTGCCACTGGATCACCAGGGCATTTATTATTGAGCCAGGCGCAAACACCTTGTGCCTCATAATGCACCTGGGGCGTGCTCTTATCAGGCCATAACCCACACCTCGTTGTGTCTTATTGCTGGCATAGTGTATGTGTTTCAATACATAGTGTATGTGTTTCACCATGTAGTGTTTTTGTTTCAGTATATAGTGTATGTGGATTTTTTAAATATACTGTGTATGTATTTCAATATGTAATATATTTCTTTCCGTATACAGAGTATGTAAATTGTTTCAATAGATTGGGTAAGTGTTTTAATATATAGTGTATTTGTTTCAGTATATAGTGTATGCAGATTGTTCAATGCATAGTGTATTTATTTCAATAGTGTATGTATTTCAATATAAAGTGTAGATGTTTCAATATATAGTGTATTTGTTTCAGTAGACAGTGTATGTGGATTTTTCAATATGTAGTGTATTTGTTTCAGTATACTGTATAGTGTATGCAGATTTTTTCAACATATAGTATATGTGTTACAGTGTGTAGAGTGTTTGTTTCAGTAGATCGTTTATGTGGATTTTTCAGTCTGTAGTGTATGAATTTCAATAGGTAGTGTATATACTTCAGTACATAGTACATTTGTTTCAGTATATAGTGTATGTAGATTTTCAGTACTCAGTATGTGTATTTCAGTATATAGTATATGTATTTCACTATATAATGTAAGTATTTCACTGTATAATGTGCGTTTCACTATATGATATATGCATTTCAGTATACAGTATATATATTTCACCATATGATGTATATATTTCAGTAGATAGTGTATGTGGTTCACTGCACTGTATATGCATTTCACTATATACTGTATATATTTCACTATATGATGTATGTATATCACCATATAGTGTATGTGTTTTACTATACAGCCAGACTTATGGGCACAAGAAATGTCACTTGTATCCAGTTAAACTCTATGAACATATACTGAGGGCCTTGCATGATGAAATGGGACATTTGTGTCTAGACTGTATGCCAGACCTGATTGTACACAGATTGTGCTTGCCCAGGATGGGGGTAGAATTTGAAAAGTATTGTCAACAATGTATACATTGGATTCAAAGAAAGACATTACCAATGCGTACAGTACCAATTGTCAACGTCACAATCGGTGCCCAATGGGATTAGTTTGTATTGATTTCCTCAGTCTTGAACCCAACAGCAAAAATGTAGCCAATGTACTTGTTGTGACTGATCATTTCTCATGATATGCACATCACTTTCTGACCAAAGACCAAAACATAACAACAGCAGCTGAAGTTCTGATGGAGAAGTTCATTGTTCATTATGGTGCACCTCAGAGTCCATTCAGATCAAGGCAGAGACTTTGAAAGTAAACTAGTAAAAGAAGTTTTGTCTTGGTGGGGCATTTGCAAATCAAGAAGAACTCTATATTGCCCACATGGTGACCCTCAACAAAAACGGTTTAACAGGATTTTGTTAAATATACTTGGTACTCTATCCTAAACAAAAGTCTAAATGGAGCCAACAGGTAAGGACTCTTGTGAACACCTACAGTTGTACATAAAGTGATGCGACTTGCTATTTGCCCTACTATCTCATGTTTGGAAGAGAAGCTAGATTACCTGTGGACATTTGTTTTGGAGTTTCCGCTGATGGAGCAAGCCCTGAAACATATCTGCAGTATGTGCAAAGGCTCAGGGATCAATAGGACTGTGCATACAGATTAGCTTCAGAAACCTCTGGGAAGATGAATCAGGCTAACAAAGTGAGCTATGACAGGCAAGTGAAAGCCCAAGGAGTGTTACCAGGAGAGAGGGGTCTTGGTTAGGAATCTTGGTTTGTCTGGAAACAATAAGATTGCTGGTCACTGGGGAGATGTCCCTTATGTAATTGTAGAGCAGTTACAGAATACATCCTGTGGATGAGTCAGAAGGGTCAAGGACGATCCATGGAAATCATCTGTTGCCGACTGGACAGATACAGACATATGTATATCAGCAGGTTCCTGAACCACCCCAGAGAAGCCAGACCAGATCTGTAATTCACAGAATATCCAATACATGTTGTCCTAAGGATGATCCTAAACTACCTGAATCTGCAAGTACCTAGCAAACTGCTGTCCCACAAGTAGCATCTGAGGACTCATCTGATAACAAAATGGAACATGCAGAGTACTATTCCACAGAGGACATATCTGGCTTTCTGAGGGAGATAGCTACCATGTTAAAAACCCAGTAAAAATAATACTCCATTGAACTCTGAAGTTGACGTAGTTGTGCCTGAGGATGCACTATCAGAGACTGAAGAGGGTGTCCAGCTTGCAGCAGTGAAGGAGCTCAGTGCCCCTGAGGAAGTAGTACAAGCCATCCCAAACACTACCCTGAATCAATGACCATATCAGCTGCATTTAAAATCCCAAGACAAGTCCTCCTGTGTAAACAAAAAAGCCCAAAAAACTATGGAAAAGGAAATAAACCAAACGCAGCAGACAAACTGAGTGACACACTGATAAACAAGCTCTACCAATGCCTGCAACTAGGAGCACACACACCAGAAAGCCTATTACATACAATGTGGCTGATAGTATGCCTCTACTTTGGAGTAAGAGGGGCTACAGAGATGAGAGCTGTCAGACGGGGTGACATCTCACTCAAAACAGATGAAAACAACCACATATACTTAGAATACACAAACAAAAGACAAACTAAAACAAGACCAGGATTAAATCTGAAGGAAACCTGAAAGCTGAAACCTAGAGCTTATAAAGTAGAAAACAACCCACAAAGATGCCCTATGAGAAACTACCAGATATACAGAAGCCATCATTCCAGAACAAACAAATCACCCTGATGCCCCTTTCTTTCTGGCTATGAATACCAACCTACAGACAGCTAAGAATGTAACATGGTACAAAAACCAACCAGTTGGTGTAAATAAAGTCTTCACTATTGTCCAAACTATGATCGCTAACTCGGGCATCCAAACAGATAAGAGACTTACAAATCACTCAGTCAGGAAGCACCATGTACAAAAACTAGCAGACAGTGGCATAGCACCAACAGAGATCATCCAGATATCAGGCCACAAACAATTGCAAAGCCCAAATGAATATTTCAAAATCAATGAAACAAAGTAACAGATAATACGCACACTTCTCAGTGGACAAATGCTACAGAAAAACAACACAGAAAAAAGGCAAGAACTACTCGGCACAGTACCCACCAACCATTGAGAACTGCTGGGAACCTGTATAAGCAGTCCAACAATAAAAGCAAGACATGTGACATTCAACATAATTCAAGGTAAGGAAAAAAAATCAAGACCACAACCCCTATTCCCACACCTAGCCTCCCTACCTACCCCCACACTAAACTAACAGTCAGCTTCATCACTTCTGTAACTTCTGTATTAAACCCCCCACCCAAAAAAAGTCAGAATCAACTCAACATTTCTATTTATTTCTCTATTTTCCCACCCCCAAACTGTAGGTAACAAGTACGACAGTTACATAATGAAAAGGCCCATGGTGATTGACTCGGACAGTGATGCAGACTAAATAACCTCCCAAACTGCTGGAACCACAGAAGAAAACAAAAGTCTTTACTAGCCATTGACTTTTAAGAAACAGAAAAATAAAGAATACCTCTCAGTATCGAAAAATAGATATCTCAAAAGGAACATTTCAGCACTTGAACTCTGCGAACACAGATGTAAAAATGGACATTTGGACACTTAGAAATGTTTTTCTGCCCTACAGAGTAATAATATACACTACAGCCTTTACTATCACCTACTACTTATAATCTGTTACACAGAAAATAAACCAGATCCAAGTTTTCAACCTCCCTCTCTCCCATACTTTCAAACACCTCTGCTACTTTGCAATGCATTCCTAAAATAAAGTTCTGAAACCAAACTGCACAGTATCTCTTAAGCATAGCCTGAAATGCACACTACTAGCTGTTGTAAGAAAATAAAAATAAAAAGTTTAAGCACTGTTCTTACCTTGTAGTTCCTGATTCCAAGTGCAACTACTCCACAAAGCACAACACATCCACACAAAAATAATCCCCCCAAAAATCGACTCTTCAATGTCGTAATCCACAACGAAAGAAATAAAAAATATATCCACAGAAAACATTCAAGACAAACTGACTCTTAAATGTCATAAATCCACAATAAAAGAAATAAAAAAAAAATATCCACACATAGAATGCAAGCTATCCCATGGAAAGGAAACCACTGATGAAGACCTCCTCCACGGTGACCCAAAAAAACAGATGAAGAAGAAAAAACCTCATCTGCCAGCCCGGTGGCACTGAGGGTTGAGGTGCTGGATGCCACACCTCCCACCACACCGGTGACCCGGGTTCGGGAGCAAGCTCGGGCCGTCGGGGGTTGGTTGGGGGGAGATAGGCTGGAGCGTCCAACGACAGCTTGGCTTCTCAGGGGAAGGGAGGGTTCCACAACCCGGCAGGCGGTGACCCCTGGCAGAGACTGGGGGCACGACAGCATGCTGGCATCTCAGGGGCATGATTGGTCGAGGGCATAGGTCACCGACCAATCAGCCCCAGGGACTACTTTGCGGACTGAGGGGGAGGGACGTTGTCAACATCGGCACTTGCGCCTTGATGTACAGGCTGGCAATGTCGCACAGAAAATGCGGAAACATCCCCACTGGAGCAGGGAAGACGGAGCGCCAAGCTGGATCTTGATATGCCGGTGCCTGCCTGAAGTCTCAGGACCCTGGCAGCAGCAAGATTCGGGGGTCCACCCTGACCCCACCCGGGGGGGTATCCAAGGCACGACGGAGGGACTGAGGAATGTCAGGTAAGGCACCGGTAGAGACAGGCTTGATGGGCGACTCCCGATGGTGAGGCTCTACAGGGGATAAAAAGAAATTTCAAAAAAAAAAAACACATCTAGAAAAAAAAAATGTCCTCCATAAATCCACAAGTGAAGACTTCACTTGACAATCCCAGGAACAGAAGAGGCTTCTCCAGTTCACCAATCCAACACCTCCACATCCCAGAAGATGATGAACTCCTTCAACGATCCATCGATGCTCGCGGTCCTCTGGTAATCCACCTCCGATGTCCAGACACCATCCACTGGCAACAGGAAAGGCCTATTCCCATTCTCCACCAGGCCCAGAACAGCACGCAACATCCTTGACATCCTTCTCGAGCACCAGCTGACACCCAACTGAAAAGAAACTGCACCACAAATCCAAGCCACACCCTCTAACCTACCGGAAACACTTTCCCACGCTACCCCACCAATTAAACAACACTAATGAAATGCTACTCAAACAAGCCAGCCAATCAAAACCACTACTCTCCCACACCTAATCACGGCCTCTGACCAATTATACAAACTTTTCCATGCCATCACAACCAATCAGAAAACAGCATCATCCCATTCAAAAACAACAACCAATAAAAAACTACTACAAGCATCCCATTCAAAACTACTAATAAACATTGGAATACCACAAATAAAACAAAATAGACCCAAAGAAAAAAACACACAACAAAAACCTTTAAAAGCACAGGGAGCCCTACTGAATAAATAATAATAATATAATAATAATAATGTGCTTTATTTTTAATGCGCCTTTCAGATGTCAAGGCACAGTACAGTTACAACAGTTAAAACAAGTAAAAACAATGCTGTAATCACATTAAAATATACAGTGCAGTCAGAGCCTGCTGTCTTCATCCCCATATGCCTTTTTCCAAAGATAGGTTTTTAAAGCCTGTTTGAATCCCCCCACGGTCATGCACTCCCTAATCCAACGGGGTAGAGAATTCCAGAGGGTAGGGGCCATGAACATAAATGCCCGGGCCACAGCAGATTTTAAAGACACCCTCGGAATCTCCAGTAACCCCTCGTCAGCCGAGCAGAGTGGTCACTCAGGGCGATAAGGAACCAGGAGCTCTTTCAGGTAGTCAGGGCCCAGTCCGTGTAGGGCTTTATATGTCAGTAAACCGACTTTGAAGGTGATTTGCCACTGAACAGGCAGCCAGTGCAGTTGGGAAGTGTGATATGGGAAGATCTAGGAATCCTCATCAACAACCAGGCTGCGGAATTCTGCACCAGCTGCAAGCAGCAGATATCAACCCCCGGTAGCCCAAAGTAAAGCGAGTTGCAATAATCCAGACGCGAGGTCACAAAGGCATGGATCAATGTAGGAAGGTCACCAGATGGAACAAGGTGCTTGATCCTAGTGATGTTTCTCAGATGATAAAAGGATGACTTAATGACAGCCGACACCTGCGCTCGAAGTGTCAACCCATCATCAAGTATCACCCCTAGGTCTCGCACCTGTTCAGAGGTAGCAAGCTCGGAGTCCTCAAGGAATAATCCTGTGGGTTGACCTGCCCCCAACCCCCCTATCTGGCAACCTGGATCCACAACTATCACCTCCGTCTTCCCAGGGTTCAACTTCAGCCAGCTGGACTTCATCCAATCCTGGATTTCAGTGAGGCAGTCGTTAAATACTGAGAGTGCTCCATCCTGGTCGGGTGCAAAAGACAGGTAGAGCTGGGTACCATCAGCATAACAATGAAACCTCAGCCCATACCGTCTTACAATGTCTCCGAGGGGAAGCATGTGCATCACAAACAACATGAGGGACAGCACTGAGCCCTGAGGCACCCCACAAAACAGAGAGATAGCATCAGAGGAAAAAATATCCCCGACACCACCCTCTGAGTTCTCCCGGTGAGGAAAGATGTAAACCATCTGTGGACCAAACTAGAGAGCCCACAAATGAATCTCAGGCACTCAAGCAGAACCCCATGGTCAATGGTGTCAAAAGCTGATGACAGATCTAAGAGTACCAAAATGGACCGTTTTCTCTGGTCTCTCGCCATCAGGAGATCATTGAGCACCCGAACCAGTGCAGTCTCGGTACTGTGCCTCTTCCGGAAACCGGATTGGAGAGGTTCGTAGATGCTATGGATGGTCAAGTGGTTCTCCAGCTGAGCAGCCACTACTTTCTCAATCACCTTCCCCACAAAGGGAAGGTTAGAGATAGGCCTGTAGTTTGCAAGAGAATATGGGTCCACTGAAGCCTTCTTACATAGAAACAAAATAGAATTTGACGGCAGATAAGGACCGCTTGGCCCACCTAGTCTGCCCATTTTCCTACCTAACAGATAAGCTGCAGATCCTAGTTAACCAACAGCTTTCTTCAACAAAGGTGTCACCACTGTCTCTTTCAAAGAGCAGGGATACTCACCAGAGTCAATAAATCGAATATGTGATGGGAGGCCCTTATATAAACGAGTTATTTTCACTCATCCTCGGTGACCTCGGTAAATCACTCATGGCTCCACCACTCATGAGTTTACCCAAAGTCACTGGGTATATATATATATATATATATATATATATATATATATATATATATTAGAAGAGCATCAGAATTATAATCCTTTGAGTCAGAGACTCATTTTTAAAGGCTCCACGTCAGTAGACAATACATAGATAGTACACATTTAGAGTAGGAAACATAAGTACAAAACAGAATAATACAGGGTAAGGGTGACATAATAAAAATACAGTTGAACATTCAAGTGGAATGAATAAATAACAAGCAGATTAATACAGGATATAGATAACATATGTATATCACGCCAATTATACAGTGGCAGAGTAAATTGCATGCCTAGAGCAGAGGACTGTATCAGTGGGCTAAGCAGGACAGAGTCCATTGTTGAGGAAGGGGGTGTCTAGTGGCAGGTACAGGTGTGACGGGAGGTGAAGTGGGATCGGGGTAGAGATTTAAACCAGCCAATCCTAGGTTCGAGGGGGAGGGAGGGAGTTGAGCTAGGTGGGGGCATGGTAGGGAAAGGAGCATTTGCCAAGGGATGTTTTTTGGCATGGAACTTGGTACTTTGGTTTGAGTGAGCTACGAGTGGACTTAGTGGCTGTTGCAAGTGACAGGAGGTGGGGGAGACTAGGGGCAGTTAGGCAAGCAGTGACTTTTTTTGCTAGAAGGCAGGTATGGTATTGGAGCCTGCTGTCAAAGTCCAACCAGTTAGATTGGCTATAAAAGGAGCAGATATGGGTGGTTCTGGGACAGCCTAGGGATAGGTGACAGGCCTTATTCAGGGCAACCTTGACATGATGGAGGGCAGAGTTGTCAACGGCACTGTAGATTAAAATGCTGTAATCAATGATGAACAGGACAGAGGAAGAGATGGCAACTTGGAGGGCTTCTAGAGGGTAGGCAGCTTTGTTGATAGTATAGCAGGCCAATACGGGAGTTGATGGAGGTGCAGAGAAGGTGGATGTGTTCACGGAAGGCGAGGGAGGGATCAAAGGTAACACCAAGGTACTTGAAGGTATGGACTTGCTCAAGTGGGAGTGAGAGGGAGGTGTGGACATGGAGAGGGGAGTGTTTTAGGTTGTTCTGGTGATGAACAAAGAGCATGACCTTTGATTTTTTTTTGGTTCAGGACAAGCTTATGCCTGGTGAATCAGATTTCAGCAACTGTGAAGGCTGCCTGGAGGGAGTCTTCCAGGGAGGTAGGGTTAAGGTGGAAGGAAAAGAGAAAGGCATCATCTGCGTAGAGTAGGATATTCCTGGGGCAGGTCTTGGGTAGGGTATTCAGAAAGAGGCTGAATAAAAGGGGTCCAAGGATGGACACCAGTGGAACACCTGAGTGGACAGGAAGGGGTGTGGAGAGGGTGGAGCAGATTTTGACCCTCTGTGAGCAACTTATCAGATAATCTGCAAACCAGGAGCTGGCTTCCTGTGACAGGCCGAGGTGAGTGAGGGTGGCGATAAGGAGGCCGTGATTGACGGTATCAAAGGCCTTTGATAGATCCAGGAAGACAGCGCCTGCTAGATGACCATTGTCAAGGGCAGAGTGGATGTAATTGGAAAATTCCAGGAGGGCAGTGGTAGTGCTATGGCCCTGCTGGAAGCCATGTTGTTCGGGAGATAGGAGGTCATATTTGGTGAGGTACTCGGTAAGCTGGTATGAGATGATGCGTTCTAAGGCCTTGGGGGAATGGAGATGGGGTGGTAGTTCCTGGGAGAGTCTGTCACCAGATTTGTGGATGGGGTAATGATGCCCATTTTCCAGGAGGAGGGGAATTTACCAAGTCTGAGAGAGAAGTTGATGAGGTGGGGGAGAACTTCATCTAGTACCAGGCATAGTAGCGGGAGGTCAGTTGAGTCACTGCTATTGTGGGAGCCATTTAGGACTTTGAGAAGGTATTTTTTTATTTATTTTTGTTTTATTTTATTTATTTTTTTAGTCTTTGGTAACCAGGTAAGGCCCACTAGGCACAAGTGCCTGTTTTCAGGGGTGACCTGGGAGCACTGGGCGGTTAAGTGACTTACTCAGAGTCACACCGTATGCAGGAGGAAGTTGTGAGAATCAAACCCAGGTCTGGTCTGCTGGATGTACCAAGCTCGTACACAGCTCATTACTCTAACCTCTAGGCTATACTGCCAGTTTGATCTCATGAGGGGTGAGGACCCGAAGCCAAAGGGAGGGGTGGGCCGGTGGTGGGGTGGGAGGAGGGTGGAAGGAGAGAAGAAGTCAGGGGGAGGACCGAGCTCAGATCCGAGAATGAGGTGTTAAAGGTGTCAGCAATTGACTTTGTGTCACTGGTGATAGACCCATTCACAGTGAGTTGTGATGGGGGTTGGGGGGGTAAGGATTGCCATAGAGGGATTTCATATTTTGCCAGAAATTGTGACCTGATCCCCAGGTTGTGGTTAAAGCAGTCTTATAGTGGTCAGCCTTAGCCTTGCGGATGGCCCAGGTACACTGATTATTGGCAGCCCGGTACGTCTGACAGTCAGCAGGCTTGCCCGAGTCGAGGGCATTTTTCCAAAGGTCGTCCCACTGCCACATAAGGCCCAAGAGGGATGAGGAGATCCAGGGGATATCAAACCCTTTGACCATCTTTGCATGCGTCATTAAAGGTGTATGTGAAATAGTCAAGGGTTGCATCAGGGTCCTGAGCGCAAAGGAGAGGAGACCAGTTCCAACTAGAGAGATAGGATTTTAGGTGGGTGAGCATACCTGGCCAGAGCTGCCTAGTAAGGATAGATTTGGGGGGTGGTTTCTTTACCAGACAGGACTAAGTGCAGAGAATGGGGGAGTGGTCACTAAGCACATTAGAGAGGACAGTGGTGTCCGTGAGTTTATGGGGACGATTGGACAGGACGAGGTCTAGGAGGGTAGCAGTACCAGTTGTATGGTTGAGGTGCATGGGGCAGGTAACCAGTTGGGTTAGATCTAGGGCTGCTAGGGAATTTTGGTAGTGCGAGGCTGAGGGGGAGAGCCAGGTTATTTACTTTTTGTTTTACCGGGTAAGGTGCACTAGGCATGGCTATGACTATTTTCAGGCACGACCCCGGAAGAGTACAGAACAAAACATAAGAAGCAATAACAATACAGCACTACAGTACATAAATTAGACAATTTTCAAGGATGGGAATACATTGCAAGTAGGAGAAAATAAACAACAGGCAATGGTAAGAATACAATACAGTGCCAAAACTAGGAGTGAGGGAATGCGATAAATTCACTAAGGTCATGTAAGCAGCAGTTTATATTAAGGTC
The DNA here is from genome assembly GCA_016271365.2 of Neoceratodus forsteri. Taxonomy (NCBI): domain Eukaryota; kingdom Metazoa; phylum Chordata; order Ceratodontiformes; family Ceratodontidae; genus Neoceratodus; species Neoceratodus forsteri. The sequence goes on along the minus strand of CM057450.1, from coordinate 435,787,746 downwards.
TCCCAGTAGGATGAGCTCGGCTTTGGGAGGGAGCGAGGTATTCAGTGAGGGATTGGAAGGCAGTCGCCTAGTTCCATGGGGTAATGTAGGCTGCTATGAGATTTAGAGGGGCTTTGGAGGGGCCCGGGGAGATCTGGAGGGCTAGGGCTTGGGCACCATTGGCAAGCTGAGGAGGGGGGAGTGCATGTGCCTGGAAGGTATCATGAAGGTAGATGGCACAGCCGCCCCTGAGTTTGCCCACTCTGTCAATGCAGAATAGCGCATACCCAGGGATGGCGATCGTGGAGCCAGGGATAGATTTGGATAACCAGGTTTCCACTAAGGAGAGAAAATCAGGTTGGTGCTGAAGGTCAGTGAGTTTTTTTAAGACTGCAGATGTTGATGGAGGCGATGCTCAGTCCAGGAGTAGTGGTGCTTGCGTGGACTTGGGTAGTGGAGGGTCCAGGGTTAGGGTGGATGTTTCTTGATAAGAGGAGGAGCAGGGAGAGAGTTCTGAGGAGCTGCCAGTGTAGGGCTTTTCTACACATAGATGCGGTGGATTGAATAGTGGCTGGGCTGTGGGGTGGGTAGGGATGAAGGGCTACGCAGAGACTAGGGGTGGCAAGGATGCAGGATGTTAATGCAGTGCCAAGAGATGGGAAGAGGAAGGATGCAGAGTGGGGGGATGCTGGGGGGAAGGGTGAGGGTGGCGTGTGGGTGAGCTATGGGAAGGGGGGAGGATAGGTGGGGCAGTAGGACAAGGAGGGGCAGGGAGGTGGGCAATGAGGAGAAGAAGTAGAGGTGAAAGTGAGGCAGATAAATGGGCCATTTTGTACTAGGAAGGGGAAGGGAATATAAAGGTATGCAGGAGACACCAGAAATTAGGGCAGACAAGATAGCACAGTGGTATGGTGCTTGTCTGTGATGCAGAAGGTGCAGAGTTTGAGACCTTGGTGGGGAGAAGAGAACGTGATCCTGGATGAGGGGGAAAAGAGGGGAGAGAATGGGCTGAGAGGGATTACAGAGAGATGCTGGGGGTGATTAAAAGTTGGCTAGAAATGAGTGGTAATACTGCCTCCTAGTGGCCAGGTGACACAATGGGGGGGGGAGAAAGCTGAGAGAGAGGTGGAAGGCATGTAAGCCCTCTGGTGGTGGGAGAGTATAACCTGCTAATGGGAGTGTGGACACGTAGTCATGTGGGGAGGGGACTATAAATTAAGAGACACATGTGGGAGGGTGGTGTGGGCGGGGCAGTTGACATGAAGTGTTGATGGGCTAACACTCCCTCACAAAGGTGCTCTTCCAGGCTGCTGTTACCTTTAGGGCTCCTGTGGTCCAGCTCTGTCTCCCAGACATAGTGTGCTGCTGTGTGTGCTTGGGGAGTGGGGAGTGGGGTCCTGTGGCACATATATATATGTGTATATATATATACACGCACACAGTTTATTCAGTTTTTAATGTCTTATTTACTTTTGTTCTTCTCCCATGCTCCCTGGCTGGCACCTCCTTCAGGTCGCCTAGGACCCCCTCCGGCACTCTGTCCCTGCCACCAACCACCACCCGACATTGCAGCGCCTCCCGAGTAACCCAGCGTAACCCTTCACCAGATGGGTCCCCCCCCAAGGGGGAATGGTGCCAGTGGGGGCTGCTCCCATGCACTACTTATATTTGGCCCGGGTGCTGCTGAAGTGGTCCGGGCTGTCTGGGGCTTCATGGTGTCGAGGGCCGGCAATCGTCATTCAGCTGGCCAGGAAGCAATTTTTCTGGTTTATTGTTGTGGGAGCGCGACATCCGGGACTTCAAGGCAACAGCCAATGTCCGCCGTACTCCCGACGTAGCCTGACCTGATGACGTGCCCCCCTCCAGCCTCTGACGGAGGGCAGCAGACACTGGGCCTTGGATCCCCTTCCCCCAGGGAGATGGTGAGCCATCGTGGGATGCTCAAGCCATCTTCCCACGGCTGACCCTCTGACACCCGGGTCCGTTCCTGAACACAGGCTGTAATGTCTTATTTTTAACAACATTTTTGATTGGCATGTACTGTATAGACATGCAGCAACTCATGTGAACTGTATAATTAAAGAAAAGTACACCCTCATATCTTGTAAACTTTGTTTCTTTGTCAACAGACAACTCTTTTCCAGTAGCTGATAGGGATATTCATGTTTGCTTTAGTTTATTTTTTCACTGTTCATGCTAGTCCCCTGTAACTATCCTAGGGGTTTCCAGTTTATGGTTGTTGAAACCTCATTGGTCATAAGACCTGCATTAGCATATGAGAACATGATGTCACATCACCTGTTCATACCATGTATCTCTATGCTGAAAGTACAAATATCCTGAGAACCCCCTTGGAAACACACAAATTGAAAGCAATTTGCAGGGAAATAAACTTGCAATATAACTCAGACAGTTTGCAAAGCTAACTGAAGGTAAATGTGTTTCACACCTTGATGCAACTTGTTTTGTTGAAATCTAAGCAGACAGGCATACTGTGGAGTCTAAAGGGTGCTGACACATCATGTTCTCATATGTTAATGCAGCTCTCAGGGACATTGAGATTTCAACAACCAGAAAATGAGGACTCCTATGATAGTTACAGGGACTAGTATGACCAGTAAAAATAATCCATATCCCTAACAGCTACAGGAAAAGAGCTCTCTGTTGACATGGAAACAAATAACATTTACAAGATATGAGGGCGTAGTTTTCCTTTAAGATCTATACATTTCTTGATCAGAAGCCAAGCTTTCATTTTACTAACTTAAGTTCTTATGATTAAGAGTTTAAATGTTGCAGCTTTTGAAATATAATTTCAAACATTATCAAAATATTATGAAAGATTTTTTGGCGGAAATGGTCAGGAGATACTAGTGGTTGTTCTGTCTGTGAATAAGTACCTTCTTTTCCAGTTTTTGAATTTGTACTGCGTGCATGCTGCTCACCAGAAACTCCCTCATGACCAGTGTTGAACAAGTTAAATAGACAGGGACCCACCTCTCCCAAATTAGTTACAGTTAAAATTTCACCTGTTTAACCCTGCAAAATGTGTTTTGCTCACACTTCATATAAACTACTATGAGTACAGGAGTGCTGCTTGTAAGTGGAAATGATATCTGTTATTGATATTTGCCACCGACTAGTACCCCCCGATAAACATAATTTATGTGAAATGTGATTAAAACAGAGTGAAAAAATACACAGTTAGGAAGGTTAAACTTTAATTGATAATTGTAGTCCAAGGTTTACTACCAACTGCGTAAGCATTTATTGTCTTCCCCATGTTTTCGCTTTCCCCACTGTTGGCTTAGCTGTTATTTGTGTTAATGCATTCAAAGAACTTTAGATTTTTTAACTGTGATACTGTTTTTTTTGTTTTAAACCACTCGATATTGTTTTCCCAGTTATAACTTTGTAGTTGATCCATTATCCTCTCCATGAGCAATGTTTCCGGTGACTTCCTACGAAGTTCAGCTAATGGGCTAATAGTTTCCTGGCTCCTTTCTTACTTGCTTTTGTATAAAATTTCTTACAGAATAAATCCAGAAGATAGGCAATAAACCTTAGCTTCAGCAATCATTAAAGCAAGATTTGTGAATCTGTCTTCTTTTATTACACAGAGGGGATACTGCACATAGCTTTCAGCATTATGTAAGAATATGAAACAAACACCTATGCAGGAGCAAGGTCATTGATTAAGCTGGAAATAGGTCAGACGATAACTTTAACACACTTAAGACATCTATAGTCCAAAATCCATTGAATAGGTGTTCCACGTGTCGAAGAAATGCCTAGGATCCATATCATATATAAACGCTACTATCAAAACAGCAAATGTATATTTCCTAGAACCTTTCTTCAATTCTATTGTTTTATTCAGGTTAAAAAAAAACATTGAACAGAACTTGTTCACAATGGTGTCCTGTGAAAAGCAAAATGTCTGATGACAAGCAAACATGTTACAGACCTAAATAGTGCTAAATACAGTGTACTACTTACAAGGAATTGTATGTTTACATAGGTATAATGAAATTTAAAATGCAAGGTAAGGCCCAGTGCAGGGGTGTAGTAATGGAAGCTCACAGTTTTGCAATTGCTCCTATCAAATTCCTGGGTACCACCCAATTTTCAGTTAGTTTTTGAAGATCTCTGCCAAGGCTTCCCCTGTGTCGTTTGCCACCTCCGAGAGCTCTGCAGTGAATTCACCTTGGATGAAGTGCATTGTGTACCCCTAACAATACTAATTATTTAATAACATGGTCAGACAGAGTCCATGGTTCCCTTAATACAGTATTCCTAGTTCATTACTTGAACAATGTATACCTGTTTCTGGCATTCAGCCATAAACTTCTCTTCTGGATACCAACGAAAAGAGTTCATTCAGGTTTTCAACTATACCCTCCTGTTGTGGCTTAAGTTGCATTAAGAGTTGTTTTGTCTTTGGAAATTCACAAATGGGTTATTTGTCATGCAGTTTTGGTCATTTTTGAATATGGTGATATGGTTATAATCAAGCCTCTAAAGCTGGCCCAGTGGCGCTGAGAGTTGAGGCGCTGGACGCCACACCTCGTACCATGCCGTTGACCCAGGTTCAGGAACAGACTCGGGCCATCGGGGGTCGGCAGAGGAGGGGATTGAGCATCCAGAGGACTGCTCTCTCCTCCCTGGGGTGGGTAGTGGGGCTGCATCGCTCTTCAGTGACCCCCGGGGGAGATCGGCGGCCTTGCAAGGAGCGGTGCCGCAATGCAAGGTGACATGGCTGCAGACGTCAGCATGTCAGTGCACAGATGTCATTGCACATCCACACTCCAGGAGGAAACACATGCAGAAAACCCTGGTGGAGATGGGGAGGTGACAGAGGCCCCAGGAACCAAAGCACAAATCCAGAGACTGGACCATCCTTACATTGGGCTCTCCTGAGCCCCTTGATCCAACCCAGGACCAACCCTCTAATTTCAGAAAGGCAGCCAGGTAGGTGAGGTGGGCTCCCCTGTGGGGGGTGATCCGGGGGGGCTGTAAGGTTCCTTGGGTTCAGAGAGAGGGTGCTCAGCAATTGTACTCCCCAGAGGAGGGTGGTTTCATGCAGGGAGTAGAGGCCATGGTTGAGTGGGCACTCCTGCGAGATGCCCCGATCCCTCGATGAATAAATAGAATCTACAAAAAAAAAAAAAATAATAATCATCAAGCCTTTAATTCTAAGTTGATGCCACTTACTATTCCAGATTGCGTTTTCTGTTCCTCTGCTGTCAGATGTCTCAGGTCAGTTAGTGCCCCCTTGAGTCCCATCAGGACTAATTGGTACAAGATAGTTTACAAAGCTGTTCATCATATCAGAGCCCCATACCTCTCCACCAATTTTAAAGTCCCTGAACACAAATATGCAGTAATGGATGTTACTAATTGACATGTCCTAATTCTTAAATACTCTCCCGACTATGGGAATGTCACCTTTTCATACCAAGCTCCTGCCTTGTGGAATTCATTACATCCATCAATTAGGAATCAAGATTCATTGAGCTTGTTCATGCAGTGGGCAAAGAAACATTTATGCAATATATATATATATATATATATATATATATATATATATATATATATACACATACGATATTCCATTTTGTGTGGAATATTTGCTGTTATTGTTCCCTTGCACATGCAGCTGAATGAAGTAAAGCCACAAGCACAAGGGAACACTAACATCAACGTTTCACACAAAATAATCATATTTTGAGCTACAGTACCTCATGGGATATCCTATACATACCATGGAATTTTGAGGTTTTCTTAATCTTTGTTTTTTAAGGAGCCTTTGTTAGTGTGTCTGTTCGAAGTGCCTACAGTTCAATAACGTTCATGCAGTTTTATGAAGTTCCTGCAGTTCAATTATGTTATGTGTGCAATAAATTTCCGAGCATGCTCAGTGTGGCAAAAATTAGTGAGATAAATTTCTGAGCATGTTCAGTGACCAGCTTAAGTTATCTTGCAATGTTGGGTCAAGATAGCACTTTTTATTTGCAAAATGTATTTACCCTCCCATGGTATACATAATCGTTTTGCATGACTCTTAAAAAGTATGATTTTATTGTTGCTTATATACAGAGTCAAAATGCTTTACCTGTACTGCATCTGATGTTGTGTTGGGTATTCACCAGGACATTCTTGAGAATGGGTCTGTCTATAATCAATGAACTTATCTTGTATAGCTACAATCCATCATTGGGTATTCACCAGGACATTCTTGAGAACAAGTCTGTCTATAATCAATGAACTTATCCTGTATAGCTACAATTAATCAATGGGTATTCACCAGGACATTCTTGAGAACGAGTCTGTCTATAATCAATGAACTTATCTTGTATAGCCACAATCAATCAAAAAATCTATCAAATAAATGTTCTGCTATTATCTCTTAAAACAATGTTTCAGTATCTAATAAAATGTTTTAAAATGTAATACTCAGACACAAGTTAGCTTATGCTTAATCAATGTAATGAGTTTATCTCCCGGTATTCTTTATTAATGAGGATGCTTGCATGAAAACAGGGTCTCTGTGTCTCATCCTCTAGCATCTTCCTGGACATAAAGTCTCCACCACTCTTTCACACTAATGGGAGTTCACCAGAGGCGCTAGGACACAGCGGGAGCGAACTTTTTCAAGAGGGCCGGCGCCTGAGATGGAGCCGTGAGGAAGTGGCACTGTGAGCCCCGGCTTGTGCAGTAATGACTATCTCAGCGTCGACCCTCCAACCACCTCAGTTCCTTTTTGTCCCGTCATTGAGTGCGCTTCAGTGACAACGTCGCTCGCCCACCGGGAGTTAAACTTCACTAGCAGCAATAGTTCAGTTTATTGTTTTGTAGAATTATTTTGAATCAGTACCTATTATATATTTTAATTGTACAACAGAAGTCTTCAGCACTCCATTGATGGAGTCGACCATGAGCGGGTCAGGTGACGGTAGGGAGACTTCGTATGAAAGCTGTTCAGTCAGCCGGGCTGGGTCTGGTCCACTGCCCTCCCCGGAGGGGGGGTGTCTGACAACGGATGGTCCAATGTTCAGGGGGATGGGCAGTCCCCGCGAAAGCATAAAAGGAAATGGTCCCATTCTTGGTGCTGTTTGGCCTCAAGTTCTTCTTGGAAGCATAGGTTGAAGAAGAAACGGCTTCACTCGAGGTCACCCTCTGGTATGTCTGCACATAGACGGTCGGCTATTAGGGCCAGCCACTGGTCTCCACCTCTGTCGGAGTCACTGGTTTCTGTCTCTGGTAGCTGACCCCTTCAACACTGGAGCCCCTCCCTGCCTATTGGAGGAGCTTCCAATGAGCAGTTTCACCAGTGGGCTGCTCTTATGGAGCAGTGGGCTTGGAAGTTGGTCCAGTGGCCCGGGCCAGTCAGTCCAACGCCGGGGCCTTCAGCCCATTTAGTTTCGGAGGGACAGGTAGGGCGGTTTGGCTTTCCTAGTCGTGCGGCACCTTCTTTGGTACCACTGACTCCACGCTCGGGTGTTTATCCCCCTCACATGGCTGCGGCACAGGGGTCCACACTGATGCCTCTATCTCCTGCCATTTGTCCCTCTTTTACATCAAATCACAGTTTTCAGACCCCTGGGACACTCTTGGCACAGTCTGCGGTGCTGCAGGCTCTCTTGGCACTGTGTGCAGTGCAGTGGGCTCTGCTGGCACTGTGCACGGTGCCGGGGGTTCTGTCAGTGCCGTCATCAGCACCGGGAGCTCTGTCGGTGCCGTCCATAGTGCCGGGGGCTCTGCCAGCACCATCTGAAGCACTGGAGGCTCTGTTGGTGCCATGCGCAGTGCCGTAGGCTCTGTCAGTGCCATGTGCGGTGCCACTTCGGCTAGCACCTTCCTCCTTGGTCTCAGTGCCTTTTTTCCTCTATGGTGCCAGGGACTGGTGCAGTGCTGGCTGGTCTTCAGGGCTTCTTGACTCTGATTCTTTCTTCTTCTGTTCTTCCTCCTGATTTTCACTCCTTTCCTGTCTATACAGTCCCCCTGGACTGTCAGGAGTTGATTTTGAGCCTGACCCAGATCTTCGCCTGGGTGATGATGCTGATGACACTGCCCTGGGAGCAGGATCAATCATTCTGCAGAGCCTGTGGTTAAAGACCTTTCCTTTAAGTCTCTGCTCAGAAATTTAAATTCTACTCTTTCTCTCCAGACTACAGAAATCAATCCTGGGAGGCGTTTGAGACTCCAATATCTTCATGTCCCGGAGATCCCTTTGGATTTAACCCCTCTGGTACAGCCCTCTTTTGAGACCCTCTCTTAGATGGTGTGGAAGAATCTGGCTCTCATTCCTTCCTTGGCCAAGTCCATAGATAGGAAGTATGCCCCTCCCAAGGATCGCCCCATTTTGATTTCACAAGTCTTTGCTGATGCCATTGTAGTCTTGGCAGAGAATGATAAGGCTGTCCTTCCTCAAGGATCTACAGCCCAACCAGTGAACAAAGAATCTCGCAAGATAGACACCTTATATAAGAGAGTCTTTGCTGCCTCAACCCTGGGTATGCGCATTGCCAGTTACCAGGGCTATTTTTCTCAATATGAGTATGTACTTTGGCATTCCCTCAAAGAAATGGTAGAAGCTCTGCCCAAATTGTAAGTTGGCTCAGAGCTACTCGAGACCATAACCAGGGGTATTGAATCCAACAACCAACAGGTTAAAGCTGCAAAGGACTCCTACGATACCACCTCCCGGGAGGTGGCAGCTGGCATCTGCACCCGCTGCCACTCTTGGCTACATACTTCAGGCCTCACGAATGACACCCAGCAGCAGGTCATGGCTTTACCTTTTGATGGTATGTATCTGTTTGGGCCTCAGGTGGAGCAAGCTCTGGAGGCCACGCAGAAGACTAGGTCTGCCATTAAGATGGCTAGACCTGCACTGGCCTCCTCCCAAGGGGGTGCGACAAGCATCAGTATCACAACCGGCAGTCCTTTTGGGGCAGAGGCAGAGGAGATTTTAACAAAACCACAACCCTCAGCCACAAAAGAAAGCACAGCAGAAGGCATAAGGGCCCAAAGCGCCTAGTGCCACCTTCTGAGTTTCTGGCCCAAGTCCCACCTCAGCTGTCCGAGGGGAACTCCTCCTCAGCAGTGGGAGGATGTCTGACTTAGTTCTACAATCAGTGGAAATCTATAACATCAGACAAATGGGTTCTCCAGATAATCCGTGAGGGGTACTCTCTCAACCTTTTGGAAACCCCTCTGGATCATCCTCCCAAATGACAGCCCAGGCTGTCGGCAGTACAGTCAGACCTTGCTTCTGAGGTACAAGACCTTCTGAACAACAGGGCAGTAGAAATAGTTCCGTTGGATCAATGAAACACAGGTTTCTACTCCCATTACTTTCTGGTCCCGAAGAAAACCGGCGGCATGCGCCCCATTCTGGATCTCAGAAAGTTAAACAAGTTCCTTCACAAGGAGAAGTTCAAGATGATATCACTAGGTACCCTGCTACCTTTGCTTCATCGACACAATTGGCTAGCCTCCCTGGATGTGCAGGATGCCTACCAACACATTCTCATACACCCAAAGCACCACAAATACCTAAGGTTCATGGCATTGGGTCAACACTATCAGTTCAGAGTCCTGCCCTTTGGGCTATCCTCAGCGCCTCAAGTTTTTACAAAGTGTTGTGCGATTCTCGCAGTGCTCCTCAGGAAAATTGGAATAAAAGTGTTCCCCTATCTGGACGACTGGCTCCTAGAAAGTCCCTCCAGGCAAGAGACTCTGGCGGTCATGGCCACAGCCTCAGACTTCCTCACGTCCATGGGAGTCCTGCTGAATCTCAACAAATCACAGTTGCAGGCCTCCCAGAAGCTCCTCTTCATAGGAACTCTTCTGGACACCTCCTGTGCGAAGGGTTTTCTTCCAGAGGACAGAAGGAGCGATATCTCACAGATGGCTTGATACATCAGAGAACACAGCTCAGCTTGAGCTATCTCGATGCAGCGGATGCTAGGCCTCATGCATCCTCGGTGTTCACTGTACCCTTGGTTCATCTTCACATGAGAACCTCTCAGTGGATACTCAGTGCTCAGTGATCCCCAACCACTCACCCTCAGTCCTTTCTCATCAAGGTGACGGAACCTCTGAAGAGGTCGCTCATCTGGTGGTCACAGGAGGACAACCTTCTGGAAGGATATCCCCTTTGCCCCTCTGGGTCATCAGATCTCCATTAACACGAACGTGTCCCTGATGGGTTAGGGAGCCCACTGCCAGGATCTCCACACCCAGGGTACGTGGACTCAGGACGAGTCTCAACTTCACATAAACATCCTGGAAATGAGAGCTGTCCTCTATGCAGTCTGAACTTTGAAGGACATACTCTGTCACAAGAACATTCTCCTTCAAATGGTCAACAAGGCAGTGATGTACTACATCAACAAACAGGGCGGTGCACACTCTTACCCATTATGCAGGGAAGCAATGAGAGTGTGGGAATGGTGCCTGGAGCACAAACCTCTGATTCAGGCAGTTTACCTGCCAGGAGTACAAAATGAGCTGGCAGACCATCTCAGCAGAACAGAGGCGGACCCTCACGAGTGGTCTCTCGACTTAACCATCATTCAGCCACTCTTCAAAGAGTAGGGAACTCCAGACCTGGACCTTTCTGCGTCCCCACTCAATGCAAAACTGTCTCTATTCTGCTCCAGAAATCCAGGACCTGGCATTTTTTGTCAGGATGCATTCAGGCTGTGGTGGCCAAAATGCTTTCTATACACTTTTCCTCCTCCTCCCCTAATTCAGAGGGAGCTACTCAAATTGGAGTCTCAGGGGGGCAGAATGATTCTCATTGCCCCCTTCTAGCCTAGGCAAATATGGTTCCTGCTACTCAACAGACTATCAGAACCCCCCCCTTGCAGACGCTTCCCCGTCAGATGAACCTGCTGACCCAGGGTCCCATGGTCCATCCCAATCTGAGGTCGCTTCACCTTCATGCTTGGCTCTTGAAGAGATAGAGGTGAATAGGTTCAATGTTTCTCATAGAGTTTCAGATATTCTTTTGGCTGCGTATAAGCTGGCCACTAGAAAAACCTACACAGCCAAATGGAAGCATTTCTCTATCTGGTGTGCAAAATCCTCTTGGAACCATTTTTCCTGCCCACTGAATAAAGTCTTAGAGTACCTTTTAGACCTCTCAAATACAGGTCTGCAGTACTCCACAGTCAAAGTTCATCTTTGTGCCATTTCGGCATATCATGAACTGGTACTTTCCATGTCAATGGCTCAGTTGCCTGTAGTTAAGAGGTTTCTTAGGGGTATTCTGCATACTAGACCTCCTATCAGACATCTAGTCACAGCCTCGGACATTAACCTTGTGCTAGACATGCTCACTCGTAAACCTTTCGAGCCTCTAGCTACTTGCGACTTGAAGTTCCTCACTTGGAAAACGGCCTTCCTGGTGGCCATTACTTCAGCCCGTAGAGTTTCTGAAATACATGCACTGGTCACAGACCCCCTGTACACTGTATTTCACAAGGACAAAGTAGTTCTTAGGCTTCATCCTAAGTTTCTCCCTAAGGTTGTCTCAGAATTCCTTCTAAACCAACCTTTAGTCCTTCCTACCTACTTTGCGAACTTCCAGAATGAAGAGGAGCATATACTTCATTCACTGGATGTTGAGAGAGCGCGCTGTGGTTCTATCTAGATAGAACAAAAGAAATTTGCAAGGCTCAACAACTGTTTGTTTCCTACAGCGAGCCCCAGCTGGGTCAACCTGTCGCTATCAGATGCATTTCGGCATGGCTGGTGGCATGCCTTCGCCACTGCTATTCTTTGGCACAGGTCAAGCTGGAAGGCAGAGTGTACGCTCACTCTACCAGAGCAGTCGCGGCATCTCTGGTGGAAATCCACAATGTGCCCATCGCAGATATTTGCAATGCAGCTACTTGGAGCTCCGTGCATACTTTCATTAAGCACTACACCTTGGATGTCCATGCTAGACGAGATTTGTCATTTGGCAGGACCATTCTTAATGGATTTCTGTGCTAAGTATGTGAGCTCTTTATTTCCTGATGCCTGTCTCGGGGGGATTATTAGCTTGGTACTCTCCCATTAGTGTGAATGAGTAGTGGAGACTTTATGTCCAGGAAGATACGGAAATTACATACCTACTGTAATTCTTGATCTTCTTGGATGAAGTCTCCACCACTCATTCACATGCCCACGCACCATCCCCCGACCTCACTTCTCTGTTTTTGGTCTTCACTCCCTCAAGGGCTGAGCTGTGAAGACTTTACTGATGACCCTTCTTACATGGGTCATTCGGACTATCTTATGTCTGAATTTTAGGTTAGTCCTTCTAGATTAGTTACGCTGCACCTCCTCAGAAAAAAAGGGACTGAGGCGGTTGGAGGGTTGACGTCGAGATATTACTGCACGAGCTGGGGCTCGCGGTGCCACTTCCTCATGGCTCCATATCAGGTGCCGTCCCTCTTGAAAAAGTTTGCTCCTGCTGGGTCCTAGCACCTCCGGCGAACTCCCATTAGCGTCAATGAATGGTAGAGACTTCGTCCAAGAAGATCAAGAATTACGGTAGGTAAATAATATCAATTTTTCCCTCCACTGATGTCACAATTCTCTATTTATGATACCACAATTCATTGCCATGGAAATGAGCATGTTCACACAAACAGAGGATTAAGACTTTAGTGGAGGGAAAAGCAGAAGAATGAGATGAAGACTGAGACACAGAAATCCTTTTTTTCATGTAACTATTATAAAATGAGAGAAACTAAATACAGAACACTAATGAAGTGTAAGGTGAATTCTGTCTGAAGATAATCTTAAAATATCTACTTGTTATGGCCAGCCCGGTGGCACTGAGGGCAGAGGCGCTGGTCACCGCACCTCATGCCATGCCGGCGATGTGGGTTCGGGAGCGAGCATGGGGTGTCAGAAGCTGGCAGGGAAGGAGAGGGATCGAGCATCCGATGGACTGCTCTCCCTCTCCGGGAAGGGGGTTCACGATGGTCAGTGCCTGACTGCCCCTTGGCGGAGGTTGGGGGTCGGGGATACACGCCATACTCTGGGTGTAGTCGGGGGCAGACACCAGGATGTGGGGTGCATGGGGATGCGTGCGTGCTCCTGGCCGCCGGCGTCCTTGCACGTCCACCGGCTCAAGGGAGGAACAAGGAAAAAGTGGCACCTCTCGCGCGGCTTGATGGCCATCCGCGAGTATCTGTCAGCACCCGGACTGGATCCGTGGAACGGTGGGGAGATAGGGGGTTCCCTGCCACCCCACTGCAGGGGGAAAGCTACGGGAGTTATAGGGTGCTGGCGAGATGGATGGCGGCTGGATCCCTGGCAGGATGCACAGGAGAAACAGAACGGGGTGCAGAGAGGTGGCCAGGAGGCTAAATTCTAATAAAAAAAATATATATATATCTACTTGTCAGTGTCACTTATAACCCCATACCACTACCTATAATTCCAGTTACACACACAGGATTACATATGAGTGTGTGTAATGGTGAGAGATTACTTCACTCTCTCACACAGCATAGAGCACAGAGACCCAACAGCTGCGGGCAAAATGTACATCCATTTTCTGTCAACTATGCTATTATCCACTGACTCAGCTCTGTTATGTGTAATTAATAACAATTAAGAATGGGTAACAGGGAAAACTAATTTTCTTTACACAGTCTTTGTGTGTGATACCATCCATTACAAACCACTCGATCATGTGGTTGTATAATGTGACCTTGGGTGTGTAAATAAACTTGTTACACACTGTTGCCCATACAGTATCCTCTATATAGATTTTCTTTAATACTGAACTGTAAAACCACTTTAAAGTCCCAGTTGACACCTTGGTTAACAGAGTAGTTCTTATATACTGAAAAAAATCTTATTCTTTATTTTGTAGTTTTAACTTCATAGCTTACCTCTTTGTATCAGTTTTTACATTTTCATATTTTTTTCTGTATTTCTCTACACCTGTCCTCTTTTACAGTGAAGTGTTTGTACCATAAATATGCTGCTTTGAGGGTTTTCTTTTCTTTCTTTAGTAACCTCTTTGTTTATCCACATAGGTCTGTTTTCACTCCTGCTACACTCACTGCTCAGTGGCACACACAGCCCAGTGCATACAATAATCATTTTTCATTTTCCTTCCTCCTTTCCTAAAACCAGATTCCTGGAATTTTTTCTCTTCTTGTAAAGAGCATGCCTTCGGTGCTGGAACCCTGACAGGGCTACTGGTTCAGTGTTGTTACCTCAGACACGAAGCTTGTCTGGTCCGGTGCTGGAACCCTGACAGGGCTACTGGTTCAGTGTTGTTACCTCAGACACGAAGCTTGTCTGGAAATAAAAGGAGAGGCAGGCATGACTTTCAGATGTAACCAAATGTTTTATTTGGAGGGAAGAGAAAGCAAATGTCATGCCAACCAAACGTACACTACACAGTAGTTCTGTCCCAACTACAACAGAGTCTTGAAAGGGGTTTCTTAACTTTAGTATGCTTCTGGTACTCTGTGTAACTATGCTCTAAAAAAAGCTAGTAAGCTTCTGGTACTCTGTATAACTATTTGTGCTCTAAAAAAGCTTATATTCTATGTGAGGAGACTTACTGTATGCTAGGCACTGTATCGTATATTCTAGGTGGCTACTTAAGACTCTAAGCAATGAATTTTAAGCTCTGTCAGAATTATTATACTTTAAGCTAGGAATCTTAAAGAGCTGGTGACACGTTCAGGATAACTTAAACAAAACATAATATTTAGGCACTGTCTAGCTTGTATATCCCATTAATCCTGTATTCTTCCTCCCCATTATTTAGTAGCAAGGTAATTTACATGAAAACAGGATCTTTGCTCCTAAAGAGTTCATCTATTCCTGCTGCTTTCTCCCTACCTGAAGTCATATTACACTGTTTGTGATCTCATATTTACTCCCATGTGATGTCACAACAGAGGATTATGACTTGGAGTAGGGAGCAAGCTATAGAAGCATGTGAACACAAAATGAACTGTAAGGGACAACCATCATATATTCATACACATTTCTTTAGTAATAAACTATGGGAATTAGAAATATATAAAATATAAATGGAATGCGAGCAGAATTGTACCTAATTATTATGTTTTTTAAGTTGTTTTTATGAGGTATTAGTAGCTCCTTAAGCTGTATTGGAATTCTTGTAGTTGTTTACATGTACATTTACTGTGTCTCGTGGTTAGAAGAGTGCATTCTCGAGTTCTTTGGGTGAGAGAACTGTGACATGAAACTGAGCAGCTCTGGCACAAAAAAGACTTGAGAAGAAACTTTTACAACCATAGCAGACACAGAAACTGCACATATAAACATATTATAAATCATGTTAAGGACCTTTATTTAAAAATAATTTTGAATTTAAAATCAAAATATTTTACTTTGCAGAATATTAGAAAAATCCTTAGTGGAAAATGAACTTTGCCAACTGAACATAGAACTGCAGAATCTTAAAACTATGTGCATGATACACTACCTGGATTTTTTTTTTTATTTATGCTTTGGTAACTGGGTAAGGCCCACTAGGCACAAGTGCTTATTTTCAGGGGCGACCTCAGAGCGTTAAGGGAGTTACTCAGAGTCACACAGTGTGCAAGTGGAGGTTGTGGGAATCAAACCCCAGTCTGATGAATGTACCAAGCCCATTCACAGCTCATTACTCTAACCTCTAGACTATACTACCATCCTCATGGAATATTTAGAAATAAACAACCCTGATTGGCTAAGAATAATGTCATGATCATAATACTTTATAATACTTTAAAGGGAAAGTCCCCTTGACCTATTTTCTGTATACCTGTATAGTCTGCAGCCATGAACAATGATTCCTTCTCTTACCCAACCATTTCATCCTAATTTAAATTTAAATGAAGTTGCTTCATTCTGTTCTGCCCTGATGTGAAAACCTGTTTGATGCCATTGCAAAGATCATGACCCCACTCATGCAAGGCATCATGGGCATTGATGATGCATACATTCACATGTTAGCAGAAGTGCTATTGTCAGTCATTTCCATTGTATGTCTTCTGAAGTCCCTGTATTCTTGTCTTGTGCTGGCCATCAAACTTCTCAAGGTATGTTCTCTAATGCTTTCTGTTGTTTAAAGTGTGTCTGACTTGGAAAAATGAAATTAGAAGGATGCTGGTGTTTGTGAAGTTTTATTATTCAACTGATTAACTCCTATGTGCTAGGAGCTCTTAACTTACTCCCTGTCCCCTTTGATGTGCAAATACACATTATCAACTTCCATGTTTCCTTTTATGAGTGGGGTTATGTCCTTTACAATGGCGTGAAACAGGTTTTCACACCAGGGCAGAACAGAGTGAGGCACCATCATTTAACTTTAAATTAGGATGAAATTAGGGGGATGCAAGAGAGAGAATCATTGTTCATGTCTACACACTACACTGGCAAACAGATAAAAGGTTGAGGGGACTTTCCCTTTAAGCAAGTTCTTATACTTTCAGCTGGGAATATTAAAGATCAAATGCACACCTATTTCATAAAAAGCTTGAATTCACTTAAATACATGTCTCTGTGTCATGATTAGTGTTTCCTAAAAATAGCATGCTGTTTGGTTTTGTATGTTTTTTTTTAAATCAACATCTGTTAATGTGCTCTGCAGTAACTGAAACAGTGAAGAAGTTTCTGTCCTTGTCAGTGAGCATTGACATCATACCTGTCCAGCCTGCTGCTTCGCCAATTAAATCCCTGATTGACTGAATAAGCTGTTGCAGTTCCTAGTTAGAGCAGTCTGTAGAGCTAATTGTTTTCACTCAGAGTTTGTTACTAATCCATCTGGCTAGTGTTTAAAGAGATATGCTTAAAATCTATCTTTCTGTTCTCATAAAAAGTTGATAATTTGGGGTGCAGTGCTGAATTTTAGTAGCATGAATGAATGTCTGTGAGAAATTACCTTGTCTGTATCACAGATGTCAGCTCTCTGTCATCAAAACTCTACATTCTATTCTGGCAATATAACACAGGGTTGTTTAATGGATATAAAATAAATCTGTATTCTATCAATTTATAGAAGCAGTGTGTCTTTGATGTAACCTCAATAAATAGGTTCATGTGAGAACAATTTTGTTTTTATGTCAGATTGACAAACATGTGTCTGCTACACTGCTATTTCAGGAACATGTACTGTATGAACTCATAAAATTCAGTTCTTTGTGGGGATCTGTATGAAAATACATCATGTATGTGTATAACTAAAAATACTGTATGGCATCCTGATGCCCCTGTCTCCTGCCTGTCAGTTGTGGCTGCTGCACCCCGCTTCCCTCGGTCCCCCACCCCCACAGTCAGGGCCAAAGCACACTGTTGCCTCCTTTTCCTGTCTCCGCAGAAGGGGCTGCTGTGCTCTGCTAAGCCCTAGAGTCCCAGAGCCACCGCCTTCACAGTTTGGGCTGCTACACCATGCTGCCCCAGGCCACTAAAGGTGGGGCTTTTGCTGCATCCTGCTACCCACTTCCATTACCCCAAATGGGCAGGACTGCTGCACCATGTACATCCCGTCACACAGTCAGGGCTGCTGTACCCTGATTCCCCACTGTGTCCTGCACCACGGTCAAGGCTTCTGCACCATGCTGTCCTCTGTCCCCTGACAGCACTGTGCCCTGCTGCACCATAGAGCCTCTTGCTCCCCCCAGTTAGAGTTGTTGCACCATGCTGCTCCATGCCACTAAAATCAGATCCTTTGGTACACTGCCCCAAACTACTAGATAGAAAATACAAAAAATACTTTCATCTTGTGTTATAGGGTGGGGCATATAGGGTAGCAGGGTGCAACAGTCTAAACTGTTTGTGCAGGAGGCAGCAGGGTGCAGCAGCCCTGACTGTGTGGAGAAGACAGTGGGCAGCAGGTTGCAGCAGCCTCATATGAGGGCAGGAGACATGGGGCTTTTGAGGCAGGGGAAAGGGGGAAGCAGAGAGCTGCTGCCTCAGCTACCGGGCAGGAGACAGAGGCATCAGGATGCCATATAGTATTTCTAGTTATACACATAAATTATGTATTTTCACACAGAAACCCTCAAAGAACTGAATTTTATGAGTTCATACAGTACATATTCCTGAAATAACAGAGTGTGGCAGACACAGGTTTGTCAATCTGACATGTAAACAACATTGTTATCACATGAACATATCTATTGAGGTACAGCAAAGACACACTGCTTCTATGAACTAATGGAATGTAGATTTATTTATTTATTTTTTTTAATTTCTATTTATCGTCCCCCTCATGCTGGAGCTCCGTTCCATTGGGAGGAGCACGTGTCTGCCCCACTTCACTGTCCTACCTGATTTCAGCGGTGGACCCCCATGGAGCCATGGCTATACCCCCAGGTGGGTACAAGGTGGGGCACAAGGTGGGGCCCGTACACCCCAAGACACTTCTTTGTTTCATCAGGTCCCCAGTGGATCAGGCTGGTGGGAGCTATCAGGGTCTGCACTTTGGCTCTCCTTCCTCTCAGCACTCTGGCACTGTTTTTCCCTGGTCTGGGGTCATGGCATGCACCCTGATATCAAGGCATTTATTGTCAATATCCACCATGCCCCAGCCCTCTCTCTGTGCTGCTTGCTTGCTGTGCCTGCAGCTTCTGCCAGAGGCCAGTCAAGTGCTGAGACTGGGCCCCTCTCCCTCCCGGAAAAGGTGAGCTGTCCTACTGATGCTCAAGCCTTCTCCCCCCGGCTGGACCTCCACCTCCCTGGGCTTGTTCCCAAACCAGGGTCGATGGCGTCGCAAGCAGTAGCACTACCGCTGTGCTGGCAGGCTGGCCGTAGATTTATTTTATATCCATTAAACAACCCTGTGCTATATAGCCAGAATAGAATGCATAGCTTTTTTTTTTAAACTTTATGTTTATTGTTTTCACTTAAACATAAAAGTCCACAATACAATATATCAGACATCAGTTTGACATTACATAAAAATAGAGTTAAAGACAGAATCTCTCAGTCTAGACTAAGATTTACATAAATCGGGGGTATATCAACATCAGTTCAAAATAGAAATATGTCCCAAAAGCTGCTCTCCTACAAGAGAAGTGGCCACTCCAAATAATAATGTCCGAGAAGAGGAGGAATTCAACTTCCTGCGTTAATTAGGTCACTGTACCAAACATCTGTCATAGCCAAAATCTTAGTGTGCCCCCTCACACTCTAACAACTTTCACAAAAAAGATACTAATTGATTTAATTACATACATTGCCTAAATCGAGATATGCGTGGCAAAACTATGTTAATTAACATAAACATAAAACCCTGTCCCCCTTTTAAACAATCCTTATGCTAGGACGACAAAAGGCCTTCCTTAGTAGCAACTCAATTATATTGGGAACCATTTAGAGTCTTTTTAGGCAGTCCATAAAAACGTTTTAAACTCTCAATGAATTAACCTATATAGTTGGCATCTCAGAAACTTCTCTAACAAAGAACAACAGTTATCATAGAAGTCCTCTAATATTACCCCCTTCAAGTGTCCTCAGTTTCCAACTCTTGATCTGAATCTGAGCGAGCCGCAGCTCCAGAAGCCTCGAATTCCCTCTGTATTGGCTGTACATGCTTGCCTGCTTCTTCTGGGTCTGAGAATTGAAAGGTGTGACCCCCATAGAAAATCGTCTGGCGCACCGGCATTATCAGTGAATAGGCCACCCCTAAACTCCTAAGTGTGGCTCGAACCTCATCGAATCTCTTCCTGCAGGCCCTCGTGGTGTATGATAAGTCCGGAAAGCAGTGCAAAGTGTGGCCTTCAAAATTTAATATCTCTGCATTTCGAGCAGTCTGGAGTATCTGCTTTTTCACATTTGTGCTTGCCATTACCAGCAGAACTGTATGAGGGAAGTCCTTCTGTGCCCCAGCTGATCGCAGTGAAATCCTGTATGCCTTTAATAAATGTACCGCCAGGTCCTTATCAAGCTGCAAAGCCAAAGGGAGCCAGGATTGTAAAAAGGAGAGAAGTTCTGGATTCTCCGACCCTTCTGGCAGCCCAATTATTCTAACGTTCGGTGCCCTGTTGGCATTTTCCAATGCCTCTAGTCGATATTTCAGTTGCTCATTTTCCTGGGTGAGTTTAGCTGAGATCGAGAGGGCTCTGATCGCTTTGGCTTTCAGCTGAAGAGGCAGTTTTAGCTGCCGCCTCAATCTTCATGTCTTGATCTCTCAATCTCTGCAAGACGGATTCCACCTTATAGTCGATGGCCTGCATGGCCGCCTGCAGGGCTTTCCAGGGCGGTTCGCCAGAACTGCTAGCAGGTACATTGAGTGCAGCCTGTTGATCTGTTACAACCTGCGTTTTTGCTCCCCCTGGGCCACTTCTGTTTGTGCGTCCCATCCTCAGATTCGGTATTTAAGGCTTCAGCACGATTTCAGGAATTCAAAGATGCCAAGTATGTAGTTGTAACTTTTATACTATTTAGATTATTTAGAGTTTAAAGGGGGGCAGGAAATTTGTGCCAATTGGCAGCTGTTTATAAAGTTCTTATTCTCAGAAACAATATGCATTTCCCTTAAATTATCCAGATTTAATTGTACTCAAATAAAAAGTAATATGAAAAACTGTATTTTGCATTGTTTTCTTTTTATGGGCAGCATTCAGTTACAGTTCTCTTCATGAAACCAATAACTTGGAGGTTTTACTATGTCACGGTTTGTGCACAGAATGCTAATTATGAGCTGTTGACCTATCAGAACTATGCTTAGAGTTCTATACACAAACCATGACATAGATAAAACTCCAAGTTATTGGTTCCATGAAGAGAACTGTATTGGAATGCTGCCCATGAAAACAAAACAATACAAAATACAGTTTTGCATATAACTTTTTATTCAGGTACAGTCAAATGTGGATAATTTAGACAAATGCATATCATTTCTGAGAATAAGAACTTTATAAACAGCTGCAATTTAGAAATGATTTCCTGTCCTCTTTAATTATTCCAGTTTCAGAGCTCGAGGGAGCCACGTCTGCTCAGTAGTAGTGCTCAACAGCACCCCCAATAGAATGCATTGTTTTGGTGACAGAGAACTGACATCTGTGATACAGCCAAGGTAATTTCTCACAGACATTCATTCATTCATACCACTTCAGTTCAGCACTGAACCTCAAATGATCAACTGTTTATGAGAATAGAATGATTTTAAGCTAATCTCTCTAAACACAGACCAGATGAGTTAGTAATAGAGTGAGTATCCCCCACAATAAACTTTGAGTGAAAACAATTTGCTCTACAGACTGCTCTAACTAGGAACTGCAACAGCTTATTTAGTCAATTGGGGCTTAATTGGTGAAGCAGCAGGCTGGACAGGTATGATGTCATTGCTCACTGACAGGGACAGAAACATCTTCACTGTTTCTTCACTGTTTTCAGTTACTGCAGAGCACATTAACAGATACTGATTTAAAGAAAACCACAAAATCAAACAGCATGATATTTTCAGGAAACACTAATCATGACACAGGGATGTGAATTCAAGGGAATTCAAGCTTTTTATGAAATAATGTGCATTTGATCTTTAATCTCTTTCTTCATTCTTATACTTTGAAGTTGATAAGAAACAGTTTTTAACACCTCTAGATGCCTGCCTGTTTTCCTTTTAGTGTCTGTCCAATATTCAGATGAGCTTTTTGGTTAAATTAATAATGTATTTTTTTTGGCTTTGTTACTACCCTGAATCCCTCTCTCCTTAGCAGTTGCTGTTCTCTCTTTTCATACTGTTTGAACATTGAATGACATCAGTAACACCATTCCAGGCCATTCAGATCAATAGCATAGAATGGTTCAATTGATGTCTTAGAAATGTGAAAAGATGGAGCAGTAGTTGCTGATCAGAATGGAACTCTATGTAGATCTGAGGGCACCCGAAACCTAGATTATTTATTTATCAAAGTATGACAGAATATGCATAACTGGCATAGAAAGGAAAATGGGAGGGCAGTTAACTGTGTAAAAATAATTTCCTAGTATCTTTAAGCAAAAAATCGTATGCACTATTACCTACTGGATCCAGCCCACAATCTAAGGACATTTAGAACATAAATGACTGTATAATACATTATGACCATCTGCAAGGCAGTTAATTCCAGCCTTGGGTTACCATACCGTGCTAGCTCTAACCTCCCCTCATCTGCTTGCAAAACCATAGCAAGCAGTTTACTCCTTCCCAAGCTCACTTACGGCCTACCCATTTTTTCATATGCCTCCAATACCCTGATGCACAAATGGGAAGTGAGTTATAATACCATATGTCATTTTGCCCTAGCACACAACTGCCTTACCCACCACTCCACACTTTACAACATACTAGATTGGCTCGCCCACCTTACTTAATGGACCTCTCCTTAGGGAAAATCATCTGCATAACTCTCTTAAATCAGCAACCACTCTCCCTAGCTTCTCTCCTCATCCCATGTAATAGTCTCTACTCCCTCAAATCCTCTGACAGTAATCAGCTGACCATCCCAAGGTCAAGGTCCAAATATGGCACTATGGCCTTCGCTAGCACTGCCCCAAAACTCTAAAATAGCATCCCTGTACATGTACGACAGTGCCAAGCCTCCACACCATTTAGAAATCAATTCCACACCTTTCTGATCCAACACTTCCAATGCACTTGCTCGGTCTAACCTTGTTCCCTCACTTAGCGACCCCCTGCCTAATCATGCTTCAAGCAAACTCCCTAACTACTGTCTAAATGGGATGCTCACCTTGGTATTCTCCCTGATTTCATGTCCCAGATGTGCATATCTTCTATTCCAAATATGTTGGTAGTATGTTTTACTGCATTGTATTTAACCATCACCACTCAATCTTTTGTTTTATTCTTATTTCTGTATCATTGCACTGTATGTAACCGGCACCATTCGCTATATTGTACTTATTTCCTGTATCTTTCATTACCCTGCACCCTATGTAACCTGAGTCTGCCGAGACTGTCATCTTGCTGTATGCTTGCCTGCATCCTAAGTGACCTGATATGTTCTGCCTAGCTTTGTATTATATCAGTAGTAGCACTGTCAGTGTTTGCCATTGTTCTCATTGTTAAGAGTGTAATCCTGCCTTGTAACCTCCATGGCCATGCCTGAAAATAGGCCTATGTCTGCCCTAGCTCACCTTACCGGGTCAACAAAAACTGAATAAAAAAATAATAAAATAAGGTATTGTAGTCCCTTCTGAGCACTACCTTAAACAACATGGGTTAACTGAGGAATATATGGACAAGATCCCTGGCACCAGCCTGGAAGTCACCCTTGGACTACTGGCTGGCTCTGAAGAAAGCAAATTGAGGAACCTGATTCTCTGGCACAGGCCTAGAGGTCACACCTGGCCCTCCAGACAGAATGTGAAGAAAGCAAACTGTAACAACTGTATTGTCTGGTGCCTGCCGGAAGGTCATGCTTGTGCCACATGACAGGATTCAGAAGAAAGAATCAAACTGGGGAAATGTTATCCTCTGGTGCCAGCTTGAAAGTTAGCCCTGGACTACCAGACAGAATCTGGCAAAATAAGCAAACTGAAGAAAATCGACTGAACATTGCTGGAGATCCTCTTCTGTAACTTCTGTGGCTGGTGATCCTCTTCTGGAGCTGGAAATCCTCTTCTGTAACATTTAGTGCTGGAGATCCTCTTCTGTAACATTTAGTGCTGGAGATCCTCTTCTGTAACATTTAGTGCTGGGGATCCTCTTCTGTAACATTTAGTGCTGGAGATCCTCTTCTGGAACATTTAGTGCTGGAGATCATCTTCTGTGATATTTAGTGCTGGAGATCCTCTTCTGTGACGTTTAGTGCTGGAGATCCTCTTCTGTGACATTTAGTGCTGGAGATCCTCTTCTGGAGCATTTAGTGCTGGAGATCCTCTTCTGTGACATTTAGTGCTGGAGATCCTCTTCTGTGACATTTTGTGACATTTAGTGCTGGAGATCCTCTTCTGTGACATTTTGTGACATTTAGTGCTGGAGATCCTCTTCTGGAGCTGGAGCCCCTCTTCTGGAGCCAGAGCTGGAGTTAGAGATCCCCTTCTGTAATATTCAGAGCCGGAGATCCTCTTCTGTAACTTCTGTGTACTGCAGCGATGCAATACCCTTCACCCCGTGGACTGTTGGTAACTTACACTGTGAACCTGGGTGGTTCCCTAAATAACTCAGTGGTGGGTTCTGAGGAGAACTGACTGGAACAAACTCAGCCCTGACTATCTCAGTCCTATCCTAGACTGACGTGGACCCCTCTTCAGACATGATGCAGTGGAATGGAATGGGTGTTGTCCAATTCTGAGGGAAGTTTGTGGTCATGGTTGGTACAGTTACATGCATTTAAACAGGCAGTTGTGAAACAGTGTTGGTCAGGTATACCAAATTCTCTCTCTCTCTTAACTTGCTGATCTTTTGACTAATAGGCAGGCATAGGTATGCCGGCACTGCACAATGATACAGTCTATGTGGGAATCCGTTATCTATGCAAAGTGTCAAATGACTGACCAGTTTGAATGAACCTCACATTCATGCAAACGTCAATTATTTAGAAATTTCTGTAGGCAGGGGCAACAATGCAGGGGTTTCACTGGTTTAGGCAGTTCTGTTATTGCTGTCAGACATGCAGAGTTCACTTTATGCAGCCTGTTGCAAGTGCTCAAACAACTCAGTTTATGTAGGCATTAACTTGGCAGATTTTTACAAACATTAAATCATTACGTAATCTCAGCAGGCTTTAAAAGGAGCATACACCCAACAGTTCTGCATATTTTGGGCAGCCTGTGGGAGGTACGGTGAGGAGCACCACACACAGAGGGCAATACTTGAAAAAGGGCTCCACAATATTAGTGGAAAGTCATTTCAGGGGGGTACCAACACCTCAGCAAAAATTATTCCTAGACAGGACCTCTGAGGCACTTAGGTAGACTTGTAGTAAGAATACACTGTCACTCCAAATGGGGCATAACGTTAGGCTCATATCATCAGCACATTGTCCCTTGCAATTCAGTTCACTATAACAGGCTTACGACTGCATGAAGTGTCTCAAAAGTTTGTTTACCCTTAACAACCTCTGACTCCTGTAGAGCTTCTTCTAGTCACACCCTATGAGCAGTTTTAACTTAGGGTTTGCCCCCCCCCCCACACAGTTCTGACTCTTTTGGAGTTCTTCAGTAGTCAAGCCTGCAGGGCATTTTTTAACTCAAGGCCTGCCCACCCTCACAAATCTGCTCCCAAGAAACTTCATTTTTCTCTTCTTTTTGATGGCAGATGGCACTGCTGGCTTGCGCCACTGCCCACTCACCACCACCACTACTACTACTTCCCAGTTCTGCTGGGTTACGGGGGTTGCTGCCCCTGGACTTGCTGCTGTTGGAGGAGAAAGGGAAGGAGGAGACCTTCCTGCTTCAGTGATGCAGCCAAACTGAGGGAGGTAGGGACCACAAACTAATACTGCTGCTGAGGAGGAGGAGGAGGAGGAGGATTGCCAGACTCTCACCGCTATGACGTGACTGCTGCTAGTGGAAGAGACATGAACTGCTGTGCTGCCATTAGAGCTGCTGATCGGAAGGATACCCTGAAGAATTGACAGGACTGCTTCAACCCTACCAGGTAAGCATCTGAGGACTCTATTGCTCTTCTGTCCTGGTCCTGACTTGCACACACCTCAACAGTCACTCTGTCCATTCCTTTTGTAGGCTTGGAAGTCTATTCTTGAACTCTGAGTGCAAGCCACCAACAGCTGTTGATTTAAATTTCAGCCACGTGCTGGAGTTAGGCTGAAGCCTCAGTGCATGTTACCCTCCACACATGCTGCCTGTTTGGGCTTACAGGGGAGACTGGGGCTATGAGGGGGACTGGCTGCTGAAGGGGAAAGCTAGCTCCAAGGGAGGGATTCTGTGCTGGGGTCTATAGTAGGGCTACTGGCTGCAATGGTTCTTGACTGCAGGGGGATAAACTGCTGTAATAAGGGCTTTTTAGCAGGGGACATACTGGGGCTATTGCTGGCAACTGGGAGGGGAAAACTGGGTCATACTGGGGGCTTGCAGTGGGCAGCATACTCAAAACAAACACATCTCCCCCTCTCCCCCCTCTGGCTCTACTCTGAGCCTTTGGCTGCACAGTTCTGTCCCCTAACTCCCTAAGTGGTCCCTGAGCACTTACTGTGCTCCCCTCCATGCTCTGGGGGTTCCACTGGTTTCTTTGTAGAGCCCCTTGGGTCAGTGCAACACTATATTACTAGAAGAAAAAAAAACATTTTTTATTGTTGGACTATTATAGTCATTACAAAAAGCTAAAAGTGCATACAGTACAGCCGCGGTTTTACACATTACAGAGTTTACACATATAACATAATTCATGGTAGTCTCATACACTTAAATATTCATACATTGTCTCATCCTTACACAGTAGATTTAAAAACAATAGAACAAGTGATTTGTATAAGCTTTGTGCAAACAGCAGAGATCAAGACATATCCTTTAAGTACAACATTGGTTTAAAGTGAGTGCATAGGGTTTCTGGAATTAACTATAAGTTACTTTAAGTTTTTTTTAGAGTGGCTATCTTTTGTTTTCTCACTTTGATTATAATTGTCAGGTATGTTGCAATCATTTTTATTGGCCATTCATCTTCAATTGTCCTCAGAATCATGGGTAATTCATTTTTATCACATTTGCCAAATGTATACATGAAAGGACCCAGCCAGTATTTTCTTGGTTTAGTACACCATGTGTAGTGCCATAACATGTGCGGAAGGTTTTCTGTTCCACCATGTTGGCAATAGCAGTTTGGTTCTAATGTGTGCCTACTATATCTGGCCCTCAGAAGGCTGCAATCTAATAATTCCAGTTTTGCTCTAATATATGTTCTACACAAGTCAGGGTCCTGCAGTATATCCAAGTAGTATTTGTAATAAACTGTACACGTGTTTTCTGCATACCATTTTGAAAATCTGGTTTGAAATTTTTCCAGGTCTGTCTTATTCCAGTATAAGTGTACTCATTTTTTTTGTACTATCGTCTTTATCCCCTGCCTCGTGCTCTAGTAACCCCCACTCCTTCAGGCTCCTCAGTGCTATGACAACTTACCGGCCATCCTCTTTCTTGAACCTCCCTCCAAGCCCCACATTGCAGCCAACTCCCGCAGGGTATCCTGGTACCAGGCAGGTCCCTCTCTTCCAAGGGGGAAGGCACCAGGAGGGGGGAGCATACCTAGCGCACAATCCAGTAGGCCCTTTGGAAGTGCTGCTGAGGTGGAGGAGGTCCCTTAGAGGTTCCAGCAATGTCGTGGAGCAGGGGAGCCATCAGCCGGCAGACACCAGAGCTGTTTTCCAGTTTTCTTGTGTGGTCCTGCGCCACTTGTGTAGTGCCTCCCAGTCTCCACTGGGAGCCACTGCTGAGCAAGGCAACCCAGTCCCCAACCCCGTTGAAGAGGACAGCAGTCCTCCGGATGCTCAGATCCTCTTCGCCCACTGCCAGCCCCCAGCTCCCCGAGTCCATTCCCGAACCCGGGTCCCCGGCATGGGTCCAGGTAAGGCGCCAGTGCCTCAACCCTCTACGCCACTGGCCCAGCTTGTACTAATTTTTTAATATATTTTTTGTATTTGATACTAATACTTATACCCCTTTGCACGTATTCTCCCCAAAATGTTAAATGATATTTAATCAATAGACCATTTATGTCTCTCTGCCAGTTATTGGAGCTGCAATCAGTGTTAATCCATTTTTGTTTTTCAAGCGGTCACTTACATAGGTTACATAGGTTTGTTCTGAGCTCAGAAGACTTATACTGTCCATGTAGCTCAACTCTGGAAATTACTGATAACCCATAATGTTACTTCCTATCAGATATCTGTCCAAATTTCTTTTAAAAGCCTGCACAGAGCTACTTGATACCACCACATGTGGCAAACTATTCCAAATTGTCACCACTCTGATACTGAATCAATGCTTTCTTTTCGTGGTCCTATACCTCTCCCTTGTAAACTGCCATGGATGTGCTCTAGTCAAATATGGCTGTCCCCGTAGCTTTAGTCCCAGCTGCTCCCTCAGGTTGATATCTGTAAGGGCCTTAAACACCATGCACATGTCGCCCCGCAACCTACGGTATTCCAAAGTATACATCCCCGATTTGGTCAGCCTATTCTGATATTCCCCACCTTGTACACCATTGATCATTCTTGTAGCTCTTTTCTGAACTCTCTCCAATGCCACTATCTACCCTTTGTAACCTGGGGACCAAAACTGTGTGCAATATTCCATGTGTGGCGGCACCAGCGACCCATACAAAGGCAATAAGACTTCCCTCGCTCTACTCTTTATGTGACTAAGTATACAACTCAAAATATTACCTGCTTTTTTAACCACCAGGCTACAATGTTGCTAAAATTTTAGGTCGTTAGCGGCCCTAACTCCCAGATCTCTTTCATCTTTGACTTCCCTTAATATCTGTCCATTTAACTTATATGTGAACCCTGCATTATTTCTTTGTGAATCTATTAATAGCGAACCTAGATAAATGTATCCAGTAAATTATCTTTCTAGTGTCATAGATTGCATTAATAGTAACCATATCCAATTCTGCTCTTAAATATATTGCAGGGCATGAAGCAGGTACCCTAAGTGAGGTTCATAACAATTTAGAGACGGGAACAATAAGCTTCTGTTTATGTTTGATTTCCCAGATTTCACTTCCATAAAGGACCTGCATAATATATTTAGAATTAATTACTCTAATCAAAGGTTGTATAGTGAATCCCCCATACATATAACAGAACTTACTGAATCCCTGTGCAGTTTTCTTGCCAGTATTTAAAGTTTTTTTTTTAAGTGACTAGTAAATAAACCTGTGCTTGTAAAAGTTATACCTAGGTAGGCATAAGAATCAACTGTTTCTATACACTGCTCACCAGTTTTCCATCTAGCTCTTTCCTTACCCCTACCAAAGATGAAACTTTTAGTTTTAGAGTAATTCATTCTAAGTTTGACTTTACTGGCAGGTGAGTGTAAAATATCCATTTTTCTTTTGTAAACCTTTACTGGTTAGTGAAAGAACGACCAGATCATCTGCATAAGCAAGTGATGAAGAGCTAGTGCTCATAATCTTTGGGGAGTCAGACTGCACTTTATCTAATTGTTTTAAGATGGAATCAGTATAGAGATTAAACAACATCGGGGCAAGAATGCAGCCTTGTGTGACGCCTTTGTTGGTCTTAACGGAGCAGACATATGTCCTGCCTGGTTCAATCTTACAGTTGCCCATGTGTCTCTATATAGGTTAGCAATAACATTAACAAGAGCTGGTTGAATACCTCTCTCTAGCATTAAGGTCCACAGAATTTTCCCAGATATTGTATTGAATGCTGAAGAAAAATCAATAACGCATGCATGTAATTTCTGTTTTCTTATCTGGATGTAGTTTTCAATTAAATGGTATAAAGTGTAACAGACAAAGAACCTCTGTGTGCAAGCACTGAGGCAATGGTTACCCCAAAGGGCATTTGGCCGGGAAGCCAAGTTTCAAAGAGTTTTAAAGTGTAACAGTTGTCCATTATTGAGTACCCTCTCCTGAATCCAGACTGGGCTTCATCTATGCCACCTGTCGTTACAATTTGTTGAGTCAGTTGTTCAAGTATGATTTTTGTAAAAGTTTTGAATTAATATCTAACAGGCTGATTGGTCTGTACATAGTAGGGTCTTGAAGATCCCTCATTTTGTGTATTGGAACTATTATTGATCCCTTCCAAGATTCAGGAATAAAGTTTTGATTAATAGATTTAGTGTAAAATTTAGTCAGAAGTTTATTCCATTCTGCAGTGCAGCTTTTATAGATTTCTGCAGGCATCATGTTAGACCCAGGAGCTTTTTTAGGTTTTAAAGTTTTGATTGCAAAATATACATCTTTTGGGGTAATAATAAACTGTTCTGTTTCTATAATTGGTGTATCTGTGATATAACTGTCAACAAATACATTTTTAAAGTGACATATCCATTGTTGTTCCATAATATAAGAATCACTTTCTGTCTTAAAGCTATTTGTTCCTTTTGCAATGAGTTGCCAAAAAGAGTTGTCATTTTTATGTTTGCTTGCATGCATATGAAAGAAACATAGTGCCACCATACGAGTTTTCGTAGGTGTGGCACCCCTGCTTCCAATGCCCTCAGCGTTTTTGCAGGCGCAGCCACACCACACCAATGAATGCCCCAGCTGTCTATGACAGCAGTTCAGATTGCAGTGGCATACAGTTGAAAGCAAATGACCGATACAATCAGCGGTGGTAACGTGTAGGCAATTTGCATACTGCACTGCTGTCAGCACCATTGTAGCAGTGGTTGTATGTGCGTGCCCCCCCTTTGTTGTGTGCCGAGGGGGTGCCCAATCCCCCTCGGCTCATGCACACTCCCTCCCAGCACACTGTATGTCCAATGGGGGTGCTCAATCCCCTTTGGCTCCAGTGCCCCTCCCCCCAAAAAAAACTTCCAGTTGCTATGCTGGGAGCCCACCCCAGCGTGGAAGAAGTCCAGCGTACTCATGTGTCTCCCTTCCACACTGTATGGCCAATGGGGGTGCCCAATCCCCCACTGGCTCCACTGCCCCCTCAAAACTTCAAGGTGCCATGCTGGGAGCCTACCCAAGCGTGGCAAAAGTCCCACATCATCCATGTAAAATAAAATAAAAAAACCTGTAACAAAAGGAAACAATCCATCATTGACTCTCTTGCCCTTCTCCCGCAACCCGCACCCACCCTCTGCGTACCCCACCTCCCCACACCCCCTCACCCCATACTTACCTCTGGAGGCTGGTGTGACAATCTTCGGTGGAGCGGGAACACGTCTGCACTCTTCAAAGCCGACCACGAACCGAAGAAATGCCAGTAAGCTGTATAATGGCATAAATAGGGGTTTTTCAACTTTGGTGCATATCACGGCCATTTTTTTGAATTTTTGCACCACATTTTCAACATGGGGTTCTTGGGACCCCATCTCATAAATTCAGTGACTGTCATTTGGCTATTCAGTCCGGAAAGGTGATTTCTTGGTCACTGTGCTGAATCACCTTTTGGGACCGATTAATGAAATGACAGTGTCACTGTTCATGTGGTGGGCTCTCAAAAAGCCTATGTTGCAAATTTGGTGAAAAAATTCCCCCAAATGACTGTGTTACGAGTGTGCATTGAGCAGTTTCCATGCACACTCACAAATT
Source organism: Neoceratodus forsteri (assembly GCA_016271365.2). Lineage (NCBI taxonomy): Eukaryota > Metazoa > Chordata > Ceratodontiformes > Ceratodontidae > Neoceratodus > Neoceratodus forsteri. The sequence goes on along the minus strand of CM057450.1, from coordinate 435,756,581 downwards.
TGTAATATTTTTCACTCCAGAAAATTTGGTCACAAAAGACTGTGTTACGAGCGTTCTTGCGCAGTTTCTACGCAGCCTCGTAACTTCACAAATTTGTAATATTTTCACTCCAGATTTTCAAAATTGGCATTTTCCCACACATTCTTATGAACAGTACAGCTGTCATTTTTCACATCCTGCCCAAAATGTGTTTTCGTACTTCCAGCGCATAATACCACAGTTGCTGTGGGAAATCAGTGTTCAGGACAGATTAAAAAAATCATAGTAACACTGTTCATGAGTGGAGGTCCCAAAATTCCTATATTGAAAATCTGGTGAATAAATGCCCCAAGTAACTGCATTATGGGTGTGCATTGCACAGTTTCTATGCAAGCATGTGACTTCACCAATTTTTTTATATTTTTGCTCCAGATTTTCAACATTACAATTTTTTTACATCTCCTCGTGAACAGTACAGCTGTCATTTTTCACATCATGTTGGAAATGTGTTTTCGGACCTGTGGCGTTAATGGCGCAGTCACTGTGCAAAATTACCTTTCGGCTAACAAACTGATAGTGTCACTGTTCATGCGGTGGGGTCACAAAAGCCCATGTTGAAAACTTAGAGTAAAAATACCAAGACATGCCAAGGGCCTTAGGGTTTCTGACCATAACACCCTACACTGTAGGGTCTGACAGGCATCCGCCATACCCTGTAGGGACTGACAGGTGTTAGGGGTGTAACTTGGGATTGTCGACAGTAATGCTCACGCCATTCCACCCCCCCTGCAGCCAGTGACAGGCAACGAGGTGCACCTTGGACTCTTGCCGCAGAGTTCATACCATTCTCCTATACTGCACCCATTTCAGCATATTTCCTTATGGAATGAGGTGAGTGTAAAGCCCAAACACCCCAAGGCACACCTTGGCACTTGTCAGTGTCTGCAGGGTGGGGTGAGGTGAAATGTTGGCCAGCGAGCGTTATGGGTGACAACCAGCGGCACACCCCAATGCCTGTCCATCTCTGCAGGGTGGGGGTGGAGTTGGCGTTATTTCAGTACTTCGCTGCCATTCCTATACTGCATTTGTCTAACTCCTGCACTTCCACTGCTAATGCCAGCAAGCAAACATTCAGCATTGACAAATGCTTGTTACTGATTATAGCTACATGCATTTTCTCCCATAATTCATGCTGATACTTTTCTTTTTTATTTAAAAAAGTCTTATAGAGTTTTCTTTCTTTATTAAGATTTGTATACATACCAGTGTCTTTAGTTCTCATGGCTTCATTTGTTAACTTTCTTATTTTTGACTTGTGTTTGCTGCACTCAGCATCAAACGAACCTTGTATTTTCCTATTTTTACACATAATATGTTTGTATAAGTCATCCTTCAGAGTATCAGTTAGCTGTTCTATTTTGCTCCACGTGTCATGTATGTTAAGCAAAGTAAAGGTGTCTTGTTGTAATGGTGCCAGAGCAGATTTAATTGCTATAGTGAACTACATTACTATGTATATTCCCCATTCTGTTAAAATGTACCTTGATGAAGTTTAGGTTTGTGTTATCCTCCTTGTCCATCTTAAGCCAGTCCTAAACTGATGTCTAAATTGATTATGGTCACAGTTACCAAGATGTTTCCCCACCTTTCTATAATTTAACATATCATTAGTATTTCTTAATAATAAGCGGAAGTCTTCCATATTTTACATATTTTTAAGGAAGGAATCCTGTACAATACTCACAAACATGCCACTAGACTTGTTGTCAGTAATCAAGTGTATTCCAGTTAATGTTTGGGTGATCAATTTCTCCCATCTCTATCACTTTAGCCTTTGCACAAGATCTATTTTAATTTTGTCCCAATCTAGTTTTCCTTTCTACCCAAGTAGTATAGGACACATTCTGATAAGGACATCTGTAGGATACTCAGTGCAGATGACTACTCCACCAGTGCAGTTACTGGTAAATTACTAGTGAATTAAGTTACAATATTGGTTTGCTTACCAACTGGAAGATCTAAGGCCTGGTTTCAAAATGCCTGACATGGCCCAGAGGAAAAAGTCTCATTATGCAACTCAATGGTAGTTTTAGTATTTTGTGCGCATGGGTGGCAAATGCCCCGAGGGGACAACCCTAGAGGAATGCTATATCTGGTACTACCAGGTGTAGCATTTCAGTGAAATTGCACATGCAATCCATGTGCAAGCTGCCATAAATCATGGAATTGATCAAGAAATGGCTCTTGCTATGAAAATTGCAGGCATGTGGAAAATGTTGCCGTTGCCATTGAGAGGGACATTGAACTCCTGGAGAGGGTCCAGAGGAGGGCAGCCAAAATGATTTGGGGCTTGAGGGATAGGACCTATGGGGAGAAGCTCAAAGAGCTAAATATGTACACATTGGAAGAGAGAAGGGACTGGTGGGACATGATAGAGATCTTCAGGTACATGAAGGGGGTAAATAGGGGAGGAGCAGTCAGGGTGCTCTGAAGGAAGGAGGGGGGGCAACTAGAGGGCATGGGTGGAAGCTGGAGGGAGGGAGATTTAGGGGAGAAAGGAGGAGGTGCTACTTCACTGAGATGGTGGTGGAGCCATGGAATGCGCTGCCCAGGGGGCTGGTGGAGGCAGAGACGGTGGAGGGGTTCAAGACGGGGTGGGACAGGTACAGGGGAAGGGTTCTGGAAGCAAAGTACTGTGCAGAGAGAATATCCAGGACTGGGAAGGGAGAAGCCAGAGAGGAAGAGGGGGGCAGCAAGGTCAGCTTCCAGGGTGGGGGCTGACCAAACCAGCAGACATGAAAGACTGGTAGGCCTATTCTGCTGGCATTTTAGTATGTTAGTATGCACAAAGGAAGCTGCCCTTGTGCACTGATCTTCCTGGACTAAGTCTCCATCACTCATTCACACTAGTGGGATAGCGCCGGAGGCGTTAGGACCAAGTGGGAGCCTAAAGTTTTCAGAAGGGTCGGCGCAGAGAGAGGACCACACATGCATGGCACTGTGAGACTAGCTCGCACCAATGTAGGCTATCTCAGCGTCGACCTTCCAACCGCCTCAATTCCTTTTCTCCTGCCATCGAGTGCGCTTGGATGTCGACGTCGCTCGTCTGCCGGAGTCGAAGTTTTCATCTACATGACAACAGCTCTTAATGTTTTAATATTTTAAAGTAGTAATTTATTATTTTACAAACAAGAAGAAGATTATGAAGAAGAAGAAAAAGAAATTATTTTCTGCCATCAATGGAGTCATCCTTAGATGGTAGTGATGACGGTAGGAGGACTTTGTTTGAAAGTTTTTATGGCAGAGGGGCTGTGTCCGGTCCGCTGCTCTTAATTAACGGGGGGGGGTCTGACTATGAACAGTCCTGTGCTTGGGGAGGACAGTCCTCTGAAGCACAAATCTAATGGTTCCGGTGATCCGCTCCGCTTGACCTTGAGCTCCTCTTCCTTGTTCGGGAAGAAGAATCGGTGCCTTTCGAGGTTGCCTGTCAATGTCTGCCGAGGAATGTTTGCAGCGGGGAGGGTGATGGGCCCGGACAGACTTAGTGGATTCCTCTTGGCCCTGCTCTAACGGCTGCTTTCTCGACTCCGAGCTCCATCTCTGTCCTCGCTGGAGCTCCGGTGGGCAGTTTCACCTCTGGGTTGCTCCTATGAAGCAGGGGGTTTGACTTTCCAGTTTTCCTGGCTCTGTTCCTGATTTCTGGACATCTGGGCCTTGGAGCCATTGGACCAGAGCCGGGTCAATTGGATCACATATGGTGAGGTGCCCTCTGGGTGCCTTTGCCATCGTGTCGACCCCTCGTGCCTGCCCCCCTCTCCCTTTTCCATGCAGGGGCCAGCACGGGCATCACCTTTTTCCTTCTCCCCTTCTCAGGATTTCCATTGGCATTTTCCTTCAGTGCTTTGGTCGGCTCTGTGGCTCGGTGCCTTGGTTGGTGCCATGCTTTGGAGCCGTAGCTAGCTTGGTTGGTGCCGAGCCTCGGGGCCTTGGTCGGTGCCGTGCCTTAGTCAGCAGCGTGGGTCGGCACCATCACTCTGTACGATGCCGTGGGTGCTCTCTTTGCTGCCACTGGTTGTCGGCACCATCAGTGGTGCCCGTGCCACAGTTAATTATCGTGCACCGGAGTGGCGCCGTGCTCCCCACGGGTGGTGCCATGCTCCCCACAGTGGTACTTTGCACCCATGGGTGGTGCTGGACTCCTGCAGGTGGTGCCGGGCACCTGCAGGCTTTGCCTGGTGCCCACAGGTACTGCGGGTGGCACCCGTGGGTTCCATGGGTGCCATTGGTGCCATGGGTGCCTTCGGTGCCAGGGATGCCGGGGTGGTGCCGGGAGCACCTGTGGGTGCTGCGGGTGATGCTGTGGGCATCCATGGGTCCATGGATGCTTCAGGTGCCATAGGTGCCACTGGTGCCTTGGGTACCGGGGTGACACCCGTGGGTGCCGTGGGTGGCACCGCAGGTGCCCATGGATGCCACTGGTGTCCTCAGGTGCCATGGCTGCCACTGGTGCCCTCAGGTGCCATTCTTGCTATGGGTGTCATGGGTAACATTGTGCCATCGGTGCCATGGGCATCGGAGGTGCCCTCGAGTGCCATTGCTACATGGGTGCCGGGAGTCCTGCGGATACTGCCGTGGCTGCCCTCGGGTATCACCCAGGTTGGCATAGGCACTGCTTGGTGCCCTCCTGTGCCACGAGTGGTGCTGATGCCACATGGGTGCTAGTGGGTGCTGTATGGCAGAATTAGTGACACATTTTTCCTTTCGGACTCCTTTCCACAGAACTTGTGGCGGGATGTTTACCGCAGAATGAACTCCTGTTCTGCGGATTATTTTTTCCACACATTTTAGTGAGTGGTGGTCTATGTATTTGTGAAGCACTTTGATATCTGGAAAGGCGCTATACGAAATAAAATTATTATTATTATTATTATTATTATGTGGGATCTTGCGTCATCCAGCGTTTTTCTGCTATGGAACTCTGCTGTACCGTTCTGCCAGCAGAATCTCGTTCTGCTCAGCACTTTCTCTGCTCTCTACATGGTACCAAGCTCCTCAACATCCTTCCTGATGGCGGAGTCTCTAGTGGCTCTGACCTACACCCCTCTTGGAGGTCCTTCTGCGGTAGAAGTGCATCTAGATGGGTCTTTCCCTGTCCTTCTGGTCAGTAACACAGCAGACGGCTCATTTTATATACTGGAGGGCATGTCCTCTCTATCATCAGAGTCCTTGATGGAAAATCCTTTCAGTAGTTCCTCAGTAATGGGGTCCACTATAGTATTTCACACTGCGTCCGTGGACCATACTCTTCTGCGTCTAGACTTTTTCAATCATCAAGACAGTTACATTCTGTGGAACATTTTAATTTAATGGTCGGCAGCCACTCTGACTCTTCGCTCCTTTGATAGGGGTATATAGCCCCCTTGTGATACTTCCTCTTCGGTGGCTTCTTCGGCACAGGTGGTTAACTTCTCTCCAGCTGTGATTGTTAGTCTGGTCATGATTTCAGTATGGACACTCAGGCTCTTTCCACACTCAGATGGAGAACATCTTCATCTTTTTGTATCAAGACAATCCTCAAAATAGCAGCCTGAAGGCCTTGTTAGGCTTGGACTAAAAAAAAAAAAAAAAAATAAAATATATATCAATATAGTTTTTATCACTGCACAGGGCCTAGCCGAAATTACCCGGTAGCCCGCGTTTTTTTTTTTTTGATCTGGTCAGATTCCTCCTCAGCCTCTGAGGCGCTCATCTCCGGGATATGGTAAAGAGTACCTGATTTCTTCTTCCCCTACGGGGAGTCCGATCCAGTGAGGCTATGGGTCATCTCTTTCTCTGAGGGATTTCTCTCATTCAGAGACATTTCCTAGACCTAGGCAACTGCCCAGTCTGTTAATTCTTTTTCTTTTTATCAGGCTTTCTTCTCTTGAACAGAGCCTTACAGCAGCAGAAGCGACTCTCCACCAAGTCGGAACTCAGGTTCCTGCTTCCTTGCTTGCTTAATTTAACAGGCGATTTTCTCCTTCTTGACGGATGGTCAAGTAGGTCTCTTTTTCTGAGGAAGCTTCTCAAATATTCACACCTTCGGTTCCTGCGCTCTGGTCCATGCCAGTTGCTCACGAAGCTATCCTATTCAAGTGCTAGAAGGAGTGGTGATGTTTCTTTTTCAGCAAACAAAGTAGAGTCCTTTCCTACTCCTTTCAGGAAAGCCAGAGTGGGTAGTGCCTCACCGCATTGAGTCACTGCCTCTTTCAGTCACTTCAACAAATGGGTTAGCCCTAACTTGGTCCTGCTGTGTTCCTCCTCGATGCACATCTGCCTCTATTGACCTTAGAAATCCAGCCCCTGTTTTTTTTCTGTCGGAATGTTTTTTCCCGGAGTGCACATGTCCTCCTGTACACCTTTTTCCTTTCTTCCCTGAGTTCAGAGACTGCTGCTATAGTTGTACACACAGGGGCAGGATTATTCCTCTTGGAATATGCAGTGGGTAGGATCTGGTTTTACTAGACCACCACGAGAGGCTTCTAAGTCGTGCTTGGCCTTCCATCAGGAAGATCCTGTGACTAAGTGTAGACCATTCTCCTTGATGGGCTAACCCCACCTGGACCCCCTTGCTCACCAAGTAAGGGGTTCAAGTGCTTCTGGACCTGTTGTTTACAGGTCAACCATAGTGGATAGTGGGGGTTTCCATCTGCTCTTTCCGGTCTACCCTGAACCAGTAGACTTTACCTCCGACTCTTTCAGTTCCTGAGGTCCCTTTATGTTACATTAGTACATGTCTTTGACACTATTAATTTTGGTCCTAGATCAAATTGTGAGGCCAGGTTCTTGCCACTCTCCTAGAGTGGTTGCAGCTGCCTGGTAGACTTTCATTTTGTGCCCATTGCAGTCGTTGGCAAGGTGACGAGTTACAACTCAAGTGCCTATCTTGTAGGCACTATGTTCTAGATGCTCTTACAAGACAGCTCTTTTTATTAACAGGACAGTCCTTGGTTGTCTTTTCTGAGTGAACCCTGTCTCCTACCATCCTACTCAGGGTTGTTGGTTTTAGCTTGGTACTCTCCCACTAGTGTGAATGAGTGACGGAGACTTAGTCCAGGAAGATATGGAAATTACGTACTTAGCGTAATTATTGATCTTCTTGGACAGTCTCCATCATTCATTCACACGCCCACCCACCATCCCCTGGATTCACTCATTTTCTTTCCTGGTCTTCATGGTCCTATGATTCAGACTGTGAGGACATTATTCTTTGACCTTTCTTGCAAAGGCCATCTGGGCCCTCTCAGGCCCAGAAACTCAGGATACTTATTCTCATTAGTTACGTTGCACCTCCTCGGTCAAAAGGTACTGAGGTGGTTGGAGGGTCTCAGCTGAGATAGCCTCACAACAGGAACCTGTCTTCGTGGTAGTTACGCATGCGTGGCTTCATTCCCTCAAGCTGGACCCTTCTGAAACTTTAGGTTCTACTTGGTCCTAAGGCCCGGCGCTATCCCACTAGTGTGAATGAGTGGTGGAGACTGTCCAAGAAGAGCAGTAATTATGGTAAGTACGTAATTTCCATTTTCTGCTACTCGTGCCAACTTTTTAAATTCTTTGAAAATCCAGCCCCTGAAGCATACTATAGGTACAAGGGTCTACATACTAAGATACCTACTGCAGGTGTTTTATGAGAAAGAAGGAGACCAGTTGCCCATCTATTCCCTTTCAGTGGTCCTTCATAAGTACTCTTCTCATACGCTTTTCAGACATAAACTGCAAGAGTGTTTACTTCTCTCTAGTACATGTTCTTAATACACAAAGTCAGTTCCTTTTTCTGAACTATGTGTAGCTAATTCACAATGTGTTATTCTGTACTACGTTTATGGACTTCTATACTTATGCTTTTAATCACTGTTAGATGTGTGGCTAGTAACTTATACTCTTCCAGGTCATTGCTGAAAACAGGCATTTTTGGGCTAGCATGCTTGCCCAGTAACTGAAAAGCAAATAAATAAAATCCCTCCCTCCCCCTGCTGTTGTACCATGAGATATCATTCCCCTCCAGGAACTCATCCAATTTGTACTGATGTCCCTAGGGGAATTTATTTTGCTTGCTTCCTTGGGCAATCTTCCCCGTGGTCCTACTGCCCTCTGAGTGAAGAAGTACTTCTCTAATTTTGTTCACCCCTAAACTTCAGCCCATGTCCCCTTGTTTTTTGTTCCTGGCTGAAAATCTATGTGAGTCCACTTTCTCAATACCCTTCATTATTTTAAACACATTTTAAGTACAAGCCTCTACGAAACTGGAAGCTGGCTAAAGCATTTTCAAAATGAAAAAATGTAATCCATGTTTGGACAACAGATTCCCATTAAACATTAAAACAGATAAATTTAATACAACATAGAGCTTATGATTACAACATGTTATTAAGAAACATTATTGGGCTGATGTCTGAGAACCTCATGATCTGGCATCAAGGTCAGGCCAAGTGGTGTACATCTACTAATAAAATATAATTTATCATACTCTTCATATTTTAAAACAAGCTATTCCCACAACCTGTGTTTGTGCTCCCTTCGGTTTTCTGGATACCTGCATTGACTCACTCTCTAAACTCCTGGTTTGAGGGAACATGGTTTTGCAAAATGCCCTCAGTTCACAAAGGCTATGATGATGTGGATAATGGAAAGCACATTTGGGGGCGTATTTCCAAAAGGAGAATGGGGTGAGAGGTGGGGGGGTGGGGTTCATCTCCTGGATGTGTTTCATTGCATCCTAACCCAATAAATCTGAGCAGGGCATTGGCACTTTGGGACTATTGATAAAGGGTCTGTCACATCTGTAACATTTGGGCATGGTTTTGTTAGGCAGCATGTGTCCAGATCTAGATACAAGCTGTCAGTCAAAGATGGCTTGCATCCCACATGCATTCAAAATGGGGCTGCTTATTGTCAAATGCTCCCACGATGGGATGCTTGTTAAAACTCAGTTGGACACCTGCAGATACAGGTAAAAGAAAATCCTGCCCCAGCTCTCCCAACAACTGAGGCTACACAATAGGAAAATGATGTCTAACAATATGGTTTGTGAACTGGACACAGAACTGGAACAACAATGACCTCTTTTGGGTTACTGGGTTGGTGGTAAGTGACCTTATACAGTATTTGTTTCTCACAGTAGAAGTGTAGGATCCCTGACCTCTGCAAGTTCATTTGAGTCTCTCAGATACTCCAAACATTTATTGCACATCCCCGTTGTGGATTTGGCAAGTGGAGAACTAGTGTTTATTTTTTTTTTGTAAAATATTTGTATTAAAGTTTTAAAACTTTATGACATACAGGTGAGATGGTCCCTTTAGGAGTCTCCCTTTTTATGTTGGCGCGCTTGCACAGCCAACATCTTGCGGTAGTGCAGCTTTGGAGGCGCGATCGCTGTTGGGAGAATGCAGGGCATGCACCAGTAGGTGCGTCCCTCATTCCCCAATTAGCCTGCATGCTGGCTCCACACCATGAATACATAATGTGGTGAGCACATCTAAAAAAAGGTCCGCTGCAATCCGAGCAAAGCTCGTCAGACAGAACGGACCTTCCTGGGACGTGCTTTCGACAACATTAAAACATAGCGGCACAGTAGCGCCAAGCTGCTGACTTCAGGGTGCTCAATCCCCTGCGGTTTACCCCTCTGTGTCATGCCGACAGAGCCACCCTGTGGCATAAATCACCCATTGTTAAATGCCGAGAGGTGCTCAATCCCTCGGCTCAGCCACCCAGCTTCTCTGTGTACCGATGGGGTGCCCAATCCCGTTGGCTACAGACCCCCAAAGGGTTTAGGTGGCATGCTGGAGCCCACCCCAGCATGCCAAATCCTCTGAAACCAAAAACTGTCCTAATGTTTTTTTGTCACCTGTAAAACGAAAATGGTCCCTCAGTAGTCTCCTGCCCCCACCCAGACTCACCCTCTGTACCCTGCCTCCCACACCCCTCACCCCTCACCTCATACTTACCTCTGGAGTCCAGCACGATGATCTTTGGAGGACCGGGAACACGTCTGCACTCTTCAAAGCCGACCTCGAACTGAGGAAATGCCAGTAAGCTGTATAATGGAATAAACAGGGTTTTTTCAACTTTGCTGCATATCTCAGGCATTTTTGAGAATTTTGGCCCCAAATTTTCAACATGGGGTTTTTGGGACCCCTCCTCATGAATTCTTGCACTGTCATTGCATTATTCTGTCCCAAAAGGTGATTTGGCAGTCACTGTGCAGAATCACCTTTCAGGGCTGAGTAACGAAATGACAGTGCCACCGTTCATGAGGGGCTCTCAAAAAGCCTATGTTAGTAAATTTGTGGGAAAAATCCCCAAAATGACTGTTTTACAAGCTGCGTCTGCGCAGTTGCTATGCATGCTTGTAAGTTAGCGAATTCACAATATTTTCATGCCAGATTCTCAGCATTGGCATTTTACCACACCTTCTTGTGAACCATACAGCTGTCATATTTCACATCCTGGTCAAAATGTGTTTTTGCACTTCTGGCACAGAATAGCACGGTCGCTGTGCAAAATCAGTGTTTGGGACACATTACAAATATGACAGTGACACTGTTCATGAGCAGAGGTCCTAAAATGCCTGTGTTAAAAATTTGCTGACAATACTCCGTAAAATGACTGTGTTACGAGCGTGCATTGCGCAGTTTGCACGCACGCTCGTAAGTTCGAAAACTTATAATATTTTCACTCCAGACTGTCAACAGTGCCAGTGTTCTGCACCTCCTAATGAACAGTACAGCTGTCATTTTTCATATCCTGACCAAAATCTGTTTTTGCAGTTCCGGCGCAGAATGGCATGGTCGCTGTGGAAAGCCCGTGTTCGAGACACATTATGAAAATGGCAGTGACACTATTCATTAGCAGATGTCCTAAAATGCTTATGTTGAAAATTTGGGGACGAAAGTCAATAAAATGAGTGTTTTATGAGCGTGCATTGCGCAGTTTGCACGCACGCTCGTGACTTTGTGAATCTGTAATAGTTTCACTCCAGCTGTTCATCATTGGCATTTTTCCATACCTCCTTATGAACAGTTCAGGTGACTGAAATGTGTTTTCGCACGTCCGGCGCAGAATTGCACGGTCGCTATGCGAAATCAGTTTTCGGGACAGTTTGAGGAAATGACGGTGACACTATTCATGAACAGAGGTCCTAAAATGCCTATGTTGAAAATTTGGTGCCGAAAGTCCATGCAATGACTGTGTTGCAAACGTGCATTGCACAGTTTCCATGCACCCTTGTAACTTTGTCAATCTGCAATATTTTCATGCCACATTTTCACCACTGGCATTTGTGCACACCTCCTTATCAACAGTCCAGCTGCCATTTTTCACAGCCTGCCCAAAACGCGTTTCCGCAGCTGTGGCACACAATGACATGCTCACTGTGCAAAATCACCTTTTGGGACACATTAACAAAATCACAGCGCTATGCGTCTCTAGCTCCGCCACTGCCAATGCCAGCGCGACAATATTCTGCATTGTTTTGCTTGTTTTTGATAGGGATAATGATGGGGGGGTGAGAAGATGGACCACCACAACAATACCCTCCCTCATTAGTGCAAGTCCATAATAAATTAAGAATCTAGGAAAAAACACATCTTTTTTTGGGGGGTGGGGCTGTGTGGTTATACTGGCTAGTGAGAATAATATGGGGTCCTGAGGCAGCTTGGGGGATCCTGACCCAGGTGTTGGCTGTGGTGGTTGCCTTGGTGGCCCTTCTGGAGGGGTTGGTGACTAGGGACAGGTGGAGTGCCCAAGTTAGAGGTTGAAAAGCCTGGGAGCGGCCTTGCTGGTCAGGGTTGGTGTGTGTGTGGGGGGGTCTTTTCCTTATTTGTTTTTTTTTTTTATATGTTTTATTGCCCATCTCTTTGTGGCCTTCACTTCCTTCCTCACATGGGCTGGTGGCCACTTTGATGATGCTTACTGAGCAAAGGAGAGAGAGAGAGAGAGAGAAGAGCAATTCAGACAGGCAGGCCATCTACCTGTATCAGAGGGTGCGTCCCACTGTACTGAATGTGTTCTGGGTGAGCCTGTCAGCAGGGATAGTAGTACTGGCAGTCAAAGGGGGGGCCATTGGTGGTTGTTAAAGCAAAAGGAAGCTGGGAAGGCAGTCAGAACAGCAAAGGCCCAAACCGAGGAAAATATAGCCAACTCAGTTAAGAAGGGGGATAAAACCTTTTATAGGTACATCAGGGAGCGAAGGAAGACCAAGAGAGGGATAGTGAGGCTTAATAAAGAGGAGGGAGGGTGGGCAGAGGGTGACTGTGAAAAGGCAGAGATACTAAACAAATATTTTGCTCAGTATTTACAAAGGAAGAGGGGTACCTAAAACAAACAGTAGAAACACTCTGGATACAGAAGTTGATACCAGTCCATTTACAGAAGAAAGGGTTCTGAAAGAACTCTTAAAACTGAAGGTGAACAAAGCAATGGGGCCTGATGGGTTTCATCCCAGAATTCTAAAAGAACTAAGGGTAGAACTAGTGACACCACTGACTACCCTCTTTAACAAATCATGGGAGGATGGGGTGGTACCCAAGGACTGGAGGAGGGCAGATGTGATTCCCCTTCACAAAAGTGGGAGCAAAGCAGAAGGAAACTACAGATCTGTTAGTTTAACCTCAGTGGTAGGGAAATTGATGGAATCACTTCTGAAGGAAAGAATTGTCGAGTATCTAGAGGCCAGAGGGGCACAGGACCCAAGGCAGCATGGATTCACAGCGGGAAGGTCATGCCAGACAAATCTGATAGATTTCTTTGACTGGATGACCAAAGAAGTAGACCAGGGAGGGGCTGTGGACATGGCCTACCTAGACTTTAGCAAGGCATTTGACACAGTCCCACACAAAAGATTAATATACAAGTTAGCCAGCCTGGGAGTGGGTCCCAAGATGACAGTCTGGGTAAATAATTGGCTGGAGAATAGGACACAGAGAGTAATAGTAAATGGAGTCCACTGAGAAGAAAGTGGGGTTACTAGTGGGGTACCGCAGGGTTCAGTATTAGGACCGGTCCTCTTCAATGTCTTTATAAGCGACATTGCAGAGGGACTGGAAGGAAAAGTATGTCTCTTTGCAGATGACACAAAGATCTGCAACAGAGTTGATGCACAAGGTGGGGTGAAAAGGATGAGAAGGGACCTGGCAAGGTCAGAGGAATGGTCAAATGTATGGCAGCTTAGATTCAGTGCTAAGAAGTGCAAGGTAATGCACCTGGGAAACAAAAACCCAGGTGAAGAGTACACAATGGGGGGTGAGATACTAACAACAACAAAAATGGAAAGGGACCCGGGGGGTAGTCATATCAGATGACCTAAAGGTGGGCAAGCAATGTGAGATGGCAGCAAGGAGGGCTGGGAGGATACTGGGATGCACAGGGAGAGGCATCACCAGTAGAAAACAGGAAGTTATTATCCCTCTGTACAGACAGCTGGTGAGACCCCATCTGGAGTACTGGGTGCAGATCTGGAGACCCAATCTCCGCAAAGACATAGACAGGATGGAGGCTGTCCAGAGGAGGACAACTAAAATAGTGCAGGGTCTGCACCGGAAGACGTATGAAGAGAGAGACTTAAGGAGCTTAATATGTATAGCCTCGAGGAAAGGAGGGAGAGGGGGGACATGATAGCAACTTTCAAGTACCTCAAGGGAATCAACAAAGTCCAAGAGGGTAGCATCTTTCAAAAAAAGAGGTATGCAAGAACAAGGGGGCACAATTTGAAGATCGGGGGGGGGGCAGCTCAGAGGTAATTTAAGGAAGTATTTTTTCACAGTGAGGGTTGTGGATGCATGGAACGGCCTTCTGGAGGAGGTTGTGGAGTCAAAAACAGTGGTGGAATTCAAGCATGCATGGGACAGACATAAGGCAATTCTAGTGGGGGTAGGAAGAAGTAGGCTGCTGGTTAACTAGGATCTGCAGCTTATCCATTAGGTAGGGAAATGGGCAGACTGGGTGGGCCAAGCGGTCCTTATCTACCGTCAGATTCTATGTTTCTATTCTGCCCTCTAGTGTGTGTCTGCCCATTGAGCACTCCCAGTCACAGCACCACCAGGCAAGCAGTGCTGGTTGCTGTGGATCTGGGGCATGCCAGGGGGAGGTCAGAGGTTGCACACAGTTGGCTGACCAAGAGTCACAAATGCCTCTGTACACCATAAACAATATATAAATGGATGGCGAATGGGGCAGGAGAAAAGGTAATTCCCCCTCCTTAACAAAAAAAATTGCCTATTGTTGGCCCAAAAGCTGGTGACGGCAGCAAAAGAGAAGTGGAGCAGTATGGCTGCAACCTCAGTGAACCAGGTAGTTTCTGGTTCCTGAGGCAACTGCATGACCAGCTCTCCCTGCATTTAAAGGAGCCTGCATCTGTTTAAGGTGCAGGCTGCAGTTGTAAGTCATCCACCAGCTGGCTGTGTCACTTTCAATGTTGCCATGGTATTCGCCAGGTGCCCATAACCAGGAAGGCAAGATCCTGTAACAGTGCAGCTGCTGAAGCCTTCACACAAAAACTAAGGGAGGTCATTAAAGGAATAATGCCCAACAGGGTAGGTGTTATGCTGGGATAACATCCCGCCTCAGGTGGTTGGGCCTGAGGCCACCGGCCGAGGGTGTCCAACACCCAAGAAGGGATGTTATCCCAGCATAACACCCACCCTGGAGGGCATTATTCCTATTATACAATGACTCATTGTTTTATACAGAAAAAAATAATTTTAAAGAATGTTTTTTTAGGCCGAGATATTCAGAGCACTTGTGCATGGTGCAACTGAGTTGTGCTGGCGCAAGTCCGAAGTTGTGCCACCGAGTGATATTCAAAGGGAGCCACGGCACGACGCAAATCCCATTGTGTCAATGTGCAGCCATAATGTATGCAGTGCAAGTGCAGGGGACATTCCCATGAATAAGTGGTGCACTGGCATATTCTACCGTTGAGCAAGGCGCAAGTCTGGAGCAAACCCCAAGTTGCACCATGCAGACTTGCGCCAATAAATATAGGCACAAACACACAGACAGCAGATGTGCAACAATGTGCACAGAGAGAGAGGGAGAGAGTGAGAGAGAGAGAGAGAGAGAGAGACGGACAGATAGAGAGGGAGAGAGAGACACACAGAACGACAGACGGACTGAGAGAGTGTGAGAGGCACCCAGGGAGACACCCAGTGACTGAGTAATAGACAGTGGCCCATTCATAATGGATGCAGTAATGAGGGGTGTGAGGAGGCAGGAGGAACAGCAGCATGGCCGACGAAGGGCCCGGCGGTGGTATGCCTGATACAGGTGGTACCGTGCCAGGATCATGTATGAGAACTTCAGTGACACAGAGATAGTGGGCTAGGACTGCCTGAACAGGGCAGTACTGAGGCAGCTCTGTGAGCTGTGTAGTGATGTGATGCAGGCACCCACCAGACGTAGTCATGCCATGGTAGTGGAGACTAAGGTGACCGCTGTGATGTGCCTGCTCACCATGGGCAACTTCGAAAGACCCAAGGGTGATACCATGGGCATCACCCAGTCAGCCACGTCCTGCCTCCTCACCCAGTTCCTCAACGCTCTGCTGCCACATGCTTCGGAGTACATACACTTCCCCAGCACACAGGCAGAGCGTACAGCAAACATGCAGGAGTTCCACTGGGTGGCAGGCATGCCAGGCATGATTGGGGAAATAGACTGCACCCACATCAGCATCCACACACCACCTGGCCCAGAGGGCCCAGTGTACATAAATCAGAAGGGGTACCCATCCATCAACTGCCAGGTGGCGTGCAATGCCATGGGGCGCATCATCAATGTCTGCGCCACACACCCCAGGAGTGCACATGATGCCTTCATATGGCACAGTTCTGTGCTGTGCCATAGGTTTGAGTGGGGAGACATCCCCATGGGCCACCTTATCGGTGAGTAGGACCTGCACCAGGGTGGCCAAGAGATACAGCCCTGGGGGTGGGGGAGGGAGGTTGGGGTGGGTGGTGTGGTGGTTGAGAGGGAGTGGGTGGCAGCACAGCACAGCACAGGGACAACCATGCCATCTTCTACACAGGCAACAGCGCATACCCCCTAAGGCCATGGCTGCTCACCCCCTACCGGTGACCATCAGCCCCTGCAGAGGAAAGATACAAGACACACGCCAGCATGCGCAATATCATCAAGCATATCTTTGGCATGCTAAAGATGTGATTCCGTTGCCTAGACAGGTCAGGTGGTTCCCTACAATACAGCCCATCAAAAGCCTGTGGCATATTCCTGGCCTGCTGCATCTTGCACAACATGGCCATTGACCGTGGAATAGTAGTCGAGGCTGATGAGGGTGACTGTAGCAGGGACGATGGTGGTGAAGGGCCGGAGGGTGGTGGGCAGCCGCCCTTGGCAGGAGGGACCCTCGAATGGTGCAGGAGGCACGGCAGCACTGTGACACGATCACACGTGAACATTACGGACAATGCAGGTGAGTGCACTGACACACAGGCAAGGCCCACACAGCCCAGTACACAACACAGTGGCAGGGATGTGCACAGCAGTATGCATGCAGGGACAGGGGAGTACAACACACATGGCAGATCCACTGGCACACCGGCTCGTACACACAAACACACACAGCAATGGCATGTGCACATAAACATACATACACACATGGTGAGGGACATGGCATGGATCAGAAGCATGACACCAATGCACAGGCATGACCAGTGCAGAGCTGCCCTCATCACATCCATGCCACATGTCCCAGCAGCATGGTCCACACACACAGGGGGCAAGCAGCACAACACACATGTGCTCCACCACATGCATGCTGCACCACCACCACCCACATGTGTGTGTGGCAACAGCAGTGGATGGTGGGTCAGGGCAGCAGACACGTCACTCCAACTGTGCAGTCCCACGATCACCACGGCCATGTGGGCGGCCGCGTCGGGGCCGACTGGCAGATGCATGCTGCACATCGGCCACGGAGGGTGGTGTCAGATGCCCCCCCAGGGGTTGATGTGCGGGACCACGACCATGTCCCTGCAGGGGTGTCAAGCTGGCCAAAAAGGCCTGCCCCAGGGGTGTCCGGGATGCTGACATCAGATCCCAGCGTCCATTGTGCTGGCATCACCAGACGCTGGGACCATGGGGTGGACAGTGCACTGCAGGGGGTCCTCTGTGCATGGTCAAGCCCAGTGGCTGCCACTGACGCCAGCCCAGTTGCAATGGTACTGGCCATGCAGTCCACTGATGCCACAATGGGACTGGTCATGCGGTCCAATGCTGCAGTCGTGGCCACCTGCATCTGGGTGAGCTTGTCCATAAGCCTCGCATCACCCTGTCCTGCTGCTCGGGCATCTGGTGCACCTCTGCCCACAGTGTGCTCACCTCAGCAGCAAGCAACACCTGGTTGTCCACAGATGCCCGCAGTAACTGGGTGTGCTCTGTCAGCCTCTCGGCATCCTGGGCCTCCTGGCCCACTCGTTGAGCTGGGGGGGTGACACGGCATGCTGCTGCACAGCCTCCTGCTCAGGTAGACACTGCGCAGTTGGCTGTACAAGGGGTATGGTGCTGTCCAGCGCACCGGCGGTGGGCTCTGTGTCATGCTGCCCAACATCACCTGCATCCTGCTGCCACTACCCGACTGTCTACTGTGCAGTGCCCCGTGTCTCCACCGCAATGACAGCACCACCAACACCCACACTGGACACAGCTGTGGTGCCACACACAGCTGCACCGGCAGGGATGGGGGGTGGCTGTAGAGCTGCAGGTATGGCGATGGGACATGCCGGTGCCTGTGTAGCAGGAAGGGGTGTGTCGGGCACCACCACCCCTACACTGTCCAGTACCAAAGTAAGGTCATCATCGGTGTCGGACAGCACTCCAAGCTGGGTCTCTGCACACAACACCTCCAAGCTGTCATCATGCAGGAACACAGTCAGGGGGTCAGCCGACCCCATGTCAAGCACGGATGCATGCCCTACAATGTCGAGACATGGCCTGTCCCAGCTCTGGATACCCATCGATGTTGAGGGTTGGGCATCCACGTCCATGGCCACCCCTACCTGGTCCTCTGCACAGAGGTGTGCTGATGCTGCAAGACAAGAATAGAGGGTTAGTGGAGCAGCATACCCTATGGCCCCCGGCCCCCCATACCACACACACTTGTGGCAGTGGGCATGGCCTCAGGCACACCTGCACATCATGCCCACACCAGGCACGCCTGGTGGCTGGCCATACTCACCATGCAGTGAGGGGCTGCCATCCGTCTGGAACCCACCACCAGGCACACCCTCCACTGCCATGTGGCTGATGTTGGATGCCACAAGCTCCTCTGTGGCTGTTAGTGGTGGCACGGTTGCCAGCCCACCACCGGTCACCATGCGGGACACCCATATGGCCACAATCCTATCCTTGATCTGCCTCCTGTCCGTGCCAACCTTCTTCTTGCACTCCTGCGGGGTGCGATGGTGGCGTCCATGGGTGTTAAAGTATCCGGCCACCTCCTCTCAGTCCACCACCTGCTCCTGCGTCATGCCCGTGGCACCACTGAGAAGGCCCTCCCGGTCCATCTAGGCCTCAAAGAGGGCATTGCTTTCAGTGGCTGTAAAGTTGGGCCTGCACATGCGTGCAGGCCCCTGACTCTCCTCTCCTTCAGGTCCTGACATTCTGCTACCTGTGGACATGAAAAGCAGAGTGGGTCAGTGCCAGCACGTTCAATGCAGCACTCTGTTGCAGTGTTTGAGTAGGCCGCTGTTCATCCATCTTGCCAGTCACTTACCTGAATGGTTGCAATACCGATCTGTGGCCTGTGCTGTTCTGTGGTGCTTTTAAGGCGCAAGGCATGTAAATTAGCCTGTGTACAAGTTTAATGATATGCTAATGCTCCCCACCGCACTATGCATTGGCTGATGAGGTGATTTGCATGCAGCATCTCAATATCGTGGGGTTGCACCGGAGCATCTCCGTGGTGCAATACCGGCACATGCGCAGTGTGCGTGCCCTCAGTGCGCATATGCACAGCAATGACCACATTGCTATGGCACATCATGCACAGCATGCGCAATGCCATGGCAAAGTGCATGCTGCGCTAATATGCTATCACGCATGCGATCGCTGCCTCTATCACGCACCTGCGCACTGCGTGTGACGGTGGTGACCTTTGACCCACAGGTCGTGTCATGATCCCATGCCCCCACTAGGCCCCGAACGTGCTGTGCATGCCCATGACTGCGCTATGGCCCCGTACTGCTCAGTGTCCGTGCATCCACGTGCTACATAATTGCAGCTTTGTGTATCCTATCGTGCATCCTGAACATGTGGCAGACATGTGCACTGTTCCACAGCCATTTTCCTGTTGAACGCGGCTGCTGACCATAGCACAAGGACAGAGCAGGAGGGCAGGCAACTGGATGGAGGTTGAGCTTATCAACCTGGTGGCTGTGGTTCAGCCCTTCGAGGGGCAGCTGTATGGCCAGCTGCCACTCCAGCAGACTGGGGGGGTGGTGTGGCACCGTGTTGCAGAAGCCGTGGAGTGGAGGACTGGTGTCGGGTGCATGGTGGAGCAGTGCTGGCACTGGGATGGGGACCTGTGGTGGAGGGCACCAGATCGCCTGCAGTGCTGGCAGGCCCATGTCCTGTGAGGTTCAATGCCACAGCGAGGTAGGTGTGCTCATGTTGCTGTTATGCCCAGGTGTAGTACTGTGGTGTTGGCATGGCTGCATGGCATGGCCCACAGCGGGGTACTTTGTTAGCCTGGGAGTACCATGCATCTGGCTTGGCTGCTGCACTGGTAGCAGCCATGCTGGCGTGTGGGCCTCAGGACTGACAGGGACACACCCAGCGCTCAGCGAGCTGTGTGGGGTGGGGGCTCCATATGCATGACTGTGTACTGATGTCCACCTCTCTTCATTCCCTCCATGGGGCTGGAGGACTGTAGATGGGCCAGGGTGGTGGTGGAGGTGGCCAGGGTGGCGCAGCCTAGTGAGCAGCAGGTGGCACCAGCTGCACAGCAAGGGGCAGGTATGTATTGTCACATTCCTTCTCAGTGTCACAGTGGGATAGTGGTGAGGATAGGGCACAGCCTTGGCCACCACCGCCATGTTCCTTAACAGCTGTGTGTGTCGCATGGTCCATTGTGCATGGCACTGCGCGCCATCCCTTGGCCACTGTATACTGGCTGTTGGTGGGGTGGGTTTGCACATGACTTCCACCATTTGTGCTGTGGCACTGCTGTTGCTGTGTGCCATTTGACCCTCACATTGCTGTCCTGTGGCCACTGCACTACATCGTCCACCTCTGTGCGCCACTGTGGTATGCCATGTGGATGGCTGGCATTGCCCTCCATGCGAGGGTCCTTTCTGGTCTCTCCAGGGGTGTGTGCCCCCGCTGTCCAATGTGCACTGTGCGTGGGTAGGGGTCCCTGGGGCATTGCACTGATTGCCTGTCTTGTCCCATTCCCTAGGTGTCAGCTCTGTGGCAGCGAGGAGGGGCCCAAGGGTGCAGGCGAAGACCCAGAGGCAGATCCTGTCTGTGCTCTGGAGAATACTCTGCATGGTGCAGTCCATCCAGCGTGTCACCACAGCTATGAGGAGGGAGTAGCGGCGCCGAGGGCTGGCCAGGCATGGTCAGTGTTAACTTGTCCCTGTATATAGCCCCCTTTCCCCTGCTTTCCCTGTTCCCCTGCAGTCCCCCAGCATCTTGTACAGCCCCTATATCATGACCCCATCCTACTTCTTATCTCCCCTGTCCCTGCCCCTGTTGCTGTGTTTCTCTGCTGTTTTCATGTTATAAAGCATTTATTTTCCTGTATGCCTGTGTCCATGTCTGCTTTGCAGGTGGCGAGTGGAGCCATGCTGCAGTGGTCGGGTGTTGGTCCATGGTGTTGGCGCGGGTGTGTGTATGAGTGGGTTGACTGTGGTTCCCTGCTGTGTCCAGTTGTGTTTCACATTGTGGTGGGGGCTGTCTCCTGGGTGTGGTGGGTGTGTTGTGTGTTTTCAGAGTCACCATGGGGCTGTGGTCAGGGCTGGACAGGTGGTTGGGGCGGTGGGGTTGTGCACGGACCTGGTTGTCATGCTGGACTCGTCGGCCCACTGGGGTGTGGCCATCCGCTGTTGTTGCTCCTAGTCCAATGTGTTCTGGTCACCTGCCTGTGTCCTGGCTCATTCACTGCCTGGTGTTGGTGCTGCCTGTGGGTGTGTCTGGCATGTGGCATGGGTGTGTTTGGGTCCAGGGCCATGGGGGGGCATGGTGAGGTGCTGGCCACTGCCAGCTAGCTGGTGGTCTGTGGGGGCGCCATTGGTGGGCTTGCATTAGCCATTGTTCCCCCCTGTCCCCAGATGGCTGGCCCACCAGTTTGTTCTGGGGTGCTGTTCTGGTGCATGCCCCTGTCGCATGCTCATGGACCGGCTCTGGTTGGTGCAGTGCACAGCGCCTCTTTTGGTGTCTGTGCTCCATCCTGTGATGCCCATTAGTTCCTGCTGCTCTGTGCCAGTGTATGCACTGGTCTGCCCTGCTGGCTGGTGGGGTCCTGTACCATTGGTACTGTGCTTCCTTTGCTGTGTCCCTGGGCCTCTAGCATTTACACTACCCCTGTGTTTGTGTGCAGGTTTGTGCCACGCTTCCCTTGTTGTGCTGACGCATCTCTGATTGCACCATGATGCATCTTTGCCATATTCAGCCAGCTTACGCTACCGCATTTGCAGGAGGTGCAACTTCCAGTATGGTACCGTCCTTTATGTGCATCTCTACGCGATCTGTTTAAGCGCGCCCGGATTCTGTAACCGCCTTTTGCACATTCTGAATATCTCAGCCTTAGTGTTTAAAAATATTTTTGTGTTTTAAGAGAAGATGCAAACAGTCATCAAGTGGTAAAGAATCATTGGCATCATCAAGAGGATCAGCAGGGATGTTATGCCAGGATAACATCCCTGCTGTGATGGCCAACTGACCAATCAGAAGCCAGGATACTTTCTTGCCATTGTATAATTAGGTTTATTCACCAGAGAAAAACTATAACGATGATGAGACCCGGGCTATTTTAAAGATGCCTCCTTGATGTAACCATGGTAGCAAAGTCAGAGGCAAATGCTAGTAAGGACTTTAAGGTTTTAAAAGATCATTTGACAGTCCTGATTTGTGCAAACTCTACGGACAGTCACAAAATTCATCCACAGTGTATAAGCAAGTTCAAGAACCCATGATGTCTACACTACGTGGACCTGACTGCACTACCTGTCCCCATGAGTATAGCAGAAATGCTGGGATGACTGCAGAAATGTTCCATAGGTGGTTCTTTGAATCATTTGTTCCATCTGTGCGTACCCACCTACGGAAAAAAAAGCTGAGTCACAGCTCAAGTCAAGAGATGGAAAAGTTCATACACTGTTCCTCCCAAAGAACACAACATCAAAAATTCAGCCACTTGATGGCGACATAGTAGGCACCTTTAGAAAGCACTACAGGAAAAGACAGCTGAATTATTTTGTGTATGCGGGAGATCAGATGGGGTTGCATGATCTGCTAAAAAAAATGTCAATGACAGCATGCACACTGCTGGGGAAGAGTGGTCAAATGTCACCTCTGCCACTATCCATCACTGCTGGGTAGCCACCCTTGTCCCTTAAATTCCTCCTCCCCCATAGACTATGACGCAGAACCAGATGACACTGTGGAGATAGTGCAGATCACAACTGATCTGAATTTGATTGAAAACAAAAATGAAGCCCCTGAAATCACCGAGGCCTGGATCACGAATGACGAGACACTCCAAATGGAGGACCAGCTGTCTGGTGCTGACATTGTTGCCATGGTTACTTTACCTCATCATGTGAATAGACCGCTGATCCAGAAGTTAAATTGGAAGCTACCATGGAATCAGATGAAGAGGACAAGGGTAAAGCACCTGACCAGCCGACAGCACATGAAGTGATACAGGGGCTTGAGACAAGTCAGGCGTGGCTGGAGTGTGAAGCCTCGGACCCATTCAGGGTATTTCAATTACCCCAAATTCTGTCCTACACAAAGGACTTGATTGATAAAAAGGGTAAAACTCAGCTCAAAGTGACATATTTTTTAAACCAGAGCAAAAGTAGACAAAATGTCAGTAGAGCACAATAAATGTGACTGTACTATGAATAAATGAAATAAGTGCAGTAATGATAAGTTATGTTGATGTTATTGTGTCAGTGACTCAGAAGGTTGTACACTCAGAGGCTTGAAGATCAGAAGGTTGTGGGTTCTAGACCCACACTGGGAACTTTGGTTAAATCCCAGTACTGACACTGTAATGCAGCATGAGAGGGGGATGCTGCACTTCTGAGTTGCCGTCTTTTGGATAAGATGTTGAATCAAGGTCCTGTCTGTCTGTTCTGGTGGTTGTTCAGATGGACGTTAAAGATCCCATGACATTTCTCAAAAAGAGTAGGGGAATTTTCTCAGTGTCTTGGCTAAATTTATCCCAGTCACTAAAATACCAGCAATACCTTATTGTGGTTCAGTATGTCAGTTTGCATCTATATCCCTGCTCCCCCCCTGCCCAAGGATGAGGCTGAAGATAGACAGAATTGCCTAGTCCTCCTTTCCCTGTCAACAAAAACTAACAAAATAAAAAAATAATGTATTTGTGTTAATAAACTACTGTAATAAACTCAATGTTTTTAACATGAAAATGGGTGCGAATTGTCAGCTTCACTCTCAGGTCAGTATCCCTCAGTGTAACGAATGACTTACTATGACGAACACTCACCTTGGCTCCAGTTTCACTTGTTATATCGAGGGAGGATCGTATATTGGATTTGGTGGATTCTGTCATTTCTACAGCGTGAATTGACAGTCTTAACGCTACTATTCCAGTCCCCACACATAGGTCCCATCCCCTTTCCTATTCCCATTTTGACTTTGTTTTTTCCATATGTGCTGCAAGGTAGTGCCTGATAACATTCTGTTAAAACCTGATATTGCTATAAAGTTGGGAGGTGGGGTGAAGATAGCTTCTTCAATAGGTGAGCAAGTGGTGTTAAGAGAGACCATTCCAAGGTGAGCGACTATGGTTGGGATTTTTAGACTGCTGCTTCCCTTCTATGGATGTGACCAATCTGCTGAGATAGTTAGACCACCTACGATGTGGTGTAACTCCTGGATGCGAGCACTCCGACGTGCCTTCCGAAAATGATGCATATATCTGAATTAGACATATGTGTCATTTGTTTTCCTGGAAAAAGTGGCAAGCACTGGAAAGGCATCAGGATGTTGGTCCATATGCCACAAGCATCCCAATGCATTTGCCTTGGTGCAGCAGGTATCCAAAATATGGACGCGAGTGCTGCATCAATAACTATGACAATCCACCCTCCATGTGTTGCATAGGTTGCAGTCATAGAAAAAAATCTCTGATCTCTAAACCATAGCAACTTTTAAGATCTGCGTATGAGGAAGCACGCATGCATGAAACCGGTCAGGGCTTTTAAGCTTGTTGCTCACTGCTCTTGTGGATATGCTGGGTTGTAACATTTGTCTTGAATAAATCCATTTGGATTACATATGGTTTGTTTGGTACTGCCTTCTGCTACTGCTACATTTCTCTCTCATGACCTAAGAAAACACATAGAAAATGGTTGGAAACTATCAGGAACTAAACACACGGCCACGCATCTGCAGGCCCAAGAGCAGAACTAATAGTAGCAAATAGCAGCAGGGGTACCAGACTATGGAAAGGGGTATGCATCAATGCCAGAAGCCTAGGAAACAAAATAAACAACCTGCAAGCAATGATGGTGGATTCAAGAATGGACCTGATGGCCATCACGGAGGCTTGGGCCTCAGAGAAAAATGACTGGGACCTTTCGGTCCTGGACTATGTCCTGTTCAGACAGGATAGAAGGGAGGGTGGGGGGAGGGGAAGAATTATATGTAAAGGATAGGATAAATACCATCTCAGTAGACAGCATCAAAAAGGAGGGTGTGGAATCTCTGTGGATGCTACTCAGCTCAGCAACGGGGGAGAGGATACACACAGATGTGGTATACAGGCCTCCGGGGCAGGGGTGTCGAGCTCCTAGAGTAGATCAGAGGTGTAGCACAAAAAGGGGATACAGTGGTGGTAGGAGACCTGAATATGCCGATGTTAACTGGAGCATCCCAGTGGCAGGTTCTACTAGGAGTCAAAAGGTGGTTGATGCCCTACAAGACTGCCTACTTGCACAACTAGTTAGTGCCCCGAATAGGCTAGACACCATTCTAGATGTGGTCCTCACTAACTCGGAGGTAATAGGGGCCACAGGGGTTGAGGAGCCACTGGCTAAAAGTGACCACAACTCTGGTAGGGGTAGAAAAATTGCAATCCAAGATAGAGGTTTTAAACTTTAGGGGAGTCAATTTTGATAAATGAGGGATGTAGTCAGAAGCAAGCTGTTAAGGATCCAGGAACATTTAGAAGTGGAAGAAATATGGGAGCTGGTTAAGTTAGCCATTTTAGAGGCTACCAGGATGTGTGTAAGAACAGTGACCAAAAAGAACAAACACACAAAAAAAATGTGTAGTTCAATAACCAGGTAGGACCTCAATCAGAACCAAAAGGGAGGCCTATTGGAACTATAAAAGAACTCAAGAAGACAGCGCAGGGGAAGCCTATGTTCAAAAAAACAAAGAAGCAAAGAGTATGGCGAAATCAGCTAAGGCTGCAACGGAGCTTTGACTTGCAGAAAGAGTTAAAGAAGGGAACACTTTTTTCAATATATACAAGGAAAAAAGAAAGAAAAGGGGAGGACTAGTGAGACTCAAAGATGGTGACAGAGTAGTGGAGGAAGACAGGCAGAAGGCCACTGTTCTGAACAACCCTTTCTGCTCAGTGTTCCCCAAGGAACACAGAGGCCCAGTAGCAGACAGTGGCATCAAGGCTGCTGACAAAGGTGTTACACAAATGGAAGCACCATCAGTCACCAACAGTAGGGTTAGAGAGGCCCTGGATCAGCTCAGGGAAGACATGATGCCAGGACCTGATGGAATATACCCGAGGGTGCTAAATGAGCTAGCAAGTGAAATGGCAGGTCCCTTATCACATTTATTCAGCAGATCACTTCAGACGGGTGTAGTGCTGGGAGACTGGAGATGAGCTGGTGTGGTACTTCTCCACAAAGGAGGGAGTTGAGAGGTAGCAGGCAACTACTGATCGGTCAGCCTTATGTCAGTAGTGAGGAAACTGATGGAAACCTTAATAAAATGAGACTTGGAAGAGTACTTAGATAGGAACGGTCTGCAGGATGACGGGCAACATAGGTTTGTGGCAGAAAGGTTGTGCCAAATGAACCTAATCATGTTTTTGACTGGGTCACTAGGGAAGTAGACAGAGGCCACCCAGTGGACTTCCTCTACTTTGATTTCAGTAAGGCCTTTGATTCGGTGCCGCACAACCACCTGCTGAAAAAGTTGGAGGACCTGGTTGCAGCCAAGTGCATAGTCAGTTGGGTAGGTAATTGGCTTAGGGACAGAAAACAGAGAGTAGTGGTCAACCGGTTGAGATCTGATGAAGGTGCAGTCACTAGTGGTGTGCCACAAGGCTCATTGTTGGGGCCAGTCCTGCTAAAATACCTTTATTAGTGACATTGGCATAGGTATTCAGGGCACAATTGCCCTATTCATGGACGATACCAAGAAGGGAGGAAGAGTTGACAGTGAGGAGGCAGTTAAGGACCTACAAAAAGACCTACAGAGGCTGAAAAGGTGGTCCAGCATCTGGCAGCTGAAGTTCAATGCAAAAAATGTAAGGTGATGCATTTGGGTAAAGGGAACCCTAGGACAGAGTACCACTGCAATGGAGTCCAGCTCAGCACCATGCAGGAAGAATGGGACTGAGGTGTTATCATAAGCAGCACCCTTAAACAGACAAGTCAATGCAAAAAAGCTTATAGCAAGGCCAACAAAACGCTGGGGTGCATAAGGAGGGGATCCGATAGCAGGAGGAAGGAGGTAATACTGCCATTCTACAGGTCCCTGGTAAGGCCCCATCTAGAGTACTGTGTCCAGTTTTGGAGTCCATATCTGAAAAAGGATATAAACAGGTTGGAGGCTGTTCAGAGAAGAGCAACCGAAATGATCAAGGGCCTTCAAGGGCACTCGTACAAGGAGCGTCTGGAAGCATTAAATATGTTCTCACTGGAGACAAGGAGGAAGAGGGGAGATATGATTGAACCGTACAAGTTCCTGAGAGGAGTAAATAAGGTGCTATCCTCGGACCTGTTCAACAGAGTCTCCGATTCTTACACTAGAGGGCACGAGTGGAAGTTGAGGGGGGGAGCTTCAAGGGGAGCTTTGGAAACACTATTTTACAGAAAGTTTCATGGAGCCATGGAATAAACTGCCAGCTGAGGTAGTAAAAGCAAAGTCGGTGACGTCATTGAAGCTGGGGTGGCACAAGGCTAAAGCACACTCAAAAGTAACAAGAACAGTAGGAGGCATTAGGCAGAAGGGGTCTTAGGTCCTGGGATCTGGGATCTGGGAAGGTCCAAGGAACACATGGGCAGACTAGATGGACCCTTGGTCTCTTTCTGCCTTCGTTTTTTTTCATGTTTCTGTTCTATTTCTGAAACAGATCGCTTGCTTGGTGCCCCGAATAGGCCTCTTTAGTTGCTGAAAGTATTGTTTTGTGTTTATTGCCAAAAATCATTGCTAAATCACTTATTGCTTAATCCCTATTCTTTCACAGGACCAATATTTCAGAATAATAATTTCCTGTTGTTAGTCTCTTATAATTTGGTGTGTGAGCATATTATTAGAACTCTACAGTAATTAGTACAAAAGGATATTTACTTAAAATTGATGTGTGGGTACTATCACTGACTGGTCATAGGATAATGTTTGAAAGTTATTAGGGAGGTGGATTGGTACTGCAAAGTGCAGGTGCAGAAGGGCTGGAAGGGGAAACGTATACCTGTTTGCAGATGACACAAAACTCTGCAACAGAGTAGACACCCTGGGAGGAGTGGAAAAAATGAGAAGTGATCTAGAAAAGTTGGAAAAATGGTAAATTGCTTGACAGCAGGGTTTTAACACAAAGAAGTGCAAAATAATGCACTTGGGGCATAAGAACCCAGGGGCAACATACCAACTGGGAGGAGAGGTATGAACAGTTACAAAGCAGGAAAGGGACCTGGTGGTGATAATGTCTTATGACCTGAAGGTAGTGAAGCAGTATGAGAAAGCGATGGGGAAGGCTGGAAGGATGCTGGGTTGCATAGGAAGGGAGGTAATAATACTCTTATACAGATCACTGGTAAGGCTGCATTGAGTATTGTGTACAGTTCTGGAGGATCCGCCTCCGTAAAGACATAGAGAGGGTGAAGGCAGTACAAAGGAGGGCAACCAAAATGGTGCATGGCCTTCATCAAAAGCCATATGGGGTAAGGTGGGATCAAGGAACTTAACATGTACTCCCTGGATGAAAGGGGGGATATGATAGTGACATTCAAATAACTCGCAGGCAAAAACAAGGTACGGGGGAAGCATTTTCCACAGAAAAAGATGCTCAAGGACAAGGGGTCATGCTATGAAGTTAGAAGGGGGAGGCTCAGAGGAAATGTGAAGAAGTACTTCTTCATGGAGAGCGTGGTAGACATATGGAACAGCTTACCAACAGAGGTGGTGGGGGTAGAAACGGTGACAAGGTTCAAGAATGCATGGGATAAACACAGAGAGATCGTAGCTGTGGGGGTTGGGGAGACCGGAGACCAAGTAGGGTCTGCAGTGACACTATAGGTAGGGAAAAATAGGGCAGACTAGGTGGGCCATCAGGTCCTTATCTGCCAACAGATACTATGTTTCTATGTTACTGCATCCTAGGGGTCAGTATTATACTTTTGACCTGGCCCACTAATTTCCTTCTCTGGGTGGAGGTACCATGCTATTCCTTGGTTCCCTTCTGAACCAAACCCTCTATGTCAGGACTTTAACGAGCCCAGGCCACTCAACCTTGCTTGGCTTCCATGGGAGCAAGGCAAGGGTAGTAATCAAGAGTAACATCTGTAACATCTGCACAGTGACCCGGTTACACATCTGTCACAGTTTGCAATTAATTTACCTGGTAAAGACAGTAACCTAGCTTTATATAAATTACTGAAGTTTTTTTTGAGGAATGTAATTAGCTAAATATTTAATAGTTTCATTGGAGTGAATGGGAAGAGGTGAGTTCAACTGATTCTGTGGAGCTCTATTATATACTGGTACCCTCCCTGACTCCATCTCGGATCATGCCCTTGTGTACTGCATATGGAAGGTCTCGGCCCCTAAGATCCCCCTAAAGATAATTCAGGTCAGGGATTTCTCCAGGTTTGACCTTGGTGCTTTCCAGGAGGATCTTGTGCTCACGGATTGGTCCACAGTGATGGATGACCAGAATGCTTCCTCAGCAGTCTGTCATTTCTTTAGCATCTTTGGGGTGCTACAGGACAAGCATGCCCCTCTTGTTAGATGGAGGGTAAGGGGGACTGCTACAAAATAGCTGCATGGGAGCCTTCTTGCTCTCATGAAGATTAGAGACAAATGCTGGGCTAAGTTCAAGGTCTCAATGGACCAGGCCATATTCCAGCATTACAGGAGGCTCAGGAACAAATGTAAAAAGGCTGTCAGGGCTGCCAAAAGTGAATTTTGCAAAGCTGCCTTACGTACCTCAGCTAAGGACCCTAGGAGCTTCTGGAGGAATATTAAAAACATTGTAAGTGGTTCCTCCACCCGTGAGGCTCCTGACATGCTTATTGAGGGTGCCAGCTGTACTAATCCGCTGACCATTGCCAATGCATTCAACTCACATTTCTCGGACCTGTCTGCCTTCACCTCTCTATTCTCACCCAGTGGTAGTGACAGTCCTGTTCTGGCCCCTCCATCTCAACTGGCACCTTCCCCTCATCCTCTGTTCTACCTCAAGGCAGTGACAGCACAAGAGATGCAGAGATTGCTCTCTAGTCTCTCCCCCTTTTCTAGTGCTGGTTGTGATGGTATGGAACCAAAGCTTCTCCGCCTTGTGGCCACCTTCATTGCCCCCCCTGTGGCCATATCATCAACCTATCCTTAGCCTCTGGGGTTATCCCTGACCTGTGGAAGGTGGAGAGGGTTGTCCCCATACCCAAACAGGGCAACCCTAGGATTCTTGATAACTACCGGCCAATTGCCATCCTGTCTGCTATCGCTAAGCTTCTTGAAAAAGTTGTGGCGGGGCAACTCACAGATTATATCCAGTCTCATGAGCTGCTGGGACATATTTATTGATTTCTCGAAGGCCTTTGACCTAGTTGACCATACCTTGCTATGCACTCAGCTTAGGACATTGGGCCTGTCCCCACCTGCACTCAGTTGGATGCATAATTATCTTCAGGGTAGGCAGCAACTCACCAAGTATAGTAAGGTGTTCTCGGATGCCTCCGCGGTGTCCTCAGGGGTTCCCAAGGGGTCAGACCTCGGACCCCTGCTCTTCTCCATATTCGTCAATGACCTTCCCTCCTCAGCTGCCTCTTGTAAGGCCATCCTGTATGCTGACAACCTTGTTATTCTCACACATGCCCAGGATATTGGGGTCATTAACCACCAATTGAATGAGGATTTCATGAGTATCCAATCCTGGATATCATCCTACAAGCTGGTCCTTAATCTTAGAAAGACTCAGGCAATGCTGTTTGGATCCCAGGCTAAGTTAAAGGCCTCCCCTGTCCCTCTGTGCATCTTGGGTATTGATGGTGTTCCCGTTCTCAGCACTGACTCTGTCAAATACCTTGGGGTGACACTTGACCCCTAGCTCGACCTTGGTCACCACATCCACAATGTGTGTCGAGCTGTTAACTGGAAATTGGGTCTGGCTTACAGGGCAAAAAATAATCTTACCTCGGCTGCTCACCTTGCATTGGCCAGAGGTGTTTTTCTTCCATCTCTATGTTATGGGCTCCTTTTGTTTGCCCGTACTACCAAGGTCCACCTCACTAGGTGGACTGTAGCTTACAATAACATCTGCCATTTTGCTCTTGCAGCCCCTTGTCTTACTCACCATTGTGATCTGTATAGCAAGCTAAACTGGCTTTCCCCATCCAGCCACATGAACTTTGTCTTGGGCTGCTTCACGGGCAAGGTCCTGGTCACTGGCACCCCCCCTGGATTGTCGGAGCTCCTTCTGCCTGCTGTCCCCACTGCCTACTCCCTAAGGTCACTGGGCCCTGCCATCCTTAAGGTTCCTGTGTCGCGTACCCAAATGGGAAACAGGGATTTTGCACCCTGTGCCCCGAGATTATGGAACTCCTTTCCTGTCCAGGTCAGGTCCTCCCCTTTCCAGGCATGTCTACCAACCTTCCTGTGGAAGCACTTGAAGCTCTTCTCAGTATGTGACTGTCGCAGACCTCCCTGAGTACCCTGGTCCCTGCACTGTACTTGAGCACATCATCTCCTGCTGTTGTTGCCTGCCCGCCTGGGTGTGGTCCTGTGTAAAGTGTGTCAGTTCTGTATATATCTGTATATATTGCTAAGAATATTGCTTTAGGAACCCTGTACTTATTTACATTTGATGGTGTCCACTGTTATAACCTCAGCTATCCTACTATGTGTGCTATGCTTCTCCTGACTTCAGTGTATCAGCCTTACTTGCTTCAATTTGTACTTTGCACGTTCTTTTAATTTCCTGTACTCTCCTGGGTCATACCTGAAAATAGGCATATGTTTTGTCTAGTGTACTTACCTGGTAAACAAAAGTTAAATAAATAAATATTGCATCAGTTTGCACGTTTCCCATTTAATTCTATGTTCAGATATTGGACCGTACTGGGCAGACAGATCATTTAGGATTGAAATTGCCTTTCTGGGGTTTGCTAAGTACAGAAGAATATCGCTAGCATATGGAGACCAGTCCTGAAAGAAGCTGAGAAGCTGGCCCTTGAGAGAGGTGGAGTGAGTCCAAGGAGGGAGTCCGACTGAACCAGATGTATCATGGGACATGAGCACCAGAGGCCTGCCAAGACATGAAGGGCTGTCCGAGTGGGAAACCATGAGTAAATTCATGGCATGTCCTGCCTTTGGAAAATATAGTTGTTTGAAATTTGTTCACCTGTTGAACATTGGGACGGATTACAAACAGCTCACTTTCAGAAGTGTTAAAGCCATTTTAGCAATTGCATGGTCTTTGGGTTTTAGGGAAATTAATCTGTTATTTCTAAAGAAAGTGCATCAGTGTTGGCCAATCTGCAACAACTACGTTGAGCTTATACTGATTCAACACCTGAGATACCCAGGGACTGTGTGCAGGGAGCTTCTGTTAAACATAAGGGGCATAACCTGGCACCAGATGAGAGGAAGCTAGCTGAGTGAGAACAGAACCCTGGAGCCACTGCAAACACCTATGGCAGCCCAGTGGCCATGTAAGGTAGGGGCAGTTCAGTCTCTGCCCCAACTGGGAGGGGAAACGACCCTATAGGAGCCTTACATTTTGGAGGCACCACTGGGATCTATCTCTGTTACCATTAAATCACCACGGAAACCCCCAGTAGGGTGCAGCAGAATCTGACCCCTTCCCCCCAAAAAAATTGAAACACTCAAAACTGGCAGTTAGAAATATGGCATTCCAGGAAGTAGAGAATTGGTGTAAAACAGAAGGGTGGGATCCCAAGAAAGTGTTCCTGATCCAGAATGTCCCAGACACCATGGACAAAGGGGCCATTGTGACACATTTGGATGAAAGACTCTCCATGACTGAAAGCATGAAAGCATTGTACCTGACATGTGATGGGGACTCAGACTGTTAAATGTGTTAGTGGGGTGTGAGTACCCCAGGTAAGCGACATGGATGTCTGGAGGGCTAAGTGGTTAAGAAGGTAGTGTTGCCTGCCCGAGCACATACCACTGTGCAGTGCATAAACATTCAAGTTAGGAATGCGATGGAGCAGCTTGTATCCATTAAAAACAGGAGGACACTGGCTAAAGTGTACTGCAAGGATACTGCCTTACAGCCAAAAACTGGAAGAAGCAGGCCATTAAAGTGATCGAATGCAGAGAATTTAGACTTTAGCAACTCACCATTGCCAGAGGCATGTCAGATCCAAATTAACCAGAAGTTCTCCATCCAGACTCAAGTATTCCCTAACCATGAGTGAGATATGGGGTGTGTCATGGGAGAGCAACATTGGATTCGGATGCATAATCAAGAGCCAGTTAGGGAGCAGTCTTATTAATACTGATGATGTACGGTGACATCTTCAGGAGTTGTTGGTGGTTTGAATTATGTAAGAATCAAGGAATCTCTACTCAATTCAATTTTATTTTTTACCAGGAAATACACCATTGCGAGACTCATTTACAAGGTGGTCCTGGAAGGACAACACATGGATCACACAACAAAGCAACAGAAGTTATACATTACAATGAAAGTACAAATTCCACATTGAGAATACCTACACAAATCAGCTAATGTCAAAATAAAGGTAGCCTTACATTACAGAATAAGAGCAGGAATGGGGGGAACACTGAGGTAGAGGATTATGAAAGGAGGGGTGGGACATAAAATGGGCAGACAAGAGGGAGAGGAAATGCATAAGGAGGGGGAGGAAGGTAGGAAGTGCAAGGACTGATAAATAAATGTGGGCGGTGTAACAAGAAGAGCCCAGCTGGGAAGTGCAGAAGTGTAAGTACAAGTTAAGTACCTCGAGGGAGGGAGTTAGGAGTAACAATGACAACTTTCCTTCAATAAAGGTTTGAGGAGCAATTTGAAGTGTGTCAAGGAGGATATATGTATATTTTCTAAGAGATTATACACAGGGGGTGAGTCTGAAGAGACTAGAAATGTAGGGAGGGAGTTTTTTGTTGATGGCTTTAAAGGCCCAGAGGGAGGCATTTTGCCACCTCCTGGTGGCAAGCGAGGTCCAGCCTGGTTGTGTGTAGAGGGGGCAGTGGTGTGTACTGAATGGAGAATTCATCACAAATCTAAAAGCCCTGTGATACAGTGAGTCCAATTTTGCTAATGCTGTTTTGGGGCAGTGACTATAAAGAAAGTCTGCATAGTCGATGAGTGGAAGGAATGTCGTTTGGACCAGTCTTAGTTTTGCCTCGTAAGTGAGCAGTTGTTTAATACAGAAAAAAAGTCCTAACCTTTGTCTTACTTTTTTTGAGAGTTCCTCAATATGAGAAGTGAAAGAAAGTTTACAGTCAAGCCAAAAGACAAGATATTTAAATTTGTCCTAGTTGTAATATGTATGTTGGCAGTGGGCAAGCTGGTGGTAGCTGCTTTTGGTTGAGGGGAGAGAAGCATGATTTTAGTCTTTTTGGCATTGAGTAGCAATTTCAGGTGCAGTAGGTTGTGCTGTAAGAGATTAAATTCCCGTTGTAGTTCCAGACATGCAGCCTCAATGGTAGGTCGTGCAACACAGAGCACAGTGTCATCCGCAAAAAGATGGACACTGACGGTATTGATTTTGTGGTCAATGTTGTTGATGTAAATTGTGAATAATAAGGGACCCAACCAAGACTGATCCTTGAGGGACCCCTCTGAGCAGGGTTTTAAGGAGGGAGAGGTGGCCTTGCGCTTTAACCTGTCGCTGTCTACCAGTAAGATAACAGGAAAACCATTTTAAGGCAGAGTCATCCAGCCCAAGGCTATGCAACATAGTCACTAATAAATCATGGTCCGTGGTGTATGCATGCAGAGGCAGTAAGTAATACCCTAATTTTAAAAAGGAGGGATCAAGTTGATCAGCTCCTGCACTTTCTTTAGTGTTTAAGGAGGTTAGGAGATCTTCACCTGTTTGAGCATGACTGCACTAAAACTAAATTTGGCAGAGTGGGTGATGGCAGTGGTAGGTGGCCATGGTGAATAATTGTTACTTTGTTGGTGGAGCAGCTTGCTTGCTGGAGAGGTGTCAAAGGCTAGGCCGATAGTGGTAAAGTGATTGTTGAGTGCTTCTAGTATGCCTTGTTTGCGTGTGTGGATACTGTCTCCTGAAATCATTTTGGTTGGTAAAGAGGATGAAGAGCTATGTCCTTTCTAATTCTTTTAGAATCTGCCAGAACTTGGCACTGTTATTTTTAGAGGACTCCAGTGTGCATTGGAAATATTTTGCCTTTTCAATTCTTAGTAATTTAGTACAGTGGTTCCTAGCTGCTCTAAAGGCAGCCCAGTCTGTTTCTAGTTTAGATTTCTTGCCTTTTTCCAGAGAGTATCCCTATCATGCAATCTTTTTTTTAAGGTACTGTTAAACCAGGGACAGGATTTTATTCTTGGTCTGACTTTTACAATAGGTACATGAGTGTTAATCACCTTTAGGACACGGTTCTGAAATAGTTTATAGGCTTCAGAGACTGAGGATGCAAGATAAAAATCCTGCCACCTAATCCTATGCCTCCCACATTGTTGTGGTCAATGCCCTTCTAGGCCCAGCTTGCATAGTCTGCCCTACTGTGCCCTGTTAGGTGTAGTCCAATGAACCATTCACCCAGACTGTGCTTCCTGTGCTCTTCCAGGTTCAAATACTAGTGCCTACTCCCACACCACACTTGCACTGTACAGTTACTTTTTACCTTGCTCTCTTGTACTGGGAGCACTAGCCTCCTACCCACGTGTACCAGTGTTTAAATCCTGTTATCTAACAGGGAGCTTCCAGTGCTTTGCAGGGTACCCAGCCATGGAAAAGATGTAGACGCAATGACACTGCATGTGACTGGCTGGCAGTGGTGCCCTTAAACAAATGAATGTTATACTTTGTAAGGTAAACCCCAAACCCAGATGCTCATAGAGCCCGTATGAGGTACTTAGTAAGTTGAGGCAGGATGGCCTAGTCAATTAAATGCTTTCTGAAAACTGCAATATTAGTAGAGGGGTTGCAAAGTTTTACTTCAATGGTGAAGTTCCGGTGAAGTTGTGGAACTCACCCTTGTGAATAACTTGGCGAATTGTCCCATTTTGCCACTTTGCAACTGCGCACTGAGTTTTCCTGGGGAAATGGCATTGAAGTCAGGAGAAGTCATGGTGAAGCTGCAACTTTACCAGTGAATTTGCATGACTTCACCTGAAAAAAGTGCCACTTCATCTGACAAAAATGGTATGATGTCCACACTTCACGAATTTGGCAAACTTCACAAATTGAAGGGACGTCTGTCAATTCCTCAAATCTTTAGATACAAGATGCAGGTGCAGAAAAAGCCATGAAATTATTCATAGCTCCTAGACCAGGGATTCTCACTTTTGATTCATGGGGGCAATGGCACTGTTGCAATGAGTCGCTCTCTGGTAGGTTTCACTGTCTCTCTCTCTCCCCCCTGCCTGTGATAGCTTCTGGTGTCATTTGATACACCGGTTGTTCTCTGGTCCAAGTCAGGCCTCTCCTCAGTTTAATATTTAGCAGAACAGTTGTCTGAGGCACAGGACAGCTTTTTTGCTGAGTGTCAAGTCCATCCAACCCACCCACCACATCCTAACCTGGCATCAGTGGTGGGCTATGGTACGTCTGGGCAGTTTCAGTCACGGTCACCAGATGCAATACAGCAATAGTCCACAAATTACTGAAGTCTTCAGCTTTACTGTTGTGTATCACTTAGCACATGATTACCTAATTTCTGTAATAGCAGGGTTTCTGCTCTCTGATTTTCCATCTCTGGTGGAAACACAGTCTGTCTCTGTGATGCAGCAGCACAAGCTGCCTCTCTCAAGAGTACAGAGGCACCAGTCTGTTTAGCAGCTGAACTTATACAGACTGAATAAATCCTGGAGCTGTCCCTGCTATTGACTGTGGAATGTTAGCTCTTGATTGACTTGTCTTTGCTGGCAATCAATATTAGCAGGTCTAGAGGTCTGTTACTTGACAGGCGATTGGTTGCTGCACAACACCAAAATTAATGAAGATCATCACAAGCCAGCACGCCCTTAAGGCTTTCTCCTCCAGCAATCTGACCCTGATTGGTCAATCAGTGATCCTCTGACCATGACAACATTCCAGGTTAGGTCAGAGGTGATGAAGATGGCTGCTGACCTGTAGTCCAAAACCAAGTCTTTCCACAAATGGTCTTATATACACAAAGTCCTGCAGCTTCACAACAGTTTGAGTGCCAGACCAGTCTTGTGTAGGTGCATGTTACATCTGGGTCAGTTGTGGCAGTAACTGGAAAAGTCTTAGTCTGGTCAAGAGCACTGAGGCATCAACTCCATTGATGGTCACTGGTGACTTTGGTGTACTGTAGGAGTGTAAGGCAGCCTTAAAGGTAAAGCCCCCATGTGGGGGGGGGGGAAGGTTACAGGTAGTTATTAGAAGTTCACGTAATTACATATTTTGGGTGGAAGATGACCACCATGCTTTGCAGGCTATGGTTGTGAGGTTGTAGTGAGCTCCATTGTTTTTATGCTGTTTTATATTTAATTCATTGTTTTAGTTTAGGTTTAGTGTTACTTTTCTTTTTTTTGCCCCTCATCTGGCATACCTGTATCTGCTCCCATGTTCCCTTGGCAACCCCTTGGGATTCCAGCCACCATCTGCCATCTGCACTCCAATCAGGATCACCTTAGTCCCTTGCGGCTTACCTCCTGCAGCAGGGTGGTGGGGAGCCCCCTTTACTCTCTCACCTGTCTGAATCCAGATCAGACACCCTGGAGCCGATGTGCTTCAGACGGCTATCAGGCCGTATGATCAGGCAGCCACTCCTCCATTTTTTTTTCAATTTTCTCCCTGGAGTTAGGGGCTTGCAGTGATGCCGGTGGAGGGGAGCATGCATGTGTCCGCACGCGCTCTCTCCAGGTGTCAGCCCCAACTCCTCTCCTTGCTACAGCGGTGCACCCTGTCCCCCAACCTCCACCAGGAGCAAACAGGCGCCGACTGTCGAGGAACCCCTCCCCAGAGAAGGAGATCAGTCCCTCGGATGCACAATCCTTCTCAACCCTGCTGACCCCCAATGATCCACGCTCGTTCACGAACGCGGGTCGCCAGTGCCTCACGAGGTAATGCATTCAACGCCTCAGCCCTCAGCGCCACCGGGGCTGGCAGGTTTAGTGTTGAACTTTTATTAGACAGGCATGTACTGTAGTGGGTTAGGTAAGCATTAGCTATATGAATTTTTCGTTTAGATTTTATTCCATCTGCAGTGAGCGTCCCTTCTGAGGGAGACTGGGGAACAATTCATACAGTCTCCAACTACTGTTTCAGCACTACTCAATAAATATTACTGTTGACTGCTTCTGCTGCTGTGGACTGTCTGAATTCGACAGTAGGCCTTAATGTAGATGGTGAGGCTATCAGCTGGTTGGCTGGGGTTGCTTGGGGCATGCTGCATTGAAACTGATTCAGCTCCTCAGTAAAGTAAGTAGAGCATTTCTGACATGTCAAAAAATTAACAAAATTCAGGGACTCTGTTTTTAAGATATAAGACAAAGCAACTGCTGCTATGTTGTCCACAGATGACTTAGTCTTCTTATGAGAATGGAATTTAAGCAACTTTAATTGCCTTGAAGTGCCAAGAAAAATAATTTTGCTGGGCCTATTAGTGGCAAAAACAGTAATCTTGCAACCATATTTACTTGGCTAAACTTTATGCTGGATTTGTATAAAGTATAAAGGATACACTGTTGTGTTTGAGACTAAACCGAGACCTTTGACTTAATCTGGGAACCCTTCTGGAAAATAACTAGATCGCAGAATTGTTTGTAGCCTGTCCCTGAAACAAGTTTAACTTTTATGTATGAACTGCTGAATTATGGAATACTAAAGTAACCCCTTATGCCCACATTATTTTCTGGACATTTTGGAATTATCTTCAACATACTCTACTTTTCTGTCTGTATTTATGGAATGACTTCTCTTCCTTGAACAAAAATAAAGTTAAAAACAAGCATTTGTCAATGCCGAATGTTGTCTCGCTGGCATTGACAATGGTAGTTCAGGAGTTAGAGATGTATAATAGGAATGACAGTGAAATATTGAACTGATGCCAACCCCACCCCCACCCTGCAGAGACTGACAGGCGTTGGGGTGTGCCTTTGGGTCGTCAGCTATAACGCTCATGACATTTTACCTCACCCTACCCTGTAGACACTGACAAGTGTCGTGGTGTGCTTTGGGGTCTTTGGGCGTTATACTTACCCCATTCCATAAGGAAATATGCTGAGATGGGTGCAGTATAGGAGAATGGGGTGAACTTTAGGGCCAAACACTCCAAGGCACACCTCGATGCCTGTCACAGGCTGCAGGGTGGGGGTGGAATGGTGTGAGCATTACAGCCAACGATCCCAAGTCACACCCCTGATGCCTGTCAGTCTCTACAGGGTGGGGTGTTACCATACCTCTCAACTGTCCCTGATTTTCAGGGACGTCCCTGATTTTGCCTCAAAATTTTACTCTGTCCTTCCTAAAAATTGTGTTTCCATGACCAAACAGTGGGGTTGTAAGCACAAAATAATGTCAAACATTAAAGTTACAGACTTGTTCTTCCTTAGAAAATGCATTTTACACTAAGCCGCTTTATTCTTCCAGCTTCCTGAGTGGATAACACCAATTTTGAAGACGTGTCCCTGATTTTGGTTCTTTATCCCTGATTTTTTTAAGCCTTGTCCCTGATTTATGAGGCAGAAGGTTGAGAGGCATGGGTGTTACAGTTGGAAACCCTAACGCCGTAGGCGTTTGTTGGTATTTTCACTCCAAATTTTCAACATGGGCTTTTTGTGACCCCACCTCACGAAGAGCGGCGCTATCAGTTTGTTAGCCGAAAAGTGGTTTGCACAGTGACTATGCCATTTGACGACACAGGCACGAAAACACATTTTGGGCAGGATGTGAAAAATGACAACTGTATTGTTCATGAGGAGGTGTAAAAAAATGGCAACACTGAAAATCTGGAGTGAAAATATGAAAAATTGGTGAAGTCATGAGCATGCATAGAAACTGTGCAACACGTGTCCAGAACTCCAATTATTTTTGGATTTTTAACCACATTTTCAACATAGGCATTTTGGGACCTCCCCTCATGAACAGTGGCACTGTGATTTTGTTAATCTGTTCCAAAAGTTGATTTCCCACAGCGACCACGCCATTGTGCGCCATAGGTGCGAAAACACATTTTGGGCAGGATGTGAAAAATGACAGCTGTACTGTTCATAAGGAGATGTGAAAAAATGCAAGTGTTGAAAATCTGGCATGAAAATATTGCAAATTTGCGAAGTTACGAGGGTGCATGGAAACTGCTCAAGGCATGCTTGCAACACAGTCATTTTGTGGACTTTCATCACCACATTTTCAGCATAGGCATTTTAGGACCTCTGCTCATGAACAGTGTCACTGTCATTTTCTTAATCTGTCCCTAAAACTGATCTCCCACAGCCACCGTGCTATTCTGTGCCAGAAGTGCGAAAACACATTTTGGCCAGGATATGTAAAATGATAGCTGTACTGTTCTTAAGGAGGTGTGGAAAAATGCCAATTTTGAAAATCTGGAGTGAAAGTATTACAAATTCACGAAGTTACGAGCGTGTGTGGAAGTGCGTAACGACACTCATGAAACAGTCATTTTTCAGATTTTTTTCACCAAATTTGCAACATAGGCTTTTTGAGAGCCCTCCTCATGAACACTGGCACTGTCATTTTGTTAATCAGTCCCGAAAGGTGATTCCACGCAGTGACCGCAAAATCATCTTTCAGGACCGAATAACGCCATGACAGTGACTGAATTCATGAGGAGGGGTCCAAATAACTCCATGTTGAAAATTTGGTGCCAAAATTCCCCAAAATGCCTGCAATATGCACCAAAGTTTAAAAAATCCTATATATGCCATTATACAGCTTACCGGCATTTCTTCAGTTTGCGGTCGGCTTCGAAGAGAGCAGACGTGTTCCCGGTCCACTGAAGATTGTCGTGCTGGGCTCCGGAGGTAAGTATGGAGTGAGGGGGGTGTGGTGAAGCAGTGTACACAGAGGGTGGGAGCGGGTTGGGGAGGGGGCAGGAGAGACTGCGAGGGACCGTTTTCTTCTTTTACAGGGAGGAAAACAAGACAATGAGGGTCAGTTTTCTTTTTTTGCAGGTGTTTGTTTGGTACACTGGGGTGGGCTCCCTATGTATCACCTGCATTACAGGGAGGGGGATTGCAGCTGATGAGGATTGGGCCCCCTGTTGGCACAGAAATGGGTGGAGGGAGGCGCACATGATGCCGAGGGGGATTGGGCACCCCCTCGACACACAGCACAAATCGGGGG
Organism: Neoceratodus forsteri; assembly: GCA_016271365.2. NCBI lineage: Eukaryota > Metazoa > Chordata > Ceratodontiformes > Ceratodontidae > Neoceratodus > Neoceratodus forsteri. The sequence goes on along the minus strand of CM057450.1, from coordinate 435,715,440 downwards.
TTGGGGACATTATGCTGATGGGGAGTGGGCTCCACTGTCGGCAAATTGAGCTGGGCAGGAGGGACTGAAGCCAACGGGGATTGGGCCCCCTGTTGGCAAGGAAAGACTGTTGGGGGGGTGCATGATGCCGAGGGAGATTGGGCACCTCCTTGGCACACAATTGGAATGGGGACATTATGTCAACAGGGAGTGGGCTCCCCCATTGGCAATTGAAGTGGGTCGGGGCATGTCAACAGGGGTATTGGGCACCCTGAAGTAGGCACTCTGCACGGCAGTCAGTGCCTCCATGTTTATTGAACTGCTTCATCAGAAAAGGCACGTCAGGAGGCGTGTTATTGTGCCTCTGCGTGATGAGCTTGGCTCTCATTGTGGCAGCACTTTTCTTAGATCTGGTGGCCACTTTATGTACTGCTGGTGTCAGTGTCTACACACTGGCTTATTGGGGAATGAGGGAAGCACCTTCTGATGCATGCCCTGCATTCACCCACAGTGACCGCACCTCCAAATCTGCCACTACTGCAATATGTTGGCTGGCGCACAAGCACGAGCCACCATAAAAAGGAAGTAGAACACATGAGGCTGCTTTTGAGACCAGAGAACTATTACATTGGGTTGCTGCTATGATTGTGGCTCTAGTGTGAGAGAGTGGCACTAGGGTCTACCTGTTTTGGTGGAGGCTAACTCAGAGGAACTGTTTTTCCTGATCTGATTTGCACTCAGGTGGGAGGGTACGGCTCTGGCTTACTGAGAGGTGTCTCTAAGTGAATTGTTCTGACCTCATAAGAGAAAATCCAGGGAGCATTCTGCAGTAATTCATGTGGCCTTGAGATCTGCAGAGAGACTGCTTTCAGCTTGAACTGTCGGAACTGTGGTATATCCTATAGCCCTGTGATCCAGAAAAGCTGTCTTCCATATGAACTGCATCTGAGCTGTTTGCTACAAACATGGTGGCAGCAGGTATGTGGGTTCATTTAACTGAATTCACTATTTCTTTAACTTCCATTTTCTGTCTGTGAACTGCCTCAGCAGTTTGTAAAGGGAGATTTAACCTTGCACTTCTTAATACTGTTCATGCAAGCCGGCCCGGTGGTGCTGAGGATTGAGGCGCTGGACGTCACAGCTCGTGCCACGCTGGTGACCCAGGTTCAGAAGCGAGTCCAGGTTGCCAGGGGTCGGCTGGGGAGGGATGAGATCGAGCATCTGATGGACTGCTCTCTCTTCCCGGGGGAGGCTCAGGGAGCATCCGCTCATTGAGCAACCTCTGGCGGTGGCTGGGGGTCGCCAACGTAGCAACGCGGCATAATGCCTGGGGCGGAGCAAGGCACCACTTTGCCTTGCCAGCCATGCTCCACAGGGACAGACGTACCTACTAAGAAAAATCCCTGCCACCAGGGATAGGTGACGGCACCACACTCCAATGGCCGGACTCACTCTACTCCTCAGCTGAGCCCTGTCCGGCCTGAATTCAAGATAGAGCACCCTGGGTGGATAGGGCAGCCCCACCTTGGAGGGCTCAGAGCCAAGGGGATATCCAGACTGGTGGCAGGAGGAAAGAGAGTTTCAGGCCCAGAGGTAGAGCAGAGGGTAAGTGGATGCCTGAGAGAGTTCTCCGGGGATAGAGCGGTGCCAAAAATAAAGTTTGAAAAAAAAAATACTGTTCATGCAATTATGAACATTAAAGAAAATAATAAGAGGACTTTGGCACATATGAGTGGACTGAAAGACAAACACGTTTTTTTATATTAAGGACTGATCGGATTCTGTAAAATCCATTCCATCTGCATCCATCAGATTATCGGAAATTCCAGTTTCATTCTATTACTCACTAAAGCATTGGAATCGGAGCCTGATTCAGAATTGGAATTTCCAGTTCCACATCTGACTACACCTTAAACCTCCCTCTCCCGGTAAAACATTTAAAGGAGGCTCCCCCACTGAACAAATGTGTTATTGGTAGTGTTTTGCTGTGAGTGCATTTATCTTTATGTCTTCTTCTTTAACAATGCAACAAAATTATTCTGTAACTGTTGGACATAACATTTGTAAGCAGGACAACTCGAAAAAGGGCCTCCCTGAGCCTAACAGCTTTATAGCTTTACCTTGTGGAAAAATAAAGCTTGTTACTTCTACTACTGTACCACAAAGACCTCCCCCCTTTTCCCCACCCTTACTTTCCAGGCTCCTCTTACCTTATGTAACTGCTGCTGGGCTGGTTGTCTGCTGCTGGGGGAGCCATTTTTCCTGTCTGCTGCTTCTGGGGGGCATCCACCTCAGTTTGGTAGTGCTGCTGTTTCTATGATACACTGAATTCAGTTGCTACACACATGCACACATTTATTTGTACTTTCCAAAGACCCCCTCCCCTAAGCACAACCCATAACTCGCTGCCACCAACTCCCTTCTGTCACCAGTTGAACCTAGACCCAGTCTTGTCTTTGACCTCCAGTCCAGCCCCAGCTTGACTGGTACTTGATTGGCAGAAGATTTTTTAAAAGAAAACTAAATAAAGGTTTTCCATTCCCCTCCATAGCCAGTCAGCCACTGCACTGAGCCCGGCAGTCATCATGATTCTTCCTGTACCAGAGTGACCTGGGTAACACAGGAGGTAGCTAACCTGGATACGGAACAAGAACTGAAAAGAACTGAGCAAGGTGCTAGACAGCCCTCTGGCAACATTACTCAGCACCTCATTGGAGATCGGGGGTGGGGAGGGTAGTTTCAAAGGACTGGAGGAGGGCCAATGTGGTCCCTCTGCACAAGAGTGGCAGCAGGGAGGAGGCTAGCAATTACAGGCTAGTCAGTCTCACATCAGTGGTGGGAAAATTAATAGAGACCCTGCTGAAAGAGAGGCTGATGGAGTACCTGCTGGCAAAAGGGCTGCAGGACCACTGGCAGCAAGGTTTTACATGGGGAGGTCATGTCAAACAGATCTCATAGATTTCTTTGACTGGGTGATTAGGGAGGTGGATCAGGGGAGGGTGTGCCCTATCTGTATTTCACTAAGGCCTCTGACACTGCACTGCACAGGAGGTTAATAAAGAAACTTGGCAGCCAGGGGGCTGTGGAGTAGGTGGTAAACTGGGTATCAAAGTGGTTGAAGGATTGGAGGTAGAGGGTGGTGGTAAATGACAAAGACTTGGGGGGATGGGAGAGTGGCCAACGGGGTGCCACATTGATCAGTACTGGGACCTGTCCGTTTCAACGTTTTCATAAGTGACATTGCTGAGCAACTGAAGGGGAATGTGTGTCTTTTTGTGGATGACACAAACATCTTCAGTAGGGTAGCCAAGCAGGAAGGGATGGAGAGAATGCAAAGGGATCTGGGGAAGCTAGAAGAGTGGTCTAGGGTGTGGTGGCTGGGGTTCAATGCCAAGAAGTGCAAAATGATGCATCTGGGGCAGAAAAACTCGGGAGCTATAAGATGGGATGGGGGAGGTACTTACAGTCACCAAGCAATAAAGGGACCTTGGGGTAATCATATCTGATGATCTCAAATTAGTAGGGCAATGTAACAAGGCAGAAGGCAAGGGCAGTGGGATTCTGGGGAGCATAGAGAGGGGAATTTCTAGCAGGAGACAGGAGGTGATGTTGCCACTATATCACTCACTAGTGAGACCCTACTTAAAGTACTGTGCCCAGTCCTGGAGGCCGCACCTCTGCAAGAACATTGACAGGGTGGAAGCGGTCTAGAAGAGGGCTACTAAAATGGTGTGGGGGGGGGGTTGCATAAGAAACTATATGAGGAAAGGCTGCAGGAGTGCAACATGTCCTCCCTGGAGGAGAGGAGAGTGAGAAGAGACCTGACTGAGACCTATAAGTACCTCAAGGGGTGAACAAGGTGCAGGAAGGGAGTCTCTTTCAGAGTAGGAAGAGCACTAGAACACGGGGGCATGCAATGAAGCAAGAGGTGGGGAAGTTTAAGATGGATCTGAGGAAATACTTCTTCATAGAAAGGGAGGTAGATGCCTGGAATAGCCTTTCAAAAGAAGTGGTAGGGTGACAACAGTGGCAAGCTTCAAGCATGCTTGGGATAAGCACATGGCCATAATAAGTAGAAAAGGAGGAGGTAGGGAGGGACACTGGTGACCAAATAGGGTCCTGTGTGCAGGAATAGGCAGAGAGAGATAGGGCAGATTAGATGGGCCTACCGGCCCTTTTCTGCTGACAAATTCTAGGTTTCTGTATTTGTAACACCCTGAGTTTCCCACCAGAAACCTTACTAAGTACAGCCTCTGTCATAGTGCTGAAACCTAAGGTATTGTGCAGGTTGCTCAGGAGCCGGGAGGATTGATTGTCAGATGGCCCAGTGCAGTACTGGCTACCTAAAGAAGGGAATGGATTTAGAATCTTTCCATTAGTTTTCTTTTAAAAGACATCTACTGATTGGGCTGGGCTGAGTTGGCAGTCACAGTTAGGACTGGCTCTGGGTCCAGTGGGGAAGAAGTGATTTGGTGGCAGCAGGCTGTCGGTTGTGTTTGGGGCAGGGTGTCTTCTGGAATTAATTTAATGCAAACATGCATGGAATTGATTTGGAATGGATTATGGAAGCAGTTGTACAACCGAATTGGGGGGGGGGCAGGAGCAGCAGAGAGTGGATGGCCCCACAGTAGCAGAAACACAAGGTGTGAGGAGCCGTGTAAAACAAGGGTGCAGGAAGGGGCAGGGTTTACAAGGTCTAGTAAGGACTATCTCTCTCTCTCTCTCTCTCTCTCTCTATATATATATATGGCACTGGGCAGAGGAGGTTTTAGGTGCAGTCATATTTTTTATTGGAATCAGGATTTTTGACCTCAAAATCTGAAAATTCTTAATCTGGAAAAATACCAGAATCCGATTAATTCCAATTCCATGAATTAGATTCCAATAAACCTTACTGTTTTAATCTTATTGGTTAATTTGGTTGCAGTGTAAGGGGTTGGAATTAAATGCCTACGTACTTATTTATTGTTGTTTTATGAGGAATGACTAGGATGTGGGGTGTGGGGTGGGGGTAGTTTGTTGGTTTAATATTTGTTGGGAGGGCTTAGAGTTTATGTTTTAATTTTCACTACTCTTACTAACATGTTTTTCTGGATGCCACTTTAGGTATGGCTACTCCACAGACCAGTGATGGCAGTTGTGGGTTTTCAAGAGGGTTCCCCTTTGCCCTTTTGGTGGCAGTTCCCTGTCACTGTTGCGGGCTGGGAATTCTCTGAGTACATAGCCATAGTTGTGGGTTTGGTCTGGGGTGGATGTTGAGAATGGACAGATTGGTGGTACAAGGATGAAGAGGCACCCTGGGAAAAATTAGTTTTGGGACAGGGGCCTCCCTGTCTGATCCCAATCTCAAGGCAACTGGGGTTTAACGCAAAGAAGTGCAAGATCATGCACATAGAGAAGAGAAACCCTGAAGCCACCTATAGGCTGGGAGGGGAGTTGCTGGCAGTCACAAGGGAAGAAAGAGACTTGGGTGTCATCATCACCGATGACCTGAAATCATCCAAGCAGACTTCTAAAGCAGTAGGTAAGGCTAGAGGGATGTTGGGGTGTATTAGTAGGGGTGTCACAAGTCAGAAGAGGGAGGTACAATCCCGCTTACAAGACACTGGTTAGGTCTCATCTGGAGTACTGCATGCAGTACTGGAGGCCACACCTTCACAAGGACATTAACCAAATTGAGGCAGTCTAGAGAAGGGCAACCAAAATGGTGCAGGGACTGCATCAGAAAACATAATGGTGGATAGATTAACTGAACTCAATATGTATACCCTAGAGCAAAGGAGGGAGAGAGGTGATATGATTGAAACATTCAAACACCTTAAGGGCATTAACAAGGTGAAGGAGTCTAACGTTTCAATATAAGAAAAATAGCAGAACAAGAGGACACAGCTTGAGATTAGAGGGAGGCTGATTAAGGGGTAATGTGAGGAAGTTCTTTTTCACAGAAAGGGTGGTGGATGCATGGAACGGCCTACCTCAGGAAGTGGTGGATATGAATACAGTGCAGGGTTTCAAACAGGCATGGGATAGGCATAAGGGAGCAATACAGATGAGTATGAATAGATAGGCCATTGACAGAGCAAAGGCCTATGGCGCATTCATAAGGTAGAAAAAGAAATGGGCAAACTGGATGGGCCTTGAGGTCCTTATCTGCCGTCAGCTTCTATGTTTCTATCCCAGCAGTCAGGTAGCACATGGGTTAGCTGACCCTTCTCCTCCCCTTTGGGAAATTGTGTATAACACCAGGATGCTGAGGAATAAAATGCAGTGATTGAGTGTTTTATTGAGGAATCCTGGGCCAGCTTTGCATGCATTATTAAGACCTGGCTAGGGGATGGCCCTGACGCTGTGCTAGAGACATCTATCTCAGCTGGGTACTCAGTCGTGTATAGCCCAAGTTGAAGCATGGGGGGCGGCATCTGTTTTAGATCTGCATTGGGACTCACAACATATCTACCACATGGGAGTAACCAGATTATTTGGATGTGTGGTGGTTCAGGGTGGGATTGGTGCAGATTGCAGGATCATTCTCTTGTACCATCTCTGGGGCATGAGAATGAGTTCCTGTAGGAACTGGCAGATTTAAGGGCTGGCCCAGTTTTGTGCTCCCCAAGACATTTGGTGTTGGAGGATTTCAATGCTGGTGGCAATGATGAAGCATCATACTTTGTGCATCAGTTCTTCCAGCTCATGACATCAGTGGGCCTTGCACAGGCAGTTGCCTTCAGGACCCACCAGCAAGACCATACCTTGGATCTGGTCTTTTCACTGGGATGTAGAATCTGCAACATCAAGGTTGATTTAAACATGTGGTTGGATAATCATGTCATATAATTCCTCTGTGGGGTCCCCCATTTAATTTCCCTTTCTGTAGAGATGGTCCTGTACTATCCTCAACACAATCTGGAGTCCAACAAACTCTTGATAATATTGAACATCTTGAGCATGGAGACAAGTTGTGTTGAGGGAGCCAAAGGCCATGGAGAGCTACTATGTGGATCCTATAGCTGCCTTGGATTCCCTGGCACCCTACGGTGCCTGTGCTGTGACCTTCTGATGCAGCTCATCATTTTACTGTGACAAGTTGCAGTGGTTAAAGACTAAGGGGAGCAGGTGCAGTTTCTGCTGGACTGGAAAAATGGCACAGGAGATCTTGAGTGATGACATGAATGAAATCGGCTAAACATATTTGGGGGGCTGTGCCCCCACATCCCCCCACCACAGTGGATTGAGGAGTTCCCCTTACCAACCGATCCTCTACCTTCTACCACTATTGTGCTACTACTACTATTCCTACTACTACTAATAGTTGACGTTCCAATGAGATCATAGATGTCATCAGACAAGACTTCGTTATGATACTGAAGTTTCATCTAATGACGTCAAAAATCTCATCTGCCATTTTTCCAATCCAGCAAAAACTGAAGCCGAGCCATTGAAGGGACAAAGATTAGAGCATTCTTCACAGAGTTCTCAGCCAGTGGAGGATAGCTTGGTATTGAGGACTCATCATGTATGCCCCTCACAGAGTGGGTTACAGATGAGGGGGCTCGTCCAGGATTTTGCATTTTCATTTGGAAACTTTGTGGCACCACTGATTGTAGAGGAGATGGAGCTGGGAAGGGGTCCCACCATGGCAGTGAGGCCTGTTTGTGATGGCGCAGTTTGGTGGTCCATTGTGGTGTGGTGGCAAGCTCCTTGCAGACATGTCACTCTCTGGTGCCTCCTGCATCTAAGGATGGGTCAGGTGAGACAAAACAGTTACTACGATTGGTCTGCTCTGAGAGGCAAGCTGAAAGGGAGTGAGGTGGAGGTGCCATTTTGTTGTGTGTGGTGGAAAGAGAGTGACATGCTTGGAAGAGGTGTCAAAAGAAAATGAAGGGATGGCGGAAGTATTTTCATCTGAGGCGGAGCCTCATGCCACTGTCCCAGTCTCCCTGTTGGTGTGGTTATGGAATTCTGCAGGGAGGTGGAAGGCTGTGGAGAAATGTGTCCAGTGTTGCTATTGTGGAGAGGGGGTAGTAAAGCCGCGGCTTTGTTCTATTTGTTCAAGTGCCACAGTGTGGGGGCTGTTTGTAGGCATGCCATTTGGTTACCCCTGGCTCTGCCCCATAAATGCATTGTTGGGCACGGTCTTGCTAATCTTCCAGGGGAGCCTGGATCTGAGAGCAGAGGTGAAATTGGAAGTACCTGCTGTGGAGCCAAAGCGGGAGTCACCAGATGTGAAGGTAAAGGCTGTGGAGGAGTTTTCTGAAGGAGTGAGGTGGAGCATAGCCATCTGCCTAGCTCCACCCCACTGGCCGTCAACTATCCCCATGGCAGAAGGAGAGGCAGGGGACCGCAGATGTCAGCTGGGGAACCCCAGGGCCCTGGGGGTCACCTGTGGGTTCCCTGCCTGGCGATGGTGTATCCAACGGTACTGTTAAGGTGGAAGCTTCTCTATCCAGTATCCTGCAGACTGCTATAAAAGAAGAAATCAGAGAAACTAGCCTGGAGAGAGACTGCTTCATTGCCCCGGGGAGGACAACATCAGAGGTATCACTTTGCTGACCATGAGATCCAGAGGACTATCCCACGGTCTTATCAGTGGCTTGCCATCACATTACCTGATACAAACCCACAGCTGGTGGTGCTGAGGAAAGCTTTAAGTGAAAGAATGGACTGCCTATTGAGCGATGACCCTACAAATATCATTTCTCAGACCCAGGTGTGGTTGGAGCTGGGGGCTGCTTGGCGCACTAGTGTGAGAGATCTGCCAGAGTGGTCGCTGGCTGAGATGTATCCATATGGAGTACCCCACCATGGAGTATCCCTACATACCAGAAAGAGTCTGGGACATTATAGAAGAGAGAGAGGGGGTGGATTGGGTCTTTAGGGCTATGCTCCAGAAGTTACAACAGCGGCTGGGAGCCCCAGGAAAAGCTGATCAGGTGCTTATTCAGAAGGTCCATTCCCTATGCTTCTCCACACTTTGGGCTGGTCTGACACTCTTCAAGCATTTCACCATGGTGCAGGATCTAGCATGTTGCCGCATGAAATATTATGTTATTTCTACTGATTCCTTTGGAAAAGAAACAGCAAAACCTGATCCTGACTATTGTTTCCCCTGCAGCGGTGGGCCCGCTATTTAAAGGGAAGGATGACTGTGTGCTTTCAAGGTGATTTGCCAGGACTGTCTGGTTCTGTTGGAAGGTTGAAAGAAAGACATCTTAGAGACATAAGATTCTCAGGTTTAAAGCATTGTGCCCAGGGGAGATGCAGGCACCACCGTTGAAGATCCAGGACTGTGGCTATTTCAGCCCCCCACCCCCCAAGACTCTAAAGTTTCATCTGATTAAAAAAAAGGGACTTTTATATATGCTTTGTGAATTTTGCTCTTATTGTTGCTCCCATTGGAGTAACCAAGAAAAAGTATGAGTGGTGAGTGAATGGTTGTGGGAATGGTGCATGGGTGTGTGTGTGGTAACCTTCAAGGGTAAAATTATAGATTTAATCTGCATGTTTAAATGTTTCCAGTTGTTGGTTAATAAAGTAACAGAGACAGCCTCGCTAGAATAAGGCACAGCTTACCTTTTTAAAAGTTTCGAAAATTTTTATTCTTGAATGAAAAATGAAACATTTCTAGTGATTTAATGTTTTGCTGGACCAAATTCGCGCCACTGGGCAGTAGGCAGGGAGTTAGGAGGGTGGGGGTCAGGTGTGCCTGAGGGAGCTCTTGGCTGGCTGGGGAGTGCGCATACCCACCCTCTCCATGGAGGTTTCTTGGAGGCACCCTTCTGTTCCATTTCCAGAAGGAAATGGCTTTTAAGGGAGGGGAGAGTGTATGCCCCCTCACGGGGTGGACTTACTACCCTGGCTCAGGTTAGGTCCTCCTCTTCCGGTAGAGCCCCTTGTCTTAGTCAGTTAGGTGGAGTTTCCCTCTTACTGCCACCAGGGGGCTGGGTTCACTAGTATTTAAGCCCTGGGTTTTCCCCCCTAGGAAGGAAGAGACATGGGGAGATGACGATACTGAGTAGGGCAGTGTGGCCGGGGAGAGTAATACCCTCCAGCCCAAAAGAAGTTGGCTGGCAACATCGGTGCAATGCAGGGAGGCCTCCGAGGGAGGGCTGCTGGGAGCTTGGCAGCTGTGGTGGCCGGGGAGTATTTTCATCAGCTGCTGCAGGAGGAGGAGGAAGGAGGCGTTTGGAACCCTTCTGAAGATACAGTGGTCCTGGTAACCAGAAACATGGATGAGGTATCCAGGCAGTGGGGCTGTTGTGGTGGTGGAAGGACCGCAGCAGGGTCTACCGGAGGTGGCAGCTCCAGTGGGCCTATCCTGTGTGGCACACTGTTGGGGAGGTAAGGCAAGTGTAACCCCCAGGGGCACTACCCTTAGGGCTACTACCCCTGCCTGCCTCCACTGAGACAAGGTGAGGGGCCCAGATCCATTGATGGGTGCCTCCACCCAGAGGTCGGGGTTAATACTGTCGAGATTGCCTCATCACAGCCCTCTGGGTTACTGCAACCCCCCTTTTGTCCCACTAGTGGCTCACGCTGGGTACCAACAATTCTTTTCACCAGTACACTTACCCCCCGGGTAGTATTTCTCAGCTCACTCCGGGGACCCCCTGTAAAACAAGATACAGTTATATCACAGTCACTATACAGTAATTCAACAGAGATGCACAAACCAGCCAGGGTGTAGTTGCAACACACCAATCTGATTTATTAAAGGGGGGGGATAACAAGGAAAGGGGAGAATCAGGTTAACTGGCTTATCACTATGATTATCTACCTAAGGATCTGTGCACAGGCCTAACCCTAAGATTTGCTGTCCCTGGGTACCCAAGCCCTAGCAGCTAGTCCAACGTGGCAGCTGGTTGGGGCCCTGACACAGATAACAGTTATGATCCTGAGAAATCCGAATAGGCAGGGGTTTAATTTTGCAGTTAGAGATGGATTCATACAATTGAAAACACTGTGGCACACTTGGCAGGGAGCTACCCTGATTCAGTACTCACTACTCCAGTAAATAACAATTTCGTCACCCTGACAGGACTGAGCCTGCATTTCACCAGCCTCCTCACACATTTATATGGCAAATAACAGAGGGGTACCATACCAGGCAGCTGCTTTCAGACTTATACCAACTTGTAGAAAACTCAAGCAGCAAACTGCAGCTTCAAACTCACGGATGGACCGAGCGCACTTCAGCAATCCTCTCCAGTCCTCTCAGGTCGAGCCTGGTAGGTAGCTGAGCTGGAACCAGCCTCCTCCGACCGCCCGCCGATGGATTTAGTCCGATTTGAATTCACTGAACAAACGGCCGCCTCCGGCCTTCACACGCTTCCCGTGAACACTCTCCAGCGCAGAAGCACAGAGCTCCTCACTCCTCACCAGCCACAACGCATCTAACCCCCAACAGCAAAGGGCTCTTCCTTCAGTTCGGGCGCTACCCGCTTTCATTGGCTGGCTGCACATGCCAGTCATTTCCTCTTGCCTTCAGTGGTGCGAAAAAGCTCCATAGCCCATAATGCCTTTCCCAAAATACAAGCAGTCCCTCTATTGGTCAGTCAGCCCTGTAAGGTTCCCAAGGCACTGATTGGTCCCATTCAGCAGTTCTGGTCCAACATGGAGAGGCAGTCGACACAGTCTTTGCTGCAAAGGAAGGCAGGTTAGAACAGCTGCATTATTATTATTACCCTACGTTATATTCAGCAAACAATTACAGCTTCCAGCAGAACTCCCCCTGCACCACTAGTGAGGGCAGAAAGGAGTCATTCTTTCAGTGTCCCGGGCGGGACTCGGGCATACAACCACGCAGCCCCCTTCCATTTCAATTACTTACAGCTGCAACAGGCAGCCCTTAAAGAAACAGGTTACGGAGGTTTTTTTTCAAAATGCTCACAGGCTACCCGTTCAAACGGCTTTATGCCGATCACCATCCAGGCATGGGGGATGGAAATGAGCTCCAAAAAGAACGGTCCAGGAAGGGGGTTACCTCCTGGGATTCACCTTGGGCTCTGCCATGCCCATGTCTGGGGCAGACCCATCAGACCTGCAAGGGACGTGGCTCTGGGAACCAGTATTTGTGAAAGAAGGGTGCCATTGCTGCAGGCTCTGGTTCAGTCCTGGCTGGGCTCAGAGAGAAGAAAGATTTTTGGCACCGTTTGGCTCAATGGATGAGTGGGTTACTGGTTTTGGAGCAGCCGTGGAGGCATTAGGCTGCATCACCTCGGGTTAAATTTTAGGCCCAGCTGGCAGGGAGGAGTAAGGCACTCTCCCACTAGGAGGATCAAAGGTGCATTTAAAGGAAAAGCAAGTTTAGAAGGTATTAAAATCTCTGCCCAAGGGAAGTTTAGTGTGGAGCCAGAGTGGTCTATGATTTAGGCTGTTGGAAAATCTTGGTAGCTGTGGCCATTTTCTATGCTCTCTAAATGCTGTTTGTGCTCTTGCCTAATCTCTCAGCCTCACAGAGCTGCTCCATTTACTTTATTGTTTTGGATGCAATGATTTCATGTCCAAAATAAAGGATTTTATGTTTTCTGTGATTCTGCTCAGGTTGTGTGCTCAAGGAACTAATGCCTCTGCACAACTTTTATTATTGCCTTTTGAGTAAAGTTCAGACCCCTCCTCCCCGTTTCAGTATCTGTGGGATGCTGACAGCTCTGAAATCCACCTCAAGGGTAAGAAAATGCCTTGTGTTCGAAAACAACTGTCAGGTAAGGCCTTCTTGTTTCCTCCATTAATGTGAAAGATGCCAGGAAGGTTTCAGGTTGTGCTCCCCTCTTCACTATAACATCGGGACCTCTGGACACAAGATGAGGACAAGCTGGGGTTGCAATTATAATGAGTACCAGTTGGCCATCAACCGAAAAAAGGCAGAGCTCTTGTCAAGGGTGATTGATGCAGGGAAGAACTGACTGGCTGAACTCTCCAACACTGTGGACAGGTTGTTAAATCCCCCCATCTCCAGTCTGGAAGATTATTTTCTGTAGAGACATGTGATAAGTTATATTGGTTCTTGCTTGTCAAGGTATCCTCCATCCAGGCAGGAGTCTCCACAAGTAGCCAGTCATGGACCAGCAGTACCCGGTCCAGAACGAGCATGGACAACTTACCACTGTTGGGGGAGTTTGAGCCAGTTGTTCTGGACGAGATGTTAATCAGCCAAAAGAAAAACTGTATACATGGGGCCAAAGACTCCTGACTCGACGCTGAGATTTGCTAAAGAAAACATAAACCTTGCTTTATTTTTTTCCATGTAATTTAAATTGTGGCGTGTATGTAGCCCCCTTAATTTCCCTAATGTACTTTTTCTTGCATACACATCAAAATAACCTTGTGTTTTTCCCTCTTCTTCAGTGTCTTCTTGGTACTGTCTTATTCTGCCTGAATGTTACTTCTATTTGCGTCCCAGGACCATCAGCTCAGCTGAGTGTTGTCACCTGAGTTCTGGAACTTATCAGTAAGTAGAAAATAATATCAGGAAGGAAAAGAAGAGATGGTACCAAGAAGAGACAGTAAAGAGGACAACACAGGGCCCCTAAAAATAAAAATAAAACACGATTGATTCAGAGTGAACACAAGAAAACGTACAGTAGGGAAATTAAGGCAGCTACACACATGGTGAAATTTCATCCCCAATACTGAAAGCGTTTCAGATCCAGACCCTGACCCTAACAGCAAGGACAGGATCAGCTAAAACTTGACTGAAACAGCTTTTTTTGGATTACTGACTGATTTCAGCTATCTTTTTTTTTTTGTAAATTTACTGTGCTTTTTCCTGGCTGCTGCCAAAGGCTGAGCCCCTGCTCTCCTAGGTCCCCCCATCTTACCCCCAGGACTTACCTCTTCTGACGATCCCCCTGGCTTGCCCCCCAGGGCATATTCTATCCTGCAGATGCAAACCTCCACAAAGCCAGTACAAGGTTACCATCAGGGATCGACTACTAGCATTGCCTCTCTGTCTTACCCCCCAGGGCAGGGCATGGTGTTGGGACTAGGTCACTATTGGAGTGCTGCGGTGGGTGAACAGGGGCTGGAGGAATGGGGCATCAGACATGGCAGCCATGGTTTTGTTAATTGGAACCCCATGGGGGGTGTAACATGCAATGACATATTGTGCAAAAGTGCCGACTTCTGGCATGCCCACCAAACCATCTAGGCCTCGGAAACTGCTGATCCCCAGCCTCCACCAGGTGTCAGTCATACACCGAGTGCTCATCCACCCTTCCCCTGGAGGAGGAGAGCAGTCCAAGGGATGATCAGTCCCCCTTCCCCCCGGATGGCCCTCTGACTCTCAGGTCTGCTTCCGAACCCAGGATGTCGGCGTCGTGAGCGGAAATCTTTCCTCTGTGCAGGTGGGCTGGCCTGATTTCAGCTATCTTTTTAAATTATTTTCACCCCTGTTAATAATAAAGGCACTTTCAGCATATCCTTTTCTATTATCTGTCTTTTTTCACAAATGCAAAAACAAACCCTGGAAATTACTTGGCAACTTACCATGTTACATCGAATTAAAGCCACGGCTTCAGTACAGGGGTGGCATTTATTGACTACACGAACGTGACACGGCTTCAATTTGGGGGCAGCTGCAAAACAATGGCAGCTTCAGTTAGACAAAATACACAATTTCAGACAGATTTATAATTAAGCAATAAGACCCAACAGGGTGTTGGGTATGCCCACAGGTGTAGTATGGCCCAACACCACAAGTGGAATTGGGCTTATAGCTCACGGAAGTACAGGAATACTGCAACACCCCCACCCTGGAGGGTCTTATTTTGCTTAGAAAATGGACTTTAACAACAATTTTGCTCTACCATAATTAAAAAAAATACATATTTTAAAACATTTTAAAAAAGTTTAATATGTAAAATAGTTCTTATACAGGTACAGTGCCTGCTCCTTTTTAAGATGTCTCTGTTGGCATGTAAGCATATATCTTTGTAAAGCTGTCAGCCAACTGGACTTCAGGATTTTCCTAATCCATTTTCTAACATTAAAAATAAGTGTAGTTCTGTGCTTCTCTGTGAAAGGACTTGGCAAATAAGAACATGCTGACTTTTTTTCGTTGGTTGTTTTCAAAACACATTCTTCCCTTCTTTCCTCAAGGACTGATCTTAAGAGATGATGTCATCAATATATTCACCTTTTTTTCTGCTGATTTTCAAAACATGTCTTTAAGAGCTGCAACAATGCAGCACTAAGCTAATAATCATAAACAAAACATGTTTGTGCGTATGGCAGAACAAAATCCCATGGCGTCACAATTAACAGACAATGCTGTTCTAAGTATTGTAACATCATTAACACATATGCAGTCAGAACTGACTACCACTTATTGAAGGGTTCTCCAGTGGCTGAAACCAACTTCAGATTTAAAGCTGCAGTGTGCCTTTATCAAACTTTTCTTCCCAGCAAATGCAGTTCAATAATTACTATTGCCATATTTCAACTGGGCCTATAGTCATTATTAGGCTAAGGTGTACTGTACACTCTCTCACTTTCTGTCTCTCTGTAGCAGGTATCAGGAACCTCAGGATCCACCTCTGCTAACTCTTCAAAGGGGCTGGCCTGGCTACATGGTGCCATGCTACACTGGATACTCTGTACTTTTACTGCTATCCAGAAGAGGTTGGACCGTGGACACAGCAGTGCTGGGCCGGTGCTCGGGAAGGGCAGCCAGCCATATTGACCATAAACAGGAACCAGGAAGTGCCTGTTCACTCCACATGGAGCCGGAAAAAAATCAATGTCCGTGCAAAACGCGGAGTTTAAGCTGCTTGGTTTATTAATCCACAATTAAATCCAAACGCAGACAGTGTTTATGCAGCCTGGATCCTCCACATAGGGTAGCAATAAGTGATACCTTGTGGCTGACACTTAGGGCTATTATCGCCATGAAAATACCGTCATTTAATGCCCTGGCCCGCACAGTCCCTCTCCACAACATAACAGTGACTAAAAAATGATACTCAACACTCAGAATTATAACTGAAATAAAAAGCAGATTTATTAAGGGAGAACTGCAATGAACCTGTAATTTTTCCTGTAGAAGCTGGTGTTTAAGTCCTGTTTTCCAGTTCTGTTATTGTTCTGTCAATACAGTTTTTTAGTTATCCCAGTGGGTGTTTCTGATCTACACACTGGTTGTAAGTACCATTTTTAAACTGTATGATGTTTATGTTCTGGCAAAGCTCTTACATTGTTATTACAATACATCCATGTTCTACTACAGAACTCTGTGGCTAGAGAGACGTAAACTACAACAGACAGCTCTAAATGGTACTTACCACAGTGTGTAAATTGGAAACACCCACCGATGTTATTAAAAGGCCTGTACATACACTCTATACAACAACAACAGAACTGGAATCAGCATTTATGAAACAGCTTTTACTGGGAAAAAAGACTTGCAGGTTTAGCGTAGTTCTCCTTTAAGAGGGGTGTAAAGGGAAGAGATACATGGGTAAAACAGTAGGTAGGTAAGAGTAAATGGGTATCAATAAAATATCACTTGCTTATCGTGACTCTTCTGTTCATAAAATATCATAACGTTATCACTTATGCTCTATGATATCCCCAACAGTAATCCTTCCACCCCCCCTCCCCTTGTAATCCCTCAGTAACCAAATAGGTGCACCCAACTTTATCTGCCCTAAGGCCTTGAGAACTGTCTCTGACTGTCATAGTGGTGGGTCTCTCATCAGGGCATTGATCATGAATCAGTAAAGTGGGTGGATGAACTGTGAAGTCTGTCACAAACAAAAGGAAGCAAGTGGGCTCTTATTTGTAATTCACAAAAGATGTTCTGGCCCTGTGGCCTTCCACAGGTTTTCTGCCTGGGCTAATTCAAATTGCAAAACTCAGTGTGAGGCCCCCCTGCCCTTTTCCTGACTGTCTAACTATTATGTCTAATTAATTATTCATGAGGCAAAGGTGCACTGTTATTGGCTGCTGTACTGAGTGTTAATTTCTTAGAAATGTCCATTACAGCTCAAAGCAGCACACACATTCATAAACTTAAAAGCTGTTTTTCCAGCCGGCCCGGTAGCACTGAGGGTTGAGGTGCTGGATGCTACACCTTGCACCATGCCGGTGACCCGGGTTCTGGAATGAACTTGGGCCACCGGGGGTTGGCTGGGGGGAGAAAGCTCGAGTGCCCAGTGGCTTGCTCTCCTTCTCTGGGAGGGGTGGGAAGCTAGCCCTGCCACTATCCTGCCACCACCTTGGGACCTCGGATGGTGCCGGTGCAGTTGGG
The DNA here is from genome assembly GCA_016271365.2 of Neoceratodus forsteri. Taxonomy (NCBI): domain Eukaryota; kingdom Metazoa; phylum Chordata; order Ceratodontiformes; family Ceratodontidae; genus Neoceratodus; species Neoceratodus forsteri. Next base: position 435,698,216 of record CM057450.1, on the reverse strand, counting down.
GAAAGCAGCAGCAGTGAGAGTTGATGTTGGCAGAGGACAGGAGTGGACGCACGTCTCAGCGTGCGTCTGGCTCGTTGGTCCTCATTGCATGTTGTTGCTGAGGGACAGAACAGAGGGGAAAAAAAACACAAAACACTGCCCTTGATCTAGGTGATGAACCCCTGGCACCATGTCTCTAATAGGAACTGGGGGCAGACTCTGTTGTGTGCTTGCGCTCTTTGTCTGTGCCTTGGGCCACCCTTCCCTTCCCCTAGTTGGTTGTTAATCACCCAGGAAATGACTGTTCAGTCATGGTTGCTGTTGCTAAAATAAATGTAGCAGGTCTTGAACCTGGTCTTTACTTGTGGTTCTGATGTCAGGATGCAGTCCATCTCTGTTTCCTCAAACAATGCAACTTCAGTCATGATGGTAGTCAGCTGTCACTGTTGAGCATTCACTGGGTCTTGTGGAAGTGTGGGATAACAAATGTACACAAACGCAGTAATATAAGGTGCAACCACTTTTGTGTTGTGGGATGTTTATTTATTTATTTTTTCAATAAAAGAAAATATCAAAATAAACAATTGCCATACTTCTTGCTTATAACAGAAAGAGAAGTAAAGGTTAAGGTATAAATCAAATAACCGTGGCAAACTACTTAATCTCCACTTCAGTAGTGCAGCAATCGACCCACTCACTCCTGCACATGTCAGCAGATACTGACCCTATCTGCTTGTATGTAGTCCAGGTAGGTCTTAAATCCCCACCCACCAAGGTCAGGTGACACACAATCGCAAACAAATTATACTTTGTTATTAAGCCCCCGTTTTAATATGCACACACATCTAGGGCTTACTAGTAACTCTCTACCCTCAGTGTAAGCATTAGAATATAAAAACAATATGTTAGAAAGAAACCAAGAGGGGTTGAGAGTGGGAAACTTTCCACTCTGATTTGAGTGACAGCTTACTTGTATAAATAAGGACCACTAGGGGCTGCTGCTGCCTATAGGGCACCTATATTGGTACTCATTCCAACCTCGCTAAAGTACATGACAGACCTGTTTCAGGTAGGTTGGTAGTACTATTAACTTCCTAAAATCATAGGAAACACTGAATGCTTGGTACAGCAATTTGTTATTGCAGAAAAGAAAAGCAGCCCTTATTATAATGGGCTTTTAACAGTATTCTACTTATTGCGTTTTTGCCGATGGCTGAAAAGTCAAGCCAATGGTTATACATTTCATTTTGGCCCTGTGCCCAGGGGCCAACAAATATAAGGAATAACCCCTGATTAAACAGGTTTACCTCCCCTTATTCCTTATAAGGGTGCTTCCAGCATAATATCCTCTTCTTATACGATGAGCAGTTCGGCTTCCCAATGCCTCTATCTTGTATTATGGAAGCTGTATTACTTTATTTTGGCCAGACTGCTCAATACTCCAACATGAGCCAACAAGAGAAAGAGAGGGAGCACTTTGTTTATCCTGGCAAGCGCTGATTCCCCCCCCCCCGTTTTTCTTAGGATTGCATGGAAGAGTCGCAGGCGGCATGGCAAAGAGCCGCAAGGCACTCTATTCCATACAGTGGCAGTCCTAGCACCCAAGCTGCAGAAAGGGGTTGAAAGGGGCCACACAGCTGCCTACCAAGGCTCTGTGGGCAGCTAATTTCTTGCACTGGGATCCTTGTTTTCATAATTAAAAAATGAAGCGGCATGTACAAGGAGCGAGTCACTTGCGAAGCTTAAAACAACCGCACCATGCAACTTGATTTAGTCCCTGCAGCATACAATACGGGTAACTGGGCTCGTACCTAACTTCATTCATAGAAACATAGAATTTGAGGGCAGATAAGGACCGCTTGGCCCACCTAGTCTGCCCATTTCCCTACCTAATGGATAAGCTACAGATCCTAGTTAACCAACATTCAACTTCCTCCTACCCACCACTAGAATTGCCTTATGTCTGTCCCATGCATTCTTGAGTTCCCCCACTGTTTTTGACTCCACTACCTCCTCAGGAAGGCTGTTCCATGTATCCACAACCCTCTCCGTGAAAAAAATACTTCCTCACATTACCTCTGAGCCGTCCCCCCTCTTTCTTTAAATCGTGCCCCCTTGTTCTTGTACATCTCTTTTTCTGAAAGATGCTACCTTCTTGGACTTTGTTAATTCCCTTGAGGTACTTGAAAGTTTCTGTCATGTCCCCCCTCTCCCTCCTCTCCTCGAGGGTATACATATTAAGCTCCTTTAATCTCTCTTCGGATGTCTTCTGGTGCAGACCCTGCACCATTTTAGTTGCCCTCCTCTGGACAGCCTCCATTCTGTCTATGTCCTTGCGGAGATGGGGTCTCCAGAACTGCACACAGTACTCCATATGGGGTCTCACCAACTGTCTGTACAGAGGGATAACAACTTCTTGTTTTCTACTGGTGATGCCTCTCCCTATACATCCCAGTATCCCACTAGCCCTCCTTACTGCCTTCTCACATTGCTTGCCCACCTTAAGGTCATCTGATGCGACTACCCCCAGATCCCTTTCCATTTTTGTTGTTGTTAGTATCTCACCTCACATTGTGTAATCTTCCCCTGGGTTTTTGTTTCCCAGGTGCATTACTTTGCACTTCTTTGCATTGAATCTAAGCTGCCATACATTTGACCATTCCTCCAACCTTGCCAAGTCCCTTCGCATCCTTTCCACAACACCTTCTGTATCGACCCTGTTGCAGATCTTTGTGTCATCTGCAAAGAGACATACTTTTTCTTCCAGTCCCTCTGCAATGTCACATAAAGACATTAAAGAGGACTGGTCCCAGTACTGAACCCTGCGGTACCCCGCTAGTAACCCCACTTTCTTCAGAGTGAACTCCGTTTACTATTACCCTCTGCATCCTGTTGTCCAGCCAATTTTCTACCCAGGCTACCACTTTGAGACCCACTCCAAGGCTGGCTAACTTGTATATTAATCTTTTGTGTGGGACTGTGTCAAATGCCTTGCTAAAGTCTAGGTAGGCCATGTCCACAGCCCCTCCCTGGTCTACTACTTTGGTCACCCAGTCAAAGAAATCTATTAGATTTGTCTGACACGACCTTCCTGCTGTGAATCCATGCTGCCTAGGGTCCTGTGCCCCACTGGCCTCTAGGAACTCAACAATTCTTTCTTTCAGAAGTAATTCCATCATTTTCCCTACCACTGAGGTCAAACTAACAGGTCTGTAGTTTTCTGCCTCTGTCTTGCTCCCACGTTTGTGATGGCGAACTACATCCACCCTCCTCCAGTCCTCAGGTACCAACCATCCTCCCATGATCTGTTAAAAAGGGTAGTCAGTGGTGTCACTAGTTCTGCCCTTAGTTCTTTTAGAATTCTTGGGTGAATCCTGTCAGGCCTCATTGCTTTGTCCACCTTCAGTTTTAAGAGTTATTTAAGAACCCTTTCTTCTGTGAATGGACTGGTAATGACCTTTCTATCCAGAGTGTTTCTACTCTTTGATTTAGGTACCTCCCTCTCCTCTTCTTTTGTGAATACTGTGCAGAAGTATTCATTCAATATCTCTGCTTTTTCACTGTCCCCCTCTGCCCACTCTGCCTCCCCTTTATTAAGCCTCACTATCCCTCCCTTGTTTTTTTTCACTCCCTAATGTACCTATAAAAGGTTCTTCCCCCCTTCTTAACTGAGTTGGCTATCTTTTTCTCAGTCTGGGCCTTTGCTATTCTGACTGCCTTCCCTGCTTCCTTCTGCTTTAACTGGTACAGTTCTCTGTCCTGCTCCTTCTGTGTTTCCTTATACTTCCTGAATGCTACCTTTCTCTCCTTAACCTTCCCCGCCACCTCTTTTGAGAACCATAGTTTTTTTTCTTCATTTTGCTTTGTTGATTTGCTTCACACAAAGGCTTGTTGCTTCTGTGATGGCTGTTTTGATATTTCCCCATTGTTCCTCCACCCCTCCTTCTTGCCCATTTGCTAGTGCTTTTCTGAGGCAGTCTCCCATTTCCCAATGTCAGCCCTCCTAAAGTCCAATACTTTTGCTTTTGTATGGCTTGACTCTATGGCTGTGTTTATCATGAACCACACTGTTTGGTGGTCACTTTTTCCCAAATGGCTACCCACTTCTAAATCCAAGATCCTTTCTCCATCCCCATTTGACAGTACCAGGTCTAAGATTGTTCCTTCCCGAGACACCACTAGCTGTCTGAGGCATGCCTCCTGGAGAGCATCGAGAACAACCTTGCTCTTGGATGTGGCTGCAGCAAAGGTGCTTCAGTTAACATTTGGCATATTCAGGTCCCCCATCAACAATAACTCCCCTTTTCTGCCATTCTAAGGATGTCTTCTATCATTTCCTTGTCCATTGCCTCCCCCTGAGATGGTGGTCTGTATACAGCCCCCGTGTAGATTGTGGTGCCATATCCTGTCTCCAGGGTGACCCACAGTGCCCCCTCTACTCCCTATTTATCCTTTAGTTCCATTGCTTTGATCCCTTCCCTTACATAGAGAGCTACTCCTTCTCCTCTTTTACCCATCCTGTCCCTCCTGTAGCTTGTGTACCCTGGTATGTTAACATCCCAGTCATGGTTCTCTGTGTACCATGTTTCTTTGACTGTCACAATATCCAGGTGTCCCTCTTCCATCAAGGCCACTAGTTCAGAGAGCTTGTTACACAGACTATGGGCATTGGTACTCATCACCCGCCATTTTTTGATGGCCTTATCCCTTTTAGTCCTATTCCTCTCCTTACTGCCTTTTTCTGCATTAACCCCTGTCCTGCTCCCTATTGACTTTTCTACCCAGTCCCCAATGAAGCCAAAACCCTGAGCTCTGCACCAGTTTTTCAACCATTCATTGGATACCATGGTGCGGAGTACCCTAGCATCACACTTGCCATAGACAGACAGCACCTCCGAGAAGGTTACTGCATGTGCCACTTGTCTAAGGCTCTCCCCAACTCTTCAGACTCCTCTTGCACTGCTCTGATCCCATTCCTAGCCAGGTCATTTGTCCCTGGGTGGACAATGACATCTAGTTCCCTCCCTCGTGCAGCTGCTCCTGCGATCTTAAGGATTCGCTCCCTGCCCCTCCAAGCCGTGGTGCCATGCAGGCACCTTACCTCCCTCTCCCCTTCCTCCCCCAGTTCTACCCCCTAATGATTGAGTCCCCCACCAGGAGTTGTTTCCTTCCCCTGTGTTGTCCCATGCCACCGTCCTGTGGGTCGCCTTTATGGAGATTCCCAGCATCCTCCTTGGTCTCCACTGCAGGCACCTCCATAGAAGAACCACTCTCCACCAGAACAGTGTATGAATTGTGGAGAGGTACAACTGGAGGAATGCGCCTCTGTTCCACCATCCTGTCCCTCTCTGAGCCCACCTTGGTCCAGCCGCTCCTCTTTCTTGGCAACCTCTGAGGTAGCGGTGGTGGCCCTGGTGGTCCCTGGTTGGGGGAGGAGGTTTCACGAATCCTAGCCAAGTCAGCCTGGGAGACGAGCAACCTCCTCCCTCAAACCAGAGAGATGCCTACAAATAGGGCACATCTTTATTCTTTTGTATAAAACAGCAAGCAGCAGGGAAGGGAACAAAAAGAAATAGGGATGCTGCTCCTGTCCCAGCAGTTACTTTACCTACATACTGTAGATGCAGACTTATTTACAGACACAGTGAGGGGAAAAATAAAAATAAAGAAATCCAGGCAAGCCTCACACCTGCCATTTAAGGAGAGTACTCATTTATTTTGTTTTAGTAGCTGGCTATACCATTCCATGAACCTCATGGAAATACCTTTAGGTAATAAGCCTTGTTGCACATCTAGTGCCCTGAATCCAGTCTCAGATAACTTGAGACTTGAGCCCTGTTTACACTGCTGATTTTGCAGTGCATCAACCATCTTGCAGGCTGATGTTCTGCAAAGCTGGCACTGTAAACACTATGAGGCATACATTAACTGCCCGTTGGATCATTTTTTGATCTGACGTTGTGGGATCAGTAGTGGAGTGAAGGCTTTTACATGGTAATGTGAACACCTTGCTGCTCTCGCTCTGCTAAAAATGCCATTTTTCATCAGCAGCCAGGTTAATTCACAGCCCCTCGTCGGGGTGACCTGAAGTGCTGCGAGGGCGGGCTGTGTAAAGGGGAATTGAGCAGGTGCATCGGGAAGTGAGTGACTCACATGCCCCAGCGCTGCCACCATGTAAACACGGCTTTGGGGGTCACATACTATACCTGACCTCCCATAGTTTGGACCCATAGGAAATAAGAAACTTAGAGGGAGATAGCAAGAGAGAAGGGAAGGGGGGTCGTCTGAAGGTGGCCTGCCTTCTAGACTGGAAATAAAAAGGGATAGATCAGCAGAAAAGATAGAACGGTTGCAACCAGATAGAAGATAGAAAAATAGAGGTCCTATTTTAGTGGCAGGGATGTTTCCTGTCACAGGCCTTTTGTGGAACTTCTGTACTTTGTATTTGCTGTGCCACAGGGGTACCAGCCTTTTCAACTCACCCAGGCCCTGCTTGACAACAACCCTGTGTGACTGGAAACCACCACCTGAACTAAGGGTGATGGCTGGTAGTGGCCCCTTTTCAGCTCCTCCTGCAGCAATAGCCACACAGGTTCTGGTAATGTACTGCTCCTCCTTCTCGGGGGCTATGGCTGAATCCCTGCTATCTCAGGCATTGGCCTTCCTCTACCTCTTTGCTTCTGGCTGAATAACATATCCCCAGTACGGAAAAAGTCCTCAAGGCAAACCTATTCTCTAACCTCTCATCTCTTTCTAAATATCTGTACTTTGGGTTGAAGCATGATTCTGCTGGTGAACTCCAATGAGAAGTTTATTCTCAGGGCATACTAGTCTCATCAGAGCACTGGAAGCCTGTCATACTCTGTAGTAGATTTTGGCTCACACTCTCACAGCAGCACTGCTAGTTTTCCTGCACTGAGCAACTGAGAGCCCAGATTTCAGGCTTCACTGCTTCTTAAGAGTTATCATGCTGAGCCCTTTTTGGCTACAAATTTGCGGGGAAACCATGCATACCTCTTCTTAGAGCCAGGTTGCATACATGTCTCTGCAACCTAAGTTTCCTGTTGGCTGGAACTCTGGGGAAAAACAGTTTATGGTCTCTTAGTCTGATCCATTCCCAGCAGTCCTGTTAGATCTGATGGCTTCATTGTTGACATTAGAGTTCTGAATTATGTTTCCTTGTAGGCAGACTGGACTGCTGCTCACATGCACCCTAGTGTGCTTCTGTACTTCTCTCCTAGAACCGCTGCTGGTGCGGGAGCCAGGAAACAGGTCTGTTGCAGACATGCAATCCAATCTTCATCCCCTCCATGTGGCAGCAGAGCCTCATAGCTGACTATGGGGTTGGAATGAAGTTTAAAGGAGTCACCTTCTCCATGTTGCGACTTCCTGTGGCTTGCTTCTGTCTCCAGCCCACTTACCTTGCACAAGTCCTGGGACTCGGACTGGGGAAATGTAGCTTGGCTGCTGCAAAATAGTGCTGCCTGGTCACTGAGGAACCCTAACAGAATGGCCCCCAATTAGTACGGCCTGCCAGTGCAGCAGTTGGATTTCCACTTGCAACGTCGACGACCCAGGTTCAGGAATGGATCCAGGTCATCAGAGGGCCGGCCGGGGGAGAAGGATCAAGCATCCCCAGGACTGCTCTCCTTCCCCGGGGAGGAGGGAATTTGTGCTCGATGCAGGAGTGACACCTGGCGGAGGTCAGCGCGTCACCCTGTGCTGACGCAGGATCAAGACTCTCTGGGTGGGACAGATGCTGGATGTCATTGCATGTCTCCACCCCAGTCTACAGGGGACAAACTGCCGCTCCTGCCATCTCTATGAATCCCTGCCCGTGGACTTCAATTAGCCTCCTGGACAAGCTCTCCCAACCAGTTACCATTCTCACAGTACTGGTGCCTGCTATGGCACCATGACCCCGCCCCTTGGGGGGTAAGCCAGGGGTAACTGGGAGAGCAGGGGCTTAGTAGGAGGTGGAAGTTGTGGGGGCACCGTGACCAGGGCAGAGAAACTGATGGCAGGTGCAGACAAAAAAAGAAGAGTAAATATAAAAAAAAAAAAAAAAAAAGGAAAGGCCCCCAATTGGGGTGGTAGGCCTACATAGAAACACAGAAACACAGAAATTGTGAGCAGATAAGGACCACTAGGCCCATCCAGTCTGCCCGTAGACCCTATACATTGCATGTGGCCACTGACCCCATGTGATTAATGACTTTTCATCACTCCCTCCTCTCTCAATCTTCCCTTGTGCCTGTCCCAGACATGCTTAAACCCCTCCACTGTGCTTGCCCCCACTACCTCCTGTGACAGACTAATAGAAACATAGAAATTGTCAGCAGATAAGGATACATCTCTATTCATGTATGTGTGTGTGTGTGTGTGCGTGTGTGTGTGTGTATATATATATATATATATATATATATATATATATCCATTGCTAAAAACTTTGTTAATGCATCAGTTAGGGTTGATAGCACAGCGACTAAAGTTTGGAAATATGATGTTAGGGTTCCCCCTCCACCCCCCACCCACACACTCCGCACACCAACAGATGTCAGGGTGTGCCATGGGGTTGTCAGGCCTAACTCTCACCCCATTCCATGTGTAAACAGGCTGATATGCTACAGTGTAGGAGAATGGGGTGAAAGTTAGGCCTGATGACCCCATGGCATACCCTGACGTCTGTTGGTGTGTGAAGTGTGGGTGTGAGTGTGGGGGGGGGACCCTAACATCACATTTCCAAACTTTTGTCACTGTGCTATCAACCCTAACTGATACAATAATGAAGTTTTTTGCAATGAATTTCCCTTCTTTTTGAGGAAGTGTAATCTAACTAGTAACTGGTATGTGGTAGTGGGAGCGTGGGCCCTCCGGGCCCTGTGCTCCCCTCACGCTGCACATTTTTGCGTGGGCCCTGTGCTTCCACTTACACATAAGTACGTAGCCATACAGCATCCCCATAGTAGTGAAAAGGAACCCTTGTAACACTAATTTGGCAATGTCTCAGTAACTGTAGCAACTATGAAAAAAATTCCTCTGCAGTGGTATTCATGACCTCAAAACCTCCATGCAGGCTTAGTCCATGGACTAAGCTGTGGAGAATGAAAAATCCATATCTTGCACCGTTTCTGAGATACGGGTGCCAAAAGTCGCCTCAGGTGCCGCAGTGTTAGCCTATGGGAAATTTCTTAATTTTGGAGCACTGTAACTATGGGCTCGTTGAATGCTTTGGGACCAAACCATTAAAAGGCACATCTGTGGGACCATAGCTTGCCTCCCTGCAAATTCCAGCCCAAAAGCCCCAACCATTTTGATGCTATGGGTGGCAAAGTATTGCTGGTTTTGAGTGATGTTCTGTTGCAAATCACGACAGTTTTGCAAAATTCTATGACAGAATGGGCACAACACTTTTGTGATCTGCAGATGTGTCACATCCATTCTGTAGCAATTTGTGACACTATAAGGGGTCCGATTGCCAAAAAGGCATTTCTGTTCCCCCCCAAAAAAAGATAGTGATGTGATCCTCAGGACCCGACTAGGTAAACACAACAGTCAGTGTTTACCTAGGGGATCCCAAATTTAAATGCCAGGCATTTTTCCCTCTTGCTAACTGAAAACAAGATGGCCACCACACAACAGTAAAAGGGCCATTTGCAACAATAAAATGTAGTGGCGGCAGCTTTCGAGATACACATATATTTTTTTCCCATTGACTATATTGGGGAACTTGTTTTTTGAATAACTTCTGAATGGTTTAATATGTTTTCACCAAATCTTTGAAGGGCACAACAGTGACCCAGACTGTATCTTCCCTGAAGATTTCAGATCAAACAGCCAAATCTTGCGGGCAGTAGGCACGAGCAAAGAAACATGCAAACCCCTATTTTTGCACATTTGTTGGCGCTCTGCAGCTCTGTAAACCACTCATCTATATATATCAATATATCTATCCCTGGAAGAAAAGTAACAGCATCAGTTCTGTGGAAACAAGCATTTGTCAATGCCAAATGTTCACTACCACTTGCATTGCTGTTCTACCAGGTCTTGCTTATACACATTTTTATGTTTGCTTGCACGCTTGTGCAAGAAACATAGTGCCACCATACAAGAATTCGTAGATGTGCCTCCCTACTTCCAATGCCCTGCTGCCTTTTGCAGGTGCGGCCCCACCGTGTCAATGAATGTAAGAGCTGTCTATGACAGCATTTGCAAATGCAGCGGTTTACAGTTGAAAGAAAGAACTGAAGCGTGTAGGCAATTTGCATACTGCCGCCGTCGGCAGTATGCAAAGTGCCTACACGTCGGCACAGCAGTGAAAGAGCTATCATAGACAGCTCCCCCCAACAAGTAGCACGCAGGGAGCCCACCCCAGCATGCTCACGCACTCCCCCCCACACACACAGTATGGCTGACGGGGGTGCCCAATCCCCTGTCTGCTGCGCTCCCCCCAACAGAGTTTTAGGTGCCATGCTGGGAGTCCACCCCAGCGTGGCAACAATCTGTAAGGCCAATGGCGGTGCTCAGCCCCCCGTCGGCTCCACTGCCCCCCAAACAGCCTTCCCGGTGCCACGCTGGGAGCCCACCCCAGCGTGGCAAATGTCTGTCTGCATCCCCTCAACACACTTCCAGGTGCTATGCTGGGAGCCCACCCCAGCATGGCAAACCTCTCTATGGCTGATGGGGTGCCAACTTCTTTCTGCTCTTGCTGGGCCCCTAAAAAATCCAGCTGCCATGCTGGGAGCCCACCCTAGCGTGGGTAAAGCGGCCCTGCCGTAGTCTTCCTAAAAGAAAAAAACTAGAAAGAAAGAACGGTCCCTCGCTGACTGTCTTGGCCCCACCCACACCCACCCTGCCTCCCCCACACCCCTTACCCTATACTTACCTCCAGAGTCTGGCGAATGATCTTCGTGACCAGGAACACGCCTGTACTCTTCAAAGCCGACACTAACTGAGGAAATGCCGGTAAGCTGTATAATGGAATAAATAGGGTTTTTTCAACTTTGATGCATATCTCAGGCATTTTTTTGGAATTTGTTCACCAAATTTTCAACATGGGGTTTTTGGGACCCCACCTCATGAATTCTGTCACTGTCATTTTGTTATTCAGTCCCAAAAGGTGATTTTGCGGTCACTGCACAAAACCACCTTTCGGGACTGATGTACAAAACCACAGTGTCACAGTTTATGAGGTAGGCCCCCAAAAACCCTATGCTGAAAATTTGGGGAAAACGTTGCCAAAAATGACTGTTTTACAAGTGTGCGTTGCGCAGTTCCTACGCACGCTCATAAGTTTGTGAATTTTTAATATTTGCACTCCATATTTTCAACATTGCCATTTTACCACACCTCCTTATGAGCAGTTCAGCTGTCATTTTTCACATCTCGCCCAAAATGTGGTTCCGCGCATGTAGCGCACAATGGTGCACTCGGTATGTAAAATCAATGTTTGGGACAGATTAAGAAAATCACAGTGACACTGTTCATGAGCAGAGGTCTTAAAATGGCTATGTTGAAAATTTGGTAAAAAAATTCCCAAAAATAACTGTTTTACAAGCATGCGTTACGCAGTTCCTACGCACGCTCGTAAGTTCACAAATTTTTAATGTTTGCACTCCAGATTTTCAACATTGCCATTTTACCACACCTCCTTATGAGCAATACAGCTGTCATTTTTCACATCTCCCCCAAAATGTGATTCCGTGCATGTAGCGCACAATGGAGCAGTTGGTGTGCGAAATCAATGTTTGGGACAGATTAAGAAAATCACAGTGACACTGTTCATGAGCAGAGGTCTTAAAATGGCTATGTTGAAAATTTGGTGACAAAAGTCCATAAACTGACTGTGTTATGAGCGAGCATTGCTCTGTTTCCACGCACCCTCGTAAGTTCATGAATTTGTAATATTTTCAGTCCAGATTTTCACCACTGGTATTTTTCCACACTTCCTTATGAACAGTACAGCTGTACTTTTTCACAACATGGCCGACATGTGTTTTCACACTTTCTGCGCAGAAATGCGTGGTCGCTGTGAGAAATCACTGTTCGGGACAGATTAAGAAAATGACAGTGACACTGCTCATGAGTGGAGGTCCCAAAATGCCTGTGTTGACAATCTGCTGTAAAAAAACAAAACAAATTAATTACATTATGGGTGTGTGTTGCACAGTTTCTACGCATGCTCATGGCTTCACCAGTTTTTTTTACTGTTTTCACTGCAGATTTTCAACATTGCCATTTTTTACACCTCCCCATGAACAGTACAGCTGTCATTTTTCACATCCTGTTCGAAATGTGTTTTCGCACCTGTGGTGCCAAATGCCGTAGTCACTGTGCAAAATCAGCTTTCGGCTAACAAACTGATATTGCCACTGTTCCTGAGGCGGGGGTCACAAAAAACCCATGTTGAAAATTTGGAGTGAAAATACCAACAAACGGCTGAGGCGTTAGGGTTTCCGACCATAACGCCCCACCCTGTAGAGACTGACAGGCATCAGGGGTGTGAATTGGGATTGTTGCCTGTAATGCTCATACCATTCCACCCCCACCCACACACTGCAGCCAGTGAGAGGCATCGAAGTGTTCCTTGGACTCTTCGATCCCAAAGTTCACTCCATTCTCCTATACTGCACCCATCTTACCGTATTTCCTGATGGAATGGGGTGAGCATAAGGGTCAAAGACCTAAGGCACACCATGACGCTTGTCGGTTTCTGCAGGGTAGGGTGTGGTGAAATGGCGTGGCCGTTATGCCTGATGACCCAAAGGCACGCACCACCAATGCCAATGCCAGCTAGCAAACATTCAGCATTGACAAATGCTTGTTATTGTATACTTACCCAGGATAGACCAGGTGAGATGCAATATCTCATTTTCAGTGGTGTCCTGCTTTTACACATTTTTAGATTATATTTATCCAGGATAGGTCAACTGAGAGGCAAAATCTAATTTTCAGTGAGCTCCCACATTTTAACCCCAAGTTTCCAACAGCCTTTCTGTGACCTGATGTTATGATCAAAATAGGTGACATTTTTTAAATCCCATCTTAAAGGTGATTTCACAGTGCGACTGTTAAAACAAGTTTTGGAGAGGATTTGAAAAATGACACCTGCTATAGTCAGGAGGTGGGGTAACACACGCGATATGTTCAACATTAGGGGCCAAAATTTGCAAACATAAAGTTATGAGTAAACACTGGAACAATCCAGTGTTTTGTCATAACTTAGTGTTTTTTTTCACATTTTGACACCAAACTCTCAACATAGTCTTTTTATGACCACTGAACATGACAGGAGTCATTTATAAAATAGTGTCCAAAATGTCATTTTGTGCTACAAGTGTGAAAACACATTTTGGGCAGGATTTGAAAAATTACAGTTATAATGTTCATGAGGTGGTGTGAAAAAATGGCAATGTTGAAGATCTAGGGTCAAAATATTGAAAATGACCAAAGTTATGAAAGTGCATTGGAAAATTCCAGTGTACGCCCATAACTTTGTTGTTTTTAAATATTTTTACTCTAAATTTTCAACATAGTTTTCTTCTGACCTCACCTCAGGAACATGGGTGGAGAAGATTTTCAAATCCTGCATGAAAGACGATTTTGATCCACAAGTGCGAAAAAACATATTTTGGCCAGGATTTGAAAAATGACAGCTATCACATTCATGAGGTGGTGTGAAAAAATTGATATGTAGAAAATTTGGAATCAAAATGTTGAAAATTGTGAAAGTTATGAGCGTGCATTGAAAAATTTCATCATATGCTCATAACTGTTGTTTTTTAATATCTTTACTCCAATTTTTCAACATACTGTAGCTTTCTTATGACCTCCGCCTTATGAACAAGGGTGGAGAAAATTTGGAGATCCTGCCTGAAAGTTGATTTCACTCAGCAACTGAGAAATCACCTTTCGGGACAGATTTGCATAATTTCACCTTTCTTTTCCATGAGGTGGGGTCCCAAAAAGGCCATGTTAAAAATGTGGGGAAAAAGTATTTAAAAAAATCACCAGGTTATGAGGACAAGTTCAAAACCCATTGAAATACATTAAACTGCGTACCTGATTTCCTTAGTTCCCAGTCCAGCATTGAAGAGTTAAGATGCGTCTCCGGTCCAGAGAGAATAACAGCGTTGAACCCCCGGTAGGTAAGTAAGGGATGGGTGAAGTGGGGTTGTGGGTACTGAATAGGAGGGTCAGGTGGGGGGAGGGTAACAGCAGCGATGTACCAACGGCAGCAACAGACATCAATGGATATTCTTTTTATGGGGTGTATAAAAATAAAAAAAAGAATAGGAGGGATGGTTTTCTTTATTTCAGGTATCGACACTGAGGATTGGGTACCCCAGTGTTGGTGTTATGTTTGGTGGCACCAGGGGTGGGCTCCCTGGTGTCACACAGTGAAAATGGGCAGGGTGGGGTGCACTAGCTGACACTGGGGATTGGGCGCCCTGGTGTTGGAAAATTAGAAGTAAGTGGTAGTGTGGAGTGGGGGGCTTATGAGGTGATAGGTGCTAAGTGGGAGGGCTGGATGGAAGGAGGATAAGGGCAGCAACAACAGACATCAATGGACAGTTTTATTTTTTACAGGATGTATAAAATTAAAAAAAAAGACTATGAGGGATGGTTTTCTTTATTTCAGGTACCAACACTGGAGAAGGGGCACCCCACTTTCAGTGTTATGTTTGACAGCATGGAGGGTGGGCTCCTCGGTGTCATATAGTGAAAATGGGTGGGGCAGGGAGTACTAGCTGCCCGGCACCAGGGATTGGGCACCCCGGTGTCAGAATATTAAGAAGGGAAAGCAATGGGAGGTGGGAGGGATACTTGGCAGAGGGTGGGAGGGATTATTTTTACGTTGGGGGGAGGACCACAGTAGGCTGATCATGATGCTGATCAGCTCTGCTTGTTGGGGGGCTTATGCAGATGAAAGGAAAGAGCTACCCTATGATTTGGGTGGCTCTTTTCTTTGAACTACACAAAGTCTCCACCCAGCAAGACCAGAAGAGTATCATGATCAGCCTGTCTGATGATTCATCTGGCGCTGTTGAACCCCTTACAGACTGTCCTGCATTGGACCGACAGTGGCATACCTCTCAGAACCCACTATCATACCAATATGTTCATTTTGCGCAAGTGCAAGGGCAAACATAAAAGGTGGAGGTGTTTTTATATTTCCAACTGCACCTGGTAACAGCATAAAATTCTTCACGAAAGTCACCAAGGAAAAAACCAATACGCACAAAGAAAAATACCATAAAACTCTGAGCTTATTTTCTTGCTGTTGTTTGGAGCACATGCATTAAAATAACCAAATAGTTATAGCTTTAAAAATAATTCCAGCTGGTCAAGAAAGCTGCCTGTATGGCTTGAGATAGTATTTTACAAAAATACAGTCAGTGCAAAAAAGTGCCATGAGGTGCTCTAAATGTGCAAAACAACCGAGCTGCAAAATTTACGCAAAAATGACACCGCAGTACGAAATCTTAATTGAGCTAAAATAGCATGTTACCAGGACTGAGCTGTGTCACCTTTGCCCCAGCACTTTGCTCTTTATGAGCTTCATCACGGGACATGGCTGCGTTTTGGTAGCTGCTAGGAAAGCTTTAAAACTACAAAACACAGCAAAACTTCAAATGTGCAACACAGTGATAAAGTGCCAAAACAAGTGAACATAGCAATGGCTTAGTCAAAATAACTAACAGAGTTGGTACACATTGTAAATATCAGTCTGGCCCAATATTCATACTTGTACAGAATTATCAAGTACAGACTAAAAAGTATTTTCATGATTTAAGAAGGATTGACTAAAGTTGATGGATGCCACATCCTCACACAGGCTTGGAGAATCTTGACAAAATCTTCTCCTTTGTAAGAGATTGTAAAAGCTTCAAACCACTTTCCACCCATATTTCACTTGGACAGCCAGACTTCAGGGCGAGCCTACACTTGTCTCAAATACAGAGAGTTTAGGCATCCAAGATACATTCTTACTTGTACTGGTGTCCAAAAAACGGGTAATTGATCTCCAGAAAATAGAGAGATTTAGAGATGAAAAGGTACAGAAGCAAATTAACATAGCCAAGGCACCTAGCTTCACCTGAGCTCTTTCCTTCTAGGTTGCTTGAAAGGACAGAGCAAAGAACCTTACCAGAGCAAGGGAAAGGATTAATACTTATTTTGGCTACGCACATTTACTGTGTGTTGTTGTTTTTATTTTGTACTCACAGGGATTGTTACTGTTTGTAGCTAAAATTTTTATTGCTTTATTTTTTCCTCTGATTAAAATTGTTGTTGCTGGGTATACCTTCTGCTGCATTATTACAGGATGTGCCTACATGTGTGTGCTAACAGATTACTGCTGTTATCTTCTGATTCAAATTGTCTTTTACAAGGTATGTCTTCTGTCACTGCTTCCTTGAATCAAGGAGGTTATTTTCTAGACTACACTGAATTTAATTATTACTTTTTGGACCTGTGTAAGTAACTATTATTTTCTTTTTACTCCCTCCATCTCTACCATGGTGGAACTTCCTCAGGGAGTCCGTAGACTGTAGTCCCCAGTCCCTCCCTGGGTATCTACTGTGGTGACGCTCGGGCCTACCTCCATGCTGCCTCGGCCTACCCACCCAGGCAGGGAGAAGAGGGGAACCCCTTTATCACCTCCAGTCCATTAGTGTGTGTGTCAGGAGGTCCATCTGTGGCATCCATCAGTAGCCTGGTTATGGGTTGTCTGGGGCAGTCGGGTCCCATCTCCGTCCTCTGTGGCAGGCTCCTTTTTCTATTTTTCTGTCCCTTCCCACAGGACGTGAGCATGCTAGGAGAACCTAGGGGTGTCACACATTGAGACGTGCAAGCACTACAGCCCTGGCTCACATCCTCCCTCCCTTCCTCCTGCAGTCCTGCTGCACCTCCACCCATGGTCACCCAAGTGGCAGTAGAGCTGCGGGACAAGCATCTCACCCCTCCCCGTAGGAGGAGAGCTGCCACTGGGTGCTCAATCCTCCTTCCCCCTGGCCAACCCTCCAGCAGCCTGAGTCTGTTCCTGAACCCAGGTCGCTGGCGCCATGAGCGGTAACCCTACCGCTGCACCGGTGGGCCGGCCTCAAGTAACTAGTATTGATTCTGTTTTTGGGGTTGACTTTTCTTAGTTTTAACTTTAATTTGCCAGGGAGGAACTGTAGCTGGGAGATATTTGCAGTCATTTGTGACTAGACCTGTTACTTAACCTCTGTGAAATAGGTGTCTGAAAGGATGGAAGGCACTCCCCAGGGTGGAGGGTCAGAGTTGTAGTTGATTGTTTCTGGTTGGCATAGGTTTACTCCCTCCCACCTTCCCCTCACACCACCCACCCCAAGCGCATAACTTCCTTTATAGCAGGGGTTCTGACATCACTTCCCCAAAACTGCTAACATACACCTGTTCATATCCTTAAAGGCACAGCACACGGAATAGGGGGTAGAGACACTCACAAGCTTGCACACACTAAAACAAGAAAAAAAAAAAGAAAAGCATCTGTAACAGGAAGGGACAAAGACATGTGGGGAGTGGTGCAATGCACTGGCTGTGGAGCAGCAGTCTTCCGGGAGACATTCTGGAGACTGCATTACTGCTCTATTTGCAGGCACCTCTCTGGTCTGAGGGAGGAGGTTGTTTGTCTCTATGCTGACCTGGCAAGGATTCGGGAAACCTGCTCCCCAACCCAGGGACCACCCAGGCCACCACCACTACCTCAGAGGTTGCCAAGAAAGAGGAGTGGTTGGACCATGGTGGGCTCAGGGAAGGTGAGTGTGATGGAACCGAGGTGCATCTCTCCAGTTGTGCCTCTCCACAATTCATTCACCACTCTGGTGGAGCATGGTTCCTCTATGGAGGCACCCACAGTGGAGACCAAGGAGGATGCTGGGAACCTCCACAATGGAGACCCACAGGAGGGTAGCACAGGACCCCACAGGAGAAGGAAACTACTCCTAGTGGGGGACTCCAGTATTAGGGGTAGAACTGGGGAGGGAGGGAGGGAGAAAGGGAGGTAAGGTGCTTGCCTGGCACCATGGCTTGGAGGGACAGGAAACGAATCCTAAGGATCGTGGCAGCAGCTGCAAGGGGGAGTGAGCTGGATGTCATTATCCACCTAGGGATGAATGACCTGGCTGAGAATGGTATCAGAGCAGTGCAACAGGAGTTTGTGGAGTTGGGGAGGGGCCTTAGACAAGTAGCACACACAGTAACTTTCTCAGAAGTGCTACCTGTCTATAGCATGGATGAGGCTAGGGTACTCCACACAATGGGATTCAATGACTGGTTGAAAAACTGGTGCAGAGCTCAGGGATCTGGCTTCACTGGGGACTGCGGCTCCACCTGGAGGAATGCAGGCCTATACAGGTGCAATGGTCTGCATCTATCCAGGAGGGGAACCAGGATCCTAGGTGATAGGTTTAAATGCTTTATTGGCAAGCATTTAAACTAGTCAAAGGGGGAGGCACGAAAAAGGAGAAGGGGAAATCCTAGCCCCCCAAAAATCAGGGTAGTTAGTGAGGTAAATACTAAGATAGAGCAGTCACTAGGGAGAAGGGCAGGGGTAAATGGAGAAAAGGCAAAGGCAGTAAGGACAGGGATGGGGCAAAAAGAAATAAAGCCATGGCAAAATAAAGGGTAATGAGTACCAATGCCCATAGTCTAGATAAATAGCTCCCCGAAATGGTGGCCTTGATGGAAGAAGGATGCCTGGATATCATGGCAGTCACAGAAACATGGTACACAGAGAACCACGACTGGGATGTCAACATACCAGGGTACACAATCTGCAGGAGGGACAGGGAGGGAAGAAGAGGAGGAGGAGTAGCTCTCTATGTAAGGGAAGGGATCAAAGCAACAGAACTAAAGGGTAAACAGGGAGGAGAGGAGGCACTGTAGGTCACCCTGGAGACTGGAAATGGCTCCACAATCCGCACAGATGTTGTATACAGACCCCATCTCAGGGGGAGGAAATGAACAAGGAAATGACAGAGGGCATCCTTGGAATGGCAGAGAAAGGGGAGATATTGCTGATGGGAGACCTGAATATGTCAGATGTTAACTGGAGCACCTTTGCTGCAGCCACATCCAAGAGCAGGGCCATTCTCCATGCCCTACAGGGGGCATGCCTCAAACAGCTAGTTTTGGAACCCACTTGGGAGGGAGCAATCTTAGACCTGGTACTCTCAAATGGGGACAGAGAGAGGATCTCAGAAGTGGGTAGCCATCTGGGAACAAGCGACCACCAAACAGTGTGGTTCATGATAAACTTAGCTGTAGAGTCAAGCCACACAAAAGTGAAGGTACTGGACTTCAGGAGGGCTGATTTTGCCATAATGGGAGAGTGCCTCAGAAAAGCACTAGCAAACAGGCAAGATGGTGGGGTGGAGCAACAATAGGGAAACATCAAAACCACCATCACAGAGGCAACAAGCCTTTGTGTGAAGCAAATAAACAAATCAAAATGAAAAAAAAAACAACCACTATGGTTCTCAAAAGAAGTGGCAGGGAAGGTAAGGGAGAAAAAGATAGCTTTTAGGAAGTAAAAGGAAACACAGCAGGAGCAGAACAGAGAACTGTACCAGTTAAAGCAGAAGGAAGGGGGGAAGGCAGTCAAAATAGCAAAGGCCCAAACTGAGGAAAAGATAGCCAACTCGGTTAAGAAGGGGGATAAAACCTTTTATAGGTACATTAGGGAACAAAGAAAGACTAAGGCAGGGATACTGAGGCTGAATAAAGAGGAAGGTGGTTGGGCAGAGAGCAACAGTGAAAAAGCAGGGATACTGAACGAATACTTCTGCTCTGTATTCACAATGGAAAAGCAGGGGGAGATACCTAATCCAGTCAATAAAAGCACTCTGGATGGGGGTTGATATTAGTCCTTTCACAGAAGAAAGGGTTCTGAAAGAACTCTTAAAACTGAAGGTGGATAAAGCAATGGGGCCTGATGGGATTCACCCCAGAATTCTAAAAGAACTAAGGGAAGAACTAGTAACACCACTGACTACCCTTTTTTAATAAATCATGGGAAGATGGTATGGTACCTGAGAAATGGAGGAGGGCAGATGTGATTCCCCTTCAAAAAAGTGGGAGCAAGACAGAGGCAGGAAACTACAGACCTGTCAGTTTGACCTCAGTGGTAGGGAAAATGATGGAATCACTTCTGAAAGAAAGAATTGAGTACCTAGAGTCCAGTGGGGCACAGGACCCAAGGCAGCATGGATTCACAGCAGGAAGGTCATGTCAGACAAATCTAATTGATTTCTTTGACTGGGTGACCAAAGTAGTAGACCAGGAAGGGGTCGTGGACATGGCCTACCTAGACTTTAGCAAGTCATTTGACACAGTCACGCACAAAAGATTAATAAACAAATTAGCCAGCCTGGGAGTGGGTCCCAGGGTGGTAGCCTGGGTAAAACACTGGCTTCACAACAGGACACAGCGGGTAATAGTAAATGGAGTCCACCACAAAGAAGGGGGGGTTACTAGTGGGGTACCGCAGGGTTTAATACTGGGCCAGTCCTTTTTAATGTCTTTATAAGTAACATTTTATTTATTTATTTAGTTTTTGTTGACTGGGTAAGTGCACTAGACAAATCCTGCCTATTTTCAGGCATGACCCGGGAAGGGGGGTACAGATGAATGCCAACTGACCTTGAACCAGATTAAGCTGTTGGTGGTATTTTTAGTGAATGAGGGAAATTTGGCGAGGACATGGGGGAAATTCCCCTATTCTTTTTCAATAAGTGCCATGGGATCTTTAACATCTACCTGAACTACCACCAATCCAGGCAGACAGGCAGAGGGACTGGAAGGGAAAGTATGTCTGTTTGCAGATGACACAAAGATCTGCAACAGGATTGATACGCAAGGTGGGGTGGAAAGGATGAAAAGGGATTTGGCAAGGTTGGAGGAATGGTCAAATGTATGGCAGCTTAGATTCAATGCAAAGAAGTGCAAAGTAATGCATCTGGGAAACAAAAACCCAGGGGAAGAGTACACAGTGAGAGGGGGAGATACTGACAACAACAAAAATGGAAAGGGACCTGGGGGTAGTCATATCACATGACCTAAAGGTGGGCCACCAATGTGAGAAGGCAGTAAGGAGGGCTGGGGGACACTGGGATGCATAGGGAGAGACATTACCAGTAGAAAACAGGAAGTTGTTGGCCCTCTGTACAGACAGTTGGTAAGACCACATCTGGAGTACTTTGTACAGTTCTGGAGACCCCATATCCGCAAAGACATAGACAGGGTTGACGCTGTTCGGAGGAGGGCAACCAAAATGGTGCAGGGTCTGCACCAGAAGACATATGAAGAAAGACTAAAGGAACTTAAGATATACAGCCTCGAGGAAATAAGGAAGGGGGGGGACATGATAGAAACTTTCAAATACCTAAAGGGAATCAACAAAGTCCAAGAGGGTAGCATCTTTCAGAAAAAGAGATGTGCAAGAACAAGGAGGCACAATTTGAAGAAAGAGGGGGGATGGCTCAGAGGTAATGTGGGGAAGTATTTCTTCACAGAGAGGGTTGTAGATGCATGGAACGGCCTTCCTGAGGAGGTCATAGAGTCAAAACAGTGGGGGAATTCAAGAATGCATGGGACAGACATAAGGCAATTCTAGTGGGGAGTAGGAGGAAGTAGGCTGTTGGTTAACTAGGATCTGCAGCTTATCCGTTAGGTAGAGAAATGGGCAGACTAGGTGGGCCAAGCGGTCCTTATCTGCCATCACATTCTATGTTTCTATGAACAGGAGGGTCATGATATTCTGTGGCTTATGATAAAAATGACAAAACTACTTAAGTATCTTGGAGTAGAATGTAAGAGGCAGCATACATACAACTAACACCACAATTACAATATAGCAATAATCCATGGTATCACTTGGGGTTACCGATAATACAGTGGAACTGCAAAGTAAGGGTGTACAAGGACTTGAAAATGTTTAGATAAAATGTCTTAAATCCAAATCCTCATTCTATGCATTTGGTTTGAGACTGTTCAGTCTAAAGATCCAGTTTGTCTCCTTCTGCAGGATGGTCTGTAACGTGTCTCCACCACAAGCATGTGGTCTGACGTGTCCGAGGGCAAGGCAGTACATCGCTCTGGGAGCCATCCCATGTGCTGCCTTAAAGTGGCCACCCAATGAGGTGTCTTCCCTTCCTAATGTTATATATTTTTTTTCCAATTCTTTTTTCTGGCTCTGCTTTGGTCCCGGGAACTCTCTCAGGCATCCACTTACCCTCAGTTCTACCTCTGGGCCTGAAACTCCTCTGTTCCTGGTCCCAGCCTGGTTATCCCCTCAGCTCTGAACTGCTCTATCCACCAGGTGCACTATCTAGAATTCGGGCTGGGCTGAGCTCAGCCCAGGAGCTGAGTGAGTCTGGCCAGTGTAGTGTGGTTGAGAGGGTGGTGCTGTTGCCTATCCCCGGGAGCAGGGATTTTCTTAGTTACGTCCCCTCCCTCCTCCCCACTGGCAGAGCCTGGATGTGCAGTGATACCAGGCATGTCTGCCGTGGCTCTGTGTCCCTCTTAGCCATACCCTGGGCATTGTAGTGCTTCCGGTCACCACTGGGGGCCGCTGCGGTGCCAGGCACATGCATGGACCCCCCCCCGAGAGAGGAGAGCAGTCCTCCAGATGCTCAGTCCTCTCTCTCCCCTGCTGACCCCCAGCAGCCCAGGCTTGTTCCCAAACCCAGGTCACCGGTGTGGCGTCCAGTGCCTCAACCCTCAGCGCCACTGGGCCGGCCTCTCATGTTATATTTTTAACATGCTCCTGCAGGCACCTTTTTAAAAATTTAACCAATCTACCTACAGTACATAAATTTTATTGCAGGTATGTAGCAAAGTGTAAACCACAAACGTGGTGTTGCAAGTGATAAACTCTTCAATATGATATTTATCTCCACTAAAGGGATGCTCAAAGGTGTTCTTTGGTCTACAAAATATTTAGATATTACAGTTTTTACATGTCACAAACCCTTTAGGGGGGGCAGCCAGTTCCTACCTGTCTCTTGTTGCACTTTCTGGTATCTTCTGTGAAGAAGTTTATGCAAATGGCAGTCACAACACCTGTCATGAGAGGACATGTGGTGACGGTTGTCCCTCAGCTGAGGGGAGAGACAAATGTGGACACTGGAGGATTCATAGTTGGTTTGCAGTGATAATGTCTGATAATCTGCCAGAAGACAGCCTGCAGTGATAATGTCTGCTGCTCTGCCAGAACCAAAAACATTTAATACTCTGCCAGAAGATAGCCTGCAGTGATAATATCTGATGATCTGCCAGAATTCAATTCTTAAAGCTGTAATAACATCATGTGAAATGAATTGAATCTTGAGTATGACGTCAGTAAAACTGATTGCACCTACTGCAAGTTTTATTTGAGTGACTGAGTGAACAGTGGTTAGTGGGATTGACTGGACTGCCGTGGTTAGCTCTGGGACCCCCTATATCTCATTAGCTACATTTTCCTGGTGGTAAGCATTCTTGGTTTTTTTGGCTACTGGCTGGCAGTCTATCAGACTGCCCCTGCCACCTCATCCGCCGGGACTTACCCTCTGCCCCCATGTGTGCAGCATTTGCACTGCAAGGGACCACCCCAGATAGAAGCACCACACTAAAGTGATATTTCCTGTCTGTCTGTCTGTCTATCTATCTATCTATCTATCTATCTATCTATCTATCTATCTATCTATCTATCTATCTATTTGCTATGGACTGGCTAAAAATATCCCATTTATTTTTTGCAAAAACAAAAAGAAGGTGCACATAGCAAGGCAGTTCTAAGCTTTATTAAGCCACATTGGAGGGTACCGCTCCCCTCCCTCATATAATTTCTTATACTTATGATGCCTTCCATCAGTTACAGGTGGATTCAGCTGCCACTATTTGAAAAGCTTGGGAGGCGGATATACACCATCCTTTTGACAATCGGGAATGGGAAAAACACCTTAAGTCATTGCATTTACTTATGGTATTCCATGGCTGGAAAGAATTTTCCTGGAAAGTGACAATGAGGTACTTCAGAATACCAGCCATACAATATAAATACACCCCAGGAGATAGCGCAGTGTGCTGGAGAGGCTGTGGCCACTCACCAGCCACATATGGCCACATCTTTTGGGACTGTCCTTTGTTGCAACTGTTTTTTGATGCTCTGAATGTTACGCTTTCAGACATGTTTGGTATACCGATTCAGGTGGCAGTAGATTTTTTCTATTTTCTATGCAGCCCCCTTATGGTCCCCCCCCCACTAAAGAATTACTAAAGGTTTGTCTGCTGGCAGCAAAAAAAGTCTATCATTAAAAATTGGCTTACACAAAATACTCCCATGCTCTCCTTTTGGCAAGACTTACTAATAGGGATTTACAAAATGGAAAAACGTACAGCACACTTCATTGAACCACCGTCTTGAACAGTTTGAAATCTTCTGGAGGCAGTGGGTGCTGTGTACTATGAGCCATAGAAAAGATTTTGTTCCCTGATGGTTGGGGGATTCAGCAGGTTGCAGGATGGGTGTGTGCTCTGCAGGCCTTCTTTATTCTCTGTGCATTTCATAGAGGATACTATGAACTAGTGTTGCTCAGATAGTGTTTTTGTGGATCCTACCACTATCTGTCAGATAGTGCTGGTATCCTACCTAGGATCCTACCAGAAATCCTGGCAAAGACAGATGTAGGATCCAGGGTCAGATAGTGAAGGATTTTAGTTAGGATACGGAGATCCAAGTCAGATCCAGGGATCCTAGGTCAGATAGGATCCAGGGTCAGATAGCTTTGGATCCTAGGTCAGATCCAGGGATCCTAGTGTAACCCCCAGGTGGCACTATCCCAAGGGCTACGACCCCTGCCTGCTTGACTACTGATAGGTTGAGGGGCCTAGGTTCTATGGCGGGTGCCTCCACCCAGAGGTCAGGGTTTGTAGTGGTTAGACTAGCTTGGTCACAGCCATCTGGGACACTGAGACCCCCTTTATTCCCTCTAGTGGCTCACACAATGCACAGAAGTTACAGTCCCGATACCCCACATGTACACACTGTTCATTCATAATTTAAAGTACCACTTACCCTCGAGACTGATTCTGAGGTTCGTCTCTGGGGCCCCCTGTAAAATAAGGTTAATCAACATACACAAACCAATACAATGCTTGATACGTAGGTACTGACACTACAGTTTAAAGTTCAAATCTGGTTTATTTAGGGGGAATAAAACATGGGAGGGGGAGATCAGATTAATTGGCAGAATTAAATCACAGTACTGTGCACACATACAGGGTCTGAAAAGTCACACTCTAGGTACCCAGGTTGGGGGGGGGGCTAGCCTGGTCTGTTGCCCAGGGTTGGCTGGCAGATGCAGATGGACAGGGCCCTGTAGAAGAAAATATATGCACAACACCCACTTGTAATCCGGAGCTGGATGGCTCAGTCCATGAAGAAGTGAAACAACAATAATTAGATAACGCACTTGTAATTAAAAACAGGCTGCAGGGGAATACCCTGATTTGTACTCACAATACCCAAGCTGAGAACCAGATGGTGGATGTTCTTCTGGGTTGCCAGAACAACAGGGCATGGAAACAAGGTCCTTGTGACTGGACCCCACTGCAGTAGATAGCAAACGGATTTAGTCCAAGACAAGCTGGGGTTTGCTTCCAGATTCAACACACAGCACACAGCACAGGGGATTGGAAATAGCGATTCCCCACAAGCACTAAGCACATTCATATGTAAAAGGAAAGTACTATACCAGGCAGGCTGCTCCTAGATCCTGATTGCAATTACTGCAAAATATCCGGGAGCACACACAGCAGCTTCAGTTCCTGACAGACCAAGCGCGATTCAGCAATTTCTCCAGTCTTCTACAGGGTTAGCCTGGTTTCTACCTTTCAGACTTCCTTCTTTCTCCTCACAAGTTGGATTCAGTCTGAACTAGCGCTTACAATGGATGCAGGCCGAACCTCAAGGCCTCACACGTGCTTCCAGCGTGAAACTATACACCGCAGGCGCACAGAGCTCCTTCTCTTTTCACTGTCACAACTGATCTGATCTTTCCAGTCACACAGCAGGGCATTTCCTTTAGCTCCACACCATTCTGTTGGCTGGTTCGGCTGTCACTCACAATAAGACTCCCTCTGTTGGTGAAAAAAGGCGCCAAGGTCAAAATTACATTTCCCAGAGTCACTGCCCATACAATCCCCTTGTGGCTGGCTCAAAATTGAGAGTCCAAGTTCCGATTCATCCACAGGCTCCATTTTAAGGAACCCCTCCCCATTGATTGGTCCATTTCAGCAGTTCAGGACCAAAATGAAAGAGCTACACTGAAACAGTTTGTGCTGAAATGAAGACAGGTTAGACAAACTACATTTTCTCAATCACTCCAAATGATTTCTGGCAAATAGTTATATCTTTCAACAAGGCTCCCTCTGCACATGTAGTGACAGCAGAAACGGAGCAAATTGGCAGCAGCTCGGGCGGGAGTTGAGCATTAAATACACAGTCCCCCCATACAAACTAATTAGGTCTGCAAGCAGACAGCTCTTAAAGAGACAGTACGTGGAGGCTCAAATAGCACTCACTTGGAACCACATTTAAACAGCTCAGACACCGAACACCGCCCAGACATGGAGCATTCAGGCAAGCTCCTGGAAGACTTTTGGGAACCCCCATTTGCAGGGGGGTTACACTAGGTCAGATAGTTAGGATTCAGAGTCAGATAGCGATGGATCTTAGGTCAGATCCAGGGATCCTAGGTCAGACAGTTAGAATCCATGGATCTGTTACCAGGATCCACAAGAGCCACAATATTTGTAGGATCCATGGACTGAATCCTAGAGGATAGGATCCATGGTCAGATATCACTGCTATCCTACCACAGCAACTACCTGGCCAAATGGGAGGTATCTGTTGGTATCCTAGTTTCTAGGATACTATCTGAGCAACACTACTATGAACCTATAGCCTTAAAAGTTATTTTCGGTTCTCAACATATCAGAGGATATTAACATT
Organism: Neoceratodus forsteri; assembly: GCA_016271365.2. Taxonomy (NCBI): domain Eukaryota; kingdom Metazoa; phylum Chordata; order Ceratodontiformes; family Ceratodontidae; genus Neoceratodus; species Neoceratodus forsteri. The sequence continues at coordinate 435,671,215 of CM057450.1, read as the reverse complement.
TGTGTATAACTTCATACTAGATGCATTTCATTCAGCAATGTGTTCACAGTGATGCTGATCACACTGTTAGTGCACCTTGATGTCAGGAGCCAGTTTTCTCTGTTGTATGTTGTACTTTGTGCGTCATATGAAAATGTTTTATAATAAATAAACAGTAAAAACAAAAGCTTTAGTAAGCTGTGGAGCAGGATTATGCACTGGGAGGCAGGTAGAGGCATGTCTGCCTTTTACCTTCTTTTGAGGCTTTATCGGGGGTGGTGTTTCAAGGATTATACAGCTTGTATAGTGGCACACATAAATATTCATAGGACCCAATTTTGTCACACACAACACAACATACAGCCGTGTTAATGCGCAAAACAATGATTGAAGACCAAGTGAATCCATTATAATCATTGAAAACCTTAAAATGTAGCCCTGGCACTATGTCTGCAGAGGGCTACTACCCCTGCCTTACTGGCCGGTACAAGGTTAAGGGGCCTGGGTTCCTATTTTGCTGTTACTGGGGGTTCTTTCCCAAGATGAACAAATAAAAAGCGCGGTGCCCGCACCCAGAGTACATTTTTAAGTGGGTCTGATGATAGCAGTACCATTCCCTGGGATGCTGTACCAACCCACCTCCCCATACAGTCACCTCAACACATGAATTACATAAACCAAACCCCCCAAATTCCACACTTTGCATTTAAAGACTTGCACTAATAATATGCTCGCTAATAATACGCTCACGAGGCAGAAATTTTCCAAAACCGTTAAACACCATTTTATTTACATGGGAGGGCTAGGAAAGGGTGAATGGAATAGAGGTTAAGCAAACAGTTAGATTTTGCAATTTTTTGAATATTGGAATCGGCAAACATACATTTGGCATTTTTGATCTTGACCACATTTATATGCTTGCGACCGCCAACCCTCTGACTAGCTAACTGCTACAGATTTGCTTCAGATCTTTACCATTAGCAAACCCCAACTGGTACCAGTCCCCAGCCCAGACAATGTCTCCACCATTCTGTTACTGGGTACCCAGTACTAGCATTGCAGGCCTGTGGTGCATCTGGTTGGCCTGCGCTGGTGCACTTAAACTCAAATCAAATACACTTTTACTTTTTCTTGATTACTTTAGGACTTTACCACGCCATTGGGCATACTGGAAAACAACTATTTACATCCCCCAGGTGCAGCGCAATCCCTGCCTTTACTCATGGTTCTGCAGGCAGTCTCGGTTGGTGTTGGGACTGTAGCTCTGGGGTAGATGAAACAGCAGAATTCAGGATCTTTGAAGCTTGAGATGTGGAGCTGGCACTCTGCAGCTTAAACCTTCTGACTTGCTTGAAGGTCTAGCAGCGTGTCACCTCCCGCCTACTTGAAGGTCTAGCAGCTTGTCACCTCCCGCCTACTTGAAGGTCTAGCAGCTTGTCACCTTCAGCCTGATTCCAGGCCAGTTGCAGAGCACCACCACAAGGCTTTCCAGGCCACAAGTGACCCAGACCCATGAGTGACCCCACAGTCCGGCTCCCTCAAAGGGTCAAGAGTACCCTAGCACCCAGCATGTGCCCATGGCTTCCTGTGGCCCAGTTGGCCCCACTCGGCAGGGGTTGGCTGTTTCCTTACCTGGCTTCGGGTTGTAGATGGTTTATTACAGTCTCTTTTAGTTTCATATCAAGTTGAAATTTTTTACTCTTGAGGTTTTGTCACATCTGGCTAATGAAGACATTCTTTCAGCCACACTGCCAGCTGGGCCACCATGGCCCTTTCAAATCAGGTCACAGTCTCTGGCTTCTCACCGAGCACACAAGTCTCAGTGAGACTGGGACAAATTCATACCGGGCCCCTCCGAGAACCCTGAACTTGACACTGACAGTACAAACACATTCTTTCCTTGGCCAGTTCCTTAACTCAGACCTTCACTTTTTCCTCACTGTGCAGGTGCTCTCGAATCAGAAGAGGCCCCCTCTTCTCCTTTTGCAGACTTCCTGGTTTTACTGGCCAAGCCTCCATGTGTCAGGGAGACTCCCATACCAAGTTTCCGTAAACCAGATCCATTTTCCCAAAACCAGAACCATCCATTTTCCTTTTCCTTAGACCAATGTCCTTCCCCCTCTCCTTGTGACGTTGAGTTCCACCAGGGTACACACAGAACCTTTTACCTTCCTTGAACCTTTTATCCTTGCTTCTCACCATTCAGGTGTAGAATTTCTCACTGCCCTTTCAAACACAGACAATCTTTTCCTTCTGAACCTTTAGGCAAAACCTTTCACTGCTGTGGTGTAGCTTCCCCCCACAGCTTACTGATGCACTTCTTCCTTCATTCAGTGTGCCCATTTTACAGTCATCCTGCAGCCAGCAGAAACATATTTATTTCACATTCACCCCACCATTTTGTAGCAGCCCCTTCCCTCTATCACCTGGCTGCAGAAATTAACATTTTTATTTGTCCCCACGCCTGTCGCTGCTGCTGAAATTCACTACCCCAGGCAGCTGACAGGCTTACCTCATCAATATTCATTTGCCTAACATTAATATTCATGAGGCGGGTCCCACACTGATAGGAGCTCCTTAACTCCAAGGCTCCTCGTGTCTCCTTTAGGTCTCTGGTCCCTGATTAACTTAACAGGGGGACTGGGATCTCCTAAACTGCCTCTGTGCCACCACAATCACAGTTGGAAAATGACTTTGCGCTACTGCGCATGCACAGGCTGCCGCTGTTCATTTTAAACTTCCAGGCATGCAACGGCCCACGGTTCAGCTCCTCCAGACCCTTCCCTCTGGCAAAACATGAAGGGGCCAGACGGAGAACTTAGGGGACCATTTGGGGACCCAGCCAGGCAGCGGGGCATAAGCAGGGGAAACTGGGAACTCGGGCAGGAAATGGGAGAAGCCAGGGCAGTCACATGGGGCAAACAGGTAAGCCCCTGACAGAGGGGTTACAAAAAAATGATTTTTAGCTGTAGATTTTATCTTTATTGACTTCATGAGTGGCTGATACTGTGGAGGTGGTGAGATACCTAGGGATTGCCTATGATAGCAAGCTACCTGGATTCCCAGGTATCAGTGATTGTCAAGAGTAGCTATTATCATCTTGAACATACTGTCAAATTATCCCCCCTCCTTGATTCATGATGACCTGTAAACACTGGTTCAGGCCTTTGACATTCTTTTACTCAACTACAGCAATACTAGATTGCTGTGTGGGATTACATGGGAATCAACTCTAACACCTTCTAAATACCAAATATTTCATACTAAAAGGAAATTACCAGGCTGATCAGACAGAAAGGCCTGATCTGGTGTGCTCCAGCAGGACGCGGGGACATGCCATGAAGGCCAAAGGTAGTAAATTCAGGGGTAACGTTAGGAGGAACTTCTTCCAGAGGGTGATGAACCTATGGGAGAGCCACCCATCTGAGACAGTGGACATAAAGACAATGCAGGCCTTAGTGACACGATGCAGAATAATATCTATATACAGTGTTACAACATATCACAGGAAATCCACATTTATTTCAATTGGATTTCTGTGATATGTCTCAATATAGCCAGGAATATGGTGCATCTTGTCACTGACTACCCATAAAAATGTAGAACACCAAGAGGTCAGCATTGGCATTACTGCAGTATCTCTGACTCTACCAGATCTGCTGCTGGTGAACCTCACAGGTCTCCTTGTTGTGCAACCATGCTATGGCCTTTGCAGGAAAGACGTAATTCATCAAAGGCAAAGTAAAAGCCTACGCAACAGAGTGTCACTGCAAATGTTCCAGCTCACCCTCTTGGCCCATGTCACCTCTGTATCCCCATAAAGGCAAGTTTCAGGTCACTGCATTGACCACTGTCACTGGCTCAAATTTTGTTGTTCAGGTACCAAGGACAGGCACAGGCTCTGCCTCTCCCACTGTCAGCAGTATGCAGCCCATTCCCGACAGGCAACGTCCTATCATCACTTTCTTTGTTGATTTCACCAGCTGGCACCATTGATGCTACCACTGCAGTTTTGGCTACCATTTGAGTTATTTCAAAAATGTTTGCCATCCCTGCCATTGAAGATTACTTTGTCATCGGCTCAGAAGTTCCTATAGCTATCATCAGTGTTGGCTGTTGGTAGCTCTGGAACTGTGTTCTCTGACCCTATGCTGCCCCGGCTGCTACCTCAGCAGCCTGCAGCCCCTGTGGTCCCTCCCACTCTTTCTCAGCCTGAGATGGAAGAGGATGAATATAATTCCGACCTTCTATATGGGGGAAGGGGGATGTTGAGGAAGAGCAGCCTGTTTATGGAGATGACTCTAGTTCTACTCTCTCCTCATGTATTGAAGACACTGTGATCTATACATCCAAGTCTTCCCATGAGGATGCCTCATTTCAGGCTTTACATCACCTCATACAAGACAAGCTAGGCTTTGCTGTTGGAGAAGAAGACTTCACTAAGAGGAATCTGTATGAATTTCTGGAGGTCCTCACATTTTCTTCCATGATCATTCCTCCCATTTACCCTGTTTTGGAGGATGCTACCATGACTGCCTGACACAGAACTAGTACATTACTGGCTTCCTCCGTAAGGCAGGTAAGAATTTACTGCATTCTGCATAGCTCCCTGATCTATTTCCTGGTTACCCATACAAAGAAATCTATCAGATTTGTCTGACATGACCTCCCCCCAATGAATCTGTGCTGTTTCTGGTCTTGCAACCTGCTGGATTCAAGATACACTACAATCCTTTCCTTTAGCAGTGACTCTATCAACATCCACACCACCAAGGTCAGGCTGACTGGCCTATAATTGCCAGCCTTCTTCTGCTACCGCTTTTATAAAGTGGGACTATATCTGCCCTCTTCCAGTCCTTCTATAACCACTCCTGCTTCCAGTGCGCTGTTGAATAGGGCTGTCAGAAGTGCAGCCAGTACCTCCCTAAGCTCCCTCAATACCCTTGGTTTACGGTACCCCATCTGGCCCCATAGCTTTGTCCAGTTTCAGATTTGCAAATCCTTTCAGGACTCTCTCTCCTCTGTAAAAGGACTTGTGTCTATCTCTCACATTCCAGTGTTGTTTCTGCTGCTTTTATGTGGCCCTTTCCCTTACCCTTCCTCTGTGAAGAGTGAACAAAAGTGTTTGTTCGGGATATCTGCTTTTTCCTGATCCTGCTCTGCACAGTCATCACCTGCCCTTTTAAACCTCACAATCCCTCCCCTAGTCTTCCTCTTTTCACTTATGTACCTAAAAAATTTCTTGACCCCTTTAGTTACCCCGGGTTAGTCTTTCCTCAGTTTGCACCATTGTTCTCCTCACTGCTTTCCCTGCCTTCCTCTACTTCTCCTGATACACCTTCTTGTCCTCTTCCCTCTGTGTCTCTCTATACCTCCTGAATGCTACCATTTTAGCCTTTACCTTTTCAGCCACTTTCTTTGAGAACCATAGCGGTCTATTTTGACGTTTGCTTGCGCATGCGTAAGAAATGTTTTGTTCCGCTAAGCAACTTTTGGAGGTGTGTCACTGCCAAGCCCATTGCTGCTCAAACTGGAAGGGGCTTGGCAGTCCAGACCAATGACCACACACACTGTGGTCATGACACCACTTGCTGCTTGCTGGGTGGAAACTTCATGTCGTTGAAAGGACCGAAGCTGCTCCTATCAGATGGGGTATCGGTCCTTTCATTTGCATGAAGTCGGTCAACAAGCAGCTGATCGGCTTTCAGCATTGTTTAGTCTCCCCTTAGCTCCAGAATGGCTATCTATCTATCTATCTATCTATCTATCTATCTATCTATCTCTATCGCTCTCTCTCTCTCTCTCTATATATGTCTTTCTGTGTATCTGTCTATTAAGTGGTCTAGGGTGCCCAACCCCAGTACTGTTTCTTTCTCCCCCTCCCCTCCAGGTGGCTCACCCGCCTATCCCAGTCTTATATATTTTTAATATATAAACAATCTGGGGTGCCCACCCTTGGTACCATTTTTTTTTCCTCCGCCCTTTCCAGTCTTATATATTTTTAATATGTACAGGGTCCAGGGTGCCCACCCCCGGTACTGCTTCTCTCCCCCAGGTTGCTCTTCCCTGTTCCCCTATGAGCCCCACACTGAGGTGCCCAGTCCCAGTGTTGGAATATCCCTGAAATAAAGAAAATTGTCCCTCAATTTTTTTTTAACCTGTAAAATAGAAAATGGTCTCTCACCAATCTGCCCCCACACACATCCCTCACTCACCCACCGTCATTTCCCACTCAGCACCCCACACCCCCCTCACACACCCTCACTCACCTAAACATGTCCCAGGGTGAAGATCCACTCTTAGATCTAAGATTGGTTTTGCTACTGGAACCGCCGACTGCAATATGAGAAACTAAGTTAAGTACAGTTCAACATATTTCAATGGGGTTTTGAACTCTGATGCATAACTTTGTCATTTTTGCATATTTTGGCCCCAACTTTTCCATATGACCTTTTTGGGACCCCAACTCATGACCAATGGTGGTGGAATTATGCAAATCAGGCCCAAAAGGTGATTTCACGGTCACGTTGTGAAATCACCTTTCAGGTGGGACTTGAACATTTTCACCAGCCTTATTCATGAGGTGGGGTCATAAACATAGAAACATAGAATTTGATGGCAGATAAGGACCGCTTGGCCCACCTAGTCTGCCCATTTCCCTACCTGATGGATAAGCTGCAGATTCTAGTTCATCAACAGCTTACTTCTTCCTACCCCCCCACTAGAATTGCCTTATGCCTGTCCCATGCATTCTTAAATTCTCCCACTATTCCTGACTCCACAACCTCCTCAGGAAGGCTATTCCATGCATCCACAACCCTCTCTGTGAAAAAATACTTTCAACATTACCTCTGAGCCGTCCCCCCTCTATCTTCAAATTGTGCCCCCTTGTTCCTGCACATTTTTACTTCTGAAAGATGCTACCTTCTTGTACTTTGTTAATTCCCTTGAGATACTTGAAAGTTTCTATCATGTCCCCCCTCTCCCTCCTTTCCTCAAGGGTATACATAGTAAGCTGCTTTAGTCTCTCCTCGTATGTCTTCTGGTGCAGACCCTGCACCATTTTGGTTGCCCTCCTCTGAACAGCCTCCACTCTATGTTTTTACGGAGATGGGGTCTCCAGAATTGCACGCAGTACTCCAGATGGGGTCTCACTAACTGTCTGTACAGAGGGATAACAACTTTCTGTTTTCTACTGTTGATGCCTCTCCCTATGCATCCTAGTATCCCCCCAGCCCTCCTTACTGCCTTCTCACATTGCTTGCCCACCTTTAGGTCATCTGATAAAATTACTCCTAGGTCTCTTTCAATTTTTGTTTTTGTTATTATTAACTCACCCCCCATTGTGTACTCTTCCCCTGGGTTTTTGTTTCCCAGATGCATTACCTTGCACTTCTTTGCATTGAATCTGAGCTGCCACATATTTAACCATTCCTTCAACCTTGCCAAGTCCCTTTTCATCCTTTCCACCCCACCGTGTGTATCAACCCTGTTGCAGATCTTTGTGTCATCTGCAAAGAGACATACCTTTCCTTCCAGGTACTCTCCAATGTCACTTATAAAGACATTAAAGAGGACCGGTCCCAGTACCGAACCCTGTGGTACCCTGCTAGTTACTCTCCTTTCTTCACTGTGGACTCCGTTTACTATTACCCTTTGCGTCCTGTTGTCCAGTCAGTTTTTTATCCAGGCTACCACTTTGGGACCCGCTCCAAGGCTGGCTAACTTGTGTATTAATCTTTTGTGTGAGACTGTGTCAAATGCCTTGCTAAAATCTAGGTAGGCCATATCCACAGCCCCTCCCTGGTCTGCTACTTTGGTCACCCAGTCAAAGAAATCTATTAGGTTCGTCTGACATGACCTTTCTGCTGTGAAACCATGCTGCCTTGGGTCCTGTGCCCCACTAGCCTCTAGGTACTCAACAATTCTTTCCTTCAGAAGTGATTCCATCATTTTCCCTACCACTGAAGACAAACTAACTGGTCTGTAGTTTCCTGCCTCTGCCCTGCTCCCACTTTTGTGAAGTGGAATCACATCCACCCTCCTTCAGTCCTCAGGTACCACCCCATCCTCCCATGATTTGTTAAAGAGAGTAGTCAGTGGTGTTACTAGTTATATCCATAGTTCTTTCAGAATTCTTGGGTAAATCCCATCGGGCCCCATTGCTTTGTCCATCCTCAGTTTCAAGAGTTCTTTCAAAACCCTTTCTTCTGTGAATGGACTGGTATTGACCTCCTATTCAGAGTTTCTCTCTTGTTTGGTTTAGGTACCTCTTCCTCCTCTTCCGTTGTGAATACTGAGCAGAAATAAAAAGGCTGTGTTGACAGTTTTTGTGTCAAAATATGTAAAAATGACAAAGTTATGCACATATGTTGAAATTTTTCTATGCTCACTCATAACTGGTAATTTTAAATATTGTGACCCCACATTTTCATCATAGACATTTTTTCACACCACCTCATGAATGTGACAGCTGTCATTTTCTCAAATCCAGGCCAAAATATGTTTTCGCACCTGTGTGTTGCAGAATGATGTATCAGTGGCGCAGAATGATGTTTTGGCTAGGATTTGAACATTTTCACTACTGGGTTCATGAGGTGGGGTAATAAGAAGTCTATGTTGGCAGTTTGGTGTACAAATACTGTAAAATCCCCCAGGTTATGACTGAACTTTACAGTATTTCAGCGTTCACTCATAACTGCTAATTTTCAATATTTTGACTCCAAACGTTCAACATTGCCATTTTTCCACCCCTCCTCATAAATGTGACATATGTCATTTTTATGTTGCTTGCACGCATGTGCAAGAAACATAGTGCCATCAACAGAGATTTCGGAGGTGTGTCACCTCCTCCTCCAATTCAGTCAGCCAGCTGGCAGGTGCGGCCCCTGTAAGCCAATGCATTTTGGAGCTGTCTATGACGCGCTCCAAAATGCAGTGTATCCCCAGTTGAAAGGGGAGCTACGCTTCAGTGAGCAGAGATAGAAGCCCACTGAGCAAGTAGCCCCCCACACACGCAGGGCGCGCTGCACCGCACTCCACTGCATAGCTGACGGGTGCCAACTCGCTGGCTGGCTGGGTCGTCCCCCAGTTGTAGGTGCCACGCTGGGAGCCCACCCCAGCGTGGCAATGAATCCATAGGCCGACAGGGGTGCCCAATCCCCGTCAGCTGAACGCCCCCAATGTCCTTGTGCCATGCTGGAGCCCACCCCAGCGTGGCAAGCGATCCCAGTAGTCTTTTTAATTTTAAACCTTAAGCGAAGCGGTCCAGCGGAGCGTCTCCGACCCCTCCACAACCCGCACCCACCCACTGTCACCCAGCTTCCCCACCCCTCACCCATCCACCTCCGGACCTCGGCGCGATGATCTTCGGTGGACGGGAACACGTCTGCACTCTTCAAAAGCCGACCGCGAACTGAGGAAATACCGGCAAGCTGTATAATGGCCTAGAAGGGGGGTTTCAACTTTATTGCATATCTCAGTCATTGTAGAATTTTTGAGCAAATTTTCAACATGCGGTTTTGGGACCCTTCTCATGAATGATGTCACTGTCATGGCGTTATTCGGGCCGAAGGTGATTTCGTACGATGACTGTGAAATCACCCGCTGATAAACCACCATGACAGTGACATCGATATGAAAGGTCCAAAACTCATCATGTTGAAAATTGATGCAAAATTCAAAAAATAACTGTTTTCTGGCGTCGCGTTAGCAGTTCCACACAGGTAGCGTAAGTTCATGAATTTCAATATTTTCACTCCAGATTTTCAACATTGCCATTTTACCACACCTTCTTGTGAGCAGTACAGCTGTCATTTTTCACATCTCACCCAAAATGTGTTTCCGCCCATGTAGCGCAGAATGGCGCAGTTGGTGTGCGAAATCAATGTATGGGACAAATTAAGAAAATCACAATGACACCATTCACGAGCAGAGGTCTTAAAATGGCTATGTTGAAAATTTGGTGAAAAAATTCCTAAAAATGACTGTTTTACGAGCGTGCGTTGTGCAGTTCCTATGCAGGCTCGTAAGTTCGCAAATTTTCAATATTTTCACTCCAGATTTTCAACATTGCCATTTTACCACACCTCCTTATGAGCAGTACAGCTGTCATTTTTCACATCCTGCCCAAAACGTGTTTCCACCCATGTAACGCACAATGGCGCAGTCGGTGTGCAAACTCAATGTATGGGACACATTAACTAAATCACAGTGACACTGTTCATGAGCAGAGGTCTTAAAATGGCTATGTTGAAAATTTGGTGAAAAAATTCCTAAAATGACTGTTTTATTTAGCGCAAGTGCTAGTAGTTCCTACGACGTCAGAAGTTCGCACATTTTCAATATTTGCGCCCAATGACTTCCAAATACCTAAACAGCACATAGAAGCAAGCAACATTCGGCATTGACAAATGCTTGTTTAAATCCTGATGTGTTTTTGCACCTGTGGTGTGAAATGACATTTCAGCCAATCTACTATAAATGGTGCATGTTTATAAGGTGAATTATAAAACGAGTATCTTGAAAAGTTGGGGTACAAAAAAAATAAATAATTTAACAAGCTTTGTGTGTAATGCCAGTCTTCACCTCAGTGGCCATGCTTTGTGATCCTGTGCTGGTAAGCTGAGTTTGGGGGTGAGCTTAGTGACACAGCTGGATGGGGTGAGGGTGGAGGAATGGTGCTGTCACGCGACTCTCCCAGTCAGGGATTGAAAGGTGCAGGATTGTATGCCTAGGCCCGGGTACCATATAGTGAATAGCTGTCCTATTGGCATAGGGCCCTGCACCTCTCCATCCATAGGTGGCAGTGTGCCTTGTGCATTGGCTGACAGATACAATCTTTGCCCTGTGCATCTGTATCTGCGGCCACATGGAAGTGCAGGGACCACAGGCCCTGTGCGTCCATGGCCCGCCAGACAGCCCCATGAATTCTTTACATCTGTCGCTGCACAGAAGTGCAGGGCCCTTCGATGGAGTCTTCCTTTGGCACAGGGTATTTGCATCTGTGCACTGTTAGTACCAAACACCTGCACAGCACATACATGCAAGCAAACATTCAGCATTAACAAATGCTTGTTTTTCTTGTTTTTGCTCACTTCCTTTGCACAGAGGTTTGTTGCCTTCACTGTGCCTTTCCTTAACTTAACCCACTGTTCTCCACCCCAGCCAGGTTATTCCCACCTGCTAGGTTGTCTCAGAATCATTCACAAATTTTATTTTATTTGCCTTTCTGCAGTTCAGGACCTTTGTCCTTGTGCAGTTTGCTTCCACCACTGTCCTATGTTGAACCACAATATTTAGAGATCATGGTTCCATGTCATAATAACGAACGCAAAAGTTGGCCCGTTGGAGCATCAGTTAGATTTCTGCTTGTGACCTGGGTTTGGGAACAGATCTGGGATGCTGGATGGCCGACTGGGGTGGGGGGGAGGATGGAGCGTCCCAAGGACTGCTCTCCTTTTCTGGGGGAAGGGTGAGGAGTGTGTCTGGCACCTGACAGACTCCTGGTGGAGGCCAGGGGTAGTGCAGCAACTGGCGCTGAGAATCCTTGGTGTGGGGTGGACGCAGGATGTCACTGCATGTCCCAATCACCCAGAAGACCAGGAAAAAGAGCAGCTGCTGGCCACCCAAGATGAAGCCCGCCATGGCTTCAATTAGTCTCCAGGCCGGCCCTCCGACCTATCCTGTTGTGTGTGGCACTGGGGGAGTCTAGTACTGCAGCCCTGCCCTGGGGGGTAAGCCAGGGGGTATCGGAGAGTCGTGTCCATTGTGGAGGTGGAAGCTGTGGTCCATGACAAGGCCGAGGTATCGGGCAGCTGGCAGCAGGGGAGTGAAAGAAACAGATAAAAAATAAATAATATCGAACGCAAAATAGCGATCGCAATTATGGCGCAGTGTATATCGTCAAAAGCAAATCGGGTGATACACACTACAGTGACCAACTTCCGGAACTAAATAAAATGTTTTTGTGGGGCTTTGCCCTCCACACACCCCTGAATTAGGATCCTCAACTCCAGTGGGGTGCATGTTGGGGAGGGGGGCAAAATCCAGATTTAAAAAAAAATTAAGTGCTGCAGCTTGGGCAAAATGTAACCTGCATCCGGTCCTGAACCCAGTACCTGTTCTGCTAGAGATAGCCTCCCACACCACCACACCATACAGCTAGCTCAGCAGCAACAGCTACTCCAGTCTCTGAAAACCCCTTCCCCTCGCTAATCTCCCCTTCCGTTCGCCCTTCCCCATTTTCACTTTCTCATACCCTCTCTATTCTGCATGGTAGCCCACCATAAAAGTGCCCCAAATGAGTTGCTATATTTCTAGTCACTCATTTTGGGTCACTCTTACGATGTGCTACCGTGATCACCAGTCCCCAGGTGGGCTTCCATCTTGATGTCTGCAACATTGTCCCTATTAGTGAGCACCAGGTCCAGTACTGCTCCATCATGAGCGGAGTCCCTGACTAGCTGCCTGAATACCCCCTGCAGGGAGTCTAGGATGTCCCTGCTACCAGCTGGAACTGCATCTGGTAGACTCCAATCTACAACAGGTAAACTGAAGTTCCCACCGGCAGCACCTCCACTTTTTCTTCCATTGTGCTAGTGACTTCCATCAGTGTATTATCTAGTTTCTCTCCCTGTGCTGGAGGTCTGTAGCTCACACCTGTTTGAATAGTGGCTCTGTCTTCTGTCTCCAGGGTGACCCAGAGTACCTCAAACTCATCCATTCCCCCTGAATTCCCTGTGTCTGTGTTGCTTTGATATACTCCTTTACATACAGCACCACACCTCCTCCCTTCCTTCCTAGTCTGTCTTTCCTGACCTGAGTATTGCCTGGTATGGCCATGTCCCAGTCATGATTTTCTGTGCACCACGACTCAGTAATGGCCATGATATCCAGGTCTGTCTCTGTAATGATGGCCTTTAGGTCTGGAACTTTATTTCCAAGACTTCTTGCATTTACACACATGGCCTATCACACTTTGTTTCCACTCTGTCTATGATATCCTCCTTTTTTCGCCCTGCCTCCTTTTCCTCTTTCTCTTTACAACTCGTATTCCCATCCCCTTTCATTTCTACCACACTACTTTTTCCTTTATTTTCCACTATGGGGAATTTACCTTCCCTTAAGTCTTCATGTCTCTCCACTTCAGTCTGTGGGAAGGGCAGTTTATGCTCCTTGATTCCTTCCGCCAGCCACCTCGGCTAGTTTAAATGTTCATCAAAGTAACATTTTAACTATCCACTGAGGACTGTGGTTCCCCTCCCAGATGGATGCAGGTCTTCATCCCTGTATAGGCCCTTATCCATCCAGGTTGGTCCCCAATCCCCAATGTAGCCAACCCCTTCCTCTGTACACCATTCCTTCAACCTCAGGTTGAAGCTCCTGGTGTGGAGAACCCTATCCTCATCCCAGTTGTGGATAGGCAGCACCTCAGTGAAAGCCACTTAGTGTGCCACCTGCCTAAGACTGGTACCGGCTTAAAATGATGAATGCAAAACAGTGCAGGTGAAAACCGTAAAATCAGAATAACTAAAACAAAAACAGCTACAAGGACATAACAGTGCAGAAAAAGTTTAGTGCTAGTCCTGTAGCTGTTTGGGGACAGGGAGAAAGCTTCTGCTGTGGGGTTTTGCTGTTGAGAGCTGCTGTGGCATGGAGGGTAGGGCACAGGCAGTGGAAGTCAGCAGAATGAGATTGCTGTGTGGTTCAAGTCCCATGGAAGGTGATTTTGTTTTTCTTTTTTGGGACTTGGTTTCTTTTGTCTCCCCCCTCCTGACTGGGTTCCACCTCCCCTCCCCAAGGATTACCCCCTCACCACAGTTCCTTCCTGTCCCCAAGTTGCCTCCCCCGGAGGTGATTATATTTGGATGGGGGGTTCTGGGGGAAGGCGGGGCAGAGCCCGCTTTTGAACACACATAGTCTAGCCAGTTGTTTTTTAGTGGTGCTGTTATAGCACCCAGTGTTTTTGTCAGGCGCTGTTTTTGTTGCATGGTTTTTGACCACACTGTTTTGCATTCAGCATTTTGACCCTGTGCCCCTAAGACCTGTCCCCAGTTGCCTATAATCTTCCTGCACAATCCTAGCCCCTTCCCTAGCCAGGTCATTAGTCCCCAGGTGGACAATGACATCCGGCTCCCCCCTCCCATCCTGCTGCCATAGTGATCCTTAGGTTCTGCTTTCCATCCCTCCAAGCCGAGGGAATAGGTAGGCACCTCACCTCTCTCTTTCCTCCCTTCCTTTTCCCAATCTCCCCCCCCTTATGATTGAGTGCCCAACCAAACATTGCTTCCTCCTCTGCTGGGGTCCTCTACCTCCCTCCTTGGGGCTTCCCCTATTGAAGACCCCCACATCCTCCATGGCCACTATCACTGGTGTCTCCTCCCGGCAGTCCCATCTTACCAGAGTGGTGAATGGCTTTTGTAATGGCACAGGCTTAATAATGTGCCCACACTCCACAACCTCCACCTCCTGGAGCCTACCACAGACCAGGAGGCCCTCCTTCTAGGCAAACTTTGGTGCAACGATGGTAGACTCCATGGCCCCTGGGAGGGAAGATGTCCCCGAATCCTAACCAACTCGGCCCGGTCTAGTGACCTTCTCCCTCAGCCCAGAGAGGTGCGTACAGATGGGGCAGCACCTCAATCTTCAGAAGGTCTCACTGAAAACTGCTGTTCCACAACCACTGCCCTGTACCACTTGCAACATTCCCATTCCTACAGTCACTACATTTACTAGAAATTAACTTTATACCCTTTCCCAAAATAGGATGATTTTAGTTTTCCCCTTTTTGCTTCTCTTATGCTCGTGTACCCTTACCCTAGGTAGTGTGTTACCTATTTTTCCACATCACAGGTGATTTAAATTTTCCCCTTTTAATTTTACCCCTTTGTAAGCTTACCCTAGATAGGATGTTCCTCCCTGTCCACACAACAGGAAGTTACTGTCTGTATGAAGAGTGTCTCTCAACCTTCTTTTGTACTGTCCTACTCAGACAACAAGTATACAGGTAGTTTACCTAACGTTAGTGGACCGGCAAAGTTCCCTGCATGCATGATGTCACCTGCGGGTGCCTGCCAATGCCTAAGTCACCGATCCTGTTCCACTCCTGCTCTGTTCCACTCATGCTGTGGCACATGTTAGGAATGGAGCCTTTTATCCTCTCAGTGGGACCTCCTACAGGTGGGAGTTTCTGCTGTATTCCTGTTGGTCTGTGCTCCTCACATGACCCTTCTCAGAAGTTTTGGATCCCCGACCCGGTGATGCTGCTCTCTGTAACAGAACAACAAAAAGCTCCCAGCAGGTCAGTTTAGTTCTGTTTTCAGCAAAGGGTTTTGTTTTGATTGTTTACAAGGGCTTTCTAAAATGTGCTTACATGCCCACTCGATCCCCTCTTCAGTCTACCTTCCTCCTGATTACTGTACTGTAATCCGGCACTTTGTTTTAACAAAGAAAAAAAGCACGCCAAAGACCTCCCACTTTGGTTTATTTTTCCCGGAACTCCATCCTCAGCTTTAACTCCTTAGGCAGTGTCCTGATTACCTCTAGCACCAACAGCAACTCTGTATTTGAAATTAAATTCCCCTCCCAAATTGCTGCTCTTCTAGGATGGGTCAGAGCTTGCAGTCAGCCTCTTCAACTCCCCGAGCTCCTCTCCCAGTGACTACCCTGCTCATTCACTTGACACTATCATAAAAACATAGACTTTGATGGCAGATAAGGACCACTTGGCCCACCCAGTTTGCCCATTTCCCTACCTATTTGATAAGCTGCAGACTCCAATTAACCAACAGCCTACTTCCTCCTACACCCCACTATAATTACCTTATGTCTGTCCCATGCATGTTTGAATTCCCCCACTGTTTTAGACCCCATAACCTCCTCAGGAAGGCGGTTCCACGTGTCCACCACTTTCTCCATGAAAAATATTTCCTCATGTTGCCCCTGAGCCGTCCCCCCTCTATCTTTGAATTGTGCCCCCTTGTTCTTGCACATCTCTTTTTCTGAAAGATGCTACCCTCGGGACTTTGTTGATTCCCTTGAGGTACTTGAAAGTTTCTATCATGTCCCCCCTACCTGGGGCAGGGGATGCACAGCAGGGAGTGACACAGCAATCACAAATATAGTGAAGATGGAGCAGAAATTCCTGTTTAGGATGTCAGCTTTTTCTTGCTCCTCTTCTGTGCAGTCTCCCTCTTCTTTCCTTCAGTCCTCACTAACCCTTCTCTTGCATTCCTCTTCTTACATGTATCAGAAGAAAGTCTTATTTCCCTTAGTGACCCCTTTGTGATCCTTTTGTCTGTCTTCACCTTTGCTTCCCTCATCTCCTTGCCTGCTTCCTTCAGCACTGGATCTGAACATAACTGACCACAGTGCCGTCAGCAAGAACAGTGCAGCAAAATGCCGTCACATTTAAAAGCCCCCCACAACCCCCTGACACAGGGGGCTCAGCCCCCTGTGCCCCCCGTGCCAGATTCTCATTCTGAGGGCGCAGATCACGGGCAAAATAAATTTGTGGGGCCGTGGAATACTGTTTCCACAGCCCCTGGAAAAAAAAAAAAAAGTCCCCATCTGGCAAAATGTTAGGAAACCAAGATTAGAACCTTGGTCTTTACTGCTTTCTAGCTAAGCTGCTCTATGCTCCAGCCCTCCATGCCACAGGGGCAGCTCAGCCTGTCTGTGATATTCTGCTGCCCTTGTCTTGTGGCAGCACCACGGACAGCAACCAGGGGAGCACATAGCAAGTGCTATAAATCCCCTCTCGCTGTCCGTGGTAGCGTTTTACGGACTAGTGCTTTCTTGACTGGCGCTATTAATGTAGTGCTAATCTAACCGGGTACTGCTTTCTTCTGCTTTACTTGGTATGTTTCCCTGTCCTCCTCCCTCTTTTTTCCTTATACCTCCCCAATGCCACCCTTTTTCCCTTCATCTGCTTTGCCACCTTCTTAGAGAACCATAATGGTCTCTTTTTTCCTTCTGCTTTTACTTATTTCCTTCATACGAACATACAATGATGCCAGCAGATACAGGTCTTTTGATCTATCAAGTCTGCTCGAGTGTGCACCTCTCAGTGTTGCGTACTGATGCTGCCCCCACAAACCCATGCAGTGGCTGGGTGCATTAATTATACTCTCCCTTATTTTTCCCCACCATGCTTCTATTCCTCCCTTGCAATCCCCCCTTTGCGGTAGTTTCTGAGGCAGTACCCCATTTCTTTAAAATCCACCCTCCTAAAGTCCAGGACCCTCGTCCTCATGTGGTTAGCCTCTGCTTCTGTCTTTTTGTTAAACCACATTATACAGCGATCACAACCGTTACACTGCACCACTCCCATGATCTCTCCTTCATTTGCCTAGTGTCTACTCAGGGCCTCTGTACCCTTTTACATCCTTCCTACTTCCTTCGTACTGATACCGCTTCCTTTTGCTTCCCTGCTCGTGGTTCGTTACCCTACCCTGAAACCAGTTTGTTATCCTATTCTAAATAGGGTGTCTCCTGCTTTCTCTTTTTTTAACCCCTCCTACCTGTTCCTACCATTATCCTGGGTGTCTACTACGCTTTACATGCTTTTTTTGCCATACACGTTTTTATTGATATTTTCAATTTTTATACATAACATACAATAACTTCATACCAGATATAGCTTCATGACAGGTTATGTCATTGTTACACAGATACACTGCAACAATTTAGTTACACTAGGACAGTGTTTAACAATGGAACTGAACAAAGTAGATAAATGTGAATTGTATAAAGGTATTTAGCTACTGTAGTGTACTTTTCTTATTTATTTAGGTCTTATGTTCAATCCTAGAAACTATACAATTCATGTATGTTTAACCTAGAGGGACACTTACAAAATAAGTACATCTATTAGAAATTGGTAATCAACTACAAAAAAACTAAGGTCATGGTGTTTGCTCACAACTAGAACAAACACAAAGGCTTCCCTCTGTAAATCCTCAACTCCCAACTGTTACCACTTGATCAGGTTAACACGTTTAAATACCTCGGGGTTACCCTCGACACTGCTCTCACCTGCCATGAGCATATCCACCTCCTTAGCACTGCTGTCAATTCCAGAACTGGCCAACTCTACCAGCACAAACAACGTCTTCCCCCTGAGGCCCTCTGTCTAGCTTTTTAAGATTTTTAAGTGGGAACTCAAGACCCATCTGTGGAGTCAGGCTTTTATGGCGTGAGGTTGTTGTTATTATTCTGATTTTATATGCGTATTTTTTTATTTTATTGTTCATTTGTACAGTGCCTTGGTGCTTGAAAGGCGCTTAATAAACAAAGTTTTATTTATTTATTATTTATTATCTACTCGATTATAGGGTCATGATTTATGGGGCTGCTGACAACTCTGCTCTTCGTAGAATCAAGGTATCCTTAAATAAAGCCTGCCACCTTGTCCCGGGCAGTGATAGGAGGGCACATACCTGCTCACTGTATAGTCTTACCAGCTGGCTCAGTTTTGACAGGCGACTCAGGTACCAGACATGCCTCCTTGCCAAAAAGATCACCAATGGACTAGCCCCCCCCCAATCTTACCAACCTTCTGCAGCCTGCCCCATTGGTGAAAACTACCTGTAGCTCCTCCAAAATGTCCCTCCTGATTCCTCGCTGCTGAACAACTTTGGGACAGAGATCCTTCTTCTACAGGGCCCCCCTCTGGATGAATGAACTGCCCAGTGCCATCTCCTCTGAAAACAAGCTAGGTCCTTTCAAAACCAATCTCAGGGAACACATCCATTCCTCTGGCACCTGTGACTGTTACTAGTCTCCCCCCATTCCTCTCTCTCCCCCTCTCTAGCCCCCCCATGTCCTCACTTGTAACGTGAATGTACATACCACCACCCCCTCACCTCCTCCTACCCCCTGGGCTTGCTAACCTCCCCCTGATGATGGATTTCTATCTTCCTTAAGCTATGTAACACTACCCAGCTTTCTTGACAAAGGATCTCCATCCTGCCTAACCTGGTACGTTGCCCTCCCTCTGCTCAATTGTATCTAGTTTGAACCCTGTATGTAAAATTATTGTAATAGTGTTGGTTTATTTTTCTTCCCCATATTGTGTAAGTCTCTGTAATATAGTCGCTATATGTTACCTGACGTGGAGCCTTTGTAAAGGAGTCTATCACTCAAAGGATTGTAATTCCGATATGTTTCTAAATAAATAAATAAAAAAATAAATACAATGTCTGCGGCTGTCCCTAGGTATAACTCACATATCAAGTTTTGAGTCTAGGGATATGTCTGCTTGGTATGGGTAGAGAAAGGTAAGTGTAGTGGAGGTTAACCTCCTAGTTTACATTCCAAGAAATAGGGTCATGGGAGCATTTTTCATAGATGAGTACAGTATGTGTCTGGGGTTACACTGGGAGGGGCTGGGGGGAGTGACAGTCAGGTGCACTGCAACAGTGGCTCAGCAAGCTGGCTAGGCACCATACTGAAGATGTATGGGATGTAGAGATAATGTGAAGCTGGTATGGAAAGTTATGATTGAGGTAGCTGGTACTACAATCTATACTGTAGTTCCTTTCACCTGTAAGGATGTTGAGTTGGAATTTGTCAGGAGTTCAGGTAAGGTCCTCCAGACTTTAAGGTATTTTTTCTAGTTTGTGTTGGGCAACGTGAGAGATTCACCCATATCTGGCCAGTGGGTTTTCCACTCTTTAATGGAATGCGGGTCAGGACCTCGCCATCAGTGCAAAAGAAGGTGTTTAGCTGCAGATAGTGCACTGTTTACCCATATGGTCTGGTCCAGGGTCAGTGAAGTGTCAGAGGCTGGAATCTCCAAGAGGGGAAACTTGGGATTTCTTGCTTCTGGGAGGAGGGCTATGGCTCTGCAGGCAGTCCACACTGACTCCCAGTACTGGTCGAGGATAGGACACAACCACAAAATATGTGTAAGATTGGCATGTGGGGAATGAGCATCTCCAGCAATCACTGCGATGTAGTAGTCCCATAAGATACAGTATAAAGCCTGGGGAGTCCTGTAGGGTCTGTGCAGGATATTAAAATGCAAGGTCCTGGCTTGCAGTTCCCTGTTGGCATGATGAGCATGGGTCTACACTGAGTCCCATTAATCCGTCGGAATGGGGAGGTTCCCAACTCCCTCTCCCAATGTTCCTGAGGTCCCACCGAGGAGGGTTCTGGTGCTGCATGGGCCTTGAATTTGGCAAAGAGGGAAGACATGTGCCTAAAGAAAGAGCTTTTGGATCTTTATTTTGAAAGGTGTTAAGCCTCATGGCCTTAAAGACCATTGGGATATTAAGTCTGATCTGATAGAATGTTTTATTGTACTTCAACCTTTGAATGACCACCCTTTGTGTGGCTGAGGGTTTCTTAACAGTTACCTTGCTTTTTCCTTTTGTTAAGTTAATATTAGACCTTTGTGTGTGTGTGTGTGTGTGTGTATATATATTTATATTTATTATACTGGAGCGGTTGCGCCAGTATAGTTAGGGTTGAGTAGACAGTTTAATGCTAAACCCCAACGTTTGCACCTTCATAACTTTGCAACTGTTCAACGAATTTGCACAACATTTGAAATGCTTGGTCTTGTGTGGTAGGTCTCTTGATATGCCAATTTGTATTTCAATCGGACTTGCAGTTTTCGTACAGCAAAGCGCCAACAAATTTGTTTTTTGCACTTTTTTGCTGATTTTGGCCCATCGTGCTGCGGCCACACTGTTTGATATTTTGGTCTGAAATTTTCAGGGTAGAACAAGGGTTGGTCAAAGAACAATCCAGCATTGGTTTGGTGAAAAAATGCTGATCCATTTCAAAGTCATTTAATTTTGAATTGTCGGATTCTGAGCATGCTCAGTTCAGTCTAAGATTTAGATATATGTTTTGCGAAAGGGTATTGGGCATGCGATCAAGGATTTTATCACCTCGTGAAAGGGGATTTATAAAATCCCCCTTTTGTGAGCCGCCATCTTGTTTTCATTTTTTCTCTTAAACAAAATGTTGCAGCTTGCCGCATGGCTGATTTAATTTGCATATGAAGCATGGGTTTTGTTCAGGGTGACACCCTCTACAAACCCATGCCTTTGGTTTCCTTTATTTTGGCCAAAAAATGGCTGTTTTTAAACTCTGAAATTCTTTGTTCGTGACTCGCTTCCGATCCTCGTTCGCGAGGTAACAAAATCCCCTTTTGCGAGTCGATCCCCTTTCACGAGGTAACAAAATCCTTGATCGTGATTTTCAGATCAGATGGCCCTATCTTGCGAACAAGGATTGGCTTGCAAAAGGGGATTTTGTCAGCTCATGAAAGGGGATTAGGTTTTTGAATCCCCTTTTGCGAGCTGACAAAATCCCCTTTCACGAGTCGATCCCCTTTTGCGAGCTTACAAAATCCTTGATCATCATTTCCCAACCAGATGGCCCTTCTCGCAAACAAGGATTGGCTTGCGAAAGGGGATTTTGACACCTCACGAAAGGGGATTGACTTGCGAAAGGTTTTGACAGCTCAATGAAGAGGATTTGTTTTTAATTCCTCATTTGCAGGTGACAAATCTCCATTCATGAGCTGTCACAATCCCTTTGCTAGCCAATCCCTTTGTGAGTTGACAAAATCCCTGATCGCGAACTTCCAGACCAGATGGGCCAAAATCTGACGATCAAGGATTTCTCACGAACGGCGATTTTGACAGCTCGTGAATGGGGATTGACCTTGTGAACGGGGATTTTGCCATCTCACGAGCTAGGAATTTAAAAAAATCTCCAGTGCACTGTAAATAAATGGTTTGGTCTTTTGGCTTGAAATTTGCAGGTATAAAGGGGTTGTCCCAGCGATGTGGCTTATGCTGTTTAGGTGTAAAAAAAAGTTAATTAGTTCCATAGATATGCCATCACGAAGTTGAGATTTTTCCCATAGAATAACATTGTGGTGCCCACAGTGACTTTCAGTGCCCGTATCTTGGAAATGATGTGAGATACGGATTTTTTGCTACCTGCAGCTAAGTGCCCGTATCTTGGAAATGATGTGAGATACGGATTTTTTGCTACCTGCAGCTAAGCACACATGGAGGTTTCGAAGTCATGATTACAACTGCAGTGGAATTTTTTTCATAGCTTGGACAGTTACTGAGATATTGGCAGATTAGTGTTACAAGGGTTTCTTTTCAGCCCTATAGGGGTACTGTATGGCTCTGTTGTTATGTGTAAGTGGGAACGCAGGGCCCAGAGGGCCCATGCTCCCACATACGCATATCGTTATGCATAAATGGGCAGCTTGGTGGGAGCGTGGGGCCCATAGGGCCCGCACTCCCACCAGGACATACAGTACCACTTACCAGTTACATTACATTTTTGTTAGTGCATCAGTTAGGGTTGAAGTGACAAAAGTATGGAAATGAGATGTTAGGTTGAGCCCTAACCCCCACCTACCCACCCCATCCTCCACACACCAACAGACATTGGGGAGTGCCATGAATCAGTAGGCCTAACTCACACCCATTCTCTATGCTATACCATGTCAGCCTCTTTACACATGGAATGGGGTGAGATTTGGGCCTACCAGCTCCATGGCATGACATGATCCCAGATTGGAGCACCTTTTCCTTTCTGTTGGTGATCACCCAGTCTAGAAGAGAGTGGTTTTGTGTACGAGTGTTGCGCCTGGTAGAAACAGTAATGACTTGGACCAAATTGTGCTGTTTTAAAAGGTTTGAGTAGTCATTTTCTACGGTACTTAACCAATTAAGGTTAAAATCCTAAAGGAGAACCATGTCCCTGGGAGGTGAGAGGTTGCCCAGGCCTGTCAGGTGGTTAACAAGACCTGGAGTGCCCCCTGCTGGGAGGTTGTAACAGCAACCCACATAAATCTTTTTCGCAGAGCCTATTGTCAGCTCAGCTCAACTATGAGCCATTGACTAGGGGATGTGGGGTCAGAGTAAATGACAGAGGAGGCAGAGAGGGATTCGCTGATATAGCATGCCATGTCCCCACCTTTCTTCTTGCCTGTTTTTTTTTTTACCAGGAGAGACACACTAAGCTGAAAGCTTGTTTACAGGTGCAACCTGGGAGCACAAGGAAGTTAAGTGACTTGCTCAGGGTCACACAGTATGCAAGTGGGGGCTGTGGGATTCAAACCCAGGTCTCCAGGTTTGCAGCTCAGAGTTTTAAACCACTGCACTATACTGCTTCCAAAGCTGGAGGTTTATCCTGGTGTAGTAAGGAGTACCCCAGAAGGCGGTATGTAGCACTGGGGATATGGGGTTTTAGCCACATTTCGGAGACCCCGACTACATTGGGTTTGTGGAGTGCTACCAAGGCCTCTAGGTCAGGAAATTTTGATGGGAGGCTGCACAGGTTGATATTGACGATTTTCAGTCCATGAGGGTTAGTACAACTATAGTTGGAGTGGGCTGAAGGTAAATCTGAGGGGCCCGGGTTGCTTTCTATATCCCCTGCTAGCAGTAGCAGAGAAAGGCTAGGTTGTAGAGTAGTGAGGGGAGAACTATAACAAGGGAGTACAGGAAAAAGCTGAGCTGGCAGCGCTCATAGTTCATGAGGCACACATAGAATAGGGAGCCCATAGGAGTGAGTTCCCATCTAATTACAAGGGGGGGGGTGGTCAGGCTGAACGACAGGAGTGTAAGTGGAGAGTCATTCTTGGTCTAGGGCAAGTATGGAGGTGCCTAAATCAGCAATTGCCAGAGAACATAGCAGGAAGGCTGCCATCAGAGGGAGCACAGTTAGCTTCATATTGTGTGACATAGTTATGGGGGAGTGAAGTACAAAAAATGCAGGGTAGAGAGGACAGTGAAAAGAGATAGAAAGAAATGCAGAGTAGAGAGGAGAGAGGAGAGAAACAGGAAGGGGAAGGAGAGGAGCAGGGTTAGGAGCGTAGTTCAGGGGTGAGCCTGTAGAGGGCAAAGGGGGCTTTGCTCAGTTGCAGGGGGGCTAATGTAACTGCAGTTGAGTTTGATGTGGAGGGTGTCACTGAGGGGGGAGCTAGGTAGGAGTGAGCTAATACGAGGTAGAAGGGGCAGGAAATAGACTAAATGTAGCCACCTGAATGGTTAGAGTCACCGACTACGGTGTGAAGGGTTGGGGGGGCACAAGGGTGGAGGAAGATAAAATCGCTGGGGATGTGGTACATATGGTAGGACTAGCAGTAGATTAGGGGCTCTGAACTAGTAATGGAAGATTTAATTATTTTGGGGATACAAGGTGACTAAGGGGCTCAGCTCTGACTCCTAGTGGCCATGCGGTATAATCAACAATAGGGAAACTAGGGAGACCATAGTCAAGCGTGAACTAGTCACGTGACCTAGGCTACCTATAGTGGGCAGCCGTGTAAGTGGCGACAGGCTAGCACAATTCCAGAAGTGCTCTCTCTGTACCAATGGAGTGTTCTGGCTGTCTGCTCTGCGGGCTGAGGGAGGGAGGTTATGAGGGTAGGCAGCCTGTGGGTAGAAAAACAGATTAGGCAGGGAGGGGATTGGTAGGCTAGACAAAGGAATACAGGTTCAGGATGGGAAGGGTGACAGATGGGATGGGGGGGCTCCTGAACTTGAACTTGGAGAGCAGCGGATGTGCAGTAAGCCCTCCGAGGTGGTAGGTTGGTAGGTCCAGGAGAAGGAAGGAGACCCACCTCAGCACAATGCAGTAAGGACTAGCAGAAATTGTAGCCAAGCAGTGATAAACAATGCAGCCACAGGAGTCAAAAAAGAGAAAAACAACAGCAGTGAAAACCAATTAAAGTACACTGAGCAGTGCGATAAAAAACAAGGCTCCTAGTAAGCACAATTACAAGTCCATTAGTGTTCCATAAGATCATCTTCAGGCTACCATAAGTTGCCATAGTGCACAATGGAGCCTCCTCAGAACAAGTGTAGTCAGAAGTATAAGTTTGAGCCACCCTTCCAGGTGGTCCCCCAACCCCTCCATTCCCAATACTGTAAAAAATACACAACCCAGAAAGAAAAATAAACCACTGCATATATCCTGCAAGAAAAGGCATGTAAATACAATCAAAAAAGACTCAGGCAAACTGTTTCTGACCATTCTCAGGTAGTCAAGGCAAGCTAGATGTTCTCTTTAGCAGATAATAAGGGTGCCAGTAGGCAACACACTCTCACAGAATCTTAAGAGACGGACAGAGTACCTGGTGGTACCCCTATTCACCCCATAACTGCCCAGACACACGGCAAAATAAATGCAGAGCAATGGGTGTAGGCTATAATGGAAGAGTCACCAGGAGCAAAGGATATTGTAGGTAGTTATATGCAGACTGATTATGCAGAGGGGCACAGGAATAAACTAAATGATTTAATCTTTTGTCCAAATAATCTTCCAGTGGCCTGCACCTGTTCCTTTGTCCCACGCTATTCTATAATACTGCCGACAAAGCCCCCAGGAGGTATTGCTCCTACTTTGCTGAATAAGTTTTCGGTTTCAATTAAAACTGCAAAAAATGTACAGCACTTTAAAAAACTGTTGAAAGCTCACTATCCTACTGTTAACTTATGTACTTGTAATATTTGTTGAACTATGTAGTATTTGTCAATCGGATGTCGTTCTGTACTGTTCTTATTGTCAGGCATGACTGAAAAAGGGCTGTGCCCAGTTGCTTCCTGGTAAAAAAAAAAATAAAGTATGTGGCAGTTGGTAAACTGAGACTTAATCTTATGATCTCCTGGTTCTGGGTCGCAATATTAGTCAGAAGTGTAAATGGCACTCACGATTACACCAGGTGAGATATCAGGTTTACTACTATGAGTTCTGAAGATGTGGGAAAGTTACCCACATCAGGGAGGGAAGCATGGTAGGTAGAGTGAGACGGGGTGCTACGGCTTCAGCAACTTGAAAGAAGTTAATTAGGCCTGAAGGGGAAAATTAAATCTCAAAGTTCAACAGGGGTCAACAATAATCCCTCTTTATAAGAGACTGGTTAGGCCCCATCTGGAGTACTGCGCAGTACTGGAGGCCACACCTTCACAAGGACATTAACCAAACTGAAGCAGTCCAGAGAAGGCCAACCAAAATGGTGCAGGGACTGCATCAGAAAACATATGAGGACAGATTAACAGATCTCAATATGTATACCCTAGAGCAAAGGAGGGAGACAGGTGATATGATCGAAACATTCAAACACCTAAAGGGCATTAACAAGGTGAATGAGTCTAACATGTTTCAATATAAGAAAAATAGCATGACAAGAGGACACAGCATGCGATTAGAGGGAGGCTGATTAAGGGGCAATGTGAGGAAGTTCTTTTTCACAAAAAGGGTGGTGGATGCAAGGAATGGCCTGCCTCAGGAAGTGGTGGATATGAATACAGAGCAGGGCTTCAAACAGGCATGGGATAGGCATGAGGGAGCAATACAGATGAATATGAATAGATAGGCCATTGACAGAGCAAAGGCCTATGGCACATTCATAGGGTAGAAAAAATGGGAAGGCTGGATAGGCCTTGTGGTCCTTATCTGCCGTCAACTTCTATGTTTCTATGTAACTTTGAAAAAATGTAACATTCAGGTGTAACTGTAGTTTGTATTTCATGTTTTGTTCTGTAATTCTCAGCCTTTTTTCCTTATTACTAAGGGTATTTACATGAATACAGTATCTCTGCCCTTTTAGATCTGGCTGCCTGCCTACGCCTGACATCATAATTCCATTTATG
Organism: Neoceratodus forsteri; assembly: GCA_016271365.2. Classification (NCBI taxonomy): domain Eukaryota; kingdom Metazoa; phylum Chordata; order Ceratodontiformes; family Ceratodontidae; genus Neoceratodus; species Neoceratodus forsteri. Next base: position 435,644,594 of record CM057450.1, on the reverse strand, counting down.
ACATCAAAATATGTTGCTGTGGAGGTAATTATGATATCATAAACGGGATTGTGATGTCATGTGTAGAGAAGCAGCCAGAGTAGATATATTCTAGGGGACAGGGATCTCGTTTTCATGCAACCGTTTTCAGTAATAAAAAAAGTGGGGAATTAATTACTGAAAATATATGAAGTAATAAAGGAAATGGGATGGAATTGAATATAGATCTTACTTATTTCCGTGTTTTCCTATTGCTGTCAGGGGCTCTTTAAAGGGAGACTAGGCCAGTTCAGTGCGCAGCACAGTGTTTGTTCAGTGTCACATAAATGCATATCTAAAATGCTAGGCACAAAATACTGTCTTCCTTCACGACATAAAACAGTGCACAAGATGGTACAAATCTGTGTAAAAGTACTAAAAGGGCATTAAATGACAGTAAATAAATTAGAACATACTGCAATGGCAAAGTTAGTTACCTCATTTTCAAACATCGGCCCATGGGATACCTGGGTCGTATGTGGGCCCTATGCTGTTCCTATGGATGCCTGCTGGCCATTCCTTTCCCCTAGCTATAGGCCTATGCAAATTAAGGGCTGCTTAAAGGAGGAGTTAGAGGTGGGGTTAAGGTGGTCCTTGGACAGAGCATCGCCCCTAATTAACCTTATTTCAAAGACTGTTCTGCTAACATAACTCAGTATTCTGCATTTAAAATGTATAGATCTCTGTTCAAGGATCTAAACCACTAGGTATGTGATGTTCTTGTATGTTGTAAATGAAACCTGGTATTATCCTGTGAATGTGTAATAGGTTAATGAGTGGATCAGGTGACCCCAGGGGTGGGCTATAAAAAGTATCCAAATCACCCTGCTCTAGAAGGAAGAGCTCAGTACGGCCCAGGTACTGATAGAGCAAAGAGCTAGATGTGCTGTCCTAGCATCCTCATAGGAGTCCCTCTGATTCCAGGACTGAGTCATGCCTGCTTAGTCCAGATGAATATTCTGAGTTTATGTTTATGCCCCTGAATTAAGAGGTACATCCTGCAAGTTGTGGTTCACTATGATACCTCCTAAGTTTATATTTCCCTTTTTATTATTCTCATTGTGCTATTTTTCAGTAAAACCACACAAGCTACAATGTGTTGTACCTTACTTCCTGACTCTGTTGTCCTCTGTGTACCCACATTCTGTGACACTTCTGCAGATGTTGGGGGGGGGGGTAGTAAGGATGAGAGCTAGGGGAATGTGCAATCTACATATGGCAAGATGCTTGTAACAGAATCATGACAGTATAAAAATCAAAAATCACAGAGGACACTGAGTTTTAAACCATACAATAGGGTAGGTGACAAAATGGGGAATATGGGATGGGGTGAAGAGGGCAGGAGTTGTTGTAAAGCTGGAGAGAAATGGAAGATGGCTAGCTTCAGATACATGGTTTTTAGATGTGTGTTAGTAAGAGTGGTTTGAGAGAGTGCAGGGAAGATGGGAGATGGATGGGGGGAGGGAGGTTGTTCTATAGTGTTGGAAGGTGGGCAGAGAAAGCAGAGTGGTCTGCTACAGATTTACAATGAGGGTTAAGAAAGGAATGAGCATCAGATGATTGGAGGAGGAAGGAGAATGGGATGGCAGGGTTAACAAGAGAGGATACATAAGTGGGAACAGTGACATGCCAGTATTTGGCCAGCAAGAAGAAACGTGCAAGACACACCAGACCTCAAGAGAGTGTGTGTGTGTGTGTGTGTGTGTGGGGAGAGATTTGAATAAAATGAGGTGTGATGGGTGAAAGATGGAGTGCAAAGTGCAAAGCAGCAGAAGGAATTAAAAAGGGGGCCTGGCCTGGAAAGTGTAGTGTTTTGGGCAGTGCAGTAGACTTCATCCATGTAGACAAACTTTGGCAACATCATCTTGAGGATGATCTCGTGGTGGACCAGGAGATGAAGGCAGGATTTGTTGTGGTACAGAACACCAAGCTTAGGGCAGAATTTCTTATGTATGATGTCAGTCTGGTTGGAAAAGCTGAGGTACTTGTCCAGCCATGCTCCTAAGTTCTTGAAGTGGATTACCTCTTCCAGCAGGTTGCCGTCTGGAATCTTGAAGACAGGGGTACGTTGGAGCCTTCCTAGTCTCTGCCTTGTACCAAGAATCAGGAGACAGTCTTTTTGGCATTTAGTAAGAAGTGGTTTGAGCAGAACCAGAACTGGATGTTGCCAAAATCACGCTGGAGTGATGATTCCAGCTCAGAGAGTAAAGCACCAGAAGCACCAGGAGCAAACAGAACTGTGTTATCTGCACACTCGTCAATGTTTGAGGAGACACAGGTGGACCAGGAGCAAACAGAACTGGGTTATCTGCATGCTCGTCAAGGTTTGAGGAGACACAGGTGGACCAGGAGCAAACAGAACTGGGTTATCTACACGCTCGTCAAGGTTTGAGGAGACACAGGTGGACCAGGAGCAAACAGAACTGGGTTATCTGCATGCTTGGCAAGGTTTGAGGAGACACAGGTGGACCAGGAGCAAACAGAACCGTGTTATCTGCATGCTTGTCAAGGTTTGAGGAGACCCAGGTGGACCAGGAGCAAACAGAACTGTGTTATCTGCACGCTAGTCAAGGTTTGAGGAGACACAGGTGGACCAGGAGCAAACAGAACCGTGTTATCTGCACGCTCATCAAGGTTTGAGGAGACACAGGTGGACCAGGAGCAAACAGAACTGTGTTATCTGCATGCTTGTCAAGGTTTGAGGAGACACAGGTGGACCAGGAGCAAACAGAACTGTGTTATCTGTACGCTTGTCAAGGTTTGAGGAGACACAGGTGGACCAGGAGCAGACAGAACTGTGTTATCTGCATGCTTGTCAAGGTTTGAGGAGACACAGGTGGACCAGGAGCAAACAGAACTGTGTTATCTGCACGCTTGTCAAGGTTTGAGGAGACACTGGTGGACCAGGAGCAAACAGAACTGTGTTATCTGCACGCTTGTAAATGTTTGAAGAGACACAGGTGGACCAGGAGCAAACAGAACTGTGTTATCTGCACGGTTTTCAATGTTTGAGGGGAGACAGGTGGAGAGGAGTTTCTATAAGAAGCTGGAGAAAAAGATTGGTCTGGGAACTCTGAAGGAACATTATGCTTACTCAGCAACAATACTCAATACATTTTATTAAAAATCAGTATCAGTGCCGACATTCCTTAATCAAACCTTAGGTGAAAGTATTTTCATAATTAAGAAAATTCAGTGGAGTGAAGTTCAGATTATTTTGTGTGGTGCTTCACAGTAGTAAGAGGTTTTAAAGAACTATGGAATGAGTAGCCTTGATTTGTACCCACGGAGTTTGTACAGAGGAATGAGTATTTACTGTAGCTGCACCGAGACTCTAGAATAGTGTCCCCAGATCCATCCATTCTGCCTCTTCTGTTGCTGCTTTTAAATCTCAGCTGATGACCCGTCTAGTCAGATTGACTTTTTCAAGGGAGTGATAGCTGCGATAGTTTTGAGGTTGTATTTTGAGCTGGATTTATATTCCTGTGTTCATTTCTGTTATTTCATGTGATGTGCTATTTGAATTTTACAATGCTTTGAGCTCTTGAAAGGTGCTGTATAAATAAATTCCCTCTCCTCTCCTTCCTTGTATACACATCAAGCTTTGAAGTAGGTTTTAACTACTGAATAAATACCACTGCCTACTGTATACCATTGAGCTACTTTCATACTGTGCCCAAATAATGTCTCTTATTGGAAAACCCTATATGTCACACCACTTCACAGCCTTTCTGAGCACATCAGCTTAACAGTATGCTGCTATGAAGTAGAATATATATAAAATTTAAGGTTTCAGGAACAGCAGTAGACTAATGTTTTCACCACCATCTCCTTCACTAGTGCTGATATTGTTATCAATGCTAGCAATGGGGGGAAACTCAAATTACCATTCTATAGGTCACTGGGGCAGTGACTCATAAGGTCAGTTTAGAGAGGTGGGATGCAAGGACCACATGCAGCATGAAATGTGGTTTACAAATATCTGTATTTGAGCAGTTAGTCTGAAAATATGGGGACTGCAGTCTAGTCGGGATAAAGTGCATACCCTATCAATATATGACGGAATCATTCAATTGCATGCATGAGCAAGGGCAGCACCCCTTGGCGTGATGCTTTGACCCCCATTTTAGAAATCAGATGCAAGACATCCTGCTAGCAGACAAGCACATTGATCAATGAAAATGCATGCTTTCAGATTTGTCTGTCGCCACTGCACTCCCAGCAAGTGCCTTCCAACTCGGACAGGACAGGTTGTGTGGTGAGGACCCCAAAGAAATTGGAGAAAATTGTTTAGGAGGATGGTGTAAAAACAATCAAGGACATCAAGACCACTCACAGACAAGACTGCTGTTAGAATTCTGCCCAGAGTATGCATGCAGACCCCAAGTAAAAACTGTCTCTTGGGCTATATCGTGTTTGCTGAAACTGGCCTTGCTGTCTGACTGCTGTGCTATTTTGCTACTCTGTAGTGTTGTGCCTGTCCTGCATCATTCCACTGAGTGTTAATATTCACCCTGATTCTTGGTCCAGCAGAACTGCATTGACTGCTCTGTTGCTTTTTTTCCATTTTTTCCTACTCTACTGCTGCATGGTCCATGGATGCCTGGCATACTGTAACAGTAAGTACTGTACCACTCATATTCGCTTGTATTTGTGGGTGTGTATTATCATACACTCAGACCTGGTTAATCCATAAACATTTGTTTATTCCCATTTTGTTACATAATAAAAATATACATAGTAACCAGACAGTGTCTAGGGTCCATGTCATAATAGCGATTGAGCAACAGCGATTGCTATTGTGGTGAGTGTACATCGCTAAAAAATAATTTTGGTGATGCACACTGGCAGCGCCTAGAAAAAAATGGTGCCTGAGACCTGCAGGTCTCGCTTTAATGCGGGGCTGTGCCTGTAATTCCCCCCCATGCAGGGGCTTTACCCACTGCACCACCCTACTATGGATTCTCAACCCAGGGGGGTGCATGGGGAACTTGATAAATACATGCTGCCAGGTGGCAAAAAAAAAAAAACACACCACGCTGGACCAGAACCCAGCACCTCATGCCTCTCAGCCAAACACCCTCCCACAGCGCAGGCTATCCAGCTCAGGTGCTCACCAGCCCCTTCCACATGCCACCCCTCCCCGTGTCTCCCCCCCCGTGGGTGTGCGCGCATGTGGTATACTAAGCGACTTCCTGTCACGGTTTTCACTGACCGCAGTATCTGGTCATCCTCCTCCCTAGGTAGCCATGATCACAGTTGCTGAGATAGACTCGCCATTTTTCTAGGCACTCAGCCTCGGTCGCTATGGTCACGGACTACCCAATGTCTAGAGTTTTTTTTTTATTAACATGGCAAAAAATCCATTTCTGAGGTTACCTGTTCAATTTATCAGGTATACGTAATAACAAGGCACAGATTAGCCAGGTCTGACTGTATTATGTAATTGCTCAGTAAAATGAGTTTCCAAACTAGACCCCAATGGCAAAATAGCTCCTGAGAAGGCTTGCGTGGATATTCCCTTATGTGCTCCACCAGATAATACAGCTATCTCACAAATCATCCAAACGTTATCCACTTGATAAATAGTAATAAAAGTGATAATTATAATATTGCATTTCTTGTTAAATAAAATCTCCTTATCTCCTCCAAAACAACTTGCATGCCAGAATGCCCCATCCAACCCAGTTGGTGGGGGGGGGGAGCTTTATGCAGTCCTTAATGCCTGCAGTGGGCCTGGGAAGGGGGCCAGTCCCTTCAGAGAATAATAAAACATTAGGTAGTGTAACCCTCTCACATGCCTGCCCACCAAGATAAACTATGCCAACAAACACTGGCTAGCAGCCTGCCACCATTGCCCATTCAGTTAGCTAGTTCCACCCACTATTGTAACTATGGATCTGTCCTGACTCCAAGCCCTTATTCAGATACTCTTGGCCTATTCCATTGGCAAGGGGTGATGTGTCAGCAGTGGTCTGTTACTCCTCTGTCTCCCTGAAGGTCATCTGCATAGATATATTGTGCTACACAAGTGCAAACCTAACTTCAGGTGCAGGTGGGTGAGGTTGTAGTAAGTGTATCTAGTCGGTATCTTTATTACTCAAGTCCCATCTGTCTGCACTAAAAAGTAAGTTTGCATATATTGGGCAAGCTAACTATACATACTGTATGTTGTTGGCAGAGCCAGAAGAGTCATAGAATTCTGCCACCATGCTGCACCTGATCAGTAGAGGAAGCTGGGGCATGGCTGAAGATATATATGGAGTTGGGATGGGTCCTCAATCAAGGTAGGGGAGTGGGACTGGCTAGTGATAGTTTGGAATGGAATATCCATCCCACAGTGTAGGATACTGGCTACTGCTTCCAAATATTATCTCCACTGGGACAGTGCCCACGTGGACAAGGCTTCCTATTATGCCATGGATAAGTGTTGTACACATTGGTTACATGCCAACATTGCCCATAAATTATTTTTTCAGCATGTGTTAGCACACATTCACAAAACATTGTAATCTGAAGAAGACCAAATAAAAACAGAAGTGCACAGTTCCACAATGTTTATGTATGCTACTGGTCCCCCCCCCAAAAAAAAAGGACTAATAGACAGAAGCCCTTCCCATTCACCTCATCATCCTCTGTCTTTAGCCCTGCTGAAATGGTAAGAGATTCACATCCATAAACCATGGCAAATAGGGCTTTGGCAAAAGGGGCAGGTTAATTTTTAGGAAAGTGAGCATCTCTACATTTTGGGTTGAAAGACATGTTTTCCTGTTGGTAATAATATGACCTGCAGCTTTGAAAATTCTTTGACACGTACTTGCAGGTGTGGGCAACTGAGGCATTCAACAGCTACCTGTGTCAAAGAGGGACAAATGGTCTTTTCTGGTGCCAGTATAATAAAGGCATGTCTCCTTCAGCTAGTGGCATGTTCTCATCAGATAATCCTGCATCATTTTGTTTGATGGCATCTCGGGCAGCATTATGTCAGATGGTGACGTGTCATGACTTTTCATCAAGCCATGGTCAGACAGTTGTGCCCAGAGTGGTTTGTCATCAGTGGATGTCTTTCTGGGGGTTGCAGCAGGGACAGTAACAACAGTAGGATCACTAGGGTCTCAGCTGACTTGAAGACAAGAATAAGTGATTCCTATGATGTCTGTCATTAACAGAGGCAACACCTTGGGAGTCTTCTCCTTTCCTTTCTTTCATCTGGCCTGTCAGTAGGATTTTAAGGGATGATGCATGCTCTTCTTGTGTTGTACTTGTGCTTCTGGCCTTGTTTTTGGCCAGTTGTACAGAGATCAGAGAGAGAGAGATAAGCCAGACTTTACAGGACTTCTGATTCTTCCTGCATTCTTATTCTCAAATGAGTACCTGAAGCGAGGGTCCAAGAAAGTGGGCAGGATGTAGTCATCAACTCTACTCATTTCTGAAATGTGTGTCTTTACAGAAACATGTTCTTATTCTTCTTCATAGGTTGACAGCAGTGGGACCCTGCTTGTCCTCATATTGAACATTCATGTGAACAAGATGCAGGTTAATCAGGGCAAGGAGGGGAGTACCTGGCTTGGACCAGCTGCATCAGCACTCACCACCTGTGTGGTCTCCTGAAATGGCTTCACCACAGTGGAGAGGGTATCCATCAGGCAGTACTGATTCGGGATGATATTTATCTCTTACTTCTCCCTTGCCAATAACATGCCCAACTGCATACTCCTACATAGCCATCTGTTGTTCTAACAGCTGTTTCGTCATGTAGTAACTGGAATTCCATCCTGCTGCCACATCTTGTTTCAGGTGAAGGATGGGGAGTTGGTTCTGCTGCTGAATGTTTTGTGCCTTCACAGAATCACTCAAATGGCCACAGACATTTTTGGCCAGACCTACACAGTTCTGCGCAGTGGTGCTACCCTCATCTAGGAATCCTTGAACTGCCAGATTTACTGTATGCTGTGCACAAAACATGAAACATGTATATAATCCCCATCTTCGACTGTCTTTATAAATGTTCTTTGCATTGTCTTGAACTATAAATCCTGATGTTGAGTGTGATGTCAGCCACTCATCAGACTTCTGCTGAAGGAATTGCAATAGTTTTTTTTTACATGGTATTCATTTGCAAAGCTATTAATATATAAATCTGCCTTCTTGAGGAGGTTGGAGGGCCATAGTGACTTGCAGCTACTGCTACTACAGTACTACTGTTGGCACTTAACCCAGAGGAGAAATAGAATAATAGATAGGTTACAGTGAATTACAAGGCTGTAATTCCATCGAGAGGTTCTGGGGACACAGATAACCTTGAGAGCGAAGCTCGAGAGGTTTCTATGTCCCCAGAACCTCGAGATGGAATTTCAGCCGAGTAATTTACTGTAACATATTTTTTATTTTTTGTAATATATGGATCTGATTCCGAAAATGTGCTGCTTTTTTTTCACATTTTGTGAAATGGGCTGGCCGTCTGTTGCATTGAAGATGCACTCGCTCTCGGCCGCCCGCCTGCAGTATTGAAGTACTGCCCGACCCAGGTATCTGTTGGTAGTTTTTATTTTAATTTAGCAGGCCTACCTTTTACATTTTCTTCGTTTGTCAGGTAATTCACTGTTTTTAGGAAGAAATAAACGGACAAAATGAACTGGTCATAACCCGCATTTCTCTCAGTAAGAGAGTAAGCGTCCGCCATGTTTCTGAAGTTGATTTGCCGCCTACAGAGAAACTGCTCCAATGGATGAACTGGATGAATTGTGGTACCATGGCAACAGTGTTTGTGTGGCAGCCGGGCTGGCGCTTGTGTGGTGAAGAAAGTGGCTGATGGTAGGCGTGAGGTTGAAGGGTGCGCTTGCGCTGTAGCACTGCAGTGATAATACTATCGTTCGTTGGAACGATAGTATTATTGGCAGTGAAGTGTAGTATTATTGAGAGTGCCGTGTTCTGTGCTGTGTATTACAACAATTTATTTACATCGTTTTCAGTAGTATTATTATCAATATCCATATATTACAAAGAGAATTAGAAGGTAGAAGGGAAGCTGATCCAATGGGCAGTCTTTTAAGCAATAATGACTGAGAAGCCAGTCATTTTTGTGGGATTAATGACTGGTTGGGGGGATGGGTGGCCCAAGGAGTAGCCGAGGGCACCTCTCTACAGCCAGTCATTAATCTAGACTGGGTGGACCAGATGGTCCTTATCTGCTGACACAGTCTATGAATCTATGAAATGAGTAGCTTCAAGGTTGTTATTGCAATTGTAAGTTTAATTGCAATAACAACTTTTGGTTTAGTTTTTTTCTTACTTTTTTTTCAGCAGTGTGGCATTATCAGTGTAGCACAAGAACATCAGTTTGTGGCAGGATCAGTCATTTCTACGACATCAATGACCAATTAAGTAGCCAATTAGGAGCCTCACAAGGCTCATGAATATTCAATTAGACTTATAATAAAGGAATCATCCCTGACAGGGTAGGTGTTATGCTGGAATAACATCTCGATTTGGGAGGTTGGGCCCTCGGGCATCCAACACACGAGAAAGGATGTTATTTCAGCATAACACCTGACCTGGAGGGCATTATTCTTGTTATACAATGTCTTGTTGTTATATACAGAATTAAAAAAAAAAATTTAAGGAATGTTTTTGTTTGTGTGTAAAAATGTTTTTGTTTCTTAAGATGCTAATCAGTGTCAGTGGCAGGTAACACACTTGCCTCTGAGGCTGGGAGATTAGATGGTTGTCAGAGGGCTATGGGTTCAATTCCCACACCTGGCAGTTGGGTTAATATCCCAATAGTAACACTGCAGTGCAACATGAACCATGGGGGGGGTGTTGCACTTCTGAGGTGCCGTCTTTCGAATGAGATGTTAAACCAAGGTCCTTCCAGTGGATGTTAAAGATCCCATGGCACTTATCTAAAAAATTCCCCGCTGTCCTGGCCAAATTTCCCCCATTCATTAAAAATACCACCAATAGCTTAATCTGGTTCAAGGTCAGTCAGCATTCATCTGTGTGGGGGGCAATTGAAGAGGGGCAGCTGCAAAAAGTGGGGTGCTAGTTGTGCACTTGAGCAATTTTGATAGATTGTGTGGCCTGTTTCTGCTGGCAAGTAGTAAGTAAGTAATAATGCAAATGCTAATACAATCAGCTGGGATGTTATGTAAGCAATAATACCCAACAGGGTGGGCGGTATTGTGCTATACCGGACCGCCCAGGGGCGTAATGAGGCCCGACGCCGCAGGCGGAGGGCCTTATAGCTCCTGGAAGGTCCGGTATAGCACACAATCGCCCACCCTGGAGGGTATTATTGCTCTTAGAAAATGGGCATTGTAAAAATTAAGTTTAATTTTAAAAGTTTGTGCTATATTAGTATAAAATATGTTTGGAGATAAAATAGTTCCTCCGCTTCATTAGATTTGTGTGGTTTCTTTTTAGCGTGGTCATTTCTGTCCTACTGGAGATTCTGTACTACTGTTCTCCTTCCTCCTCTGACTAGTAACAGCAGCAAATGAAAGTAAAAGAAATGAAAGAGCAGGGCTCACTCAGAAAATCAGCTTCATTTTGTAGCATTTCAGTTCAGGTTCCCACGGTCAAAGCCAAGGTATCAGATGCAGTGCGATGGAAACATTAGTTAAGTAGTAATATTATTAAAATAAATGTCTTGACATTTCTGCAGTTTTTTTTGTTTTTGTTGTTTTCCTCAGTTTGATCTTGTTATGGGGCTGCAAAACCGTGACTGACTTGAGCAAAAGAGAGAGAGAGAGAGTGCGCTACTGTGTGTTACAGGAGCGGTATTTTCTTCGTTCCTATCACATTCCATCTCATACTTTGGCTTTCCTGACTTTGGAAACCTGAACTGAAATGCTACAAAATGAAGGTGATTTTCTGTGTGAGCTACACAGAAAAAAACACAATAAAAGAGTTTAGAAAGCACACAGATGTGAGCATTCCCTTGATCACTATTCAATGCTCTGCACTGAATTCAGCGTGACTGCTGGTGGTAGCTGTGACACTGCGTGGAAAGCAAAATGGTCCGGGGTAACAGTACTCTCTTCGTGTCTGTGCCGCAAACGGAATTAAACCTATTGGGGGCATCGCTACACCTCAGCTACGTTTCGGTGTATCATTTTGGCAGATGGTCAGGAGTAGGAGTGCCTTTTAATTTGTAGAGCTATTGGACGGGAGATCGAGTAAAACAGCATGTGGACCTTAGATAGTAGCTGACACTGTCATCGGGATTGAGCATGGCGGCTGGAGGTCTAAACACGGTTCCTTTGCTACAAACTACGAGCAGGTAGTTTTGCTGTTCAACAAAAAATATTTTTTGCTTTCTGTTCGGCAAGCGGACTGCAGTTAGGGGAGCAGTGTGTTACAGTAGCGGTTAACACACAGCCGTGCTATTTAAAATGTTAAATGTGTTGAACATCTTTTTTTACTAATGGTGTTAAATAATGAAATTATGGGTCAGTTAACCCATGGTACAGCCATTCTGTGCTATGTAATTGAGAGCGCAAGAGTGCATTTTTTAGCAAAGTTAACCGTGTTGGGGGGGCTGTCTCTCTGGGCCAAGTTAGCGGTCTTGCGGTGACTAAATTTACACTACAATTTTGCAGCCCAAATTATTTTAGGCGAACTGTGTGTGCTTTTATATTTGTTAACAGCCAATGTGCGGATGCTCTTGCAAGGTGGACAAGGGGAGATTGACTTACAATTTAGGGATCTGTCAGAGAGCCAAGCATCATGGCGGCAGTTGCCTTTTTCAACGTTCTACTGGCCCATGAGTATCCGAACTAAATGAGGCACCAGAGACTGGGACTAGTTATTTCCTGGTCTCTATTGTCTCATACCGGCCTGGCTTCTTAGTGCTTTTGGCCAATCGGGATACAGATATGAATTTGCCCATTTTCTAAGCCAGGATAACATCCCTGTTGTGGTGGCCAACTGACCAATCAGAAGCCAGGATTCTTTCTTGCCACTGTAGTAATGCCATGTAATCAGTAGTTTGAATGTTTTGTAACAGTTTCCATGCCTTTATAGAATGGCTGAAATAACCTAAAACATTTTTGGACAGGCTATGTCTGCACAGTGGTGCCTTCCTCATCTAGGAATCCCTGAACTACCAGATTTATACAGTGAGCAAAACATGGAACATGTGTATAATCACCGCTGTCAACTGCCTTTACTATGTTCTTTGTATTATTTGATACTATAAAGCCTGGTGTTAATGAGTGTGGTGTCGGCCACTCATCAAACTTCTGTTAAGAGAAGTGTAACAAGTATTCTGCATGATGGTCATTGTCAAAAGCCAGCAATATGTAAAGCTGCATGCTTGCAGGGGTTGGGCCCCAGTGACATGCATCTACTTCTACTACTGTTGCTGCTGGCACTTAACTTAAGCAGGAATAGAAGAAGAAGGAGAAGGAGAACAAAGAGGAGAAACTGACACAATGAGCAGGTACTACCATGTAATTGAAGATTGTAGAGACTGTCTTTTTTGTGTCTACCCACATCTGGTTTGCATGGAACCATTCTAGGACATTATTAAGTTGCTTTGGAAGGGGGCCTCCATTTCAGGGTCTGATGGACCTGTGGTGAAGATGATCGTATCGTCGGTGTACAAATGGATTTTAGAGTGTAAGCAAACTTAGGGGAGGTTGTTGATGAAAACAGAGAATGAGATGGGTCCTAGTGTAGAATCTTGTGGTACCACAGCAAGGATCAGTAGAGGGGGTGAAAAGGCAAGGCCCACCTATACTGACTGACTCCTGTTTGCTAGGTAAGAACTGAACCAGTTTACTGTAGGTGCTGCTAGGCCAACTGAGTGCAGCTTACCTAAAATGAATTGGTGGGACATGGAGTCAAAAGCCTTTGCCAGGTCGATGAAGATGGTAGCAATAATGTGACCCCTATCCATACATGAGAGTATGGAATCTGTGACCCTTAGAAGGGAGGAGGAAGTGGAGTGTTTTTTCCTAAAACCAGCTTGGACAGGGGATAGAGTGTTGGCAGTAGAGAGGAAATCAGCTAACCTAGAATTAACTAAAGGGTCCTGAAATTTGGCAAAGGTGGAAAGGAGGTAAATGGGGCAGTAGTTTCCAGGACAGAAAGGGTCACCGCTTTTGTGGAGGGATAGGACCTTTCATAAGTTTCATAATTTAGGTAAGAGACAGTAGCTTGTGCCAAGAAGTATCTTTTAGTACAACCATGTCCTTATGTCTACATAACATTTGTCCAAGTTATTCTTAAAGGAGGTGATAGAAGTACTATTAATCATTCCAGATGGTAATTTATTCCATAGGAACACAACCCTTTGGTCAAACCAATGACTCCTTTTGTTAGATTTATATAATTGGCCTTGGAGTTGGTATTCATGTGCTCTGGCAGTTTTAGTTATGATTTACAAATCCAGTCCCACGCATTCCCATAAGTCACTGTTTCGAAGGGCAGAGTAGATCAGGCACAAGTCTCCCCTGAGTTGCCTATACTCGTGCGTGTATACATTTTGGTTTCTTAGTCTCTCTTCATAGGGGAGATTTTGCAGACTAACAATTCTCTTTGTTGCTCTTCTCTGCACTCTTTCAATGTTTGCAATGTCTTCTCTCTGGTAAGAGCTCCAGAACTGAATCCCATACTCCACGAGTGGCCTCACCAGTGTGCTGTACAAGGGCAACAGGACCAACCTATCTCTGCTTTAAAAATTATGCAGTATACAGTGCATCATCCTGTTAGCTCTATTAACTAAGTTTGGTGGTTTGCTGTTTAAAGGAAAGATCATTTGAGACCCAGATACCCAGATCGTTCTCACAATCTACTTTTTTAGGACATGTCCAGCTAGACTATAACCAAATTTAAGACTGCTATGGCCAAAGTGCATAACTCTGCACTTATCCATGTTGAATTTCATCTTATGATTTATTGCCCAGGAGCTTATTTTATTCAGTTCAAGCTGTAACTTCTTGGCATCAGCTTCAGATCTTACAGTAGCCTCTATTTTACTGTTGTCTGCAAACTTAAATATCCACACTCTGTTAGATGTCTGGGGGGATGTTACAAAGATGTTAAATAACACCGGTCCCAGGACCGAGCCCTGAGGGACCCTGCTGGTACCTCTCCCAGGTCGGAGTGATATCCCCTGATGCACACTCTCTGCCTCCTATTTGTAAGCCATTCATCTACCCACTTAACAACATGGGGTTCTACTTCCAGTGCATAAAGACAATTAATAAAACCATCATGGAGCACTAAATCCAAAGCCATGGAAAAACTGAGGTACACTACATCTACCGGTAAAGCATCTTCCAGAGCCTTACTCACTGTTTCAAAGAAGCAACAGATTTGTCTGACAGGACCTCCCCGAAGTAAAATCATGCTGAGTAATGTCTGAGTAACCCTGGGATTTTATATGTTTGTCCAGATATTCTTTAATGCAACTCTCCATAACCTTGCATAAAACACTGGTCAGGCTAATAGGCCTATAGTTACTCACGGCAGACTTGATATCCACCTTATGAATTGGCGTCACTGTAGCCCCCTTCCATTCATCAGGCACCATACTGAAATTTATTGATCTTTCAAATAGGAACCTAATTGGACCACTTAGTTCTTTTGCCAATTCCTTAATTAAACGCAGGTGTGGGTCATCAGGCCCTGGTGATTTGTTTACTTTTATGTTATTCAGTTTCTCAAATACATTATCAATCTTAAATTCCATAATGTTATCGGTATCAGAGCCCTTATCTATGCAGCTAGTCTGATAGTTTTTAGGTTTAAAGATGCTTACAAAGAAATCATTAAATGTAGGTGGTATTTGTTTTTTACAAGTTATTGTTTCTCCTTCTTTTTGTAATGGCCCCACTCTATCCGTCCCATTCCTTTGATTATTTATGTAATTGAAAAATAATTTGTTATTATCTTTAGTTAAGCTGGTGATTCTTTCCTCCTCTTGTACTTTTTCACGTTTAAGTGCTGTCTTGTATTTTTTGGCTATGTTCTTGAATGTGTGCCACCTTTCAGTTCAGGGGTTGTGTTTACATCTAAAGAAGGCCCTCTTCTTTTTCGTAATGATCTTTCTTAATGTCAGAGTAAGCCATGTGGGGATTTTCCCTAAAGTGTTGTATTTTATTTTTACAGTCATATGATGAGTTACACAATGTTCCAAATCGTATTTGATTCTGTCCCAGATCTGTACACTACAGTAAGTCCTTTGAGTTCTTCAGTCCACTTCCATTTTGCTAAATATTGCCTCATTAGATTACAATTAACTTTATTCCAGCAGGTAATTACTGTATGCCCTTTATTAATATGATTAAATCCTGAGATTGTAAATTGAACCATATTGTGGTCACTTTAGCCGAGTGGTTCTCTGACTATGCAGTTCTTTATATCTTTCCCCATGTTACTTAGGATGAGGTCAAGGGTATTACTGGCCCTGGTATTCTGGATTACATATTGTTTAATTTCTTTGATGGCTATCACATCTAAAAAGTCTAATTTCCAATGTATTATTCCCTGTGTATGTAACCCAGTGGACAGTAGGTAAGTTGAAATCACCCATAATTAACGCACTGCCACTTAAGTGCATTTTCCTAATATAGTCCAGAAATTTGGCGTTATCATGAGTGCTGAGACCAGGTGCTCTGTAGCATACCCCAACTGAGATTTTTTACTAAGCTTTCCTGATAATGTTAACCCACACTTGTTCAACCTGTTCATGGTTATCCAATGTTGGACTAATTTCATAAGCCTCATATGTTTCTTTCACATACAGTGCCACCCATTCACCACCTTTGGTGGTTCTATTGCTACTGAAAAGTTTGTAGCCTGGAATTGATTTTCCCCAGTGTTTGTCCTCCCACCACATTTCCATAATGGCACAAAGGTGAATATCTTCCTTGTGTAATAATAAATTCAGTTCTTCTGTTTTGTTTCTCATGCTCCTAACGTTAAGTAATAAGGTCTTAATATCTTTTTGCTTATTAGTGCAGTGTATATGTTCTATACAAGTGTGAGATTGGGCAACCCCTGGTATGGTGCCAGAGGCATTTCCTATGCTAGAAGGACATTCTTCTTCCTGCATTGTTTTATTTGAGTCCCCTCACTCTGGTATGCTGAAATTTGAGTCACCCTTAAGAGTTGAGGGTGCACCCCCTCTTCTCCCCCTGGTTGTTTAGTTTAAATTATTATCAATGGCTCTCAGTAGGTGTCTCCACAGCAGTGAATTTCCCCATATGGTCAGGTGGAGCCCATTCATACTAACTAACTGTGGTCTGTTGTTGCATTCCTCCCAGTGCCTTATACAAGGTATTGCTTGCCTAGTACACCACCCGTGTAGCCATTTGTTTATGTTATGGATTTTCTGGTTCACTTGTGACAAGTATATTGGAATGGGGAGAATATCTGAAATAAGAATGTCACACCCCTTGTCAACTAATTTGTTTGTTATAGCAACAAACTCCTCCTTAATCATATGGATCATATCATGCTATATATTTTTTGTTCAAACATGGAGAATGACCAGTGGATTCTCCCCACAGTTGTACAAAATGTTGCCAAGCATTTTGGTTATATCAGCAATCCTTGCCCCCCTAAAGCTTGAGCACGTTCTATTGTGTTTGTCGGGATTACAGATAGTTCTATCTAAGTACATTACCAACGAGTCCCCCAATACCAGAACTTGTCTCTGGCATGGAGGGGGTGGATTGGTGGTGATGGTAGGAGCTACTTCCACAGGGGTAGGTCCAGTCGTGGGCAATGGTGTCTCCTCTATAAGCTGTATATCAATCAGAGGAGGAGTCATGGCAGATGAATCCGATAGAGTACTAAGTGGGAGAATCTTTCTTATGGGTCCAGAGCTACCTATGTCCTGGGAGACAGCCCTGGTTGAAGCACTAGGTGTGTTGTCCAGGATGTTGTTATCATTAACCTCATTGACTAGTGAGTTGAGAGGGTCAAAGCTATTGTGTAGAGAAATGTTAAAGTGGCCGTCTTTCCGTCCCTTCTTACATGCTCTAGTGCTTTGAACTTGGTATCATGCATTATCTCCTTCATTACTACTTTCAGAGGGATCATCATCTCTGAACATTTTTTTGTTTGCCTTACCCGGTATGGCTATGCTATGGTGTTTATCTAACCTTGTCAGTGGTGGTACAGGTGGTTGCTCTTCTTGTATAGATATAACATGTTGAGAGGTGGAGGTGG
This sequence comes from Neoceratodus forsteri, assembly GCA_016271365.2. Lineage (NCBI taxonomy): Eukaryota > Metazoa > Chordata > Ceratodontiformes > Ceratodontidae > Neoceratodus > Neoceratodus forsteri. The sequence goes on along the minus strand of CM057450.1, from coordinate 435,627,392 downwards.
GGGGGTATCTTTGTCCCAGGAAGTGGTATTCTTTTCTCTAAACCTCGCTTCCATATCAAATTTTTCTAAGATTGCAAGTCAAAATGTAAATAATTAAATTTCTATCCTCATTTCTGTGTTTTCTGTACATTTGCTGCAGCTGTATGGCATGGGCACAAGTTCAGGAATAATACTATACATTTCACATTGGGCACATTTTATCCTTACCGCACCATCTAGGGTCACAGTAGTACCATTGGGTTCAGACATCGTGGTATCAGGGCAAGTAATTTCTAAGGCCAAATATGGAAACACTTGATAAGTGCTTTGTATAAGCAGCCTATCCCAATCGCAATCAGTTACTGCCTCAGCTGAATATAGGATGGCCCTCCTGTTCGGTTAGTTATTAGTTGGTTTTGTAAATGTATATGATGTAGGCTCTTATTTACAGGCTTCTGTGTCCTACTGTCCCCCTGTCTGCCTGACACACCAGACATACGCAGAACGTGCGTGTCTCGGTGCGCGTCTCCACGGACGTCAATGAGCATGCCCAACTCGGCTTGCCCCGCTCACAGAGGGGCTAGTTTAAATACTGCCTGGTGACCCAGAAGTCCTCCAGAGGTCGCCTGACCCTTCGTAGTACAAGCTGTACCTAAAAGTGCAGTTGATCTATTTTACCCGAACGCCTGTCTGCTATAGTGTGTCTGGACCTCTAAGCACTGCCTATTTGTGCTTCAGTGGAAATTGGCCCCTGTTAAAATACTTGTAGTTCAGGCAAACACCACACCAAACTACAGATCGCCGCCCCTTCTCTTTAACTCTTGGCTCTGGAAATCCCCACAAATGCTCAAGGTAAATGTAACAGCAGTTAGGTAGGATAAAAAAAACATTGGTGCCTGTCTCACAGCAACTGTCTCACAGGTCAGCGGCACATAACATTTTCCAGGCCATAGGGACAGTGCCAGAAAAAAGAGAGAGGTTTACCAAGTGTGAGAATGGGGGGAATATGGAAGGAGCATGGATTTGATACCATCAGGGCTATGCTTGGCTGGTTTCAGTGACATGAGAGCACGGTAGACCTCATGCTCAGTTGGGGCAGTTAAGCGAGGAGTGAGGACTGGGGGAGTTTGGAGAGGAGTGAGGGGTTGGGGGAATCAGGATGGTCCTCTGAGGGAAGGTCAGGGAGGGCACAGGATAAAAAGTGTTTGTTTAGGGATTCAGCTACCGGGGGGGACAAGATTTTGGAGTCTTCGATTGAGAGGACGGGGGTAGTAGACTTAGCGGGGGGGGGTTATGAGAGAGTGGATAGTTTTCTAGGAATCTGTGGGAGAGCTGCAGTTGGATTGAAGAGGTCCTTGAAATAGGTGGCTTTGGCTGTCCGGGTGGTCTTCATACATGCGTTACATAGTGTTCTTTATGACTGGAGGTCTGTCAGGGGCAGGGGTGATTTGTAAATAGCCCATGCGCAATCACGCAGTTTGCACTCGGCAATTAAGCTTGCACTGATCCAGGGATGGTGAGTCCATTTTACCCTTGCTTTTTTGGATTGTAGTGGTGTTGTCACTGTATTGTTCGCTGGTGAGACCCCACTGTGTACTGTTTTGGAGGCCATACCTCAACCTTGTACTTGTAGCCTAGGTCTCCATCATGTCATCTCTCAACCTCCTGTCTTCCAGGGTGTATATGTTGAGATCCCTCAGTCTCTCCTTGTAGGGCTTCTCATGCAAACCCTGCCCCATTTAGTTGCCCACCTCTGAACTGCCTCCACCCGTTCTATGTTCTTTTTGATGTATGGCCTCCAACACAATGGGGTCTCACCAGCGAACGATACAGTGGCAACACCACCTCCTTCTTCCTGCTGAAAATACCCCTCCCTATGCCTCCCAGCATCCCACTAGCCCCACACACTGCTTTGTCACACTACCCTGCCATTTTGAGGTTATCAGATTTGATAACTCCAAGGTCTCTTTTCTGTTTAGATGACCGTCAGTACCATCCCCCATCCTGTACTCATCTCCAGGGTTCCTACGCCGTAGGTGCAAGATTGTGCACTTTTTAGCATTGAACCTCAACTGCCATGCTATTGACCCCTCCTTGAGTTTCCCAAGACCTCTGAGCATTCTCTCCACCCACTCTTGAGTGTCCACCCTATTGCAGATTTTGGTATCATCTGCAAAAAGCGAGCCGTACCTACCCTTCCAGTTCTTCTGCAATGTCACTTATGAAAACATTGAAGAGGACTGGTCCAAGTACTGATCCCTGTGGCATCCTGCTGGTCACTCTTCCATCATTACAGTGAGCACCATTAACTACCAGCCTCTGTCTTCCTTCTGGTAACCAGTTTCTAACTCAGTTCACCATTTTGGATCTCACTCACAGGTTGCTCAGTTTCTTTATCAGCCTCCAGTGCAGTACGGTGTCAAAGGCCTTCCTAAAGTTCAGTCAGACCACATGCACTGCCCTCCTCTGATATATTTCCCTGGTTAACCAGTCTAAGAAATCTATCAGATTCATCTGGCATGACCACCCCCCACCTGTGAATCCATGTTGCCTGTGGTCTTGCAGTCCACTGCATTAAAGATACTCTACCAGTTTTTCCTTCAGTCTGGTTTCCATTAATTTCTCTCACCACGAAAGTATGACTGAAGGGCCTATAGTTGCTAGCCTCCTCCCTGCAGCCGCTGTTATGTAGAGAGACCACATCAGCTCTTCTCCAGTCCTCCTGAACCATGCCAGTTTCCAGTGAGCTGATGAACAAGGCTGTCGTGGGGCAGCTAGCACCTCTCTGACTTGTTGTAGTACCCTTGGGTGTATCCCGTCCGATCCCATAGCCTTGTCCACCCTCAGAGGTGCAAGTCTTTTCAGGACTCTTTCCTCCAGAAATGAACTTGTGTCCACCTCCCCCTCTGCTCCTGCTGTTCCCTGGAAGTCCGTCCCTCCCTCTCTGCTCATGCTGCTCCCTGGTAGTCCGTCCCTCCCCCTCTGTTCCTGCTGCTCCCTGGTAGTCCGTCCCTCCCCCTCTGCTCATGCTGCTCCCGGTAGTCCGTCCCTCCCCCTCTGTTCCTGCTGCTCCCTGGTAGTCCGTCCTTCCCCTCTGCTCCTGTTGCCCCTGGCAGGCCGTCCCCCCTCTGCTCCTGCTGCTCCCTGGTAGTCCGTCCCTCCCCTCTGCTCCTGCTGCTCCCTGGTAGTCTATCCTCCCCTCTGCTCATGCTGCCCCTGGTAGTCCGTCCCTCCCCTCTGTTCCTGCTGCTCCCTGGTAGTCCGTCCCTCCCTCTGTTCCTGCTGCTCCTGGTAGTCCGTCCCTCCCCTCTGCTCCTGCTGCCCCTGGTAGTCCATCCCTCCCCTCTGTTTCCTGCTGCCCCGGTAGTCTATCCCTCCCCTCTGCTCATGCTGCTCCCTGGTAGTCCGTCCCTCCCCTCTGTTCCTGCTGCTCCCTGGTAGTCTGTCCCTCCCCTCTGCTCCTGCTGCTCCTGGTAGTCTGTCCCTCCCCTCTGTTCCTGCTGCTCCCGGTTGTCTATCCCTTCCCCTGTGCTCATGCTGCTCCTGGTAGTCCGTCCCTCTCCCTCTGCTCCTGCTGCTTCCTGGTAGTCCATCCCTCCCCCTCTGCTCCTGCTGCTCCCTGGTAGTCCGCCCTCCCCCTCTGTTCCTGCTGCTCCCTGGTAGTCCGTCCCTCCCCCTCTGCTCATGCTGCTCCCCTGTAGTCCGTCCCTCCCCTCTGTTCCTGCTGCTCCCTGGTAGTCCGTCCTTCCCCCTCTGCTCCTGCTGCTCCCTGGCAGGCCGTCCCTCCCCTCTGCTCCTGCTGCTCCCCGGTAGTCTATCCCTCCCCCTCTGCTCATGCTGCTCCCTGGTAGTCCGTCCCTCCCCCTCTACTCATGCTGCTCCCTGGTAGTCTGTCCCTCCCCCTCTGCTCCTGCTGCTCCCCGGTAGTCTATCCCTCCCTCTGCTCATGCTGCTCCCTGGTAGTCCGTCCCTCTCCCTCTGCTCCTGCTGCTCCCTGGTAGTCCGTTCCTCCCCCTCTGCTCCTGCTGCTCCCCGGTAGTCTGTTCCTCCCCCTCCACTGTGAAGACTGAGCAGAAGTACTTACTCTGGATGGCAGATTTTTTTGGCCCTCTTCTTTGCAGTCCCCTCCTTACACCCTTCTTATCCTCACTATCCCTCCCCTTGCTTTCCTCTTCTCACTTGTGTATCTGAAGAAAGTCTTATCTCCTTTATTTATTTATTTATTTTATTTATTTCAGAATTCAGAAAATATCTTTGAGTCAAAGACTCCTTTACAAAGGTTCCACATCACATATATTAGATACAGACACACAATACAGAAGATGTTACAGAGTACAGTTAGGTTTGGCACAGGTACAGTTTGGCTAACATTCAGTAACTAGTGCTGTTTTAGATTGTGATAAAACTGGATGTTTAACAATCCCTGGGAAAACTGAGTTAAGAGCTGTGGGCAGAGGCAAGCCGGTGGCCATTGTCAGTGGTAGAGGGACAGGGGGCCCAGTTCAGGTACAGTCGCAGTCACTTGTGGCCCGAAGGTGGGCCCTAAGCTGCGTTTTAAAATGACCAATTCTTTGTTCAAAGAACAAGGAGGAGGGTAGGTTATTCATCCACAAAGGTGCTCTATAGCAGAAGGATCTTTGGAATTGAGCTGTGCGACAAGAAGGGATGGAAAAAAGATGGGTGTCAGAGCTACGGGTGTGTTTAACTTTTGAGTCCGTAGTGATTAAGGGGGTGAGTGCTGAGGGGGAGAGGCCAAGGGTGATTTTCCTTGCCAGGACACAAGTATGGAATTTGATTCTGTTATCAAGGTTAAGCCAATTGGTGTCTTTGTATAGCTAACAGGTATGGTAGTCTATCGCACCTCAATAGAAGCCTCGACAGGCCTTGTTAAGGACACGCCTAAGACTACCTAGGCTGAGGAGCTTGCCCTCCAAAAGTCAGAAGGCCATAGTCGAGCAGGGAGAGTACTGAGGAGGAGATAGCGAGCTTAAGGGCCTCAGGGGTAAGGCAATGTTTATAGCGGTGCAGAAGCCCTAGTCTAATATTTAGGGCCTTAGATAATTGGTGTATATGCTCATGGTAGGTAAGGCCAGTGTCCAAAGTGATGCCCAGGTATTTAAAGGAATGCACAGATTCCAGGGGGGTCTGTGAAGCTGATAGTATTTGTGGGAAGAACCCTACCCTGGAATTCTGCAGATGTGCGAATAGCATTCCTTTGATTTTATTATAGTTAATAATAAGGCGTTATGAGGAGAACCAGCTTTTGATAGCGTTGAAAGAGGACTGGAGGGTCTGGTGGAGTTGAAGAGGGTCTGAGTTGGAGGAGAAGATGACAGCATCTGCCTGCATAAAGTAGTAGGTTGGAGGTGCAGGGTGTGGGAGGAGTTTAGGAAGAGGCTGAATAGAAGGGAACCCAAAATGGACCCTTGTGGGACCCCAGAGAGGACAGGGATTTGATGATAGGGTATTGCCAATCTTAACTTGAAGGGTCCGGTTGGCAAGATAGTCAGTGAACCATCCCACTGCTTCCTGACAGAGACCCAGGTTGAGCAAGGAGGTTTGAAGGAGCGAATGGTGGACGGTATCAAAGGCCTTAGTGAGGTCAATGAAGATCGCACCTGTGACGTGGCCTTTATCCAGCGCAGTATGGATGTTCAAGCAAGGCAGTAGTCATGCTGTGTCCTTTGTGGAAACCATGTTGTTGCTTGCAGAGCAGGTCATATTTATTGAGGTGGTCAGTGAGCTGATCCGAAACTATCCTCTCTAAGGCCTTGGAGAGGGGGGAAGTATAGAGATATGGTGGTAATTGTTAGTAGAGGAGCGGTCGCCACCTTTAAATATGGGCGTGATAGTGGCGGATTTCCAAATGGCAGGGAATTTGCCTAGTGAGAGGGAGAGGTTTAAAATATGGGTGAGAGGAGCAAGAACTTCCTTAAGGGAGAGCCGAAGAATTCTGAGATCAAGGGAGTCGGCGTTGGAGGAGGCATGACTAAGGGCAGTAATAAGGTACAGTTCGGCTGACTTAGGAGAGATGCAGCGAAGGTAAAAGGGGGGGGACCGAGGTGGGGGGCAGGTGAGCTGGGAGCTGGTGAATCGTAGAAGTTCGGGGAGAGAACATGGCTAAGGTTTGAGAAGGCATCACTGAAAGCAGCAGCAATATGAGTGGGGTCAGTGGTCAAGGACCCGTTAACCATAACTTGGGAGGGGACCAGATTGGGGACCTTACTGCATATTTCCTTAATGTTGTTCCAGAACTTGCGCGGCCTGAGCCCCAGGATGAGGTTAAGGCGGATTTGTAGTAATGTGCTTTTGCTCTGCGAATGGCCCAAATGCACTTGTTCCAAGCCATTCTATAATTCAATCTATCAAGGGGTAGGCCGGACTCATTGGAGAGCTGCTTCAATGAATCCCTGGTTCGCAACAAGGACTTTAGTTGTTCAGTGAACCAAGATGCGTGATTGCCTTTTACCTTTCTTTTAATGAACGGGGCATAGAGGTCACATATATTATTGAAGGACTGGGTAAATAGGTCCAAGGCACTGTCAGGGTTTACAGTGTTCAAAATGAAGGTCCAATCCAAGGCCCTAAGGTGAGCTTTTAATTGTGTCAGCTTGCTTGCCAGGACCAAGTTTACGTTGCATAATTATTTTGGGAGGGGATCTTGGGATTTTACAGGACCAAGAGCAGAGAACTGGTGAGTGGTCACTAAGGGCATTTGGAAGGACTGAGACATTGGTGATCTTGTGCGGGTGATTAGAGAAGATGAGGTCAAGTAGGGAGGAGGATCCTGTATGTGGATCCAACTGGTTGGGGGAAGTGACCAGTTGAGTTAGGTCTTGGGCTGTGGCAAGATCAATGTGAGGGATGGCATCCTTACTTAGCCAATTGATATTAAAAGCGACCCCTTTGGCTAGCCTTCCCTCTGTCTGTCCCCCTCACTGTCTTTTTTTGCTTACTTCTGTTTTACTTGCTATACCTCCCTGTCCTCCTCTCTCTGTGTTTCCTTATACCTCCTGAATGCCACCACTTTTCCTTCGCTATATTGGCCACTTCCTTAGATAACCAATATGGTCTCTTTTTTCCTTCTGCTTCTCCTCACTTCCTTCAGGCAGAGAGGTTGGTTGTTTTAATTATACACTCCTATAGAGTGCGAGTAATGAATACGTTTTCTCGAATATCACAAATAATGCACTATCCATTATTTGGATATGAATAATGAATAGTGGCACTAATCATGCTTATTAGTATTCGCAAAATACTATATAAAAAAGGAAAAAAACAGTCCCACTCTCCTCCCCAGCCCAATCATGTTAAACTACAACCCCTCATACCCCTACTCTCTGCAAGAAGCCCACTACCACCCTCCTCCCCCCAGCACCCACAATTGAAGGTTTAATAAAAACTCCCATGATGGGTGACCAGCACAACATGCCCACCTCCATGGCCAACCGCCATCTCCTCTTGCGCTTTTTTGTTGTAAAAAATCATCCCCTGTCCACCCACCCTGGAAGCAGCACCCAAGTCCCACCCACCCCCTTAACACCTAAATTTCATCAAACGAATTCCTCCAGGTGCAGGAAGGAGACCGACATAACCTGCCCTCCTCCACAGCCAGTTGCCTTCTTACTAAGGGGAAGTGCTCCTGCGCTTGCTTGCATAGTAAAACAGCTGATTATGTTGCATTCATCAAGAGGAAGCATTGGCCATCAGTGGCCGTGCCAGGAAGCTTTTAAAGTCTGGCACCATTTTTTTTGCATGCTCTTTTTATGCCTCGGGCACACCTGGTTGTCCACTCCTTCAGGCGACAAAGTCTACCCTCGCCCACCGTACTCCCCCATCCCTGTCCACTTCCCCTTCTCATACCGTGCCCCTAGTTGGCCCAATATATCCCATCATCAAGGGGCCCCTCTCCCGTGGTCACAGTCGGGAGAGAAGACTATCTTGCCTTACAGGCATTCTTCTTTCCTCACCCAGGCATGGCGAGGATGCAGGATGGACAACTCCAGCTTTCACGGCTGATGGGGAAGTGGGTTGCTGTCATCAGGACAGACAGGTAGCCATTTTTCTGATAAGGTTGTCCCACCCTCCCTGAAGTACGGCTGCACGCTCACGGCATCCTGGCCGCATGCCCCAGTGGTGCATGGTCACCCATGCTGCATAGGTGCACTGCCCTGAAGGGGTGCCAGGAGCTGCCCTAAGAGCAGTACAGCTAGCTCCCTCCCCTTTCAGGGAGGAAAGCATCCATAGGATGCTCTGAGCCCTCCCTGCTGGTCTCTGCTCCTGCTGTCCCAGGCTTCGGGCACAAACTCTGGTCACCAGCATGCCAGGCAATCCCCCATCACCTGGTGCCACATCTGGCAGCTTTCAAAATTAAGGAAACTGATTTTTTCATCATGAGATGTCTGGGTGAGTGTGCCTGCAGTGAAGTTGGTGGTTGGGTGGCCAGTTCAAGAACTGGTACTGGATCATTCAGGCAGGAGTGGGGAAGTTAAGTGACACGTTTTGCTTTAGTGTATAGCAGCAGATTCAAGGAACTTGACATCGAGGACTGGAACCCTACAATGCAAAAAAGTGACACATTAGGGAAAAAAAGGTAAGTAGATGGGTTTAAATCAATAGTTCTTAGACTTTGTCACAGTGAGCCTCCCCAAATCCGTGGAAAAGATTTTGAGCCTCCCCCAAAAACTGAAATAATCTTGGGCCTCCCCAAAGAAAAATAACATACTGTACCTTGTGCAGTACACCATAAATAAATTGAAACCCCTTTGAGTACTTGGCTCACTTTCAGTTCTTTGTCTTATACTGATGTGGAACCTTTGAAAAAGAGCTCCTGTGCTCAAAGGTGTTATCTGAATAATAAATAAATAAAATAAACAAATAGTATTGTTCAGCTTATTGTGCCCCCGGCCAGCCTACTTGCTCCACTATTTTCATTCCTGAACCATTGTTACCCCTTGTTGCAATACCTTCATGGGTCACACTACTTTCTCTGTTTCCTCTCTACATGAAATAACCTTCCTACATACTTTTCCTCTCCCCATCGTTCCCTCCTCCTAAGCAACTTCTCTAGGATTACTTTGCTCCTTCCTGCTATTGCTCTTGGCACTTCTATGCTCAACCCTTGTATTTGGGATGTTCTGCCATCAGTCTACAAATTGATCAATTACCAGAACTCATTATTAATTTATTGTTCATATTTGTTTGCACGATTGTTCATTGTGTATTTCTTGATTGTTTTGCAGTTACCTTTTGAAATGTATTCACTCTCTACCCTTCCCCGGCTACACCTGAATTGAACCTTGGCTGATTCACGTTCCATCATCACCTATTAGTAAATAAATAGATAAAATTCACCTACTATTATCCTCTTTCATTTTTCTTCATCTTGTCACACAAAATACATAAAACTCAAAATTTAAAGACAGTATTTTTTCAGACTTGCTTGAGCCTCCTCTGGAACAGTTGGGGCCTCCACAGGGAGGCTGGCCTCACCATTTGAGAACCCCTGGTTTAAATTATTTATTTTAATATGTTAGTTGTGTTTTTGGTTATGGCTGTGGTGAGGAGTTTTTAAGTAAGGAATAAGACATGATGAGGTGTGGTTTATGGCTTGATAAGAGCACGCCTCATGTGCGTAATGAGGCACGAGGTGCTTGCGCCGAGTGACTGTAGCACCTGGGAAGTGCAGCATGGAGGCTTTGATGCAGTTGACGTGGAAGCTGCTGATCGCTGGTCATGGACATCAGAGCTGCAACTAATGGAGAATGGTGGTTGTTGTAAGTTGGCTTTTCTGAGGGTTGAAGACGTGGTAGAAGTACTGCTGCTGGCTGAAATGGCTGTTTTTGTTAAAATACTGCTCCACTTCTGGCAATCGGTTTCACTTGTTGCCCAGTAGCTTCCGGAGGCTGGACTCAGAGCGATGTCCTGTGACAGACATTATTTCACGGGCATCGAGTCCAGCCTCCAAGAGTAGCTGTACAGCTGTGGCTCGTACACTGTGATTAGTGTATCAGCGGCTCAGCGTGGCTTCTGTGCTCAGTAGGGGCATGAGATTAGAGAGGTAATTCACCCCAAGAGGCTCTCTAGAATACCAGACATCTGCCGTGTCATAGCTGGTTGTTTTAAATCTGCATGGATGCAAATAAAATGCTGGCAGGTCTGGTGGGAGTTTGGAAAGGTACTTTTTTGAAGGAAGCAGCTGGGCAGGATTTGTTGTTGGGTACTGTGTATATGTAGCCACGGTACTGCTCTCTGTTTGGATCCAGTTGTTTATGATTTTTAGTACTCTCATTGAAAGTGAGAGTTATATATTTGGCTCCTGTTTGGTCTTGTTTTATTGTGAAATTTTCTGGCTTTAATTAGTGGAGTCCTTCATGCCCCCTTCTAGCCAAGCAAAGTTGAACGTCAAGCCACACTTTCTTAAGAATGCCGCTTGGTGTTTCTGTACACAGGGCGGTTGAGTTTTTCAGTTTGCTGAGATCGGTGGCAGTAATGGCAGGGTGGTGAACTGCTGTGTCTTTATGTTCACGGTGGTACTTTTTGCTGACTGCTGTTAAGATATTGTTGGCAGGTATCATGTCTGGATGAGTGAAGATGTTAATACTACAGTTTATTTTAGGACAGTTCAAATGCCTATTGATTCCTGCTCTCAGTGAAAGTAGACTAGAGAGGCTATATTCTTTGGCATCCGACTGACGAACCTCTCCATAAAATCTTTGCAAAATTTGACAAAGTTCATCAGTTTCTATTTGTTCATAGTTTATGTTTAATTGCCTGTCTTGTGCCCAATTATTCAAAACATTGATAGCCCACTGAGTCGTTTTTTTTTTTGTGTTCTCCTCATCTTTTTGTTCTTCCAATTTTGACAGTTCTTCTGCTGATAACATCACATGTTTACTCACATTTTTACTTTTTTCCTTTTTCTTTGCAGGTGCCTTGCCTGGTTCTCTCTCAGGTTCAGAATCGTTCTGGAATGTATCTATGATTTTGTTTAACTCCAGCTGGAACTGTGAGGAAGGTATGTCAGACATTGTTTCTGTTGACAGCTGTCAAATGGCAGGCCACTGAGGGATTTTTCTGTCAGAAAGCAAGATGGCTGTTATTGGATATTGACAGGTCAGGGGGTTGGGGATATTGAAGCTGTCCTGCCTGGTCACATGGAAGTAGTGCCAGCTGTGAGTTTATGGCTCTATAAGGACACAGCAAGATGCACATATTGGCCAATCAGAGGGCAGGAATATTGGTACCCATTTTATAAAATGTATTAAAATACCCACCCTGTAATCAAGCTACTGTATATAAACTGAATACTCCCTGCCCACTGTGGGGTGCCATACAATTCACTCGTGACACCCACGTCTTCACTATAGGTTTTAAAAGAGTAGTACTGTGAAGTAACTCCCTCTCATATCAGTATATGAGATTGTATAAACAAAGTCAGCTGTATATGAACCTGAGAGATCCTATTGAGCCTGATTGGGTACCACACATACCTGATGTTTAAATGCCCAGATACTCAGGATTTTGTCTGTAAACCCTATGCCCCCCCCCAGGTTACTAAAAGTGTTCAGAATTGTAATAAGTGTAATGGAATTTGTTTTTAGTCACTTTGAGCAGCAAATGGTTAACTTTCAAGTCTACTGTGAAACTCCTGTCAGTCATCTGGACAGAGAATCCAAGTGGGAGGGGCCTGGCAGCATCATAAGCCACAGTGGGATGTTTCATTCTGACTGAGGAGAGTCTCAGGAGAGGTACCAAATCTCTCCTGTCCTGTTTCAGTTCCTAGTTCAGTCTCGGGGCAGCTGAGCATTGAGTCATGGTGGAGGCCTTCTCCTGTGGCATACCTCAGTGTGAGGTGAAGGACTTTTTAGACATCTGATCATAGAAACTAGGGATGGGCAAAGCTGGGGTGAATTTGGATTTGGGTGTGGATTTGCCAGTTCCAGGCTGACTTGGGATTTGGATGGGGATTTGGCCTATTATGTATAACTGAAGGGAAAAGGGTTTTTTCAAGGGAAAAGCACCAGAAAATGTCAATGAAGTGGTAGTAGTATTGAAAGGAGATCCACTGCCTGAGATGCACTGCATCCTGCTGTGTAGGAAGTGTTAGTTTCTGACCAACCTGCATGGGAAACGACCAAATGCTAATGTGCAGAATGAAAGTGTGTATCTGGAACCTGCCCAGCCACCCTTATGATGTAAACATAAATTTAAGGCCAATTAAAAAATGTAGCCAGGCAAGCAAATGCCTCAGAGAGTTTTACATTTCTAACATTACAGATAGAATCTAATGTGTGTTTCCATTCACCAATACAAGAGAATAAAGAACTGTTAATGGAATTGGGTTAGATGTTTTAGCCAGGCTCTGACAACAACTACAGTACACAGTTACAAAAATGTCTCTAAAACTTTTGCAAGAGTTAGTAGCCACACTGGCTCATTGCAGATTATGTGTTTGGCAAGCCACTTTGAAATACTGCTGATTCAAGGGTCTAGCACTGGTTCTGTAAGGAATCTGTACTGCTGGTTATCATTATCCATATTCTTGCTTTTATAATGGCTTTTGCATAGCTTTTTCTGGCTGTATACTATATAGAGAACAATACATGTGCAGGTGTGTGTTATGATGATTTTTGACACACCTGAGGTGTGTGATAATCCATATGTAACCTTCTTGCAATTGGGGGTTCCTAAATGCTTCCCCGGAGCTTGTTTGAATGCTCTATGCCCGGTTGGTGTTCGGCGTTTAAGCGCTTTACATGGGTAGCCTGTGAGTGCCTGTGTGGCCTCCACGTACTGTCCCTTTAAGGGCTGCCTGTTTTGCAGTCATAATTAATCAGAAGGGGGGACTGTGCATTTTCATGCCCGAGTCCTGCCTGAGCTGCTGGATATTTGCCCCGTTGCTGCCATTGCTACTTGTGCAGAGGGAACCCTGCTGAAAGAGTTAACTGTTTGCTGGATATTGTTTAAAGTAATAATGATAATGTGGTTGTTCTAACCTGCCTTCTTTGCAGCAGAAGACTGTTCTGTTGGGTTCCACCATTTTGGTCCCGAACTGCCGAATTGGACCAATCAGTATCTTGGGACTCCTTTGAGCCAGCTGACCAATGGGAGGACTGCTTGCCATTTGAGAAAGGTATTATGGACTATGGTGCTTTTTTCACACCAGTAAGAACAGGAGAACATGACTGACATGTGCAGCCAGCCTATGGGATCGGGAAGCACCCGAACTGTAAAGTGTGCCCCATGCTGCTAGGGGCAGATTCGTGGTGGCTGAGAAAGAGAGAGGAGCTCTAGGCTTCTGCACTGTGTGAGTGTTCGCGCGGGAAGTGTGTGAAGGCCTGAGGCAGCCGTTTTGCTGTTTAAACTGAGTTGGACTAAATCCACCGGTGCGCGGTCGGAGGAGGCTGGTGCCAGCCCAGTTACCTACCAGGCTCAACCTGAGAGGAGTGGAGAATCTGCTGAATCGCGCTCGGTCCACCCGTAAGGTTGAAATCACCATTTATTGCCCGAATCTACTGCAAGTTCGTGTGAGGTCTAGAAGCAGCTGCCTGGTATGGTACCCCCTCTGTTATTTGCCATATAAATGTGTGAGGAGGCTGGTGAAATTCAGGCTCAACCCTGCCAGATGGTGAAGAAATCGCTGTTTGCTGGAGTCGTGAGTACTGAACCAGGGTAGCTCCCTGCTAAGTTTGCAATCAGTGGCCTCCAGTTGCTTCATCTTACTGCTGACTGTCTGAGTGATTGTGATTTTGTATTGTCTAATTGAGTTTTGCTTCTCATACTGATTCATCCAGTATTGTGAGGGCTATCTGTGTCAGGGCCCCAACCAGCTGCCACGGTGGACTAGCCATTAGGGCTTGGGTACCCAGGGACAGTAAATATTACGTTCAGGCCTGTGCACAGTGCCCTAGGTAGATAAGTATAGTGTAAGCCAACTACCTTGATTCCCCCTGCCTGTGTTATTTGCCTCCCTTTAATAAATCAGATTGATGTGCTGCAACTATAACCAGGTTAGTTTATGCATCTCTAGTGAATTGCTGCATAGTGACTGTGATATAACTGTACCTTACTTTACAGAGGGTCCCTGGAGTGAGCTGAGACACCATCCGGGGGGTAAGTGTATCTGGGAAAGGTATTGTTGGAATCTTGAGTGAGCCATTAGTGGGTCAAAAGGGGGTTGCAGTAACCCAGAGGGCTGTCACCGAGGCAAACTCGCCAGAATTAACCCTGACCTGTGGGTGGAGGCACCCGTCAACGGATCTGGGCCCCTCACCCTGTCTCTGTGGAGGCAGGCAGGGGTAGTAGCCCTAAGGGTAGCGCCCCCTGGGGGTTACAAATTGGAGGCACCGCTGGGATCAGCATCCCCTAGTGGCCAAGTGGGGAAGTACATAAGAAATGGAAAAACTGGAAGGGGATATGTTGGGGAAAATTAAGTTGGGACCTATTAAGATGATGGTACACAGACTGATGGGGTGGGGTGAAGCCGAAGAGCTGGACTCCCAGAAAACTGTGTTACTGTTAGATGTGCCTTTGGGAACCCCAACTGCGGACATCATTTCCACAGTAGAGCGAGTTAAATGTTTAGGCAAAGTGGAGGTAAAAGGGTGTATGGCTGACCTGCTCGACCAGACGCTGCAGGTGTTACTCCTGTGCAGTGTGGCCATCGACCCCGAGAAGGTACCTCGAGTGATTTACCTGGAGGGTGCCTCACAGGGATGGAGGCTAATTCATACTCGAAGTGGGTCAGTCACTCCTGGGGGGTCCCCCCAAATGAATAATTTTAAAGACAAACTGCTTAAATTGCTAGCTGTGGAGGGGAGAACTACCCAGGAACTGCTTCAAGCATTGGATTTGTCTAGTGATGCTACCCCTCAGGGCTCCCCCGGCATCTTCCCCTGTCCCCCCAAGAGTTCTATTTTGGCTTCGCTGCCCCTAGTAGTCCCACCTATACAGCTCGACTCCTACTGTAAGCTAAGACTTTTTTCTGGCACGGTGCCAGTGCCTCCAGGTGAGGATGACCTGGAGGCTTGGATGGACTATGCCACCCCCTTAGTCCAGGAATGACAGTGCTCTGAGGGGGAGAAAAGGAAGAGGCTGATGGAGAGTTTGTGGGGTCCTGCTTTAGAAGCCATTAGGTTTTTGTGGGCCACCAGTCCAAAAGCCACCGCCGCAGAGTATCTCTCTGCTCTAGAGGGGGAGTTTGGGAGTACAGAGACTGGTGAAGATTTACTATGGAAATTCAGGTCTGCTAAGCAGTGGAGGAATGAGAAACTGTCCGCCTTCATCACTAAGGTGGAGTGGGCTTTGCAGAAGGCCTATAGAAAGGGGGGAATCACTGCCATGGCCTTGAATCAGGTCAGGTTAGAGCATGTTTTAAAGTCTGCCAGATTCTCTACTGTAATACAGTTAAAACTCAAGTTACATGACCGACGGGCTACCCCACCTGAATATTGTCAATTAATGAGGGAGATTAGAGAGGTGGAGACCGATGAAGAGGGGGCGGGAGCCATGTGTGGGGGCGGCGAACCCTAGTGGGACCCCTGAACCTAGCACCCCTGAGGAGATCAGCCTGTCTGGAGGGTCTGAGGGATCCCCAGATTTTCCAGGTGCTGTGGGAATGTGAGTTATTTCCTCCGACCTCCACATAGAGAGTGAGTTGAGGGCCGAAGTCAGGAATTTACGGGAACTGGTGAGGGACCTGAAGCAATCTACTATGTACCCTGTTAGGTCCGGGGCCCCTGAGGCAAACAGAAACCAGACCCCCGGCCCAAGGGAGCCCCCTCACCCCTCTCAGGGCCCCCCAAAGATAAGGTGTCAACCGCCAAATAGCGACCCCCGGGACCCCAAGTTCTGTTACCATTGTGGAGAAGATGGGCATTTTCAACCTGAGTATCAGAGGCCGGAGAACTTAAGGAAAGTCAACAGTAGACTGATCACTTGGCATCGCCAGGCCCAGTCTCGACCCCCTAGGAAAAGTTTTGTGACTCGGGCCCAGGCTCAGCCGACTCTCAATGCTGTGGCCCCCGACTGGTCCGATGTGGTCGGGCCTGCAATGGAGACCCCAGTGCGAGTAAATGGGATTCCTACTCGAGCTGTATTAGACAGTGGCTCTCAGGTAACTATCATGTTTCAGGACTGGTATCAGACACACTTACCTGAGGTGCCGCTGCAACGCTTGGATGGCCTACATGTGTGGGGATTGAGCGACAAGGCTTATCCGTATTTGGGGTATATCCGGATCTGGTTGTCATTCTCTGCATCTGTGGCTGGAGTGGATGAACAGGTGGAAACCTTAGCTTTAGTTTGCCCACCCACTGGACTGTATGATGGGGTGCCTTTGTTGCTTGGGACGAATGCCCATATGTTTGGACGATTGGCCCAGTTGTGCTCAGAAAGGCAAGCATTCAAAACTGGGCGAGCCCTATGGATACCCGCTGTGATCCAACAGGTAGTTGCAACTCAGAAGAAGGTTAGCCAGGAGGAACTTGAAGGCATGGTGGGGGTGGTGGGGAAAAAGGACTCGGACCCAGTGATACTCACCCCGAATGCCCAATGTGTCCTGCATGGAGAGGTACGACTAAGGACGGATGTTAAAAATAAGTTGTTGATGTTGGATGCGCCGGGAAGGGAAGATTGCCTGAGGGACTGTTGGTAAAGCCCAGTATCTTGCCAGCTAGAGCTCATGCTTATGTCAAGAGAGTGATGGTTCAAGTGCATAATGTGTCCGACAAAGAGATTCGAATAAAAAGAGGGTGCACCCTGGCAAGTGTCCATTGCGCAGATACTGCAGTACTGCTAAATAGCTAGGGTCCCGGGATAGACGACCGAGTTACTCCTGACTTGTTTGATTTCGGTGACTCCCCACTGCCAGCTGAATGGAAAAAGAGGATAAGTGAGAGGCTTGCCAAAAGGGACTGGGTTTTCTCCCTAAAAGAGTGGGATGTGGGATGTGTGCAAGGGGCTGAGCATCACATTCGGCTGCATGATGAAAGGCCTTTCCGAGAGAGATCCCGGCACCTGGCTCCGGCTGACATAGATGACGTGAGGCAGCATCTACAAGAGATGTTGGCTGCTGGTGTGATACAAGAGTCCAGGAGCCCCTATGCCTCCCCCATTGTAGCGGTAAGGAAGAAGAATGGGGCAGTTAGGATGTGTGTAGACTATCGCACTTTGAATCGGTGGACCATCTCCGACCAGTATACTATGCCACGCATACAGGACGCCTTGGATTGTTTAAATGGCAGTAAGTGGTTCTCTGTGTTGGACCTCTGCAGCGGGTACTACCAGATCCCAATGGCCCCAGAGGACCGGGAGAAGACTGCATTCATTTGCCTCCTAGATTTCTATGAGTTCATTCGGATGCCTCAGGGGATTTCGGGCACCCCCGCCACCTTTCAGTGCCTGATGGAGAGGGCCGTGGGGGACATGAATTTGCTCGAGTGTTTGATCTACCTAGATGACGTCATAGTGTTGGGACGCTCGTTGGAAGAACACGAGCAGCGATTATTCAAGGTCTTGGATTGGTTGGAGGAGTTCGGCCTCAAGCTGTCTATAGACAAGTGTCAATTCTTCCAGACTTCTGTAAAATATGTGGGCCACATAGTGTCTACTGGGGGCATAGAGACTGATCCTAGCAAAGTGGAGGCCTTGACTACTTGGCCTCAGCCCAGGAACCTGAAAGAGCTGCAATGGTTTCTAGGGTTTTGCGGGTATTATAGGCGATTTGTCAAGGACTATTCTCGAGTGATTTGCCCCCTCCTCAACCTCACTCAGGGGTACCCTCCTACACACAAAAAGTATAAGAAAGTTATGCGCTCCGAGACAGAGAAGAGATATTTCCAGCTGAATTAACTGTTTGGGGATCGTTGGACTGTTGAGTGTGAGGACGCTTTTTATGACATCATATATCAACTCACACATGCCCCCGTGCTGGCCTATGCTGACCCGGCCAAGCCCTACGATCTCCATACTGGTGCCAGTCTTCAAGGATTGGGGACTGTATTATATCAGGAGCACTCGAATGGTTTGAGGCCTGTAGCGTTTGCTAGCAGAAGTCTGACTCCTTCGGAAAAGAACTATCCCGTGCATAAGCTAGAATTCTTGGCTCTGAAGTGGGCCATTGTTGATCAGTTTCATGACTATTTGTACGGTGCCAAGATATTGGTGAAGACTGATAACAATCCTCTGACCTATGTACAGACCTCAGCCAAGTTGGACACCACTGGCCACAGGTGGCTCTCTGCCTTGGCCACCTACGACTATGCTGTTGAATACAGGGCCGGCTTAAACCATATAGATGTGGATGCCCTTTCTCAGAGGCCTATGTCCCAAACTGATTGGATCAGGTTGTCTGAGCCTGACATAAGAGCCCTTTGCCAAAAATTTGACAAGGAAGAACAGGTGTCCCCGGATGCTGTGAACTGTATAGTGGATTGCTTGGGGCCATCTGAGAAATGCATACCTGCTGCCTACTGTCATTTTTCTGCACTGGACACTAGTTCACTGCCCCAGTTTGACAATACTAGTCTTCAACAGGCTCAATCCCGAGATTCTATGATAAAATCGGTTGTGAAGGCTTTGCAGGCTGGGTGGGATGTGTCCAAGTTGCGCTCCCCCGACTTAAGAGCCACCTTGTTATACAAAGAAGGGCCCAGATTAAGGCTGATTAACCAACTACTATACAGAGAGACAGTAAATAAAGAGGACCAGATCATCAAACAACAGCTGGTGCTGGCTTCAGAGTTAAAGGAACTGGTTTTAAGGTCCTTGCATAATCAGATGGAGCATCTTGGCATTGACCGAACACTTGATCTGGTACGAACCCGGTTTTACTGGCCAAAAATGAGTGCGGATGTACAGCAGTATGTCAAAACCTGTAGCCATTGTCTGCAAAGGAAGGCCTTGCCCCAGAGAGCTGCTCCCATGGTCAACATTACCGCTAGTGCCCCGATGGAACTAGTCTGCATTGATTTCTTTAGTCTAGAACCAGATCTGAAAAATATCTGTAATATATTGGTGGTCACCGATCATTTCGCCCAGTATGCGCAAGCGTTCCCTACTAAGGATCAGAAAGCAACCACGGTGGCTAAGATACTTGTTGAAAACTTTTTTGTTCACTACTGGGCCCCCCAGCAGATTCATTCTGACCAGGGAAGGGACTTTGAGAGTCACCTGATTAAAGAGATGCTGTCTTTGTGGGGGGTATGAAAGTCAAGAACCACCCCTTACCATCCTCAGGGAGATCCCCAGCCTGAAAGGTTTAACCGCACATTGCTCGACATGTTGGGCACTTTGCAACCCAAAGACAAACCGAGATGGAGCCAGCAGATTAGCACCCTGGTCCACGCTTATAACTGCACCAAGAGTGATGCCCTGGGATTTTCCCCATACAGATTGATGTTCGGGAGAGAGGCTAGATTGCCCGTGGATGTGTGCATTGGAGTTTCCCCTGATGGGGTGTGAGCAGAAAATCATCTACAATACGTACAGAAGCTGAAGGCCCAGTTAAACCATGCTTATCAGTTGGCCCAGACCATGGCTGCTAAAAGAAACTTGGCCAATAAGGAAAGGTATGACAAGAAAGTGAAGACATTGGAACTAAGAGAAGGGGACAGAGTGTTGCTGCGAAATCTGGGGCTGCATGGAAAACATAAGATTGCTGACCGATGGCATCACCTCCCTCACATTGTTGTGGGACAACTGGCCGATTTGCCTGTATATAAAGTGGGACCTGAAAACAATTCCAAAGATGTGAAAACTATTCACCGAAATCATCTGCTGCCAATCAGGCAAATCCTGATTGAAGCCGAACCTTCAACTGCAGCCCCCTCCCGGCCTGTGACTAGATCTGCTGCCAAGAAAAGAACCAAACCCGTGGATTCTTCAGCAAGCCAACCAAGAAAGCCTTGTCCCAACCCTGCAGAAGGAGATGATCAACAATCGGTGTCGGAAGACAACGAAGATGATATTGAATACTATCTCTCTTACGAACTCAGCCAGTTGTTTTGGGGCAATCCCCTTGTTAACTCTGGAAATGAGATTGGCCCGTCTAGACTGTTTGAGCCCCATACTTTGTCTCTGGAGGCTATACCTCCAGAAGATGAGCTGGGTAGCAGAAGAGCCCAAGGGGTGGGGTCCTTAAGCCTGGCTGAACTGTCTGGCCTGGCTGAGTTATCTGACTTTTCAGACGAAGAGAGTGAGGTGGGGGGACAAGCCAGTGATATGCCAGAACCGGAAGAATATTTTGAATGCCCTGATGGTTCCTCACTAGTAGCTACACAGCCCTCAGCTGAGCCCAGTGGAGTGGGTCCTGGGGTAGAGGGTCAGGTCACCGATAATACTATGAGCACTGGGCCCTGTTCCCCTGTGGAGGTTCCCGTCCCTAATGTCAGTGGGGCTGAGTTGGAATCAGGGCCTGTTTCAGGGTTCCCCGAGACACCTAGATGCTCTAGCCGAGAAGTACGGCCTGTAATAAAGTTGAGTTATGAGTCTCTGGGTCAGCCAGTGAACTTGCCCTTAAATGTGGTCCACAAAGGGGTGTATGTGTCCCCGAGCTCCTTGCCTAAGTTAGCTTTGGGGGATAACTCTAGTTTGTTGGTATTACCCTTTGGGTGTGGTGCCCCTACTTTAGGTGACCCGCCAGTAACTGAAATGTAGGGGTTCCCCCAGACCTGGGGCCATGAGCAGGAAATATTGACCTGATTGGGAAAAAGAGGAACAAAGGGTTATGTGTGTACAACGTTGTATAACCCATAGTACACTGTGCATATTCATGTATGTAATGCAAAGTGTGATGTAGTGTCAATTAGGCTGTGCCTTCAAGTAAATTATTATGGGTAATTACTGGCTGGATGCCAAGTTTTCCAGGCAGGCAGGAGGGTCTAACCCCTTGAAAATGGGGTTCCAAATGCTTCCCGGAGCTCGCTTGAATGCTCCATGCCCAGTTGGTGTTCGCGTTTAAGCGCTTTAAATGGGTAGCCTGTGAGTGCCTGTGTGGCCTCCACGTACTGTCTCTTTAAGGGCTGCCTGTTTTGCAGTTGTAATTAATCAGAAGGGGGGACTGTGCATTTTCATGCCCGAGTCCTGCCTGAGCTGCTGGATATTCGCTCCGTTGCTGCCATTGCTACTTGTGCAGATGGAGCCCTGCTGAAAGAGTTAACTGTTTGCTGGATATTGTTTAAAGTAATAATGATAATGTGGTTGTTCTAACCTGCCTTCTTTGCAGCAGAAGACTGTTCAGTTGGGTTCCACCATTTTGGTCCTGAACTGCCGAATTGGACCAATCAGTATCTTGGGACTCCTTTGAGCCAGCTGACCAATGGGAGGACTGCTTGTCATTTGAGAAAGGTATTATGGGCTATGGCGCTTTTTCACACCAGTAAGAACAGGAGAACATGACTGACATGTGCAGCCAGCCTATGGGATCGGGAAGCGCCCGAACTGTTAGGTGTGCCCCATGCTGCTAGGGGCAGATTCGTGGTGGCTGAGAAAGAGAGAGGAGCTCTAGGCTTCTGCACTGTGTGAGTGTTTGCGCGGGAAGTGCGTGAAAGCCTGAGGCGGCCATTTTGCTGTTTAAACTGAGTTGGACTAAATCCACTGGTGCGCGGTCGGAGGAGGCTGGTGCCAGCTCAGCTACCTACCAGGCTCAACCTGAGAGGAGTGGAGAATCTGCTGAATTGCGCTCGGTCCACCCGTGAGGTTGAAGTCACCGTTTATTGCCCGAATCTACTGCAAGTTCGTGTGGGGTCTAGAAGCAGCTGCCTGGTATGGTACCCCTCTGTTATTTGCCATATAAATGTGTGAGGAGGTTGGTGAAATTCAGGCTCAACCCTGCCAGATGGTGAAGAAATCGCTGTTTGCTGGAGTCGTGAGTACTGAACCAGGGTAGCTCCCTGCTAAGTTTGTAATCAGTGGCCTCCAGTTGCTTCATCCTACTGTTGACTGTCTAATTGAATTTTGCTTCTCATGCTGATTCATCCAGTATTGTGAGGGCTATCTGTGTCAGGACCCAACCAGCTGCCACGGTGGACTAGCCATTAGGGCTTGGGTACCCAGGGACAGTAAATATTAGGTTAAGGCCTGTGCACAGTGCCCTAGGTAGATAAATATAGAGTAAGTCAATTACCTTGATTCCCCCTGCCCGTGTTATTTGCCTCCCTTTAATAAATCAGATTGATGTGCTGCAACTGTAACCTGGTTAGTTTGTGCATCTCTGGTGAATTGCTGCATAGTCACTGTGATATAACTGTACCTTACTTTACAGGGGGTCCCCGGAGTGAGCTGAGAGATACCATCCGGGGGGTAAGTGTATGTGGGAAAGGTATTGTTGGAATCTTGAGTGAGCCACTAGTGGGTCAAAAGGGGGGTTGCAGTAACCCAGAGGGCTGTGACCGAGGCAAACTTGCCAGAATTAACCCTGACCTGTGGGTGGAGGCACCCGTCAACGGATCTGGGCCCCTCACCCTGTCTCTGTAGAGGCAGGCAGAGGTAGTAGCCCTAAGGGTAGCGCCCCCTGGGGGTTACACATAAACGCTCTTGGGGTTTATGAGATTCTCACACACCGAGGGTGTGTGAAAAATCATCATGACACAAACCTGGCACAGGTATTATTTTCTTATAACTACTGGTACAAGGGAGTGATTGCCTCAGGCAGTGGAGCAGTTCTGTCACACACTCACACTCTGACACACATACACACACACACACACACACACACACACACACACACACACACACACAGAGTCTGCCTGTCTCCCTTTTGGCACAGGCATTTTTTTTTTTAATTTTCCTTTCCTTTAGTTTTTTTTTTCACTTTGCACAGTAAACCACAGTGTTGCTAGTTTGGCATAGTTCATTCCCGATGCAGCAGCTGTCTCAGCTCGCTCGAGGGGTATAAACAGCAGGATCAACCAGATAGATGTTTTAACTTATTAAGGCAGGATCAAACAGATAAATAATGTAAAACTTTGAAAATGTACATACCGTGAATAACACGAAAAGGCGAAGGATCAGTGCTATTCATCTGTTCCAGGGAAACGGAGCCACCATGTTTCTTTCGCTGTTTGGCCCGCCCACTCACACAGTGTCTGCCAATGAGGTGGCATGCTAAAGAAGAGTGACACAAACCACCGTGATAACTGGCTCTACATGTTATTACAGCATTTGAAATATGGCTCTAGTCCGTGTACTACAGGGGGTCACCAGTAATTATATTGTGTTATTTTGCTGAAAATTAATACAATTTTTCATGATAAAAAAATAATGAAACTTTTGCAAGTGGATTGTTTTTGTTTGGCATTGATAACATTTTTTAGTCAGACAACTACAAAAAAATTGCTACGTGCATTTTGCACAGCAACGCATTTAGGGCTAGGTTGGTCAGTTAGCTAGGGTTATGTTTTGCCTTTGTCTTGCACATTGTGGGAGGGACAGCATAAGCACATGCATGTAATTTAAGACTGAAGAAGAAAACAAACTGATATTTGGCATTTGTAATTGCACGTAATTCAAGATTGAAGAAGAAGACAGACATTTGGCATTTACAAATTTGCATGTAACGTAAGATTGAAGAAAAAAATGAACTGACATTTGGCATTTATAATTGCATGTAATTTAAGATTGAAAAAGAAGACGGATTGCCATTTGACATTTTTAATTGCACTGCCACTAAATGAAAGTATTAGTTTGGTGCAATTATAAATGCCAAATGTCAATTTGTCTTCTTCTATAATCATAAATTGCTTGTGTGTGTTTACGATTTGCCTCCCAGTGTGTAAGACAAAGGCAAAACATATAAACCCTATCTTAACTGATCAACCTAACTCTATATGCATTGTTGTGTAAAATGTGTGCAGATGCCTATAGCATACCCTTATAGCGCAGTATTAATTTAATACCATATCGTAAAAGTATGCTACATGCATCTCCTTGCTTTCTACATGATTTTATATTGGCCTTAATTTTAGCTGTGTTACAGCTGGCTTGGGTGTCTCTACCAGCATCTGAGTCCCCCTACTTGATGCTATTACAGTTTCATTCCACATGAATTCTGACACAGGCTGCTCCTCTCCTTCCCCTCAACACACAGACAACAGAAGAGAAGTGGCTCAATTTTAAAAGCCTGAAATTTGGCACAAGGTGCCTGTGCCAAAAGGATTTGATGCAAGTGGCACCTTGTGCCAAAGTTTGCTGCAATCCCAATTTTCAAATGCAGACTGTGTTGAAATTGGGATGCCTTGTGCTGAAGCTGCCCTATGCCACCCCTGCACCAGAAGTGCTGGTGCAGCAGATCACAAGGGGGGCTTGCGGCATGGTGGGGCTGCAGCATCCCCTTATTTGGGATTTTGGAAGCCCCACTATAGACGCAACAGGGCGCTGAGGTTAGACCAAGCACGAATTGATATAACAGCCCTTGTACCAGGTGGCTGGTGTGAGCTGCATTGGGGTGGTCAGGCTGTGTAGCACAGTGCAGCAGGACCAGTGGGTGTGCCAAGGCTATCCAGAATGGGCTTGGTGGAGTGTGGGAGGGAACACTGGTGGCACCAGGGCAGGTGTGCCCTGGATAGTGACACACAGCCATGGAGTGACCATGGGTAGTATGATTGTGTCCAGGATCCCCAGTGCTGCCACCCCTGCCAGCTGACCTGCAGTGTGCACATGCTCTGACATGCTGATTCCCAGACCTTGGGCTGGTATCTGCCACTTGTGATACCTATCCCACCTGCTGTCACTCTCACAGTGGATGCAGTTTCGGAGTTCATTTATCTTTATCAGAACGATTTTGGACCATGCCCATTTTTGTTGTTTTTGACTGTGCGATTATTTCCCATGTGGTATTGAACTGGACCAGTAGCTGTGCATCAGGACAGGTGGCTCTACCTAGGGTACATTCCCCAAAATGTGCACCTTCTCATCCTGTGCCACCATGGTCTGTCACCCTCTGTCGGGGATGGTGGCACAATGTGGGCAGCTCGCAAGGGCTGGTGGCATCACAGGTCCCAGATACGGTTCATGGTAGTGTACTGCCCACTGCATTCTGCGGCTGTGTTACCTGTCCAGGGCACACATGCCCTGGTGCAAACAGAATATCCTCCTATAGCCCGTTGTGCATCTGCAGCCCACTACTGGCACCCACACCAGCCTGACTGCTGTGTACCACGCATCCTGTCCCCTCCAACATCAAGGCTCTGGGTCAGGGTTGCACAAGGCTGGGGGGCTTGACAACAGGACCCTCTGTCAAACCCTTGTGGTGCATCAAAGAGTTGATGCAAGACTCAAACTGTGGCAACTCCAGGACTTTGGCGCAGGGGTCCTCTTTTTTCTAGAATATGTCACAAGTTCCCTGATGCACCAGGAGGATGCTGCAGCTGTGGATCAGTGCACCATGCATCGCTGTAAAGGCCCTGTGAAGGGCAGGCCCAAGATGTTTTACTTAAAATTGGTGTACTAAAAAAGAAGAGTAGCATTGGTGTGGTTGTGTGTATTGTGTCTTTCTTTCAGTCGCACTTCAGGATATTGGTGTAATTTTCTGCAGTATTTTTACCTTGTGACCTAATATATATCATCAGCAGCTAAACACCCACATGACACAATGGCCTATTAATCTTCATCTTTAATGCATAATAGCTCCTCTTCATCACTGTTAGGATCAGTGTGATGTTTAACAGAAGAAGCGCATCTACTAAAAACATGAAACTTGACCTTCAGAAATGTGAGGTATTCAACATTTTCAGGTAACAAATGATTGCGTAGGTCAGAAGCAGCTGTGCTAAAAATTCTCTCTGAATAGACACTGGTGGGAGAGCAACTCAGGTAAAAAATAGCTATTTTGGTCAGTGCTGACCAGATTTTTCTCTTACTCTGCCAATATTTCAGAGGGTCATCCTGTAGAGATAGTTTACTAGGGTCTTTTAGATAGTCTTTCACCATACTGGCCAAAGTATGTCCTTGGAAAACACTGGATCAAGTACTGTACTGTTTTTATCAGTATCTTGAAGCTCTGACCAATGCCCTCTTCTTTATCTAAATCTTTTACAGTGGATGCACTTCTTGCTGATAGTGAGGTTTGGGAGTCTGTACGCTGAAGAGGTTATTGTGATGAAATAGTATCCACCATTTCATTTGACACTTTTTCAATAATTATGTCTTTATATTTGCTGAAGTCTGTGATGCTAGAGGAGAGGAAGGAAGCCAGGTTAGCCTTAAATCAAGGGTCTAACATGGTGGTGAGAATATAATGTTCAGATTACATTGTTTCTATTCTGGGGTCCATTTCAAGGGACATACTCAGGTTTTCTACAAGCAAAGGCGCAGTACCTTTCTCCAGGAATTTTGCCTTCTGCTTTTCCAGTTTATTTTTTTTTTCAAGTAGGCATATCAGGAGGATAACCTGACTCAGACTGGCATTGTCTGCACTGATTTCCCTAGTGGCTTACTCAAAGGGCTGAAGGACCTAGCACAACTGTGCCATTAGGTTCCACTGGGTGGAACTGAGACACATATCCCTTTTCCCTATGGAGTAATCCATTGTGTACTGATGCACTGCTCTATGCTACTCAAAGAGCTGTTGTATCATATGAAAGGTGGAATTCCACCTGGTAACTACTTTCTGGGAGAGAGGAGAATGCTGGGAGTCCTGCTGATGCAACACTGAAGCAAGCCTAGTGCTGTGGAGGACCTTGAATGAGCCGGCTAAGCTGATGTTGCTATATGCTCAAAACAAGATTTATAACAGGTATGCCATCGTTGCCTGACTATTAGCAACCTTGTGAACCAGTATATGATGTGTGGGTAACAGCATGGCCCCAATTCCTCTCTCTCCTCTGTTTTTATTTTAGGTACCAGAGACTCAGCAATATCTGGAGGAGCAGCTAAAGGTGTTATTGGCACTTCCAGCTTTTTCTGCAAAATTGACAGCAAATGCTGACCAGACTAACCAAGCCAAAATAACTGGTTATTCTGTATGCTTAAATAATCAGTCTTTAGGCTTTCATGTGGATACTCCAAGAGTTACCCCTAGAGCAGAAGAGGCAAAGGTGTTCATCCTTAGTCACCAGATGACCACTCTCCCCAGGAACTCTAGAGAGTTAGATTCTGAGGGAGCTGACATCTATTTTTTTCCCCTCAAGAATGGATTTTGTTAGTCCACTGGATCTTACTAATGGTCTTAACACCACACCCTCTCATGTAGCAGACTCAGATATTCTAGCAGGATCTCCTAATGAGGCATTTGACACACTTGATAAGGAAGTGGATAAAATAGAATTAGATTCTGAATTTCTAGCACAATGCCTGGACACCCTTTCTAAGTACACTATTATGGCTTTAGCACAACCTATTATGTCAAATATAGTCCCCCTAGAAGCCTATAGGGAAATTAAATATCATGTAGAGGACCTAACAACACTATTTTCTGAGAACTTCTCTAGGTTGGAACAGAGATTGGACAACCTGGCTAATGATATACAAGGGAATAACAATCCCAAGAAACTTTCTTTCTCTACCATGATAATCCCCGATTCCCCTATCTCTAAAGGGAAGAAACATGCTGCTTCCCAGCAAAAACCTAAGATCAAATCCAAGATAAAATCTAGGAGGAAAAGACTCAGAAAATGTAAGGCTGCTAACACAAAGTTTACCTCACCACACGTTAAGCCTACAAAGATTGAACCTTTGAATTTAAGTTCTGTTAAGCCTCCTGATGTAGACACCCAAACAATTGGGAAGGACCAAAACAATACAGAGAGTGGCCCAATTGCTGCAAACACAGCTTTAGCAAATGGTAACATTTTAGTTACTGTTCAGCAAAAGCCTATGAAACACAGAAACATAGAAGTTAATGGCAGAAGGAGATTGCTAGGTCCATCTAGTCTGCCCATTTGTTTTAGACCTATTTTGACACTCTATTGCCCTTCGTAGTCAGGGCTCCCTTGTGTCTATCCCATGCATTCTTGAATCCCTTCACAATGTTGACCCCCTCAACCTCTTGGGGCAGGCTATTCCAAGTGTCCACCACTCTCTGTGAAGAAAAACTTCCTGGTATTGGTAGAGAACCTCCTTCCGTGTAGCCTGAGGTTGTGTCCCGTGGTCCTGGAGCTCTTCTTGAAGTGAAAAAGTTCATGTACCTTGTTAATGCCTTTTATGTACTTGAATGTTTCAATCGTGTCCCCTCTGTCTCTTCTCTGCTCCAGGGAGTACATATTCCGTTCCCTAAGTCTTTCCTCGTAGGACATGTATTGCAGACCCTGAATCATTTTTGTCACCTTTCTGTGTTATGTTTCCACCTGGTCAATGTCCTTCCTGAGGTGAAGCCTCCAGAATTGGACTCCATATTCCAGGTGAGGCCTGACCAGCGATCTATACAGTGGCAGTACCACCTCTCTCTTCCTGCTCGTGATTCCCTTCCCATTGCAGCCCAGCATTCTGTAGGCCTTCATTGTTGCCTTCTCACACTACTTACTAACCTTCAAGTTATCTGAGATTATAATTCACAGATCTCATTCTTGGTTTGTGGCAACCAGTTTTTAGCCTCCTAGGTAATATTCCTTTCTTGGATTTTTCTTTGCTATGTGCATGACCTGCACTTTTTGGCATTAAATCTCAGCTGCCACACTCCAGACCATTCTTCTAGTTTCTTGAGGTTCAGCTTCCATTTTGCTCTCTCCTTCTGGAGTGTCCACCCTGCTACGTACCTTGGTATCATCTGTGAACAGACATACCTTCCCTTCCTGTCCATCAGTGATGTCTGCTATAAAAACATTGAAGAGCACAGGCCCTAGCACTGAGCCCTGGGGCACCCCGCTGGTCACCCTGCCTTCCATCGATTATGCTCCATTAACCTGTACCCTCTGGGTTCTGCCTTGTAACCAGTTTTTTACCCATCTGTTTACTTCTGGGCCAACCCCTGTGTGGTCAAGCTTCTTTACCAGCCTTCTGTGTGGAACCGAGTCGAAGGCCTTACTAAAGTCTAGGTAGACCACATCTACTGCCCCACTGTCATCCACTATTTTTGTAGCGTAGTCAAAAACTCGAGCAGATTTGTCTGACATGACCTACCTGCTGTGAAAGTATGCTGTTTAGGGGTTTTGTCAGCTGCTAGTTTTGAGGAATGCTATGATCCTCTGTTTGAGTAGTGCCTTTATTAGTTTCTCTACTATAGCTGTGAGGCTCACCAGTCTGTAATTACTAGCCTCTTCGCAACTGCCTGATTTGTGAAGTGGAACAACTATTGCCTTTTTCCAGTCTTTAGGTACCATACCACTCTTCAAGGATTTCGTGAATAGAAGTGCTGGAGGGACTGCTAATTCTGCCCCTAGTTCCTTAAGGATTCTGTGGTGCATCTTGTCTGGCCCCATGGCTTTGTCAGCTTTTAGTTTATTTAGTGCCTCCCATACTTCAGCTTCTGTAAAGGGACTTGTGTCTACCCCTAGTTCTGGGGTGTTATATTCTTTCAGGGCTGGGCCATCCCCTGGGTCTTCTTTGGTAAACACTGAGCAGAAGTATTTGTTGAGGATTTCTGCTTTCTCTGGGTCATGTTTAGTGCATTTCCCTTCTTCAGTAGCAATCTTTACCATCCCTCACTTTGTCTGCATACATTCCCTAATGTATCTAAAAAAATATTTGTCCCCTCTCTTTGCCTCTTCTGCTAACTTTTCCTCTGTCTGGGCTTTTGGCTTTCTAATTTGTTTATTTGACTCACTCATTTTTTCCTTGTACGACTCCCAGTCTTTCTCAGCTTTGGTTTCCTGGTATATGCTGTATGCCTTCCTTTTTTTCTTTGACTGTGGTAGCCACTTCCTTGGAAAACCATAGAGGATGTATTTTTCTTTTTGCTTTGCTGACCCATCTGGCACATCAATCTGTGGCAGTCTTTATTGCTGTCTTGAGTCTCCCCCACATGATCTCCACCTCCTCAACCTCTATTTCCATTAACTGTCTACTTATGTTGTTCCTCATTTTTTAGAAGTCAGCCTTTTTAAAATCTAGCACCTTTGTCTTTGAATGGCTAGTGTTCTGTGTTATGTTTACCTTAAAGCTTACTATGCGATGGTCGCTATGAAAAAAACAGATGCAGATGTTAGTCCCCCCACTTCTCCCACATCCCCTTTAGCTACAACCAAATATTCAAGGGTCTTAGAGAATGATGTCTTGCCAACAAACCTAGTAGACTCACATTCCTTTCAATTAATAACCACTGGAAATGAAGTAGGGTTTAAAACAGAGCACATGTTTGCTAAACCTTCTGAGACTAAAGAGTCTCTTGTGGATTTAATAAATCATCTTTTCAGAGCTGAACTGAAGCTCTCCCTGGCAGTTAGCTCTGTTAGTGTTGTCCTCAGAGATAAACTCTTAGGCCCAGATATTCAAAAGTGTTGCACATGGTGCAACAGTGTTGTGCCATGCACAACCCACTGATGCGCCCCGGCGCAATATTCAAAAGGGAAAAGTGCACCGCACAAATCCTGATGCGCCGGAGCGCATCAGTATTGTATGCAGCCACAGGTGGGGGGGGCGTGCCCATGCATAACCTGCACAGCTCGATATTCAGCCCAGGATGCGCAACCCCTACCTGTGCCTGCACAAAGTTACACCCAAAAAAAGGAACAAGTGATGACCACCCACAGGTGAGCTGCCACATTGCAGGGCACAACACAGCAGTTGCCACCTATGGGTGGCCATCTGAGTTCCTGCCGCACCTGGCGGTGCACCCCCATGCCCCATTGCGGGCATCACTATAGCCCCCCCAGTCCAATATCCCTGGTGGTCCAGTGGACTGCACTGAACCAGATCGCGGGCATCACTAATAGAAACCCCCCCTCAAGTCCAATATCCCTGGTGGTCGAGTGGACTGATCGCTGCCCGATCACGGGCATCAGTACCTCATCAGATACTCCTACTACCCTGGTGGTCTAGTATACCCCCACCTCACCCGCCCACTGAGCCCCACCGCCTCACCCTCGTCAGTCGGCGGGCGGCAGCACCTCCCCGCCTGCCGCCCCGCCGCCCACCGACTGACAGCTTGGTAGAGCTGCATGCCCATTGATTCACAGCATGACCCAATGGGTGTGCAGCCCATACAACTCAGTCCAGATATGTGAATGAGGAGGCAGTGTAGCACAGTGGTTTAAGGCTCTGAGCTGCAAACCTTGAGACCTGGGTTTGAACTCCACAGCCCCCACTTGCATACTGTGTGACCAAGTCACTTAACTTCCTTGTGTTCCCAGGTTGCACCTGTAAGCAAGCTTTCAGCTTAGTGTGTCTCTCCTGGTTAAAAAAAAAAAAAAAAGTATTTGCTAGGATCTTACTCAGCAAATTGCAAAATTGGTTAGATACCAACTCTTCTCTATCAATATCCCAAGCTGGTTTCGGTCATGGCTTTTCGACCATTGATAATATTTGCATATTGGCTCATCTCATTGAAAAGTATAGATTGTTCAGAAACATGAAGTTGTATGCCCTCTTTGTGGACTTTTCCGCAGAGTTCAACTCGGTAGTTAGAGAAAAACTCTGGGATATTCTACTCAAGAAAGGACTTCCCTTAAATGTTTTATCTCCTCTGTACTTGTTATATACAAACACCTGTACTACCATAAGATTCAATAATAATGGTAATCCTTCCGAATACTTTAATACACCATTGGGAGTAAAGCAAGGCTGCCTTTTGTCCCCTCTGCTGTTCAGTATTTATATTGACTCACTCCTTTATTTTAATTCCACCTTAAGTTTAGATTCTCCCAGAGTTAAGAACCACGATATTCATATATTGGAATACGCCAATGATTTATTCTTTTTTCACTTTATATTGCAGGTCTTCAACATAAAATAAACCAACTCAAGGCCAAGTGTGATCTTTTAGAGTTAAAAATGAATCTTAATAAGACAAAAATTATGGTTTTCAGTTCACAAAACTCGCGCACCACTTCACCCAAGTTCCATCCAGACAAAGGCAGGATCGAGGATGTTTCTTCTTATACCTATATAGGAGTTAAATTTACTTCAGATGTCCTCTGGACCTCACATTGTAGCAATCAGATATCCAAGGCTAAACTAGCTGCTAAAGACTTACTGCACTTTAATTTCAAGTACAGTGGGCACACCGTAGTGCCGGCACTTATTGCCGGAGAAGAAAAAATTAATCCTAGTTTACTTTATGGGGCCAAAGTATGGGGAACCAAACAGGCTGCTGAACTGGAACTTCCATTATCCTTTTTTTATAAGTCCTTACTCCAGATTCTGCTGTCTGCTGCAAACTGACTGGCAAGGGCTGAATTGGACAGACTTCACTTAGCTACTCTGTATCATTCTGGTCAAGTTTCACTTGTCCACCTATTGGCTTAAAATCATTATTAACCCATTCAATCCTATTCCTAATCTGTGTCTTCAGGAGAAAATCAGCTGGATTGAACAAGGCTTCTCGTCACCCTGGCTAAATACCCTTAGATCTGTCCTTTCAAAGGCCTCTTTAACTCATCTCTGTGTAGATTTCCAGAAAAATCATTATGATCTCCCTTTATTTAAAGGCACCCTTAAACAGAAACTATTTACAGTGATGCAGTCTAAACAAATGGAGCAAGTTAGCGCCCAGAAACAAACTCTTTGGTATAGCACAAAGAAAATCGATTCCTCTTTGGAAGATTATTTAAATCTTCCACTGGCCTCAAGCGTTAGGAAAGCCATTACTGGAGCTAGACTGGACATTCTTTCTTCCAGATATACCTATTTCAATAAATCACAACACAATGTGCACCAGCAGAACCTCTGTAGGTGAAATAGGGGTTTTCAGGAAACTCTATCACACCATAATACAATGCCCTCTTTATAATTTTTCTTGTGATCGAACTATAAAAAACTTCCTTATAAAATATGCTGACATGGATTATGACCCATTATTTATCCTCCTTCGTCCCATGAATAAAGAAGATGCCGAGCTTATCTCCAGATTTCTTAATTATGTGATAAATCTTAAAAGAAAACGCTTTCCTGCACCTTCATTTTTACGGTATTATTTTTCCTTACCGCAGTTGCCTCTCAGATAGTATTGCACATTTGACTTCCATTTTTGCACTTATGTGTGAATTTTTGCATGTAATGTTCATTGATATTTTCCTACTCAGATTTTTAATTGTAATATTGTAATGCCCAACATTTTAATGTTTTGGAAGAACAATAAAGCATTACCATTACTACTACTACTACTACTACCTCCTGCTACAGTTAATATTATGGAAGGTATTGTCCTTTTGCAGCTGCAGCAATATTTTGCATGATTTGGTGGAATGGCTGAAATATCTGCAGATCTTGCACACAACACTAAGGGCATTCTGAATGCTTGTGTTATCGCAGAGAAAATCATGTACTATGAAATTGAGGGTGTGAGCGAAGCAAGGTATGTGCATATATCTGCCATCCTTCACAGCGTGTACGATGTTAGCCCCATTATCGGATATGACAAATCCTGGAGAAAGGCCATTGGGGTGAGTCATTAAAACCTATTTATAGAACAATGAAGTACAAAACATCTTTTTCCATGTTTTTTAGAAGAATAAGTAAATGTGCTCTATAGCTTGTATTATAATATAAGAATGGAATTGAGTGCATGAGAAAGAAAATCTTTTTGTACTAAATATTTATCAAGTAGTTTAGTTTATATTTTTTGTATTAGTGAAATATTGTGATTTTTGTATGTTATCTATTATATGCTGTATATTGTTATGTGTTTATTATGTGTATGTTATGTGTTTACCAGACATTGATTGGAGTTCCCACAAGGCAGCATCACAAAAAAGCAGGGAATTCCTAGTTACACTAAAGGAAGCAGGCCTAAGTCAGCTAGTGAAGACACCCACAAGAGGAAGTGTGATCTGAGACCTGGTATTCACAAATAGTGATAGGGTTCTGGGCATTGAAGTGGGGAACCATCTGGGAAACAGTGACCATCGCGCAGTATGGTACAAGGTAAACAGGACTGAGAACTCCACACACTCTAAGCTTAAGGTCCTTGATTTCAGGAGGGCAGACTTCACAGAAATTAAGGTCTGCCTGAGGGACAGTCTTAGTAACACAACAGAAAGGAGCATCAAGGAGTGTTGGACGGGTTGAAAGATGCAATAACTTTGGTCATATCACAGTGTGCCTGCCAGGTCAGCAAGAATAAAAAGTGGAGAAACCCACTATGGTTTTTCAAAGAGGTGGCAACCATGGTGAAAGAAAAAGGGCAAAGCCTTCAGAAAGTACAATGAGTCAGGGAAAGAGGCTGACAAAAGAGATTATAAAGAAAAGCTGAAAGAGACAGGGAAAATGATAATAAATGCCAAGGCATAGATAGAGGTGAGAATAGCTCAGGGAGTGAAGAAGGGTGACAAAACATCCTACAGATACATACAAGAAAAAAGGAAGACTATGGGAGGCATTGTTAGAATCACGAAAAAGGACAGGCAGCCCACAGAACATGACAGAGAGATGGCAGAGGCACTCGTTAATACTTCTGCTCAGTCTTCACACAGGAAGCAGATGGTAGCAGTCCATCACAAGGCAAAAAGAATATTCCACTTGGATTCACAGACATGAGTCCCTTCACAGAGGAAAGAATACTAGAGGAAATCAACATGTTAAAAGTGGATAAAGCTATGGGGACAGATGGGATACATCCAAGAATACTTAAGGAACTTGGCAGGGAACTAGCAGCCCCCTTAGCAGTGCTCTTCAACAAATCATTGGAGAGCAGGGAGGTTCCGGAAGACTGGAAGAGGGCCACGGTAGTACCAATCCACAAGAATAGAAGCAGGCAAGAGCCAGGAAACTACTGTCCAGTTAACTTAACTTCAGTGGTGGGAAAACTGATGGAGTCCATGCTGGAGGAAAGAATCATTGCTTTTTTGAAGGAAAGTGGTCAGCTTGTCGCAAAGTAACATGGTTTCACAGCAGGGAGGTCCTGCCAGACAAACCTGGTAGATTTCTTCGACTGGGTCACCAGAACAGTCGATCAGGATGGGGCAGTGGATGTGGTTTACCTGGACTTCAGAAAGGTGATTGACCTTGTTCCGCACAGGAGACTAGACAATAAACTGGAGAACATGGGAGTCGGGCTTAAGATAACAGGCTGGGTCAGGAACTAGTTAAACGGGAGAACACAGAGGGTAGTAGTAAATGGCACTCTGTTAGATGAGGGTGGGGTGGCAAGTGGGGTTCCACAGGGCTTGGTTCTGGGGCCGATCCTCTTCAACATATTCATCAGCAGTATCGCTGAGGGACTGAAGTGAAAGGTGTGCCTGTTTGCTGATGACACCTAAATCAGCGACAGGGTTGACACACCAGAGGGGCAACAATGCATGGAATCTGATCTCCAAAAGCTGGAGGAATGGTCAAGGATCTGGCAACTGAAATTCAGTGCCCAAAAATTAAGTCATGCACTTAGGAAAACATAACCCAGGGAAACTGTACTCGATGGGAGGGGAGCTGCTGGTGGATACAAGGCTAGAGTGAGACTTGGGGATGACCATATCAGAGGACCTCAGTGTCAGCAAACAATGCGAGAATGCAGCACTAAAAGCTAGTGGCATCCTGGGATGCATAGGAAGGGGCATCACAAGCAGGATGCATGAAGTGATCATGCCTCTATATTGATCCCTGGTAAGACCCCACCTGGAATACTGCATCCAGTTCTGGAGGCCACACCTCAGGATGGACATAGATAGGCTGGAGATGGTGCAGAGAAGAGCAATAAAGATGGTGTAGGGCTTGCATCAGAAACTGCACAAAGCCAGACTCAGTGAACTCGATCTATACTTCCTTGAGCAGTGTAGGAATCGGGAGGGGGGATATGATAGAAACATTTAAATAACTTCAAGGCAGCAACAAGGTGCAGAACCTCTTTCAGGTAAAAGACTACAGCAGGACAAGAGGGCGTGACCTTCGCCTCAAGGGAGGTAGGTTCAGGAGCAATATGAGGAAATTCTTCTTTACGGAGCGCACTGTTGAACCATGGAATAGCCTGCTGGGGGTGGTGGGGGTGAAGATGGTGGGGGAATTCAAGTGGGCATAGGACAGGCATTGTGGGATTCTCAAGCAGGCAGCTAAGGGGGGTAGGAAATCAAGGGCAGACTTGATAGAGCATAAGGTCTACATCTGCTGACAACCTCTATGTTTCTATGTTTCTTTATAATGTATACTACTTCAGCCACCCCTTGCGGGTGATGGCTGCAATGTGTGTTTAAATAAATAAACTAAAATAAAGTGTCTTCTTAGATCCTGCAAGAGGTTCACTGCAGTAGGATCTTTTGACTCAAAACTAGTAATACACAAGGCAGCCTGCTTCTTAGATGTCCTGTCTGAGTCTGAGACAGAGGATGAGGCAGAGGAATCATGGAAGGAGGCCCAGTGACCAGTGGCAGTCATGTAGTCTGTGGTTTGTCCACTAGTCCACATGTCAGTTGTAATATGGATTTGTGGCACTGCTGCCAGCTTCAAGGCCTGTGTCACTTTCTCAAACAATTCATAATAAAAGTTGGTACTGTTTCTGTGGCAAAGTATTTCCTGGATGATATTTGATATCGTGGAACTGCAGTCTGCATTAGTTGTTTAAAAGCAATAGACTCAACAAAAGAGAAAGGATGCAGGTCTAGTGCTATCATTTCTGCTATGGCCTTGTTTAATTTTTGGGCAGCTGAATGATTGGGTTCATATTTGTGCGCCCTTTGAAATGACTTGCATGGTTATCTGTTTTGATTTTGAGTCTTCTCTGCTCTGAAAAGAGTGGACCAAATTAATTGGAGGGGAACTGTCAGATGCTAGAGTGCCTGATGGTGATGATGAATTACGTGCTTGGCGTTTTTGGCAGAGCTGGATGAAAAATAATTGGCAATGCCACCTGTTTTGGTTACAGAAGAATGGTCTAGGTCCTTGTCATCTAATGTCTCATCCTCTGTCTCACACAGTGGTATCACGTCTTTTCTGCATACCATCGGGTGCCTTCTCTTTAACTGTCTTATCAATGTAGATGTGCCAAGGCGATTCTCCTGTCTCCCCCTGTTGACACCAGTTTTACAAATAGTGCATATTGCATAACAGATATTTTGGGAGTCAATACAATAGTAATTCCAGTCCCAAGAGGTGACCTTTTTAGTTTTACTTCCAGGCATAAGTAACTGTTCTGTCACACACTAGTAGCAGTACTTACATCAAGAGTCCTGTCATCATCATTGTTTTTCTTCCTTAAAATAAGTGTCAGCAGGTGGAGACAGGAGGATATTCCTTGTCGCCATCTCCTTTTTGGTTGATCCCACCTGGTAACCCACCTCCAGAATTTCTTCAAATTCTCTCCCACACTAAAGAGTCAGATGACTCAAACCCATAGTCACTGGGCACAAAGTTGCTACCACTGCTGTTATGGTCCATGCTTGAGTCTGACTTGTGAGATGGTGATTGGGACAATGGTACATTAAATGCACAAATACTCATCCTTTCAGTGCTTCTTTGGGTAACACCAGAAACTACTTTGTTTCTCTTAATAATAGTACATTTACTACCGTGCCCCATACTCCTCTTGCATGGTACAGAAGCGCCCATGGTTCCCTTTTTGCTCCTACCTTGACTTGATGTACCAGCACCAACACCTGGGAATGGAACACTTGTAGGGCTAGTGAAAGGGGATGTGCCACTTGTCATCTCGCTCACAGACTCTAACTCTATTGAGTTGTTTACCAACAAGGATTGTTCTGGACCACTTTTGGGACTCAAAGGCCTATTAGTTGCATCTTTCCCCCCTCATATTGTCTTTTGTTTTAAACAATTCAGTTTCCTTACAATTGTTTGTTTAGTTTTGTCCATGGTTTGTAAACAGGTAATGACCAAGACGATTAGTAAAATGAAATGCAAACAATGTCAGGTGAGTCAAAGTTAAAACACACACACGCACACATGCACGCAGACACACACAATTAAGGTCACACACACACACACACACAAAATTAAGGTAAGGGTGTTGATCAGTAGGGGTGGCTAGCTCATATAGATACATAGAATTTGTTGGCAGATAAGGGCCCTCCGCCCACCTAGTCTGCCCCAATACCTCTAACAACTGTGCTGTTAGTGTCATCAGCGAATAGGCAGATCTTCTCTTCTACACCCTCTGCAATGCCACTGATAAAGATATTGAAAAGGACCGGGCCCAGCACTGATTCCTGTGGTACCCCACTGGTCACTTTACCTCCTGCAGAGTGAATGCCATTAACCTCCACCCTCTGGGTCTTATTCTGCAACCAACGTTCCACCCAGTTCACTGCCTTCTGCCCTACTCCCATGTTCCCCAGCTTTCTTATCATCCTTCAATACAGAACAGTGTCAAAGGCCTTACTAAAATCCAGATAGGCCACGTTCACTGCCCCCCTTGATCCACCTCCTTGGCTGCTCAATCAAAAAACTCAATGAGGTTAGTCTGTCACGACCTCCTTCCTGGAAAACCATGCTTTCTTGAGTTTTGTGGACCATTGGCAACCACGTGTTCTGCTATTCTTTCTTTCAATAGTTTTTTCATGACTTTCCCCACTACTGAGGTCAGGCTGACAGGTCTGTAGTTCCCTGCCTCCTCCTTGTTCCCACTTTTATGTTTTTATATAGCGGGATTACATCAGCCCTCCTCTTTCCTTGGGAACCTCCCCTGTTTCCAAGGACAGGTAGACCAGGGCAGTCAGGGGTTCTGCCAACACTTCCCTTAGCTCTTTTAGAATCCTGGGGTGAATCTCTTCTGGTCCCATTGCTTTATCAACTTTTTTTGCTGCCTGTTCCCTGAGGACTCTTGCCTTTGAAACAGATCCTGTGTCCATCTTTGTGCCCATTATGCCCCTATTACTTGTTGTTGGCCCACTCCCTGGCCCCTCCAATGTAAACACTGAACAGCTCAAGCAGTTACAAAGCACACCACTAGCCGCCAAGCTGTGACAAGTAGCCAAGCAACAGCAATATCAGGATTACAAGTATCCCTAGCAGCCACAGCACCACAACCAGCAGTGCAAAAGTCACAAAGGGACCCAATTCACTGGGTGGAGGTCATAGATTCACTGGGGGTAGGTCACATCAAACAAATCTGATAGATTTGTTTGACTGGATGACCAGGGAATTAAATCAGAGAGGAGTGGTGGACATGGTCTACCTAGATTTCAGTAAGGCCTTCAACACTGTTCCACACTGGAGTCTCCTAAGCAAGCTGGGAAGCCTAGGAGTGGGTCCAAAGGTGGTAAACTGGGTAAGAAATTGGTTGAGGGATAAGTGGAAGAGGGTGGTGATAAACAGAGTTCACTCTGAAGAAGGAAGGGTGACCATAACCAGTGGGGTGCCACAAGGATCAGTACTGGGATTGGTCCTCTTTAATGTCTTTATTAGTGACATTGCAGAGGGGCTAGAAGGGAAGGTATACCTTTTTTATGGACTACACTAAGATCTGCAATAGGGTAGACACTCCAGGAGGGTAGAAAAAATGAATAGGGATCTAAGAAAGCTTGAGGGGTAGTCTAGAGCATGGCAACTAAGTTTCAACATGAAGAAATGCAAGATCATGAATTTGGGGTGTAGAAACCTCGGGGCAGAATACAATATGGGGGGAGTGGTACTGGGGAACACCAAACAGGGAAGAGACCTGGGGATTATCATATCTAATGACCTAAAGGTGGGCAAACAGTGTGACAAGGCAGTGGGGAGAGCCAGTGGGATGCTATGGTGCATAGGAAGGGATATCACCAGCAGGAAGAAGAAAGTGGTGATTCTACCATATAAATCACAGGTGAGACTGCACCCAGAGTATTGTTTCCAGTTCTGGAGACCACATTTCTGGAAGGACATAGAGTTGAGGGGATCTAGGGTCTGCATCAAAAGCCCTATGAGTAGAGGCTGAAGGACCTCAATATGTACACCCTAGAGGAAAGAAGAGGGGGGATATAATAGATACTTTCAAATACCTCATCAGTTTAAATAAAATTCAAGAGGGAAGCCTTTTTCAGAGAAAAAGATGCTCAAGAACAAGGGGTCATGCGATGAGGTGTAAGGGATAGGCTCAGGGGATATGTAAGAACTACTTCTTCACATAAAGAGTGGTGGATGCCTGCAACAGTTTCCCAGCAGAGGTGGTGGAGTCAAAAACTATAGTGAGATTCAAAATAAGGCATGGGATAGGAGCTGGAAATCAAGTAGGGTCTGCGGTGTTACAGTAGGTAGGGACAATAGTCAGACTGGGTAGGCCAAACGGGCCTTATCTGCCATCAAGTTCTATGTTTCTACATCTCTATGTTTCAGTTTAGTAATTGATGACTAATTACTTTAGTCTACTATGATCAGGGTGCTTCTTTATGCTACATTCCCCTGTGTAGTTCCCCTTTCCACTACATTACCATCAAATTGCTCCTACTGTTGGTTTGTGATTGTAAGTAGTGTGTTAGGACACCAGGTAACTCTCCTGCTCCCTCCTACTTATTCAGATGACATCTCCGTATCCCTGGCTAGCCTGGCTGGCTTATGGCAAGCCCCTACTGGACACGGGGTGCTCAAGAATGGAGATAATTCACAGATGCAGGATGACACTGGATCATGGAACTGAGCTGTAGTGCATACAAGTACCAGGCTGGAGTCCCCACACACACACACACACACACACACACACACACACACTAGTTGACTGTGTTTTATTGATGCTCTTCATTTCCTGTTTTATTTCTCCTTCTCTAACTCTGTTAGAGTCACTCTATTCTTATTATTTATTTATTTATTCATTTGTTTACCAAGCAAGGAAACATGGCAGCAGGAGAGCTAAGGGGACAGACCTGTAGTAGCCCACCTCAAACCACCCACTCAGCCCCCCATTTTTTTTTTTTTGTTTTATTATTATTTTGTTTCAATCTTTTTTTTAAAGTTTTGGTCTGACTCCTCTGAGTCCCCCTGGAGAAGCCTACAACCCACCCAGGAGTATAATGAAGTCATCACAACAATCCTCCGACACACACACACACACACACACACACACACACACACACACACTTACAGAGTGGACTTTTCTTTCACGATACTTTTCTTTCACAATAGCATCACGATACTGGGCAGTGTGTTAACATCAGAACTGCTTCATTTTTGCTGTGTCCCTTATGCTTGGCTCCAGTTTTGCTGCCTGCTGAAACCCTATATCTACGCTGACCTGCTTGATGTCCTCCTGCTGCTGCTACATTGTAAAATACTGTCTGTTTACGGAACGTTTACTCAAATGACTGCTTAATAGTAAATGTGCAGCTTGCTGAATGTACTGCTGCTATATCTTACTAACATCCTTAGTGCCTGCACAAGACACCTTAAAATCCATCACTGCTGTGCTAGTTAGTGCTCGAGGCATTCAAATTAACTGCAATTGTGAGGGGGCTCGACAGCCAGCTAATTAGAAGTGGGGTTGCCTCAAGAAGCGGAGACCTTAGTGCCTTTAAATCCAAATGCTCACTGCACAGCGTGAGTGTGAGGCGCAAACATAAGTGACTGCGCCACTTGGTGGAGAAACTGAACTTGGAAATTTCCTCTGCTGCGTTTTCCATCAGGGCACAATGCTGTGGTAAGATTGGGGGTAGTTAAAATAATTTTAGATAATTATTTAATGAATAAATAACATTGCTTGGGGGGGGGCCTTTGAGAATTAGAATTAAGCATTTTGCCTTGTTGGTTTTGAGTTACAGCACAGGCCTTTTTCCACTGAGCTCCCCTCCTTTTTAAGAGTGGGTAATAATTGCAATTGTGTTTTGCACTTTATTTATTTAAAAGTTTCACCAGGAAGGCATGCTGAGCAGAGTACTGCTTGATTCCAGATGCATCCTAGGGGACGAGGGTAAGGGAGAAAATACATGTATAAATACAGAGTGCAAAGAACATACAGGCAAGTATACAATCATATAGAACAGTACAGTACAGAACATTGCATCTGGTTGCTGATCAGGGCAATTATCTATTTAATCACAACATCACACTGAAATCCAGTAACCAGTGGGGAAAGGGAGGATAGCCCAGGGTGAGAACATTGCTTAGATGCATGTACAGACTGAAGAGAAATGGACTTTGAGAAGGGTGTTGAGGTGCTGTGTGGAGGGGGCGTGTTGGAGGTCCACGGGAAGGGAGTTCCACTGTTTTGTCATCCGATATTTAAAGGCAGCTTGGCCTGCAGCAGAGGACATGAGTGGGACAGCCAAGGAATGGGAGTCATGGTTCCTGAGTGAATAAACTGGTGGGGTAGGGGTGGCTAGTTCAGAGGCAAGGTAGGTGGTCAGGGACTGGTCCTGGAACTCTGTGGTAATCTTAGCACAGTGTGATCGTCTCTGGTCTTGGAGGGCGGGGAGATCAAGAGTCCGGTAGAGGGTGCAATGGTGGGTGGTGGTGGGGAATTCAAGAGCAATGCAAGAGAAGGAGTGGAAGAGAGGATCCAGTCTGGCTAGGGTGGACTTGGGAGTGACACAGTAGACTACGTCACTGTAGTTAAAGAAGGGGAGGATTATTTTCTGTACAATTGCCCGGTGTGCTGGTAGCGGGATGCATCTATGATTGTGATATAAGGCACCCGGTCTGGGGTACAGCTTTTTGTGCATGGCTTAGATATGTGTGTAACCCCCTGCAACTGGGGGTTCCCAAAAGTCTTCTAGGAGCTGGCTAAGTGCTCCCTGCCTGAATGGTGTTCGGCGTTTGAGCCATTTAACTGTGAGTTCTTTTAGAGCCTCTGGTACTGTCTCTTTAAAAGCTGCCTGCTCGCAGGCTAATTTAGCAAAAATGCGGGGACTGTGTGTTTAATGCTCAACTCCTGCATGAGCTGTGGTCTAATCGCTCCATTTCTGCAGTCGCTAGGAGCTCAGAGGGAGCCTAATAGTAAGATGTAATTGTTTGCCAGACATCAGTTGGAGTATTAATGAA
Organism: Neoceratodus forsteri; assembly: GCA_016271365.2. Classification (NCBI taxonomy): domain Eukaryota; kingdom Metazoa; phylum Chordata; order Ceratodontiformes; family Ceratodontidae; genus Neoceratodus; species Neoceratodus forsteri. The sequence continues at coordinate 435,584,498 of CM057450.1, read as the reverse complement.
AATACAGTTTGTCTAACCTGCCTTTCTTGCAGCTGGGACTTTGTGTGTTCTGCCCCTCCATATTGGACCTAAACTGTTGAGCTGTGCCAATTGGTTTAGGGGAGCCCTAAAATGGAGACTGCTTGGAGCCAACCAGAACTTGGACTCTCACCTGGAGCCTGCTACCAAAGGAGAATATATGGCAAGTGCTTCTGGGAAATGTAGTTTGGACCATGGCACCTTTTTTACACCAACAGAGGGAGCCCTACTGTGATTGACAGCTGAATCCCCAACAGAACTGGTTTGAATCCAATGGAGTTACCCTGAACTATTGCTGGGAGAGTCAGATGTGAGTTGACTGTATAGAGAGAAGGAGCTTTGTTCGCTGCGGCATATAGTTCGTGCGGTAAGCGCGAGGGAGGCCCTGTAGTCTGCCTGCAGCCATTAGAGTGAGTGAGTCGGGCCAAACCTGAAGTCGGAAGAGAAGGCAGAAGTGTGCAGAACCAGGCTTGCCCGTAGAAGACCGAAGGTTTGCTGAAGAGCGATCAGTCTGTCGGGGACTGCTGAAGCCGTGTGTGCTCCCGGGTAACTTGCAGTGTTTGCGATCGGGATCGAGAAGCAGCTGCCTGGTATAGTAATTTCCTTTACATATGAATGTGTCTAATGCTGGTGGGGAGTCGCGATTCCATTTCCCCGTTGCTGTGAGTTGTGAGCTGAAGCTGGAAGCTGAACTCAATTTAATCGGACTGAATCCACTTGTTATCCCCTGCAGTGAGCCCTGTCACGAGGGTCCCAACTCCATGCCCTGCTTTCTGGCAATCCAGAATGACTATTTCCTTCAGGTTCTCCATGTGGGGTATCGTGAGTACAAATCAGGGAAACTCCCTGCACCTTTCATTTAATCAAAGTGTGTCAACTGATTTCTGTGTGTTTTTCTTTCTGTGGACTGAGCCATCCGGCTCCTGATTACAATTGTGTGTTGTGCATATACTTTCCTCCTACTGGGCCCGATCCAGCTGCACCAGCCGGCCAACCCCTGGCAATGGACCTGGCTAGCCCCCCCATCCTGGGTACCCAGAGTGTGACAATTTGGACCCTATATGCATGCACAGTACTGTGAATCACACATCTCCAAACCCAATCAGCCTGATTTCCCTCTCCTTGTTACTGCTCCTTTAATAAATCAGATTGGTTGTTATTGAACTATATTTAGTCTGTGGTGTCAATATATGTGAAATAAGCTTTGAATTATGGCTGTGTGTATTATCTAACCTTGTCTTACAGGAGGTACTCGGAGACATGTTGCAAGAATCAGTCCTGAGGGTAAGTGGTTACTGTATGTGTAAGAAGTGTGCATACGTGGGGTATTGGGGAGGCAACTCCAACATGCTGCGTGGGTCACTAGTGGGAACAAAGGGGGGTCACAACATCCCAGAGGGCTGTACCTGAGTTAGTTTAACCACTACTAACCCTGACCTCTGGTTGGAGGCACCCGCCATTGGACCTAGGCCCCTTAACCTGTCTCTAGCCACTCAGGCAGGGGTAGTAGCCCTTGGGATAGCACCACCTAGGGGTTACATCTTGGAGGCACCGCTGGTATTAGTGTCCTCTAGTGGCCACGTGAGAAAATTACCCCGATATGTTTAATTTAAGGGAAAAAATGGAGGGGAGTACCACGCCTAAGTTAAAAATTGACCCCCATAAGTTGGTGGTGCATAAATTGATGGGATGGTGTGAAGCTGAGGAGATAGACCCCCAAAAGGCTATATTGTTGCTGGATGTTCCCTTAGGGACTAGAAATTCTGACATTATATCCACGGTAGAGTCTGTTAAGTGCTTGGGCAAGGTAGAGGTAAAGGGACGAGATGCTGATTTATTTGACCAAACTTTGATAGTGCTACTCTTGTGTAGTTACCCCATAGACCCTGAAAAGGTACCACCTATGATTCTGCCCAAAGGAGCCCAGAAGGGATGGAGGGTTGTTCATGTACATAGTGGTCTGGCCACCCTGGGTGGGTCCCCTACTACCGATGGGTTTAAAGAGAAGCTGATCTAGCTGTTAGCCTCAGAAGGGAAAACTGCCCAGGAGGCAGTGAAAGTGTTAGACTTTTCTGGGGACCACACACCTGTACACTCCCCGATTCCCTCTCCTGTGTCCCCCAAGAGCTCCATAATAGCTACCTCCCCTATGGTAATTCCCCTGATACAACTGGATTCCTATCGAAGGCTTAGACTTTTCTCCGGTACTGTCCCAGTGCCTTCAGGGGAAGATGAATTAGAAACCTGGATAGACTATGCTACCCCTTTAGTGCAGGAATGGCAATGTTCCGAGGGGGAAAAGAGGAAGCCCTTGATGGAAAGCTTGAGAGGTCCTGCCCTGGAGGCCATCCGGTTCCTACGTGCCACTAGCCCAGAGGCTACAGCAGCAGAATACCTCTCTGCCTTAGAGGGGGTGTTTGGCAGCACAGAATCGGGGGGATGATTTATTGTGGAAATTCAAGTCAGCTAAACAATGGTGAAATGAAAAGCTGTCTACCTTTGTCACTAGGATAGAGAGGGCTCTGCAGAGAGCCCATAGAAAAGGGGGAGTGCCTGCCCAAGAGTTGAACCAGGTCCGATTAGACCACATCCTGAAGTCAGCCAGATTTTAAAGTGTAATGATTCTGAAGCTCAAATTGCAAGACAGGAGGGCAAGCCCTCCCGAGTACTGCCATCTAATGAAAGAAATCCCTGAGATTGAGACTGATGAAGAGGGCTGGGAACCCTGTACTGGGGCTGTGAACACTTGTCCGACCCCTGAGAGGAGTGATTCAGAGGAGGCCCAACAGTTGAGAGAACTGATTAAAGAATTGACTGAGGTAGCCAGAGAACCCGATCTGTATCAGGCTTCTCCTCAGCCCACAAGTGGAGTGGGAGTGCATGTTGTTTCCCCGGAGACCCGGATTGAGGGTAACTTGCTAGCAGAGATACGGGAATTTAGAGCAATGGTGGGGGAGCTACAAAGGACTGCCCTGACCCCCAACCATGGTGGAAATTTAGAAGGTCAAGGGTGTAGGTTTCCTGTCCAAGAACAGCCTCAGCGATCCCCAGAAGTGTCCCAACAGAAAAAGGACCCCCGGCCCCCCAGAGCCTCTAAAGAAACCAAGTTTTGCTACCATTGCAGGGAGGATGGGCATTTCCAGTCAACTTGCCGCTTGCCAGAAAACTTGAGAAAAGTTACCCATAGGCATGGCCCCGATTTTTCTGCGGCACTTTGGAGCAAAGTTCTGCGGCAGGATTCCCATTTGCCGCAGAACTTCTGCGGCACTAGACACCTATTTCTGTGGCAATTCTGCGGCACACTTTTTACCCTAATTTTTATACATTTTTTTTTGTTTTTCACTGTAATATTTATGTTTTTTTGTATTTTTTTTATTCACCCATTAACTATGTAGCCAGACCATGGAGATTATTTTCTTTTTAGTTATTTAAAAAAAAAATCTTTACCCAGCAACTGGATACAGCCTCAGACAGTGAGGTTTGTGTCTGTCAATGTTAATATGTATATATATATATATATATATATGTATATATATATATATTTATATATATATATATAATGCTTGCCATCCTGTGCAGCTGCTGGACTACTCTGAACTGAATGCCAGACATGCGATTCAATGCCCAGAGCACAGTATTGATGTATTTATTTATTTACTGTATGGGGCTCTGACCACTACAGGGGACCAGGCACACATCAAGAATTAATACGGCGAGCATATTCAGATCACTTTGCGGCTATACCTTTATACTCTTAAAGATCAACTGCAAAGCTGTCAATGTTTCTATTACTTTTCTTTTCACAGGTACTGTCAGTGTAATAAAACTAACTAATAAAAATCACGTGTCTGTGTGTTTTACTTTGTAAATCATGGTATTTTATACCTCAGTGGGTTTTAAAACTGGATCTCACTGTGCCACTCAGTTTTTATTTTTTCTCCATAACCCAGGGTTCTGACAGTACATGACGTCATTCATGGAGTGATGTCTGAGCTGCTCAGCGTGAGCATGTATCAGATTTGAAGCTTCTGCTGCTCTAAGCTTTCACATAAGAACTCTGGGATGACAGGAGCAGCTCTTATTTTTTTCTTCACTATAATTTTTGTCAATGACAAAGTTTACTAGTTAGTGAAAAAAATTACAGATTGAAAAACGCAGCTGAACAGTAACTCCACCTGTAATAGCTGTAAGTGCGAGATTTAAACATTTTAGCTCTTGACTGTTTGCTTGTAACTGTCAGATGAATGTGAACTTTACTGAACTTATTTGATCACATTTGCTCTTTTTTTTAGTCCGTGTTGTAGTGTTTTAAAATCTCTTCCACTTTGCTCCTTTTTGTTTTGCATTCCAGTATTGACCAGTCTTCTTTTATTTTGAAAAAAAAATACAGCCAGAGAAGTGGGGATTTAATATTTAGTGGTTTTCCTTCGCACATAAGACTTTTACGATGTATGTTATGTGTGTGTTGGGCAGAGGCAGGTGCGTGATGCTGTTACATTCGAAGCACGTGTTCAGTTCCACTCAGATAAAATTGTGATTTAGGTGTGTATTAAATCAACATAGTGCAGCAATCTTGATATCTTGTGGGTTGAAAACTTGGACACTGCAGCAGGCAGGGGAAGAAGGAAAATAACTATGGGTAAGTAGGGAGGTAAGGAAATAAAAGTATTTTATTTAGTTTTTGTTAACCGGGTAGGTGCACAAGCCATAAAATGAAGCAGAGATGCTGAGTTCAAAGTGCGGGTTCCCTTTTATTTTTTTTATCTTTCAGCTCAGGGGCATGCTATGGATAGGCACCTACACTGCACCCTTAGTTCAGCTGTAAATGCCAATGCCAGTAATCTACCTCACACCTACACAGCTGACAGTATTACTCAGGACAGGGTCAAGTGTAGGGTGGCAAGTAATGCTGCCATAGGTTTTACTCTTCGGGTCTTCTTTCAGACCGCAACATCACAGTGACAGCCCCCCCCCATCACAAACACACATGCACACCATGAAAATCAAAAAAACTTTTAATGTTAATTTGTCTTTAGGCATGGATTGGGGTCGATTTCAACAATGTTGCTCAACGTGGAAAGCGCTAAGCATAAAAGTGCAACTGACATGAAAAGGGTGTAGCACTGTCACCTAAAGTGAGGTCAGATTCATTGCCACATAGGTCATAAATAATTCTATGTGTGTGTGTGTGTGTGTATAGATGAAACAAACACGACGACGCATGCAGTGGCATGGGATTTTGATGAGATGGTGGGAAAACTGGTAGGACAAACGGCAGTCGGCAGAATCGTGTCAATAGCATGCTGGGTCCTCGCATTTGCAGCCTGCTGCAACGTCTGATTTTCTGACACACAAGATATATAGATTGCTTCCCTAGGTTGATGTAATACTCAACATAAATTGCAGTTTTATCTTAGTGGGATTTAAGAGAGATGACATGCTGCCTGCTGCACACCTGCCCGCCCCCCCCAAACAAAAAAAATACACACACACAACGTGCATCACTGCAGCATGTTCATTTCTCGGTGACATTTTGTTAAGTGAAAATGAAATCTAATGGGGGGAAACAATTATCTATCTTCCCCTCTGTTCATTCAGTAATCATTTACTGACTTGCAAAACAAATGTACAGAGTGGTTCAATAATTGGGACGGCTGCTTCAAAAAGGTGCTGTGTGTATGAGTATGATCCCATCATATAATCAGCATGAGGACACACACAGTAGCATGGGATTTTGATCAGATGGCAGGAAAACTGGTAGGACAAACAAACGGCAGTCAGTAGGATCGAGTCAACAGCATGCTAGGTCCTCGCATTTGTTGCCTGCTGCAATGTCTAATTTTCCAACCCACAAGATATCAGGATTGCTGCACTATGTTGATTTAATACACATGCTAAATAGCTATTTTATCTGAGCGGGAATTGAACAAGGGCTTCCAAATGTAGGCAACATCGTACACCTGCCTCTCCCCAACACACACATAACGTACATTGTAAAAAATGTTATGCGCGAAAGTAACCAAATGAAAACCACTAAATATGAAATCCCCACTTATTTTGATACAAGCATTTACCTTGCAGAAGCAAAAAAAAAAAAAAATGAGGGTGAGTTTCAATATCAGAGCCTCAAAGGCCCTGAAACAAAGAAAAGGAGGACTCTCTAGACTGCGGCGCAAGCTTCAAATCTGATAAATGCTCACACTGAGCAGCTCAGACGCCACTCCATGAATGACGCCATGTACTGTCAGAACCCTGGGTTATGAAGAAAAAAATAAAAACTGAATGGCACAGTGAGTGGCAGGGAGAGACAATTTGATGAGGAGTTCAGTTGTCAGCTGTAGCTTCTGCGGTGATCAGGCACTAATTCCGCAATCTGCCTCGAATTCCGTGGGTGACAGCAATTTCCATGGGTGGCCGCAAATTCCGCGGCTAATTCTGTGGTCAGCCGCTGCCACGGAATCGCGGAAAAGTTGGGGGCTTGCCCATAGGTTGGTGGCCTTGCATCACAATGCTATTGCCCAGCCACCAGGGGGAGCTGCACGGAAAAGTTGTGCTACTAGGGCCAGTGCCCGAGCGACGCCTAGGTCTGCACCACCAGAATGGTCTGAAGTAGTGGGTCCTTCCATGGAAACCACTGTAAAAGGTGAATGGAGTGTCTGTGAGGGCTGTATTAGACAGTGGCTCCTAAGTGACAATTATGTTTCAGGATTGGTATCAGAAGCATTTGCCTGATGTGCCCCTGCAACCGTTGGAAGGACTGCATGTCTGGGGTCTAAGTGAGAAGGCCTACCCATACTCCGGCTATATCCGAATTTGGTTGTCTTTCCCCACCTCTGTGGCTGGGGTGGTAGAGCAAGTAGAGACACTGGCCTTAGTGTGTCCCCCTACTAGACTGTATGATGGGGTTCCTCTACTAATTGGGAAGAATGCACATATGTTTGGATGGCTGGTGCAATTGAGTTATGAAAAACAGGGGGCAAGAACTGGTAGAGCTTTAAGAGTCCCAGCCTTGATCAAGAAGGCCTATGAGGCACAGAGAGATGCTAAAAAAGTAGAACCAGAGGAGCCCGTTGGAATTGTCTGGAAGAAGAATCTCGAGTCTCTGATCCTGGCACCAAATGCCCAGTGTACCCTTCAGGGGGAGGTCCGTATTAGAAAGGATGTCAAGAACAAAATACTCATGCTGGATGCACCAGGCGATGGAACATTGCCAGAAGGACTACTGGTAAAGCCTAGTATTTTGCCTGCCAGAGCCCATGCTTATGCTAGAAGGGTAGTGGTTCAAGCTTATAATGTATCCAATAGAGAGATTCGAGTAAATAGAGGTTGCATCCTGGCTAATGTACATTGTGCAGATACTGCAGTGATACCCAGTAACAAGAGTTTGGGGAGAAGTGACAGAATGACACCCGACTTGTTCGATTTCGGTGACTCCCCTTTGCCAGCTGAATGGAAAGTGAGGATCAGTGAGAAGCTTGCCCAGAGAGACCAAGTATTTTCCTTAAAGGAATGGAACATGGGATGTGTGCAAGGAGCTGAGCACCATATCCAGTTGTATGATGAAAGGCCATTTCGTGAGAGGTCTCAACGCCTGGCCCCTGCTGACATAGATGATGTGCACTGGCATCTGCAAGAGATACTTGCTGCTGGTGTAATGCAAGAATCCAGGAGCCCATATGCTTTACCTATCGTGGTGGTGAGAAAAAAGAATGGGACAGTAAGGATGTGTGTGGATTATCGCACATTCAACCGGCAGACTACCCCGATCAGTATACAATGCCCCGCATTCAGGATGCCTTGGACTGCCTGAACCGTAGCAAGTGGTTCTCAGTGTTGGATCTTCGCAGCAGGTACTACCAGATCCCGATTAGGGTTGTCAGAACCCTCTGAAGTTCTGGGTTCAAGTTCTAGTCTAGAACTTCTGAAAAGGTTCTAGGGTTCTAATCTTTTTTAGAACTTTTTAGAACTCGAACCCTATTTTTTAATTGTTCTGCCAGTAATGAAGATAATAATAAAATACATGTGAAGGAAAAACTGTTTCTTCTGTTTGCTAAAGCCAGCAACTTACCTAACAGGCCCACCCACCCACCCATATGTTAAAGTTTTCCTGCTGCAGCTGCATCATAGTTTCTTAGTGAAAAAAAAGTGGCACATTAGCCATTTATGTACTCAGTTATATATACACTCATCGTCATGAATTATGAGAAAAAATAACTGATATTACCTGATCTCAGCTATTCGCTGCTTTCTGTTTTAAATCAATAAATAAAAAGTTGCTATGTTTAAAAGAAAGCTTTTATAACAAAGTCAAGTCAAGGTACTGCAGCCGCGGCACATGGAACTGTTGCAAAACATATTATGTCATAACACAGTCAGTCAAGACATTTGAATAAAAAAAATATGCCAGTCGTTGTTGGCAAAAAATGCATGCAATTTTCTAATAATGCGTACATATACCAACATTCTTGTTGGCAAATTGAAGTAATACATACAACTTTCTAAGATAATGCATCTTTCCAGCTGATACGTCAATAAAATCTGTATTTCAGTCACATAAATAAAAAAGTGGTTTCCTCACCATGTACTAACTTAAGGAACATTTAATGTAGCTGCAGCAGTTGGCATGTGATGTTTAAGGGACAGTGTCTGTCAATCCCATTATGCATCAAATTATCACTACTTGTAAAGCAAAAACACTTTATGATTGGTCATATTCTGTAAAACCTGCTGATCCAGATTTTCTTTTGTTTCTGATTTTTTTCTTCTTTTTTAAAGGGGACAGGACACTTGTGCTAAAAATATATATATATATATATATATATATATATATATATATATATATATATATATATATATATAGATATAAGGTTCCACAGTGGCAATCGGTACAGCCCTCCCATACCATCGGTCTGTCATCATCTTTTTCCTCACCATCCCCTGCTGATCATGAATCTGTAAATGAAAGGACTAAAACAACATCCCCCTTTCACCCCCAGCACCCATTCCACTTTTCTTCCACCACCTTCATCCATGCACTAGCACCCATGCCAGCCATGTTAAAACCAACCTCCAACCCTCACCCACCCTCAAGCACATATTCCACCCTCCTTCCTCACCCAGATGTTTAAACTACCCCACCCTTACTCATGAACTACCATTCATGTCGCCCTTCTCCCTCCCGCATCCATGTTAAAACCCACTCCCCCAACCATCACCCATGCACTAACAACTATGCCAGGTTTCTCCCACCTGCATCCATGTTAACACAAACCCCCAACCCTCGCCCATGCACTAGCATCCATGCCATCTTTCTCCCTCTTGTATCCATGTTAAAACCAACCTCCAAACCTTACCCACCCTCCAGCACCCATTCTACCCTCTTCCCCCTCTCAAATGCTAAAACTATCCCATGCTTACTCAAGAAAAATGAAAGTCTTGCCTCCAAATGAGCCATGCTTAACTATTCCTTAATAAACAACACTTATGTGAAAAACTGTCTTTTCAGTTGCTTTCTTCTTATGGACAACATTCTGTACAGTTCTCTTCATGGAACCAGTAATTTGAGAGTTGTTGCTATAATGCCATGGTTTGTGTACAACAGAATGTTAAACACGAGCTATTGTGGTATGAAACCTATGCTTACAGAATGATATGTGCTCAACCATGACACAGGTAAAATGCCAGGTGACTGTTTCCCGGAAGAGACTTGTAACAGGATGCTGCCCACAGAAACATAACAATACAAAATACAATTTTTCCCATCACTTTTCATTCAGTAAAGTAAGTTACATATGGATCATTTTGGTTTATGGCTAACATTTCTGTAATTGAAAAAATAATAAACAGCTACCAATTAGAACTCATTGTTGTTGTTTTTTTTTCTTTCCAATTGTTTAACCAGGTGAGACACAGGAAGCTGAAAACTTGTTTACCAGTGCAACCTGGGAGCACAGAGAAGTTAAATGACTTGTTCAGGATCACACAGTATGCAAGTGGGAGCTGTGGGATTCAAACCCAGGTCTCTAGATTTGCAGCCCAGAGCCTTAAACCACTGTGCTATACTGCCTCTTTAAAACTGAAAAATAGACTGCCCCTGGTACCAGCCCATACTGATGAACCACAAAGTCACAGAAGGTAAATCCAAAAAATATATGTTTGCATTTTAACTATAAATGATATGATACAGAAATGATTGACATGACAGTGTCCCTTTTATGCCAAATTTGGGCCTGTTCCCACTGATATTAAAATTGCCCTGTATATAAAACTTGCTGACTTTAGACCCTAGCTTCAAAGTAGTTTGCCATGAAATGGTGAAAGTTTTTGGGGGTATATAGTCCACGGTAGTAGATCGAGAAAGGAGAGAGACTACCCAAGTCATCATAGTCTGTAAAAGTTTCCTTTTTTGTTGTTAGAGAGACTCTGTCCCACACAGTATTTACCAGCCACCACCACCATCTGAGTTGTCATCACCATCAACTTCCACAACATCAATCACTTCAGGATCAGTTTGTATACTCTTGTAGGGATACGAAAATCTTGACTTATTAACTTTAATAAAAGTTAACGTGTGTACATTTTCTGGCAGCAACCTATTTCTGGTGTCTGTCACAATATTGCCAGCTGTACTAAACATGCGTTCTGAAGAGACACTTGTTGCAGAACAACCAAGATATTTACAGGCTTCATCATACAGCTCTGTCCAAATTGACTTTTTTGATCTCCAGTATTCAAAAGGGCATGCATCAATAGGAATAGGCAGTTCTTGCAGTTAACTGTCTACCATGATGGACAGAGAATGCTCAGAAGAGGAATCAGCATAAGCTGGTATGGTAGCAATTTGGGAAAGGTTTTGCCACAGATTTAGCTTGCTACTAAGGGTTGAAGAAGTGGCAGTTGTGGAACAACTACTGTTAATGTTTGGTGACTTTTCCAGTTCTGTATCCCTTTGTGAAGATGAACCTGTATGTTGCGGTGATGACAACCTGAGAGTACTGTGCGTGTCTGTGGTTGACTCCTGTGAGTGCTGCATCTCATCTAGCAGCATACATTTGTACTGCTCTATATCATCTGTTTTTGGAAGCTGTATAGCCTTGAACCTATGATCTAAGAGAGTTGCAAGGATGTAGTGTTTTGATTTCGTCATTGCAACTAATTTGTCATTGGTTTTGAAGCACTCACTCATTCTCTTTATGAAATTCCCATGATACAGCTGACATGTCTGAGCTTCAGATCTGTCTTTTTCTATCTGTAGATTTAGAACACTAAGATGATGTGAAATCAGCATTATGAGTGGGATAACCTGACTCACAGATGCACCTTCAGAAGACATGTCCCTTGTAGAGGTCTCAAAAGGAGCTAGGATGCAGCACACTGTCTCCATTAATTTCTACTGCAGCACAGACTGCATAATGCCATCGCCAATAATGTAATTGGAACAATACTCGTGTACAGCTTGGTTTTGCTCCAAGAGGTGCTGCAGCATATAAAGTGTTGAGTTCCAACGAGTGGAAACATTCTGAATCAGCTTTTGCTGGGGCAGCTTGTGTTTTTTTTTGCAGTTCGGACAATGTCCGTATAGCCTTGGTTGAATGTGAAAAGTGAGTCACAATTTTTTTGCAAACAGCAATCATTCCATCCACTTGTGTTTCATTGCTGAGAAACCCCATGACAATTAAATGTAAGCAATGTGCAAAGCAAGAAGCATGCAGAAATCCTCCATCCTGTACTGCTTTCAAGATGTTGGCTCCATTGTCACTTACTATGAAGCCACATTTTAGACCGTGAGAATAAACCCATTCATCAAGGAGGTCATTTAGTTCCTGCAAGATGTTTGCAGCTGTATGACTTTGTCCAAACTTCTTCATATACAGCAGCGCCATCTTTTGGGGTGTCTTTATTTTTGAAGAAGCACAAGAAACTGTGACCTAATGAGCAGTAAGAGACATGTAATCTTTGTTTTGAGTGCTGGTCCACATATCTGTTGTGACATAAATAGCCCCACCCTCTGCAGTTTGAAGTGCAAGCATCACTGTCACTTTTGAAACATGATAAATGTTTGGCATTTCAACATAGGAAAAGTACCTTCGATGAGGAACATTGTAACAAGGCTCTGCTAGTTTCATGAGCTCCCTAAAATCCTCATGATCTACCAAAGAGTATGGGAGAAGGGCTCCAGCTAACAGTTCACCAATTCTGTGATTAAGATGAAGGGTCTTTGGATGATTTTTAGTAAAAGTATTCTTCCTTTCAAATGCCTGAGACAGCATTAGCTGTTTACAACATGTCCCTGCTGGTTTATTATACAACATGCTTCGATGGGCAGGTGGATGCTGGGATGGTGGACTAGGACTTATACATTCAGTGCCATCACTGGATGTGCAACTGGTACTAATGGTGCTGGCATTGGAGGTAACAGTGATCCTAGGGCTGGAAATGGTTCTGTCCGCATCAAGTTCAGACAATTCAGTATCCATTTCAGATTCCTGACCCTTCTCACGTGTGGTCTGGAAGATAGAGGACATGGGTTTTGGACGATCAAGCAAAACTGAATGCTTTTTCAGATGGCGTTTAAGAGCTGTATTGCCAAGGCATGACACAACTTTACCACGGCTTACACTCTGTTTACACAGGGAACAAATTGCTCGTGGATCAGTTTTACTGACAGAGAAATAATTCCACACCTCAGATGTGACAGATTTTGTTTGAGTGCTAGGAAGATAGCTAAAGACAGTTTGTGTCTTTTCACCTGTCCTAACAGAACCCGGGACATGGTCCTTGGTGCTAGAAGAGTAGGCAGAGGACTTTGATGGATTTTCATTGCTGGCTGACACAGAAGTGGTGGATTCAATGGATATGTCCTTTTCATTGCAAGTTTGCAACAGTGCTGGATGTATTTGTAAGTGAACTACCTGATCCATTGTCAGCAGACTTGCTCATTTCACTTTGTTGCGGAAGTAATGATATGTCACAAGACACAACAGTGTCAGACTGAAACAAAGCGCTACTGTCTGAGTCAGAGAAGGATTCACTGTCACTTGCATTATTACTGCTAGTCACAGGGATTTTGACAGCATGAATGGCCACGGCAACTGCACAGGTTTTCTTAAAAGGTCCCCCTTTACCACACTTTGCTGTTGCTCTTTTGCTGTTTGTTGAATTTTTATCACGTGAAACATTTTGGTTATTTCTGCTAGCCAGAGGATTACCACTACCACCAACACCTGCTCCAACACCAGCACCAGATGCTTCATATATGTTGGTGTCAGCCATAACAATACCAGTATACTGCAGTGCACACACCCACAATTCCTGTGTAAGAATGCAATGTGATCTGTGATCGCTGGCTACAACTCCAAAATTTTATTTTGGCTGTGTGACACTGTGATGCAGTGGACTGAAAGTAATTGAAGAATATGACAGTTTGCAACTAAAGGATCCCAGGTTCAAGGCTTACAGAATGACTGGGCTGCTGGGCATAGGCATACGCATAGCAGTCAAGGGGCGCATAGCAGCAGGGTGATGGGCTGACCACAAGAGACGGAGTTACACACACAAACCGAGGAAAGAGATTTGTCTGTCTCTCCTCCCAACAGGAAAATATATTTTTAGGCTTCTGTCATGTATTTAAGGATAATGCCACCACACAACTGGCCACTGGGCTTCAAACGGTAACACACACTGGGTAAGGTACAGTGCAGTTTAGGGGCACACAGCAGCAGGGTGATGGGCTGACCACAAGAGACGGAGTTACACACACAAACCGAGGAAAGAGATTTTTCTGTCTCTCCTCCCAACAGGGAAATATATTTTTAGGCTTCTGTCATGTATTTAAGGCTAATACCACCACAAAACTGGCCACTGGACTTCACATGGTAACACACACTGGGTAAGGTACAGTGCAGTCAAGGGGCACACAGCACCATGGTGATGGGGTGACCACAAGAGACGGAGTTACATCCAAAAACCGAGGAAAGAGATTTTTCTGTCTCTCCTCCCAACAGGGAAATATATTTTTAGGTTTCTGTCATGTATTTAAGGCTAATGCCACCACACAACTGGTCACTGGGCTTCACACAATAACACACACTGGGTAATAGCCGGGTAAGTGCAGTCAAATGGCACACAGACAGCAGCAGAGTGACTTGCAGGCCACCTCACATAAGATGCAGTGGAAACAAACACAATACAGGAGTTTTTTTTAGGAGATAGTTTAGTGAAGCCTCCAGCACAGTCCTGGCTGAGAGACCCTGTCTTCCAGACAACTTTTGGGTGGGACTGGGAGTCTGGGACCAAATTATTTTTTCCTTTTTGTGGGCTTAGATTAAAACATCAAGTTTCACACAATCAGTAAAGTGTAACCTCTTTTTTCCCTCTCAGGAAAAACCCAGATATGATCTCTTCTCTTTTCTTCACCCTTCCCCCAGCCAGGGAGATCTCCCTCCTTCCAAGAGTGCCACGAGTCACACTATTGTGATTCTCGAAGAAATTCAGCAAGCAACTAGAGGACGAGAGGTATGTTGTGTGCAATGCAGATTGAGCACTCACACACAGGCATCTGAAGTAAACAATCCTCCCGTTCTTAGCTCCTTTCCCACTCTAGTTTCTTTCCTCAGTTCTCGATCCCGAGTCCTGACTCCCCCCTTCCTTTTCCCCACTAGCCCATTAACTTTTTTTTTGATTTTCAGGAACTGGCCGCATGGATGATAGGTTTCATAACGATAACAGTCACACGCAAAACTGAACTGAGAGCACACAGAGGCTGCAGCTCCTTCTCTGCTACAAGACTGAATGCAATGGAGCCACAGCTGCGCAGACAACTTCAGCACACTTGATCCCTCGACTCGCGAGACTGACTCGAGTCACTTTACCACCACCACCTGACTGCATAGCAGATGGTCAGGTGGTTGGGTACACAAGCATGGCAAACCGACAACAGCTGCCCCCCCCCCAAACAATAACACTGATGAGAAAGGATGGAGAGGGGAGTGAACTGAGCTGCATTCTTCAGCTGGTGCCAAAATCGGGAACGGGAACGGGAGGGTCACAAAGCACACAGAAGTGAAATTTATTTGGATGATTCAAACCCTTTTGCAAACCCTGTAGTGTTCGAGTTCTAAATTAGAACTCGAACACCAGGGTTCGAGGAGGGTTCGAATATTTCTCAAACTAGTTCTGACAACACTAATCCAGATGGCCTCCTCAGAAGGCTGTGAAAAGACAGCCTTTATCTGCCCGCTTGGTTTCTATGAGTTCATGAGGTTGCCTCAAGGGATTTCCGGTGCCCCAGCTACTTTTCAATGACTGATGGAGTGTGCTGTGGGGGACATGAACTTATTAGAATGCCTGGTATACCTAGATGATGTTATTGTGTTTGGCAGCTCACTGGAGGATCATGAGAGCAGACTGTTCAAGGTGCTGGACCGACTGGAAGACTTTGGTCTTAAACTATCCATCGACAAATGTCAGTTCTTCCAAACCTTTTTAAAGTATATGGGACACATAGTGTCCACCGAGGGAATAGAAACAGACCCAAGTAAAGTTGAGGCCTTGATCACCTGGCCACAGCCCCACAATCTAAAAGAATTGCAAAGATTCCTGGGATTCTGTGGCTACTATCGCCGATTCATCAAGGACTATTCGAGAGTGATTCATCCTCTACTCAGTCTTACTCAAGGTTACCCTCCTACCCACAAAAAATATAAGAGGTTGGTTTCTCCTGAGACTGAGAGAGTGTATTTCCATCCCAATGAGGTTTTCGGGGCAAGATGGACACCTGATTGTGAAGCTGCTTTTCATGAGATCATTTATCAACTTACCCACGTGCCTGTCCTTGCCTATGCAGATCCAGCAAAACCCTATGTCCTACACACTGATGCTAGCTTGCAGAATTTGGGGGCTGTGTTGTACCAACAGCATGAGAATGGCCTGAGACCAGTGGCCTTTGCCAGCAGAAGTCTGACCCCATCTGAAAAAAAAACAATCCTGTGCACAAATTAGAGTTTCAAGCTTTAAAATGGGCCATTGTTGACCAATTTCATGAGTACTTGTAGGGGGCTAAGATACTGATAAAAACTGATAATCCTTTGACCTACAGTATGTACAGACTTCAGCCAAGTTGGATGCTACTGTCCATAGGGGGCTTTCCGCATTAGCTACATATGATTACGCTGTTGAATTCAGAGCAGGCCTGAACCACATTGATGCTGATGCTCTCTCCCGGAGGCCTGTTTCCCGGAATGACTGGATCAGACTATCAGAACCTGATATTCGAGCACTCTGCCAGAAGTTTGACAGGGAGGAACAAATGTCCAGGGATGCAGTGGACTGTCTAGTGGATTGCTTGGGGCCCTCTGAGAATTGCATACCTGTTGTTTATTGCCACTTTACTGCATTAGACATTGGTGCACTGCCTCAGCTGGACAATGACAGTATTCAGCAGGCTCAATCCGAGATCCTATGATCAAATCAGCTCTAGAAGCCATCTATGCAGGAAAGATGTATCCAAGTTACGCTCCACTGATTTGAGAACTGCATTGTTATACAAGGAAGGTCCTAAGTTGAAACTGATCAATCAACTGCTATACAGAGAAACCGTAAACAGAGGGACAAATAGACAAACAACAACTAGTTTTGCTCATTGTTTTCAGAGACTTAGTATTAAAGTCTCTACACAACCACATAGGGCACCTTGGCAAGATAGAACACTTGACTTGGTGAGATCCAGATTCTATTGGTCTAAAATGGGGGCTGATGTTGAACAACACGTTCAAACTTGTAGTCATTGTTTATAGAGGAAAGCTTTGCCCCAGAAGGCTGCCCCCCTTGTTATCATCACCACCAGTGCCCCCATGGAGCTGGTCTGTATTGGCTTTCTAAGTTTGGAGCCAGATCAAAGAAATATTAGTAACATGCTGGTTAACACTGGCCATTTTACATGATATGCTCAAGCTTTCCCCACCAAGGACCAGAAGGCATCCACTGTAGCAAAAGTACTCGTAGAAAACTTTTTTGTCCACAAAGAATCCATTCTGACCAAGGGAGAGACTTTGAGAGTCATTTGATCAAAGAGTTGCTTTCTTTGTGGGTAATGCGAAAGTCCAGAGCCACTCCTTACCATCACCAGGGGACCCACAGCCTGAATGTTTTAACCACACTCTATTGGACATGCTGGGCACCCTCCACCCAAAAGACAAGCCCAGATGGAGCCAGCAAATTAGCACCTTAGTACATGCCTACAACTGCACAAAAGAGATGCCACTGTCCTCTCACCACCTGATGTTTGAAGAGAAGCTCTGCTCCCGGTAGATGTTTGTTTCTGAGTTTCTCCAGATGGGGTCCGAGCTGATAATTATTTACAGTATGTGCAAAAGTTAAAGGCCCAGCTGAATCATGTGTACCAACTGGTTTAAACCATGGCTACTAAAAGAAATCTGGTCAACAAAGAAAGGTATGATAAAAAAGTGAAAGCACAAGAACTCCAGGAGGGAGATCGTGTTTTGCTAAGAAATCTGGGACTGCATGGCAAACACAAGATTGCTGACAGGTGGCATCATCTCCCTCACATTGCTGTAGGCAAACTGGATGACCTGCCTGTGTACAAAGTAAGGCCCGAAAATAATTCAAAAGATGTCAAGACAATGCATAGAAATCATTTGCTGCCCATTGGCCAAATATTAATTGAGTTTGAGCCCCGAGAAATTGCTCCCCCTGGACCAGTAACTAGAGCTGCTGCTAAGCAAAAGCAGAGAAAGTCTGCACCTACAGATGCTGAGTTACTGCTTCCTCCACAGCAGATCCCAGTTGAAATGACTGTCAGTCTACTTCAGAGAAAGTGAGTGTTACTTTGGGTACTACCCTTCATATGAACTGAGTCAATTGTTTCAAGGCAATCCCCTAGTCAATTGTGGAGATGAAGCTGGCCTTCTGGACTGTCTAGCTCCCAGCTTCGCCTCTTGGAGCCAATGCCCCAGAAAGTGAGGTGCTGAGTGTTAAGTCAGATGACATGGATTCCTTGTGCATGGTGGAACTGTATGAGTTCTCAGAGGGGAAGATGATGAACTGGGACAGGCTGGTGATATACCAGAGCCAGAGGAGTATTCCGAGTGCCCTGATGGCCCACGGGCAGTGCAGAGAGTTCTCCCTGCGAAACAAGTGTTGTGACCCTGACATTGCAAATACTGGGCATGACAGTGCCCCAAGTTCCTAACCCTGCTACTCCGAGAAGAACTCCCAGGCAAGTGAAGATCATGTGGAAAGTGAGGACAAAATACAGAGACTGTAACAGTTTCCCCTAGAAGGACTGGTCGAGCTGTTAAAGCCTGTAGTACCCTCAGATAAAATTTTCCTGGGAGGCCTGTGGATCTGCCTCTCAATGTGGTTCATAAAGGGAGCTGTGTGTCCCCAGCTCATTGCCCAAACTGAGCATAGGTGCTAACTCAAGATTGATTGGGTTCTTGCTCTTCTAGGTATGGTGCCCTGCCCGCTCCAGCCCTGGAGATAGCTGACAGGAAGGGCCCCTCTCCAGCTTTCATGTGCAGGAAGTAATGACCTGATTTCAAGATGTATTATGTTAATGTTGGGTAACAGTACTAAACTGTGAATTTACAAGATAAGTGTACATATCAATGGTTTAATATGATGATCTGCTTAAAGTACTATAAGGGGTACCTACATGATCACGGATGCCAAGTTTTTCAGGCCAGGAAGGGTGTAACCTCTACTGCAACTGGGGTTCCCAAAGAGTCTTCTAGGAGCTGGCTAAGTGCTTCCCGTCTGAATGGTGTTCTGGTGTTTAAGCGGTTTAACTGTGAGTTCTTTTGAGCCTCTGGTGCTGTCTCTTGTAGGCTGCCTGCTTGCCAAGGCTAATTTAGCTAAAAATAGGGGAACTGTGTGTGTTTGTGCTCGACTCCCGCTCGAGCTGTGGTCTATCGCTCCATTTCTGCAGTCGCTAGGGGCGAGAGGAGCCTAATAGTAGATGTAATTGTTTGCCAGACATCAGTTGGAGTATTAATGAAATGCAGCTTGTCTAACCTGGCCTTCTTGCAGCTGGGACTTTGTGTGTTCTGCCCTCCATTTTGGACCTAAACTGTTGAGCTGTGCCAATTGGGTTAGGGGAGCCCTAAAATGGAGACTGCTTGGAGCCAACCAGAACTTGGACTCTCACCTGGAGCCTGCTACCAAAGGAGAATATATGGCAGGTGCCTCTGGGAATTGTAGTTTGGACCTTGGCACCTTTTTTACACCAACAGAGGGAGCCCTACTGTGATTGACAGCCGAATCCACCAACAGAACTGGTTTGAATCCAAAGGAATTGCCCTGAACTATTGCTGGAGAGTCAAATGAGTTGACCTGTAGAGAGAAGGATTCTTTTAGCCAAGACATATAGTTCAGCGCGGAAGTGCGTGGGAGGCCCTATGGTTGGCCTGCAGCCGTTAGAGTGAGTGAGTGAGCTGAACCCAAAGTTGGAAGAGAAGGCAGAAGTGTGCAGAACCAGGCTTGCGTGTAGAAGGCTGAAGGTTTGCTGAAGACGCGTCGGTCTGTTGGCGACTGCTGTGAAGCGTGTGCTCTGGATAACTTGCAGTGTTGCGATCGGGCACTAATCCAGATGGCCTCCTCAGAAGGCTGTGAAAAGACAGCCTTTATCTGCCCGCTTAGTTTCTATGAGTTCATGAGGTTGCCTCAAGGGATTTCGTGCCCAGCTACTTTTCAATGACTGATGGAGTGTGCTGTGGGACATGAACTTATTAGAATGCCTGGTATACCTAGATGATGTTATTGTGTTTGGCAGCTCACTGGAGGATCATGAGAGCAGACTGTTCAAGGTGCTGGACCGACTGAAGACTTTGGTCTTAAACTATCCATGACAAATGTCAGTTCTTCCAAACCTTTTTTAAAATATGGGACACATAGTGTCCACCGAGGAATAGAAACAGACCCAAGTAAGTTGAGGCCTTGATCACCTGTACAGCCCCACAATCTAAAAGAATTGCAAAGATTCCTGGGATTCTGTGGCTACTATCGCCGATTCATCAAGGACTATTCGAGAGTGATTCATCCTCTACTCAGTCTTACTCAAGGTTACCCTCCTACCCACAAAAAATATAAGAGGTTGGTTTCTCCTGAGACTGAGAGAGTGTATTTCCATCCCAATGAGGTTTTCGGGGCAAGATGGACACCTGATTGTGAAGCTGCTTTTCAGAGATCATTTATCAACTACCCGTGCCTGTCCTGCCCTATGCAGATCCAGCAAACCCTATGTCCTACACACTGATGCTAGCTTGCAGAATTTGGGGGCTGTGTTGTACCAACAGCATGAGAATGGCCTGAGACCAGTGGCCTTTGCCAGCAGAAGTCTGACCCCATCTGAAAAAAAAACAATCCTGTGCACAAATTAGAGTTTCAAGCTTTAAAATGGGCCATTGTTGACCAATTTCATGAGTACTTGTAGGGGGCTAAGATACTGATAAAAACTGATAATCCTTTGACCTACAGTATGTACAGACTTCAGCCAAGTTGGATGCTACTGTCCATAGGGGGCTTTCGCGTTAGCTACATATGATTACGCTGTTGAATTCAGACAGGCCTGAACCACATTGATGCTGATGCTCTCTCCGGAGGCCTGTTTCCGGAATGACTGGATCAGACTATCAGAACCTGATATTGAGCACTCTGCCAGAAGTTTGACAGGGAGGAACAAATGTCCAGGGATGCAGTGGACTGTCTAGTGGATTGCTTGGGGCCCTCTGAGAATTGCATACCTGTTGTTTATTGCCACTTTACTGCATTAGACATTGGTGCACTGCCTCAGCTGGACAATGACAGTATTCAGCAGGCTCAATCCCGAGATCCTATGATCAAATCAGCTCTAGAAGCCATCTATGCAGGGAAAGATGTATCCAAGTTACGCTCCACTGATTTGAGAACTGCATTGTTATACAAGGAAGGTCCTAAGTTGAAACTGATCAATCAACTGCTATACAGAGAAACCGTAAACAGAGGGGGACAAATAGACAAACAACAACTAGTTTTGCTCACTGTTTTCAGAGACTTAGTATTAAAGTCTCTACACAACCACATAGGGCACCTTGGCATAGATAGAACACTTGACTTGGTGAGATCCAGATTCTATTGGTCTAAAATGGGGGCTGATGTTGAACAACACGTTCAAACTTGTAGTCATTGTTTATAGAGGAAAGCTTTGCCCCAGAAGGCTGCCCCCCTTGTTATCATCACCACCAGTGCCCCCATGGAGCTGGTCTGTAGCTTTCTAAGTTTGGAGCCAGATAAAGAAATATTAGTAACATGCTGGTTAACACTGGCCATTTACGATATATCAACTTTTCCCACCAAGGACCAGAAGGCATCCACTGTAGCAAAAGTACTAGAGAAAACTTTTTGTCCACAAAGAATCCATTCTGACCAAGGGAGAGACTTTGAGAGTCATTTGATCAAAGAGTTGCTTTCTTTGTGGGTAATGCGAAAGTCCAGAGCCACTCCTTACCATCACCAGGGGACCCACAGCCTGAATGTTTTAACCACACTCTATTGGACATGCTGGGCACCCTCCACCCAAAAGACAAGCCCAGATGGAGCCAGCAAATTAGCACCTTAGTACATGCCTACAACTGCACAAAAAGAGATGCCACTGGGTTCTCCCCCTACCACCTGATGTTTGGAAGAGAAGCCCGGCTCCCGGTAGATGTTTGTTTCTGAGTTTCTCCAGATGGGGTCCGAGCTGATAATTATTTACAGTATGTGCAAAAGTTAAAGGCCCAGCTGAATCATGTGTACCAACTGGTTTAAACCATGGCTACTAAAAGAAATCTGGTCAACAAAGAAAGGTATGATAAAAGAATGAAAGGCACAAGAACTCCAGGAGGAGATCGTGTTTTGCTAAGAATCTGGGACTGCATGGCAAACACAAGATTGCTGACAGGTGGCATCATCTCCCTCACATTGCTGTAGGCAAACTGATGACCTGCCTGTGTACAAAGTAAGGCCCGAAAATAATTCAAAAGATGTCAAGACAATGCATAGAAATCATTTGCTGCCCATTGGCCAAATATTAATTGAGTTTGAGCCCCGAGAAATTGCTCCCCCTGGACCAGTAACTAGAGCTGCTGCTAAGCAAAAGCAGAGAAAGTCTGCACCCACAGATGCTGAGTTACCGTTTCCTCCACAGCAGATCCCAGTTGAAAATGACTGTCAGTCTACTTCAGAGGAAAGTGAGTGTTACTTTGGGTACTACCCTTCATATGAACTGAGTCAATTGTTTCAAGGCAATCCCCTAGTCAATTGTGGAGATGAAGCTGGGCCTTCTGGACTGTCTAAGCTCCCAGCTTCGCTCTTGGAGCCAATGCTCCCAGAAAGTGAGGTGCTGAGTGTTAAGTCAGATGACATGGATTCCTTGTGCATGGTGGAACTGTATGAGTTCTCAGAGGGGGAAGATGATGAACTGGGACAGGCTGGTGATATACCAGAGCCAGAGGAGTATTTCGAGTGCCCTGATGGCCCACGGGCAGTGCCGGAGAGTTCTCCCTGCGAAACAAGTGTTGTGACCCCTGAAATTGCAAATACTGGAGCTGACAGTGCCCCAAGTTCTAACCCTGCTACCCCGAAAGAAATCCCCCAGGCAAGTGAAGATCATGTGGAAAGTAAGGACAAAAATACAGAGACTGTAACAGTTCCCCCTAGAAGGACTGGTCGAGCTGTAAAGCCTGTAGTACACCTCAGATAAAATTTTCCTGGGAGGCCTGTGGATCTGCCTCTCAATGTGGTTCATAAGGGAGTGTATGTGTCCCCCAGCTCATTGCCCAAACTGAGCATAGGTGCTAACTCAAGATTACTCGTCTTGCCTTCTAGGTATGGTGCCCCTGCCCCGTCCAGCCCCGAGATAGCTGACAGGGAAGGGCCCCCTCTCTCCAGCTTTCATGTGCAGGAAGTAATGACCTGATTTCAAGATGTATTGTATGTTAATGTTGGGTAACCAGTACTAAACTGTGAATTACAAGATAAGTGTACATATCAATGGTTTAATATGATGATCTGCTTAAAGTACTATAAGGGTACCTACATGATGCGGATGCCAAGTTTTTTCAGGCCAGGAAGGGTGTAACCCCCCTGCAACTGGGGGTTCCCAAAAGTCTTCTAGGAGCTGGCTAAGTGCTTCCCGTCTGAATGGTGTTCAGCGTTTAAGCCGTTTTACTGTGAGTTCTTTTAGAGCCTCTGGTACTGTCTCTTTAAGGGCTGCCTGCTCGCAGGCTAATTTAGCTAAAATAGGGGAACTGTGTGTTTAATGCTCGACTCCCGCTCGAGCTGTGGTCTAATCGCTCCATTTCTGCAGTCGCTAGGAGCGCAGAGGGAGCCTAATAGTAAGATGTAATTGTTTGCCAGACATCAGTTGGAGTATTAATGAAAATGCAGCTTGTCTAACCTGCCTTTCTTGCAGCTGGGACTTTGTGTGTTCTGCCCCTCCATTTTGGACCTAAACTGTTGAGCTGTGCCAATTGGGTTAGGGGAGCCCTAAAATGGAGACTGCTTGGAGCCAACCAGAACTTGGACTCTCACCTGGAGCCTGCTACCAAAGGAGAATATATGGCAGGTGCCTCTGGGAATTGTAGTTTGGACCTTGGCACCTTTTTTACACCAACAGAGGGAGCCCTACTGTGATTGACAGCCGAATCCACCAACAGAACTGGTTTGAATCCAAAGGAATTGCCCTGAACTATTGCTGGGAGAGTCAAATGTGAGTTGACTGTGTAGAGAGAAGGAGCTTTTTTCGCCAAGACATATAGTTCACGCGGGAAGTGCGTGGGAGGCCCTGTAGTTGGCCTGCAGCCGTTAGAGTGAGTGAGTCGAGCTGAACCCAAAGTTGGAAGAGAAGGCAGAAGTGTGCAGAACCAGGCTTGCGTGTAGAAGGCTGAAGGTTTGCTGAAGAGCGATCGGTCTGTTGGCGACTGCTGAAGCCGTGTGTGCTCCTGGATAACTTGCAGTGTTTGCGATCGGGATCGAGAAGCAGTGGCCTGGTATAGTAATTTCCTTTACATATGAATGTGTCTAATGCTGGTGGGGAGTCGCGATTCCATTTCCCCGTTGCTGTGAGTTGTGAGCTGAAGCTGGAAGCTGAACTCAATTTAATCGGACTGAATCCACTTGTTATCCCCTGCAGTGAGCCCTGTCACGAGGGTCCCATCTCCATGCCCTGCTTTCTGGCAATTCAGAACGACTATTTCCTTCAGGTTCTCCGTGTGGGGTATCGTGAGTACAAATCAGGGAAACTCCCTGCACCTTTCATTTAATCAAAGTGTGTCAACTGATTTCTGTGTGTTTTTCTTTCTGTGGACTGAGCCATCTGGCTCCTGATTACAATTGTGTGTTGTGCATATACTTTCCTCCTACTGGGCCCCATCCAGCTGCACCAGCCGGCCAACCCCTGGCAATGGACCTGGCTAGCCCCCCCATCCTGGGTACCCAGAGTGTGACAATTTGGACCCTATATGCATGCACAGTACTGTGAATCACACATCTCCAAACCCAATCAGCCTGATTTCCCTCTCCTTGTTACTGCTCCTTTAATAAATTAGATTGGTTGTTATTGAACTATATTTAGTCTGTGGTGTCAATATATGTGAAATAAGCTTTGAATTATGGCTGTGTGTATTATCTAACCTTGTCTTACAGGGGCCCTCGGAGACATGTTGCAAGAATCAGTCCTGAGGGTAAGTGGTTACTGTATGTGTAAGAAGTGTGCATACTGTATGTGGGGTATTGGGGAGGCAACTCCAACATGCTGCGTGGGTCACTAGTGGGAACAAAGTGGGGTCACAGTGTCCCAGAGGGTTGTACCTGAGTTAGTTTAACCACTACTAACCCTGACCTCTGGGTGGAGGCACCCGCCATTGGACCTAGGCCCCTTAACCTGTCTCTAGCCACTCAGGCAGGGGTTGAAGCCCTTGGGATAGTGCCACCTAGGGGTTACATGTGCAGAAAAGTCAAGGTGCTGGTCAAGCCAGACCCCAAGATATCTGAAGGAGGTGCAGGCATCCAGGGGATTCCCATATAGGGTGTGGAAGGTGGGGGTGGAGGGGAGTCTGGAGAATCTCTGCTTCATGCTGAAAGTCAAGGAGACAGTTTTCTTTGCAGTTAGAAATAGTTGATTTGAACAAAACCAGAACTGAGCGTCCTTGAAGTCCTGCTGGAGTCTGGTCTCCTACTCAGTGGTGGTGGTGCCTGATGTATACAGTACTGTATCGTCCACATACATGTGAATGGATGTGTGTGGGCAGGCCAAGGGTAGATCATTAAGGAAGATGGAGAACAGGAGCAGGTCAAGGACTGAGCCTTGGGGAACACCAATGGTGACTGGGAGGAGGGCAGAGGTGGTGTTGCCAACTCTGATGGATTGATACCTGCCTACAAGGTAGGAGCGGAAGCAACTGGTAACCTCATTGGAGAGCCCAGCTTGGGAAAGCTTGGACAAAAGGCGCGGGTGTGAGAAGGTGTCGAACGCCTTTGCCAGATTGATAAAAATGGCTGAGGTGATGAGACCTGAGTCCATGCTGGTGAGGACTGTGTTTGTTAGTCTTAGGAGGGAAGTTGTGGTGGAGTGTGACTTCCTAAAGCCAGACTGGTAAGGTGAGAAAAACGAAGTGGCATCAAGGAAGGAGGAGAGCTGGGAGGAGACAAGGTGTTCCTGGATTTTGCAAGTATGGGAAGGAGGAATAGGAGATAGTTGCTGGGGAGGGTGACCTTGGGAAGAGGGATGACAGTGGCATACTTCCAGTCAGATGGAATAGAAGCGAGGTGAAGAAGAGGTTGAAAAGAGGCCAGAGGGATGGCGATTGCAGGGGCCGACAGGTGAGCATTTTAGAATCGAGACCCGAGGGCATTTACCCTTGGAGGGGTTTAAGCTGAGCAGGGCTTTGAGCACTTTGGCGGGTGACCTGTCTAAAGGAGAAAGAGGAGGTAGCAGGGGGCTTGTGCTAGGGAGGGGTGGGGTGGGTGGGGCAGGTGGGAGAGTGGACAGGAGTGCCGAGGTGCAGTTAGTGAAGTAGGAGTTGAAATCCTTGGCTACCGTGAGGAGTTCTGTGACAGTGGTGCCACCAGAACTCAGGGCAGGGGTGGGTGGCTGGGATGGGGGTGAGAAGAGTGACTTCACCACTTTCCAGAATTTAGCCGGATGGTTTACATTAGTGTGAAAGGATGTTTTGAAGTAATCTGCTTTTGCCTGACGTATTAGTCTCATGCATGCATTTCATTGTGAGCGGTACTTTAGGTGTTCTGTGGGGGATCCTGAGATTTTATAGGACTTCCAAGCCTGGTCCCTGGCTCTGAGATGGGCCAAGATGTCAGCAGAGATCCAAGGGAGGTGAACGCCTTGCACCTGAGTCCTTCTGAGTGGTGCATGTCTGTCCCAGATATCGAGGAACCTGTCCTTGAAATACACAATGGCAGAGTCGACAGAGGTGGCCATGGGGATGAAGGACCAATCTGTATTTGCCAGATAATTGAGCAAGGAAGTAATGTCCAGGGATTTGTAGGATCTGGTCAGGAGGGTTTTGGGAGGGGGGCTTTGGGTTTAAATATTTTCCTTACTGAGAAGATCCTGTAGTGATTGCCTGTGGTAAACATTCAGTGTGGGTGAGAGGTATGAGACCAGTACAGGAGAGTATGGTTTTGCGATTTGGAGTTCGTGCGTGTTGGCTGTGTAATCTGTTGATAGAGATTTAGTGCGACCATTTGGTTTCAAAATTTCCCACTAGTACTGGAGGGTCAATTTATGTTAAAATCCCAGAGGTTGTGTAGTTCTCCCCCTGCGGTGTGTGATTTGAGGACACACAGGGGGTCGATGATAGTGGACATGGGGGAGTTGGAGGGGCAGTAGGAACCTGTAATAAATAAAGGTGTGTGGGGGAGTGAGAGTTTTATCAGCAAGGTGTCGATGGACTGTTTGGGCAGTGCGAGCGTGACGGGGTAAACTGGAGGGAGGAGTGGATATACAAGGCTATGCCTCCACCTGTTTTGTTACCAGGGCGGTCATGACGAATGAGTGTATAGCTAGGAATGGAGAATTCGGCATCTGTCTTGTGAGGCTTTAGCCAGGTCTCAGAGATAACTAAGATGTCGGGCCTTACTGATAGGACAATTGGTTACAGCTGGGTTATTTTGGTCAGGAGGCTGCAGATATTTAGGTGAGCTAATTTTAGCCTCCGCGGTAGGTTGAAAGGTGGGGAGGAGGTTGACCCAGGGGTGGGGGAGGTTGGACCAGGATTTGTCTCAATGTCGCCAGCTAGTAGGAGCAGTAATGTTACCCAGATTTTGGATTTTGATTGGACCAACAGGAGCTTATGGTGGGAAGTAGGTGACATGTTTGTGTGCACCAGGGTGGGTAGAACATTGACTTTTAGGGTGAACAGCCCAGTGTAGAAAGAGGGCAGAAGGATATAAGGGCCAGCCACATGATCAAGGAGGGAAGCCACGGATGGTGGTCCATCCGAGGAGGTGGCAGAGTGGGATGAGCAGATGGGCGGGTTGTTATAAAGTTGGCAACAGGATTGAATGGCAGGGTAGGAGGAGGGTGGGAGAGACACTAAAGGCACCAGGAGAGCAATAATTGCTAGGCTTAGAGGCAACATGATTTGAGACAAAAATTGGAGAGAGTGGTTAGGACCTGTAACAGCTGCTAGTGATGATTGAGGATGGGCTGCAGATGGAGAAGTTCACTGATAGGTTTTACAGCATCACGTGGGCAGTGCTATTTATAGGAGAGTTCACCAAGGGTGGTGGTGGGGGTGGCGGGGTTCCTTCCTCGTGGCTGGAACAACAGTAGTACTCAGCATCACTTGAGTTCATGCCAGATTTGGTGTGCGTACCTGCTTGCTTTCGGGGGGGTCCTGTAGCACGGGGGAGGGCTGAATCCTCAATTGCCCTCACGACCACCATGGAGCTGGGAAGAGAAGACAAAAGGTAAGGGTTTATAAAGCTTTGCTGGCTGTGAGGAGGAGGGGTTGCAAGAATGCAGGTTCATTAATGCAAAAGGGTAAAATTCCCCATACAGTTCATAAATAAATACACATTTAAAATCTGGCTAGTTTAACTAGGAAAATTAATTAGGCTCCCAGCAAGAAAGCCTAACATTCTTTTACAGTTCCCCTTTTTGCCAGTAATTAAATTAAGGCTCCTAGCAAATAAAGCCTATTAAATTCTTTTAAAGTTCCCCTTTTTGTCAGAAAGCTATAGACATTTAAGCCCCTTTCAGAGACCAGAGAGATACCAACAGTAATTTCAATTAGCTTAACACAGTTGCAGCATTTTAAATTTGCTTAACACAATTGCAGTGTTTTAAAATAAAGGGGCTAACAAAATTATATCTCCATTACTCTGCTGACACTAAAGCAAGAGTTGCATGGCCAACTCTTAAAGCAGGAGTCTGAAGACCAAGTTTGAACTTGGTGCCAAAACAGAACAACAGTCCTACCTCATGACTGGAACAATAGTAGCACTCGGCCACGCTTGAGTTCGTGCCAGATTTGGTGCATGTACCTGCTTGCTTTTGGGGGGGGGTTCTCAGCACGGGAGGGCTGAATCCTCAGTTGGCCTCTTGACCACCACGGAGCTGCTTGTTTTGGGGGGGAGGGGGAGTCCTGCATCTTGGGAGAGGGCCGAATCCTCAGTTGCCCTCACAACTACCATGGAGCTGCTTGCTTTTGGGGGGAAGGGTCCTGCACAACGGGGGAGGATGAATCCTCACTTGCCCTCACGACCACCACAGAGCACTTAATAGGAAGAAAGCTTACTTTTAATGTTTAACATGAGGCACTACTGGTTACTTGTAATGTTTTATTTTTTATATGGTCACCTGGATGGTCAGATGGGTAATGCTGCAACTGTAGGCTGGGGAAGGTTCGATGGGCCACCTCCTGGAAGCACAGGCCCTTTAAAGCCCAGCATCTTTTTTACCCAGTTTTGGAGTTTGCCAGGAAGACTTAATGCCTTCCTTGTTATTTAGGGATTTGGTGACATTTTGTATCTCGGGGAGGGGTTCTTGGAATGTAAAGTATTCACAATTCACTAATTTTGCACTATGCAGACTGTCTCAACTCAGGCTGAAAAAGAAAATTTGCTGTGTATTCAAATTCATACTAATTTTGACACTTTTGCAAAGTGGGGACATCCACCCTAATCCTGGCCCAGCTAATTCTATTAAGTTAAACGCATAAATATTAAGAGATGATGCCTTAAGTATTGTTCACGTTAATGCCTGCAATATTTGTAATAAACTGGACTTAATTAAGGACTGGATAGAGAAATATAATCCTGACATTACTATTATTTCAGAAACCTGGCTTAATTAAAGAGTCTCGGATGTAAGTTTGCAAATAGATGGGTATCAATCTTATAGGAAGGATAGAAACAAAAAAGGTGGAGTGCTTTTAAAGTATGTTAATTCGCTTCTGGATACTAGGGAAATTAATTGAGACTCATTGGACAAGGGTTTGGAAGCAGTGTCAGTTGAAGTGCAGATACCATACATCTAACGTTTATTAATTACTAGGGTGTACAAACCCCCCAAATTAGAGAATAGTATCTTTTTAAGCCTACAAGATTTCTTGGGGAGATTTAAGCAAACCCATGAGTTATTTATTACAGGCAACTTCAATGTCAACTGGTTCCAGATAGAACCTACCAATAGTCTAATTGAGTTCCAAGGATATCTCCAATCGTCTCAAACTGCTGTCTGACCCCCATCAGGATTAATTGTAAAAATGTATAAAATTCTTTATTAGACCTTGTTTTTACAGATCGGCCTTCTGAATATTCTTATAGTGGTGTCCTACCTGATGCTTTTTCAGATCACCAGGTTATAGTCGCTTTTCACACGCATTTCAAATCAGTCCGATGGGCCCAGACAGTACAATGGAGAAACTTTAAGAACTTTAATTATGTACATTTCATGATGGATATTGAGACAGCTGATTGGGATAAATTGGAACTAATACCAGCAGCTTCAGATGCATGGAGATACTTCCAGGAGGAATTCACAAAAATATGTAGTAAACACGCTCCACGGCAAACAAGGAAAGTAAAGGTTAATGATTGTAAACAGTACAATGCTACCTTACATAAACTAAAACAAAGAGAGAGTTGCTAGTTGGCATAAAGCCAAACCTTCTGGTGTTAATTCCGATTGGGATCTCTATAGGCAAATGAGAAATAAATATCTTAAGCTAATCAGGAAAACTAAACATACCTTTTATGGATCTTTTTTGATCAAAATAAAAATCTAAATCCTAGACTTTTTCGGAGTACGATGACTAATTGAATGTGTAAATTAAGTAAGGAGTCAGTTAATAAAATAGACATAAAGGGTGATCTGGTTCCATTAAGTAGCTTAGTAGTAAATTAATTTAATACATTTTTCTCTGAGGTAGGTACAAAGACTTTAAACAATATTTTGGTTAATACTGACCCAGTATTAGAGTTGCAAAAAAAGAATATTTATTCAAATAGGACTGCAAAGCTGGCATTCAGATTTAAAACTATATTGCGGTACATGAAACAAGGAAAGCTCTCTTGAATTTAGATGTTTTAAAAGCCATGGATTTAGATAATATAGACACTAGACTATTGAGATGTGCTACCCCTTTATTGCCCACCCCTTGACCTATTTGTTTAATTTTTTCTTAGCTACAGGTGAATTTCTTATGGATTGGAAGATAACTAAAATACTGCCTATCCATCAGGGTGGATCTCGGAATAATATTGATAGCTAATGTCCCATTTCCTTATTGTCTATAGTTTCTAAAGTATTTGAGAGCTTGATGGCCACTCAGTTAACACACTTCTTGGAGGAAAATAGGTTAGTAAATCCCTATCAGTCAGGGTTTAGATCTCTTCAGAGTACACAAATGGCTTTGGCAAAAGTAGTGGGCAACATTCAGGGTAGTCTGAACAGGTGAATGTCTGTGGGGACGCTATTTGTAGATCTATCTAAGGCGTTTGACACCTTGCACCATGGCATTCTCCAATCCAGGCTTGATATTGGGGTGTGGGAGAATGAGCTGACTTGGTTTACATCATATTTATTAGACAGGGAACAATTCGTAGAAGTAGATCCCTTTAAATTAGAATGGGTTAAAATTAAAACAGGAGTCCCCCAAGGGTCGATATTGGGCCCTCTTTTCAACATTTATATTAATAATTTAGAATTTAATGACTAAGGAATACACTACCATGTACAGTATATGCAGATGATACAGTTATATACATTGAGAGGAAGGATCCTAAAATTATTCAAACTAAACTTCAAACAACCTTTAATAGTCTGCAAGTTTTTCTTTTGGATCATAGTTTGTGTTTAAATGTAAAGAAAACTAATTGGATTCTGTTTACAAAAATTATAAGTGATTTAAACAACTTTGAAATAAAATCCCTGGATGGCATAGCTATCCTGCAGGTTGATAGATATAAATATCTGGGGGTAATGCTGGAAGAAAAATTAAACTGGAGACCCCATATTGAGGCCCTGATTGAAGACGTGGGCAGGCCCTCTGCAACACCGGGCTGAGGCGCTGACACCTTTCCTCGAACCACGCCGGCGACCCAGGTTCAAGAACGGACTCGGGACGCTGGGGGTCAGCAGGGGAGGATAGGATTGAGCATCCGAAGGACTGCTCTCCTATCCTGGGGTGGGATTGGGGACTGCCTCACTCAAGCAATGGCCCCAGTAGAGACTGGAGGCACTACAGGAGCGGCGCAATGAGGGAACCTAGAAAACCGTAAATACCGCTCGCTGGTGGCCACTGGATGATGGCTCTCCATCCCCTGATTCCTCTGGTGCCTTCAATGGGCCTCCTTCCCTCAGCAGGATCCCTGGAACCTACTGAAAAGTAGTGTGCTGGACTGCCCCCCCGGTGCCTTCCCCCTCGGAGAAGGGGGACCCGTCTGACGAAGGGTTACATCAGGGATTTTCCAGGGATCAGCTGCGTTGTGAGACAAGGGAGCTCAGGTAAGGCTGGTGGGGTCGGTGAGGACTTAGAAAGGAACCTGAAGGAGTCAGGGTCACCAGAACCATGGAGGGGGATAAATAAATTATGCAAAAAAAAAAAAGGGCAACAAACTGGGCTTATTGTATAAACTCAGGCAGTATCTGTCCCCAAAGAGCAGACTGAGGGTGGCTACTAGTATGCTACTGTACTCCTGATTCTGGACTACGGGGACATTTTTTATGCAGGGGCATTGGGGGGAGCACTTGCTGGATTGGATGTTTTACATATAACAGGATGGCGCGTTTTATACTTGATGTACCCTGAGAGACCCACCATTGTACGCTTTATAGATCTGTACAGTGGCTAAAATTAAATGATAGGAGAGACTATCACCTTCTCACCTTTATGAATAAATTATATAGACAAAAATTACCACAGTACTTATTAGTTTCAATTTTCATTGGGAAATAAAATCTAATTTGAGGTCAGCATCTGGTCTGGAATATATTGTTCCTTGATGTAACTCAAATATGGGGAAATTTGCTGTCTGGCATAGGGGACCACTAGTGTGGATTTCATTACCTATTACTTTGCAACAAATAAATCAACCAATTAAACTGTGCTGCATAAAGCAATGGTACAAAACCAAGTCAGATGCCCCTTCTATTTGTTGTACTGGAGGACTTACTTGAGGGATTATTTTAAAACTACTGTCCCCCTCACACCTACGCTCCACTTTAGTGGCTCATTCTGCAGTGAGTTCTATTTAATTCAGGTGTGGAGGGTATACATTGTTTGTTCTTAAGGTGGGTAACATTTTTATGTATGGTAGATTGTGTTTTTCATTATGGTGAAAGTTGTTAAGTACTATGTTGATTGTGATTATTGTACTGTCCTTATATTGTGTATCTGAACATTACATTTTTATCTTGTAATAATGTATGTGTAACTATTTATAATAAGGACCTCCTTTGAAATGAGCTCCCACTCAATGGAGTATGTAACATCTATCCAATTTCATGCAATTTGAATAAAATTTTGTACTACTACTGCTACTGTTCTTTGTAGGGCTGCAATGGACAGAGCCCTGCATACCTCTTGCTTTTAGAAAAGGACTCCGCATTCTTTGCAACTGAACAACATGCTGGAGTTACACCGGTCACCTCCGTGTCCATGGAGCACTCCACTCGCATGGCACTATTTTTTATGCAAAAAAAAAAAAATCACAGTCCTGGTCATGACACTGGGGGATTGGGCACCCCCAGTTTCACTCTTATGCCTCTGATGATGGTGGGTGCTGAGAAGGAGGTCAGGTGGGGATATCTCTAATTTAAAACAAACAAACAACAAACAAACAAACAAACAACTGTCATGGCAGAACATGGCACACTCCACCATGTCTAAGATGGCCACTGCATGCTACTGTGCATGTGTGACCACTAGTGCATGCGCTGAGAAGCGCGGCAGCCATCTTGATCATGGCAAAGTGTGCTGTTTTCCGCCGTGGCAGCCAATTTCTTTTTTTTTAAATTATGCGTATCCCCCCAATCCGACTCTCCCTCTCAGCACCCCACCCCCAGAAACATAACAATGACACTGATGGTGCCCAATCCCCAGTGTTGTGATTGTGTTCTGGGCCCCCTTTTTAATATACATATTTTTTCTTATCCCCACCCAACCCTCCCTCTCAGTACCCCCTCAGAAACATAACAATGACACTGGGGTGCCCAATGCAAGTGTTGTGGTTGTGTTCTGGGCCCTTTTAATATACATATTTTTTCTTATCCCCCACCAACCCTCCCCTCACAGTACCCCCTCAGAAACATAACAATGACACTGGGTGCCCAATCCCCAGTGTTGTGATGCGTGTTCTGTGCCCCCTCTAATATATATTTTTTATCACCCACCTGACCCTCCCTCTCAGCACCCCCACCCCGCAGAGACATAACAGTGACACGGGGCCTATGTTGAAAATTTAATGTAACAATATTACAAAAACAACACATTTATGAGCCTGTGTTACATTTTTCTAACACAGGCTCATTACTTTGGTAATTTTCAATATTTTTATCCCAAATTCCTCACCTGAAGCCCTATCAGCTCTGGCCAGAGTTTGTTTATTTAAGCTGCAAAACAGGAGGGCAGCAGGACTAGAAGAGGTAAAGGCCCACCCTGCACCAACCCACCCCACAACCACCCACCCAGTTCCCCCTATGTTTTTTGGTGTGTTTTTTTATTTTTTGCTTTAAATTTAATTTTTTTTTCAGTCTTTCTCTGGAGGAGTGGTCTGACCTGAAGAGTCCTTGAATGAAGCACTACGTGCACCAGCAGACCACCACCCACCCAGCTTTCCCTTAGATCCTCTTTTGTTTCATTGTTTTTTTTTAATTCTCAACGTGGAGTCCTCCTGGCATAATCCTCACTCCAAGTCCGCCCCCATCACAAAGAAGTCACTAGTCCCCCCAGCACACACACACGCATACAGTCACAGAGTGGACTTTGCAGTCTTTGGCTGGTTTGTTTCTTGTCCTTTTCTTTCACTCTTAAGCTGCAAAACAACAGGAGGGCAGCAGGACTAGGAGAACTGATGCCCACCCTGTACCACCAGCCTACACCACAACCACCCACACAGTTCCCCTATGGTTTTTCCTGTTTTTATTGTTTTAAGTTTTAACTTTTGCTCTGGAGGAATGGTCTATTGTCTGACCAGTAACTGGCCTAAAGACAAATCCTTGAGCCACCTGTGCACCGCATCAGCCCACAACCTCTCAGCTCTTCCAGACCCGATAGGTTTTCCTTTAACTGAGGAGTCCTCGGATAATCCTCCCTCTGACTCAATCTCAAAGAAGCCAGTAATGCCCCCCAACACACACACAGTCACAGAGTAGACTTTGCAGTCTTTTGCTGCTTTTCTTTCATGCTGTTCTTTTCTTTCAGTCTTAAGCTGCAAAAAACAACAGGAGGGCAGCAGGACTAGGAGAGCTAAGGCCCTCCCTGTACCACCATCCCACCCCACAACCACTCACCCAGTTCCCCTTAGTTTTCTTTGTGGTTTTTTTTTTTTTTTTATTTTGCTCTGAAGGACGGTCTACCCTCCATCTGACCTGGCTGAAGAAAAATCCTTGAGCCCCATGTGCACCACAGCAGCCCAGCACCCACCCAGCTCCCCCAGATCCCCTTGATTTTTATTGGTTTAACTCAGGAGTCCCACTCAGTAATCCTCCCTCCAGCTCCGAGTCCCTCTCCCCTCCATTCTGAAAAAGTCACTGCTGCTGCACCGAGTCTGTCCATCATGATTCAAGAGCTGATGCTTTTTGCTTTTGATCAGTCTGCTCAGCTAGTCAGCTCACTAGTGTCTCTGCTGCTGGTGCTAAAATGGTGCTGAGCTAAAATGCGTGAGCCTGTATATACCCTGGTTTTGTGCGTGTGCATACCTGGGTATACTCCAGGCTGGCACGCACTTACTGAGCTCCTCCTCAGCCTCCCATCTATGTCAACAGACTTCAAAAGTTGAACTCCGAATTTAAGGCAAGCTGGTACACACATAGGGGGCCACCCCACTCCTAAAAGTGCAAAGTCCAAAGTGCAAAGAAGTGCACACTCAAGGAAACACTATAACTTCAAAATCTGGAAAAAACTTAAAGTTTATTGACTCAAAATAACAAATGTGAATGTGAGAGCAAACAGACCCTACTGGGTCATAATGTCGCACGCTTAATAACGTATGACATTATGGCTAAGCGGGTACAGCGTAGTCTGTAACCGCTAATGATGCAATACCGTGTATACTGCTGTACATGGTATTGCACCAGTAGTGCTTTTCCAGGTAGAGGATATGACCTCTGCTGGGAGTGGGTTCTGCCAAGCAGCTGCCGTAACTCAGAGGACTGAGCCACAGCAGCAGAAAAAACCCAGGTGCTGCGTCTGGGACCGGGTTTGATTTCCGGTCTCAAAATATTTTATTTTTTATTTACTTGTGCGCTCCCCGAGTTGAACCCCCCCAGAGTTGAGAATCTTTAGTGGGGGTTGACATGATCTCTAACGAGGGTGTGCCCCACAGAAAAAGACTTGTGCCTTATGGCAGAAATTGCATGTACTGGCAGTGTGATTTTGCCATGAGGCATAATGTCTTGCGACATTATGACCCCGTGCCCAAGCAAACGTGCCACACTCTCTTCCCCGGCACTTGGGGTTGCAGGACCCTTCCTTTTGTGACCCCAAGTGCTGGGGAGGAAAGTGTGGTACATTTGCTTGGTCTCACATTCACATTTGTTATTTTGTGTTAATAAACTTTAAGTTTTTCCAGATTTTGGAGTTACAGTGTTTCCTTGAGTGTGCACTTCTTTGCACTTTGTCCTATGCATGTCACATGGCAGGTATGCAAGCAGGGAGGCTGGGGGAGAAAAAAAACACATGGAGAGATCAGGGCAGAGCCGGCAGTGTGTGATTTGGGTCTCGCATAACCAAACCACCACAGTTTGGCAGGGCTCAGTTTAGAGGGCGGGGATTTCACTCATCCCTAAATGGAACCATGAATACAATGTAGGAAACTTCCCTGAACTGTGAGAGACTTTTTCTTTGTGTTGCTGCCCAGTGCTGGCTCCCCAAGAATGGCTCCAGTGGGACTGCCTGTGTGGGTTTGGAGGGACTAAACTCCAGTTTGAAAGATAACAGTCACGCTTACCTGGTGCAGTTTCTGTAGGGGACAGAGTGGATCGCCCTGGCTGAGAAAAATGGGATGCTACCTCTCTGACCAGAAGATGGGGAATGACTCACATACTACAAAGTGCATTACAGTTAGCAGAAGATGGGTTCCATGTCATAATAATGATTGCAAAACAGCGATCACTATTATGGTGAGTGTATATCGCCGAAAAGCAAATCAGCGATATACACTTCAAGGTGACCCGACATCCGGAATATTAAAAAGTATTTTCCGCGGGGGGGCTCCACCCCACACATCCTTGAATTGAGCTTCTCAACTTTTGGGGTGCATATTGTGGGAGGGCGAAAACTGGATTTTGCAAAATGTGTACTGCACTCCAGCAGCAAAATGTACTCGCTCCTGAACCCAGTACCTGCTGTGTCAGAGCTAGCCACCCACACAACCATACCACATGGCTAGCTCAGCAGCAGCAGGTACACCAGTCCCCTAAAACCCCTTCCCTGTCCCTCCCCTTCCCCTCGCTAGTCCCCCCCCTTCCAGTTACCCTTCCCCACTGTCACTTTCTCATATGGTCACTAGTTTGCAGGGCAGCCCAAAATGATAGCGCTGAAAATAAGTCGCTATTTTTGTAGTTGCTCATTTTCAGTCGCTATCATCACTGGTTACCATGAGAATATGTGTGTTTTCAGGTTAAATACATAATCTGTCCCTAATGTGTTGCTGCCTCTGACAAGAAAGTAATGAGTGTTTGCTAAAAGACACCAGCTGTCTCTGAAGAGTTTTTTTTTCTCTGAGGAGAAAAGAAAAGTGTGTTTTCAGTAAAAGACACCAGCTGCCTCTAAAGAGTTTTTGTCTCTGAGGAGAAAAGTAAAGTGTGTTTTCAGTAAAGGATACCAGCTGTCCCTAAAATGTTTCTGCTTCTAAGGAGAAAAAGTGTTAGGCGAAACCAAAGTTATCAAATCCTGAGAGGACATGCTCTATCCTGGCTCTAGTTCATCGGACAGGATGTTTGAAAGAGACCAGTCCAAGTGTTGCCTCCTTGGCAGTTTCTGAAGGGTACAGAGTGGGCCACCCTGGCTGGAAAATGAGATACAGTACTACCTTTTTGACCAGAAATGTACTCAACAGCATTTTACATGTCACGGTGAAGTCTATTTTCAAGGGACATAATCTGTGCCTAAAGAGCTGCAGTCTTTAAGGAGAAAGGTAAAGTGTGTTTTCAACTAACAGATACATGCTGACGCTGTCCCTGAAGTGCTTCTGCCTTTGAGGATACATTGTGCTGCTGGTGAACTCAAAACTGTTTAAGCTCCGTGAAGACATTCTCTGGCCTGGCTCTGATCCCAGAAGAGGGACGGACAGACTTTTGCTTGATTCCCTAATTCAGGGACCCATTGGTCTTTGTGTACAGTACTCTGGACTTTGTACTCTTTGTGCCTTCTCCACATGCAGCCCCCAGCACGGCTTGTTTAACAACTTGTGACCAAATAAAACCTTACTACTTGACACTAGCTAAAGGAGAGGACAGTCCGTTCTTGTTGTGTTTTACTTGTGCCCCGTCATGACAGTACAGTTCCCCAGTGCCACTGGCTACCCCATTTCTAGGGTTAAAGATAAATGTTTTGCATAGCCGTCCCCCCCCCCCCGAGAGCCAAATAAGGTAGCAACCCCTAGTGGGGGGTGGGGTGCTGTTCATATGACTGATGAGTTTCAGTGGATGCTATGTATGTACTAAAATAAGATGTCCCTTTCTCATTCACCTACCTGGGGTTTTCATGCCTTTAGTGTCAATTGACCTGTGATGAATTTTATGTCCGTGGTTTACGTAACTGCTTCACCAGGACAGGTGTAAGTTTGCATACTGTCTTTATTTGTTACAACATCTTTGTATCGTTGATCAATTATCATTGTAATGTTTGAAAACTTTCAATAAAAACTTATATGGGGAAAAACATGTTAAAGTGCATTTTTTGAGTTTATTGCAAGTCACAGCTGACCAAACATCTTTTTCCAAAAAATTTCTGGGAGGCATGGCTATCTATGTGTGCTGTGTCCTGGCTGCCAGAAGGGTTTCTAACCTGATGATTATCATCATGTAAGGCACAAGGTCCCAAATCCTCTTGGCCAGTCAGGACATAGCAAATTCCCTACCCATTTTACATACACTGTAACAGTAGAAATAAACGCTGACAAAAAAGCTGACATTTTTGATGTTCCTTTAAAGCATAAATCTAGTTTATTGGTGTTTATTTCTTTCTTATATGCCAACCACAAGGTCATTTTGGCATTCATTTGGCACTCACTTTTGTTTGCCGTGTTTTCCTTCCCACAATACAGACATGCTTTGTTGCACAAATACAAGCATTAGACAGTGTATGGTGGAACATGATTGTGGATGGAAATCCGTCCCTACAATAGCCTTGTTGTCCTGTGGTAGCTGTGTCATATTGTTGTTGTGCTGCACTAAATATGTCGCTACTGCAGTACAACTTTGAATGTCCACACATGCTTGTCTCACTCAACCTGTGGCTCTGATTGTCAATGCCGAGACAAGCAAAAGTGCGCTGGCAATCATGAAAAATGTTTTTTTTATTTTTAATATCGGAGATCTTGAATGCCACATGTGTTTCCCTGATCATGCGATGAACAGTTGGGCTGCAACGGTGAGAGTTGAAAGTTGGAGGCAGAGACTGCAGCAGTAAGAGATAGGAGGACCTAGTTTAAGTGTCAAAAATAATAGTAGAACTAAGAGTGGGACCTGAGTGGGGGGGAGCAGGTGACATTTTCTAAACATAGCTAAGCTTGTTTTAATGGTGACCATACACTATGAAAGACTGTGTATGGTCACTCATATGCAGACAAGCCTGCGTCTGACTCTTGCAGTTTCCATAGCAACCAGTAGACCTCTAGAGCTGTGCTCATGAGCTATGTTTGCCATGGCAATCTCTCAAGTCATACACAGGCTTGTTGTGTATGGGAGACCATACACAATCTTCTGTTATAGTGGCATGGTAGTGCCACTATAGTTAGGGTTAAGTAGTCCTTTTAAGGTTAAAGGGTCAAACTTTGCACCTTAACAATTTTGCCGCCGTTCAATAGATTTGCCTGAAATTTGGAAAGCATAATCAAGAACCATACATCTTGGGATCTGCCAACTTTCATGCTGGTCAGATATACGGCTGTGGAGTTATTAAGTGTGATCTGCACACGCGTTTAAGGTTTCTGGTGAATTCTTTGCTTGTGCCTACAGTTCGCACGGTTTGTGCGACTGGTCTGAAAACTTCAGGGAACATGTGGCCAGGGTCCCTGATGTGTCTTTTGAAGATTTCATGAAAAAATATTAAATGGTTCAAAAGATATTCAAAAAAACATTTCTCATTTTAAGTCAATGGGAAAAGTTAACAAAAAGTTCGACACTTTCGCAAATGCACTTTTTAGTGTCGCAAATGGCCCTAGTAGTGTCACAAATCTGTCATTTTGTTTTCAGTTAGCGATCAGAAAAATGCTTGCCATTTAAATTTGGGACCCTCTAGCAACACAATTCTTTTTGTGTTCACCTAGTCAGAGAGGATGCTAGCTAGCCATGTCTTTATTTTGGGGTGAAACATCACTAGAAATATGTTTTTCAAATTTCTGGAAAAAGTAGTGTGGCAAAGTAGTGTCGCACTCACGACACTTTCGCAAATGCTTGTGAAAGTTTTCACAAATCATGACACTACTTTTTCAGACTATGGCCAAAATGACAACAGTTATTTACCACCCTGCTGCAAAAGAACGGTTTGGTCTTTTGAG
This sequence comes from Neoceratodus forsteri, assembly GCA_016271365.2. Lineage (NCBI taxonomy): Eukaryota > Metazoa > Chordata > Ceratodontiformes > Ceratodontidae > Neoceratodus > Neoceratodus forsteri. Next base: position 435,544,034 of record CM057450.1, on the reverse strand, counting down.
CTGAAATTTGAAAGGAACACAGCCAACATCTCACAGATGTGCCTTTTGGTGGTTTGGTGAAAAAATATTGCATGGCTGCAAAGTTACAGTACTCTGAATTTGGCGTTTTTTCCCATAGACTAACATGGTGGCATATGCCGGGTCTTTCGGGACTCATATCTCGAAAACGATGCAAGATACAGATTTTTTGTTGTGAGTTACATAGCCCTATGGGCAATGTAATAAAAAAAACCTAGCCAGGAAAATCATGATTTTTGTGAAATTTAAATTTTTATTCTACGTTGTGTGGTTGCTGAGATATTAGCAATTAAGTACTGTACTTCCTATGCTTGTTTTAAGCTTCGATGCCCATTACAATGTATACATTCTTTGTGTTTTTCTATGCACCTCTTCGGCAAAAACAGGGTATGCAGTTCCGTGACTGTTACAGTTACTGTTTCCACTTGTGTGTAAGTCCCTGTTTGTGTTACCATTCCTGTGTACGCCACCGTGTGCGTTACCCTTTGCGTTGTCATTTGTGCTTGCGTTTTCGTTACTGTTACCATTTGCGTTAACACTACTATTTCTGTTTGCATCACCATGTGCATTGCCATTTGCATTTCTGGCAACCCTTTTGTTCGTGTTTCCATTTCTCTTTTGTTTTGTGTCTTCCTTGCTGCTACTGTTACCTTTTGCATTTCCAATTGCTTTACTGTGCCCGTGCGCAGTACACTTAGCGTTTCCATATGCGCTTGCATTTCCTTTTGCATTTCTGTTTCCTTTGGCATTATTCTTCATGTTAACTGTACCATTTGCATTTACAATTGTGGTACCGTGCCTGTGCGCATTACGATTTGCGTTTATGTGTGTGCTTGCATTCGTGTTTCCGTTTCTGTTCCCTTTTGCATTATTTTTGCTGTAACACTTAACACTACCATTTAAAATACCGCTGCCATCACTGTTCGCATTACCAGTTGTGTTTTCATATGCGCTTCAATGTCCGTTTGTGTCACTGTTCGCTGCGGCGTCACTTTGCGCTTGTGTTTCTATTAATGTTTCCTTTACCATTTACATTTCCATTACCATGTGCGCCACTGTTGGCACTTCTGTTTGCGTTGCTGTTCCTGTTACTATGTCACAAGGTATCATGTGGTGGGAGCGCGGGGCCCTTTCACTATTTCTTGTCATTATTCTCAAAAAGAAGGGAAATTAGAGGCAAAAAAATCCATTTAATGCATCTGTTAGGGTTGTTCCACAACGACAAAAGTGAGGAAATTTGGTGTTATGGTTGAAACCCCCCTTGGACCCCTCCAGCCCACCCCCCAACCATCATCGGGGTGTGCATTGGGGTCATTGGTCCTAACTGTCACCCCATTCTCCTGTTCCTCAGCTTCTTTACACATGTGATGGGGTGAGAGTTAGGGCCGACGACATCAACGTGCACTCCGATGCCGGTTGGGGTGGGTGGGCTGGAGGGATCCAAGAGAGGGTTTCAACCCTAACACCGAATTTCCTCACTTTTGTCACTGTGGAACAACCCTAACTGATGCATTAAACAGAGTTTTTGGCCTCTAATATAGTATATAGGAACCCTCAATTGTACACAGGTTTCGGCAGCTTTCTAATTCTTGTTGTAGGACAGTTCAAAGGTCAAAAAGGTTGTTGTACTATTATTCTGACATCACATCGATAGCACAACTTTTCTGTTCTTTGAAATAGCACACACACTGTCACTGGCTTTTTCAAGTGCTTCGAAAGCTGCTACTGTGACAGAGCCGCACAGTAAACACAAGTAGCTGTAAATGTGAAACCAGGCAAACTGCAGCCAGCACTCGTTTTGCCTCTTTTCTTAAAATGTTTGCTCTTAAATACTCTGTTATGTGTTTTAAATTGTTCCATTATATTCTGTAATACAGCAATATAGTGCTTACACTTGAACCTCTGTGTTAGTCTATTTTTTACTGTAATTTAAAGAGCTACTGACGTCTCAAAGAAAACTTTAGAAAAGCATAACTAGGTATAATTCTGCCAACATTCCATTTATATTTTATATATTTCTCCTCTGCATTATTTATTACTAAACACATTTTCATGAATATATGATCTTTATCCCATAGAGTTTCTTTAGAGTCTATCTGCCTCTATAGCTTACTCCCTACTTCAAGTCATAATCCTCTGTTGTGACATCACAATCTGTTGCCGTGGAAGCAACAGGGATGTCACAGGCAGTGCTCTCTGACTTCATGTAGGAGAAAGTGGCAGGAACAGACAGTCTCTTCAGGAGTAAAGATCCTGTTTTCACACAGATGACCTCAGTAATAAATAATGGGGAGGAGGAATACAGCACTAATAGGAAATACAAGCTGGGCTGTGTCTAAATATTAGGTTTTGTTAAAGCTGTCCTGAACATGTCACCAGCTCTTTAAAGACCTCAGCTTCTGAAATCTGTGTAATATCTAGGGCTCTCATATACTACATAAAACAGTGTATGGGTAACCATACACCTCAAGGCAGAGTTTCTAGCTCGGGTCTGTGATGACATCACAGGGACCTATCGATCTTCGCTCTCGAGGTTCCTATGATGTCATCACAAACCCTCGATGGAAACACAGCCTTGTTGCACATGGTTACCCATACACTGTTCTATATTTGGAGCTAATTTATTAAAAAAAGACAGAAATAAGGGAAGTTGAGCTGCATTTTACTCATAAATAAACACCTTCAGTTGTAGACCCTAAAAAGGCAGTATAGTGCAGTGGTCTAAGGCTCTAAGCTGCAAATTTGGTGACATCCAGCAGACCAGACCTGGGTTTGAATCCCATAGCTTCCACTTGCATACTGTGTGTCCCTGAGCAAGTCACTTAACCTCCTAGTGCTCCCAGGTCGCTCCTGTAAAAAAAGCTTTCAGCTTAGTGTGCTATACCTGGTTAAAAAAATAAATAAAAGTTCATTAAATGACACTAAGTAAACAATTTAATGTTATTTACACTCATGAGCCCCTCCTTACATGCAGACACAAATTAAAAAAATGAAGTACTCTTCAGAGTTTCCATTGCTGGTGTTTCTTTGATGACCATGAAAAATCCCCCTCCTATCCCTGCTAGTTTGCCAGGGAACTCCCTGCTCCTTACCCAGCAACAGATACAACTGAAGTTCTGGCTCCATGTAAGGCCGGTGTATACGTGTTTGTGTATGTATATGTCAGTGTAACTCTGAAGAATTTTGAATTCATGTGTCCCATGTTACCATTCAATGTGTGTGTGTCTGTGTGTGGGGGTTGGGGGGCACTCTATTACTGGAATAGTGCAGGGCTTTGAATTCTTCTATTCCATGGTAAACAATCACACAGTGTATTGAATGTGTAGAAAGACAGATGACTATGAAGACCCATCAGCGCAGTGGTAACGCTACCGCTTGTGACACCGGGGACCCGGGTTCGGGAGTGGGATTGGGTCACCAGAGGGCCGGCTGGGTGGAGGAGGCTTGAGCTTTCGTAGGACTGCTCATCTCCCCGGGGGGAGGGGAGGTGCCTGACTTGGCACATGACTGACCTCTGGTGGTGGCTAGAGGCACGGCATGGCTTGGCCCTGAACAAGGGAAGGGACATGATGGATGCCAGCATATGCACCTTGGCGTGATGCGCACAACACATCCTGGGAGGGGGGTACATGGAAACTTGCTGTCCCAGCATGGCACCAACCAGGAAGATAGCTCTTGCTGTCCTCGGAGTTCGGCCACAGAAGGAGACCTCAATGTGATTTAAGGTACAGAGGGCCCCGTTCTCCACCTGGGGGACAAACCATGCAGGATAGGGTGTCTCCCTGAGCTGGCTTGTGCAGGCAACAGTGCTAGAGTGGTGGGGGATAAACAGAAACTGAAAAAAAAAAGAAAGAGATGACTGACAAGGTGAAAAACATCAGTGGGGGGAATATTTTACATTATTTAGCAACATTTTATTGTATTTTTCTGGCTTTTAAAACTTTGAGAGTGTTTGTTTTTTAAAATTTTCCTATAAGCCCATTTTACATAAGCAATAAGGCACTTCAGGGGCATTGGTAGTATTAGATTTACCACACGGTCAGGGGCCGAATGCATCCAGCTTCACCTCATGCCTTAGAATGCCCATGACCATGGGGTAAATCTAGTACAACCAACACCCTTGTCATGCCTTACTCCCTGTATTCCATAGCAAACATTCTATATGATGAATGTGGGTAAAGACAGACAAAAAAACAGGAGGAAGAAAGTAAGCAATAATTACTTTATAAACATAGAGGAAAGGTGAGCAAAGACAGTTACACAGGTAGAGGCAGAATCAAGCTGCTGAAATACATTCCGGAAATGTACAAAAGCACATACATTTGAATCATATATGTGAGTTTTCAGGTGAAAGCTATCACCCCCTCCAAAAAAAGGCAATCTGGCGGGTTCAAAGTTTTGAACACATTTCAATTAAAATGTAGTACTTGTACTGATTTGAAATGCAAGGTAACATGATCTAGTGGCCCCCACCCCACCCACCAAGACCCCACCACCTCGCTCCCCCTGTCAGCTGGCGGGCGGCAGCATCCCACTCGCCTGCTGCCGCGCTTGCCAACTGAATGCTCAGTAGGGCTGCCGCCCATTGGTTCAGAGCAAGAGCCAATGGGCTTGCAGCCCATACCGTCTAAGGCAGTCCAGATATGTGATATGGGGTGGTGGGGCTCCATGGGTAGGTGGAGTGAGGCCTGGGCTCAGAAACAGAGGTGGGACCTTGGGGTGGGACTCTAATGCCCGCGAATCGGCCGCGTCCACTAGACCACCAGGGATATGTTCTGGGGGTTGAAATCTGTTCTGCCCACGATCGGCCAGTGAGGGTGGGGTGTTTGTCACTTATGCCCACGATCGGGCTAGTGGGGTGTGGGGTGTTTGTCACTGATGCCCGCGATCAGGCTGGTCGGGGGGTGGGAGGATTTTAAACTTAAACCCTTGTTCAGACGTCGGGGAAGGTTTGGAACTTATGCCAGTGATGGAGCCCCAGCTTGAGAGTTTCTTCTATTATGCCGCTAATCAGGCCCAGTCAGAGGTTACTATATGCCCGTGATTGGGCTGCGGGGGCACAGGGAGTACGTCGAGGGCCACCCACAGGTGGCAGCTGCTGTGTTGTGCCCTGCAATGCGGCAGCTCACTTGTGGGTGGCCCTCGACCTTTTTTTGCTCAGAGTTGTGCAGGCGCAGGTTGGGGGTTGCGCCTGCACTACTCTGCGTAGCCCGCTGAATATCGGGCTGTGCAGTTTATGCATGGTTCCTCCCCCCTCCGGTTCAGCATGCCTTCATTAGCATTGTGCTGTTGCTCAGCTTGACTTGGGGGGTGCAACTGCCTCCTGCTGAATATGGCAGAATGATGCAATTTCAGACTTGCACAGGTGCAACCCTATTACGCATGGCACAACCCTTTTGAATATCCAGCCCATTGTGTTTTATTATTTTTAGCTGACCCCCTGGTTACCAGAATATGGACTGTTTTTTATATTCAGAGTTAACTTGGAAGCATAGTTCAATGAAAGATCAAAATTTTATCATTTTAAAATACTTTCTTCTTATTTTCATGAATTTTAAGCAAGACCCCTGGAATTCTGTGGTTCTGCGGTTGCCGAATTTGCCGCAGAATTTGCATCATGCTGCAGAATATATATAGTGCTGCAGAATTCATTGCTTTTGGTGAATTTTCACATAAATATACTGTTTTTCCATAGTGTCAGGCTTTCTTTCCTACCTCGTTTATCCTGAAGCCCCTCCTCTATGCTCAGCATATGACGCCATCGATGACATCACATCATATTTAGCCAATGACAGGACTGCATTCTGCCAGAGAAATGAATAAATCATGCCTCAGAAATCAGAAAATGCTGCTGCGGAAGTCAAGGAGCCCTGCCGCAGAAATCAGAAAATTCTGCTGCAGAACACCAGTGGCCCTGATTTTAAGTCAAACATTTAAATGCCATTTTATAAGAGCAATAAGACTCTCCAGGGTGTGCATTTTTGGTGAACTAATTGCACTTCTCAGGTGCATTTAATGGCACTTGGCTGTGCCTTGTGCCTAGCAATACACCTGAGGTGTAATTATTTCATGATAATGCACACCCTGTCACGTCTTATTGCTTACGTATTGTATGGTTGTGTCTGAGTTAGCCCAATGGCTTTCTCTGTGTGTCACATGCCAATCTGGTGGAAACTTGAAAGCTGGGTAGCACTGATCTGTTTTACCATGGTAGATGACCTGAGGGGAGGAGGTAGTGCCCAGACAGTATACAGCAGAGCACTACTGTGAGTGCCATTCATATGCCTCAAGGTTAAAGATCCAAAAGGCTTCCTTTTTGATAACCTAATTGTCAAAATCACCCCTCTTGAATGTGGCTGCTGAGTTCTGAATCCTTTGAATTAAACGTTATGGGAGAGGGAGTGTCTGGCATTGTGAATATGTTTTTAATCTGAGTCACTGCAGTGTTCTCCTACCCTGACATTTAGTTTCCCAATGGTTGAACCAACATAATATGCTCCACCCTCACACGTGACTAAAACGATTACACCACTAATGTCCCAGGTAATAAGGGATCAGATTTCATACTGTTTCCTATTTCTTGGAATAGTGAAATCATATCCTGGAGAAAGCACTCAACAATATGTGCACCTCCTCCACGTTTGACAACCTTTACTCCTACTGTTGAGCCAAGTTTTGGGTACATTACTGCATTGTTAGCTTTGCACCAATTTGTGTCTCAAGGCGCTAGCCTTTCTGTATGCTATCCTTGGTGACAAGGCAATGATTAGCTCAAGCACTTTATCTCCTGGACCACATGCCAGTGCTTTTTTATTATTTTTTCAATGCTACCAGAATGGGCAGTAAAGGTGGTGATAACATTAATTGAATTTTCAGAAATCAACCAGCCACACAAGAAAAAATTCAGTTCCACTTCTTTTATTTTGTTCAACAAGTTATTTTCACAGATGATCCCCTGGCCACGCCCAACATTTTGCCCTATGCTGGCTTCTTCGGGGGCTAGGCTATAAATATAACAAAATTATACATTTAGTATTGAAGCCTATAACAGTAATATATACAGAAAGTTTTTTTAAATTAATGTCATATTGATTTTCTGTAGTAGTAGTGCCCAAACATCACAAAGGCTATATATCTTTTCAACCACAAAATTAAATAACAGCACTATAAAATTATGTATCTATTGTCTCTACTCTTTGGTTGGTACCAGTTTTAAACTTTTGGACCACTCTGTGACACCAGTCACTGCATACTTCCTTTGGAGTAATTTTTGAAGGAAACTCATCCCACTCTCTCTTTCCGGTGATAACATTACCCTACCTTGGGACTCCCCTTTTGTCCTCTAAACCGGCAGTTATTCATCTTTATCCTGGGATCTAGCAAAATCCTCTGCCCTCTGGATACATGCTGCGTAGCAACCTCTCTCCATAAAAATCTCCGTTATAGCTCTAAAGCACTTTGCTCAATGGTGGCCTGTGTGTCATGGTCTTTTTGTGTTTGTTGGTGCAGGAGTGACCATGACCATTGCTGGAAACTAAGGTACCCCCATTTTCAGCAAGCACATGTGGGTGTGGTGCTTTCAATTTTCTGGAGGTAACTGCAATCAGCATGTAATCATTGACCACAACCCCCTCTGCTCTGAGCAGTTTTACAATGTTTTTAGTTTCATAATATCCCCAGCACCGGGAGGCATCATCTGGTTTTGATGGGCAGTTCTTTTTTCATTTGCTTAGGGTCTTGAGTTTGTTTCCATGTTTGTAAGTAGTCCCTCCTGAATGTGTAAACCATGCTCTCATTATTTTTTAAATATTTTGAATCAAAATATCGCTCAACATTCATGATGCCATGCTGACAGGAATACTACCTAATCCCAAACCACACCTTGGGGGAATAAACTGTATATTGAGATATTTTGGGTGGGCCAGATGAGAAGCAGTAATAGTAGAAAGCTCTTGGATCATAGCTTTGGCCATCAGACCCGATACTCCAGCAGTCAGGCTCAAACTCTTGGCATCTGTATCACTAATCTGCAGAGCTGATGTTTGACAGCCTTTGTATGAGGTGTATTCAGCTACCAAACAGGAGAAATTGTGGGAGCAAATCATAAGGGGAATGAGCCAGACGGTAGATCTCACAGGTGCTGTCAGTGAGAGTCTGAAAGGAGTCAAAAGATGAGCAGGGTTTTTGACACTGGCAGATCAGCTACAGTGCAAGTGAATGCATTTTTTGCATGAATATAGTGACAATCTTCTGTTTGTAAAATTAACTTAGAGCAAATATATTGAGTTCTACAGAATATTATACCGGTGTGGTAGTGCCAGTATAGATAGGGTTGAGTGTAAACTTCCATGTTAAACCAAAATTGTTGAACCTTAATAATTTTGGAATCATTCAATGGATTTGCACAAAATGTGTCATGCATAATCTCTAGGGGTAGGATTTAATTTGCCAAATTTTGTGTGAATCAGTGTAGCAGTTTGTGAGATATGAAACATCACATATCCAAAATGTACCAGTTTTTTGAAGTGTTCTTCAGCAGGCATATCTCAAAAATGGCGTTTTAGTCTGAAATTTTCAGAGTAGAAAGCCTTTGAGTCACAGATATGCCTTTTGAAGATTTGGTGAAAAAATATTAATCTATTTAAAAGTTATTAAAGTTGTATTTTCCCCATTATTTCCTATGGGAAAAGTTAAGTGTCCTGTAAAAAAGCAAATCTGTTTTCGAAGAGGGGTATATTGTTTTTGCAGGTAGGGTCATATACTTTCTCAGGGAGGCTGTTGTATTTTTGCAGAGCCATGTTGTGTTCCCAGTAAACTAGTCTTGTTTTCGCAGGGAGGGTGTGTTGTTTTCGCAGATTGGGTGACAAAGTGTCCCAGGACTCTGCTTTGTTTCCACAGATCAATGTTTTTTCTGCCATCTTCTTCTCTTGTTAGTGAGAGACACAAACTAAAGAAAATATTTGAAAATGTCACTCATTGTAGAAACAAACATCAGAATTTAGCTAAACAGGGCCTGTTTAGCCACATTCTGATGTTTGCTTTTTTACATTTTGGCCAGAAAAACTTTTCTTGGGCACCTGATATCCTGGGTTCCCAGGTTAGCGAAAGGATCACTTCTGCTACATTCTGTCTATGAGAACAGCAGTATTTTCTTGACTCCTGCAGCCACAGCTGGAACCCGAGCTGCCAGCTGCAGACTCAGGTTTCAGCTGCTCCTTTTTCATTGGTGTCTACTGGAACCCCACTTTATGTTGCCTCCCCAGCAGCATGGAACACTGGGGAACCCACTCCCGGTGTCACCAGTGATGTCCCCCGCAGCAGTGTGGGACACTGGGGAGCCCACTTCAAGTGTCCTCAGTGATGTCCTCTCCTTCCCCTTGCAGTGTGGGACTCTGGAGAGCCCACTTCCAGTGTCCCCAGTGGTGTCCCTCCTCTCCCTTGCAGTGTGGGATATTGGGGAGCTCACTCCCAGTGTCACCATATGTGCACCCCCCAGTAGTCTGGGACACTGGGGATTCCACTCCCAGTGTCCAAAAATCTGTCTTCTTTAACCTGTAAAAAAGAAAACCATCTCCCAACATATTTTTCCCCTGAAAAAAGAAAACAGTCCCTTGTCATCCTCACCATACTCCTGCCCCATCCTGACCCTCCCACTGAGCACCCACCACCCCACATGCCCCCTTGCTCTATACTTAAGGACCATTTTTGCCACATTTGCTCTATGAGAACAGTAGGATTTTCTTGACTCCTGCAGCCACAGCTGGAACTCATGCTACAGGCTGCAGAGTCAGGTTTCAGCTGCTCCTTTTTCATTGGCATCTACTGGAACCCGGCTTAATGTTGCCCCACCAGCAGCGTGGGACACTGGGGAACCCACTCCCAGTGTCACCAGTGAAGTCCCCCCAGCAGAATGGGACACTGGGGAGCCCACTGTCATTGTCCCCAGTGATGTCCTCTCCTTTCCCATTCAGTGTGGGACACTGGGGAGCCCACTCCCAGTGTCTCCCAGTGTCCCCAGTGGTGTTCCCCTCTCCCTTGCAGTGTGGGACACTCGGGAGCTCACTCCCAGTGCCCCCATATGTGCACCTCCCAGTAGTCTGGGACACTGGGGAACTCACTCCCAGTGTCCCAAAATCTGTTTTCCTTAACCTGTAAAAAGGAAAACCATCTCCCAGCATCTTTTTTTCCCCGAAAATAGATCATGGTTCCTCATTATCCTCGCTGTACCCTTCCCCCATCCTGACCCTCCCACTGAGCACCAGCCACCCCAGACCCTCCCTTGCTCTGCACTCACCACTGTAAGTCATCTGCTGTCATCTTCTGTGGACCAGGACAGGTGTGCACTCTTCAAAGCTGAATCACGATCTGACGAATCAAGGTAAGTGCCATATATTGTATTTCAATGGCGTTTTGTACTTATGTTGATATCTGTGCCATTTTTAGATATTTTTTTCATTCAGTTTTCAACATGGGCTTTTTGGAACCCCACCTCATGAACACTGTGACTGTCAGTTCGTTACTCAGGCCCAGAAGATGATTTTGTGGTTGCTGTGCAAAATCCCCTTTTGTGACTGATTAACAAAATGACAGTTCCAGTGTTCATGAGGTGGGGTCCCAAAAAGGCCATGTTGAAAATTTGGTGAAAATAACTCCTGAAACTGTCTGAGTTATGTGCGTTCATTGAAAATTTTCTATGCAGGCACGTAACTTTGGTAATTTTCCGTATTTTCACTCCAGATTCTCAAAATAGCCATTTTTTCACACCACCTCATGAACAGTACAACTGTCATATTTCACATCCTGCCCAAAATGTGTTTTCACACCTGTGGCTTGGAATGGCATTTTGTCATGGATTTAAAAAGAATTTCACCTATAGGGTTCATGAGATGGGGTTATAAGAAGACTATGTTCAAAAGTTGCATCAAAATATGAATAAATGCCAAAGTTATGCCCATTCGTTGCAATTTCTTTTTCCACACTCATAACAGCGGAAATGTTAAATATTTTGACCCCAGATTTTCAACATGGTCCTCTCATTACCTGAGCTTATGTATGTCACAGCTGTCATTTTTCAGATCCTGTCCAAAATGAGTATTTGCACTTGTGGCTGGAATGGCATTGTAGTTATACAGAATTATGTTTTGGTGGGGATTTGAACATTTTTACTCTACCAGCTACATGTACTGGGTAATAAGATGGCTATGTGGATAATTTGGTGATGCATTGATGGAGGTATGGGTATGCAGGGTCCAACGGACCCTGCACTCACACAGTAAAATAAGGAAAATCATGGAGTGTGCCCTGTGCTCCCACTGTGAAACTATCGGAAAAAGTAAGGAAATTATCTGCAAAAAACTTTGTTAATGCATCAGTTAGGGTTGTTACTATAATTACAAAAGCAGGCAGAGAAATGTGGTGTTAGTGTTTCCAACACTAACACTCCACCCCCACCCAGCAGACAGTGACAGGCGTCGGGGGTGTGCCTTGGGGTTGTCAGTCCTAACACTCACCCCATTCTCTTATACTGTACCCATGTCAGCTTATTTACTTATGGAACACAATGGAAAGGGAGGGGGGTGGACCACATAAAAGCAACAGGAACACTGAGGGGAGGGAGGGAGGTGGACACAAGTCCATTCACAGAGGAGAGAGTCCTGAAAGGACTTGTGAATCTGAAAGTGGATGAAGCTATGGGGCTGGACGGGGTATGCCCAAGGTTGCTCAGGGAGGTACTGGCTGTACCTCTGACAGCCCTATTCAACAGCTCACTGGAAACAGGAGGGGTTCCAAAGGACTAGAGGGCAAATGTAGTTCCACTTCATAAAAGTGGCAGCAGGGAGGAGGCTGCCGAACACAGTGGGAAGTTAATGGAGAAGCTCTTAAAGGAAAGGCTTGTGGAGTATCTTGAATCCAGTGAGGCCACACGGATTTATGGGGGGAGGTCATGTCAGATGACCCTGATCGGTATCTTTGACTGGGTGACCAGGGAAATAGATCAGGGTGGGGCAATGGGCATGGCCTACTTAGATTTCAGCAAGGACTTTGTCACCATACCACATAGGAGGCTCATGATCACACTGGGCAGTTTGGGGGTGGGTCCTAAAGTGGTACACTGGGTAAGAAATTGGTTGATGAATAGGAGACAGAGGGTGGTGATAAACCACACACACTCAGCAGAGGGGAGAGTGACCAGTGGGGTATCTCTAGGCTCAGTACTGTGACCAGTTCTCTTATGTCTTTATAAGTGACATTGCACAAGATCTGAAAGGGAAGATATGCCTCTTTGCAGATGACACCAAAATATGCAATAGGGTAGACACCCCAGAGGGGGTGAAGAGAATGTGTAGAGACCTGAGAAAACCTGAGGAGTGGTCAAGGTTATGGCAGCTGGGTTTCGGTGTGAAAAAGTGCAAAATCTTGCACTTAGGGCACAGACACCCTGAGACAGAGTACATAATGAGGGATGAGGTATTGACAGTCATAAAACAGGAAAGGGACCTTGGAGTAATCATATCGGATGATCTCAAGGCAGCAAGGCAGTGCAGAGGGGTACCACCAGCAGAATGCATAGGGAGAGGTATCACCAGCAGAAAGAGGGTAGTGGTGTTACCACCGTATAGATCGTTGGTGAGACCCCACCTGGAGTACTGTGTTCCATTCTGGGGACCACATTTCAGGAAAGACATCGACAGGTTAGAGGCTGTCCAGAGGAGGGCAACTAAAATAGTGCAGGGGCTGAATCAGAAGCCCTATGAGATGAGACTGAGGGATCTCATTATGTATTACGTACACATCACTCTTAAAGGCAGCGCACAACACACCAGGAAGGTAAAAGGTTAATTAATTTATTGAAAGAAGCCACATTTCTAGGTGTAAATATGTACTGGCTCAAGAAACACTTCCTTATTACAAACTTGATGAATTAAAAGTTTCTGATGAATATAATTGAGAAAGTAGCAAGAAAAGTGTTAATTCAGCACAGAGGCATTAGTATGATCGACTCAGCACTTCATGAAATCGGTCACTTCATTAGGGTCATTTCAGTATCTCAATATGTACACCTTGTGGCTGGCCTGGTGGTGCTGAGGGTTGAGGTGCTGGATGCAACACCTCGTGCCACGCCGGCGACCCGAGTTTGGGAGCGAGCTCGGGTGCTGGGGGTCGGCAGGGGAGGGACTGGATTGAGCGCCCATTGGGCTGCTCTTCTGTCCTGGGGGGAGGGCATCAGGGAGCTCGGCGCTCCGGCATCCCCTGTTGGAGACTGGGGAGTGTGGCAGTAGCACAGAGTGGCACGTAATAGCGTGTCTAACGCTGGCAGGGTAGCCGTCCACCATTGTGTCAGGGAGTGCACACACAGAGGGAGCGGGTGGGTGGAACAGAACACAGGAAAACCCCAGTTCTAGGGGTAGGCGACAGCACCAATCCCCATGCCCACAACCGGGTCCAACTCAACCAGCCTTCACAGATCCTCTGCCCAGGGCCCACATCTGCAGCTGGAGTCTACAAAGTTAAGAGTGCCCAAGGTAGGAGGGGTGACCCCACCCTGGAGGGGTTAAGCTGGGGGTGCCAGTGGCAAGGCAGGGGCGGAGGAGAGGAAGGTTCAGTCTGGGGGACTTCAGGCAGGGCAGGAGAAGGTTGGATGCCTGAGAGAGGCTCCTGGAACTGTGTCTGGAGGGAAAAAAAATTGGGGAAAAAAAAGAAATGTACACCTTGGAGTAGAGGATGGAGGGGGCTGACATGACAGAGACCTATAAATACCTTATGAAGGTGAAAGAGGTACAGGAGGGGAGTATTTTTCAGAGGAGAAGGTGCATGAGAACAAGGGGGCATGCAGTGAAGCTGGAGGAGGGAAATTTAAGAGGGATGTGAAGAAGTACTTCTTCACTGAAAGAGTGGCACATGCCTGGAACCGTCTTCCCATGTAGGCAGCGGGGGGTGAAAACAGTGGTGGGCTTCAAGCATGCATGGGCTAGGCAAAGGGAATCTTAATAGGGAAGCAGGAGAGGGGAGGTAGCTGGAGGTCAGGTAGGGTCGTCAATGACAGTATAGACAGGGAAAGATGAGCAGACTGGGTGGACCAAGCGGTCCTTATCTGCTGACAAATTCTGTGTTTCTTCCTGCACTTTGTGGTCAATGAGTGGAGCAACGTGGCCCAGCCTCTGGAGAAGAGTTGTCACAGGGAATCTGAATCCTGTCTGCCTTCCCTATGCTGGCCTCCATGAGTGACCTGAGTCCACTCCAAGAGCCAGGTTGCTGTTACGGTGCCAGTATCTCCCCTCGTGACCAACCCACTTAAAAAAAAAAAACCTCTGCAAGCTCTTCCCACCTGACCCAACTGATTGGTGTCTTTATTACTTATATTACCAGGACCACCTTGTAAATTAGTATTTTCTCAACAGTGTTTCTCCTGGTAAAATAAAGATTGATTGATTGATTGATTATATTAACCCATTTTTCCCTTCATGTCTGCAGGTCCAATGGAACAATGACCATGCTGTGTCAGGACACTGACCATGGTGTGGCAAGACACTGACTGTGTATCAGATAAGTATTGTTTTATGTTCATACTACCTTGTTTGTCCTAGTTAGTTACTAAAGAGTTGCAGATTCAGACTCCCCAGGACCCAGGTAGAGTTCCTTACTTATAAGGTGTAGCAGTGCAATTACAAGTACTAAGACACTGTTGCCTTTCACTTGTTAGGTGGTTGGTGACGAGGGTCTTGAACTATCTCCACTATTGTGTTTATTTCATTATGTGCATGAGGATATGATTACACTATCAGAAAAAAGGGACATTAATTGAAAAAAAAAAACTGGGCCCGATTTTACAAGGTGACGCAGTGCTTGTATCAAGCCCTGGGTCCACTGCAAATTGGATGCAGCTGTGCCAAAGCCACTCAGACGCAACACATTCCAATTCCAGAAGGGATGGTGCATGTGTGACACTTTACCCCCTTTATGGCAGCTTGTGCCAAAGGTTTGGTGCAAGTCCCATAAAAGGAAATGTTAGACCACAGAGAAACTGGTCTAACTCCCTGCATCCTGCATTCCACACTTGTGGCAAGGCTTTTCCGGCAAGCACCTTTCAAAACTGCACTTGCCACAATTTTGGACGCAAGTCGCCACTTGTGCCACATATCCTGCCACAGATCCCCAGTGGCGAATGCACCGCTTTGTAAAATCGGGCCCACTATGTTAATGCAGATATTAGGGTTGCACAAAGTAAGAAAATGAAAAACATAAGGGGTTTTGTATCTCAGGAGTCTTGTCAAATCAGTGGTGTAGTGTTCTTTGGAGTTTTCAATCCTAATACCCCCACTCCTCCCCTGAGCAAATAGACATGACCTCTTTCATCAAGCAGGGACCTGTGTGAAGAAAGGTGTGATTGATTCTGTTGGCCACCTGTGGTGAGCCACACTTCTCTACCTCCAAAGAGTACATGCCTATAAGGCACTGGCTTGGAGCTGTACCTTGTGCTTTGGAGAGGAGGCTACAGTCTGGGGGAAGGGGTGGGCATTAGGGTTGACAACCCCAAAGAACACCACACAACCAATTTGCCAAGACTTCTGAGGCTCCAAACCCCTGAGGCTGATTCACAAAGCTCCTAGAATGACACAAGGTACCTGCATCAAACATAAATGATGCAAGTGGCACCTTATGCCAAAAGATACATGGGGAGCTGTTCAGAAAGGTAGCCTGCACCAAACGCAGGCTGCATGCGTCAAAGGGACCTTGCACCAGTCTTGTGCCACAAAATGGGCTGCGGCATGGTGCTAGGGGGCTTGCGGCAGTCGCAGGCTGCCATATCCCCTAATTCAGCATTCACGAAACCCTCCCAGTAGGTAAAGGTCTATGTCCCGTTAGACCAGCCTTGAGGTCTAAGGGTACTTAGAAATCTTCAGGGAGTATTGTGAACCTTGTGCCAATGTGCTGCGCCCTCCACAGCCCCGATCCCCCTTGCAAGAAAAAGCCACAACCCTGGTGGTCTAGAGGACTCCTCCAGCCCAGATTTCTGTTTATGAATAAATTAAAGTCCGTAGTGGTCTAGTGGACCCTCCAGCCCTGATCCTCTTGTATAAACATAAGCACCTCCCCAGTCTGATCCTCGTGTATGACAATGAAATTCTGTCCCTGATAGTCTAATGGGCTCCCCCCAGCTCCGATCCCTGATGTCCCCACAACCCTTTGAATGACAATCTGAGATGTTCTAGTGATCCCCCCACCTCCCAACCCTGGCAGACAGTGCCCCACCACCCTGTCCCCCCTGTACCATTCTAGAGTAGGCACCCGGTACAGCCCTCCACTCACCACCTCAGCTGGATGATGACTGAGCTGTCAATGAGCATACTGTATGCAGTATGTACTGTATACAGTATGCTGATTGACAGCCCTGTCAATTTCTGCAGCCGCATGGTGGGGAGTGGAGAACTGTTCTGAAATGCTGCTCTGGGATGGTGGGTGGTGGGGCACCACTGTCAGGGTGGGGAGATAGAGAGACCACTGGGCCACCACAGACTGTCATTTAAAGGTTTGGGGACATCAGAGTCTGGGGTTGACTGCTAGAAAGGGACAGAATTTCATTGTCATACAGGGATATCAGGGCTGGGGCACTTTGTTCATGCATGGGGATTGGGGATGGGGTGTTTAATTTTCATACATGAGGATTGGGACTTGGGGGCCACTACACCACCAGGGACTTTAATTTATTCATAAAAAGGAATTGGGGCTGGGGGTGGGTCCATTAGACCCCCCAGGAATGTACTTTTTTTAAATATATTACTGGGATTGGGGCTGGGGGGGGTGCTAGCTATAAGGGACTGCTGTCCAAGGTGCTATTGCTGCATGGTTGCCCCACGGCTTGTGGCACACCTTCCAAATGCGCTGTCTTGGTGCAGGGCCAGGGTTACTGCAGGCCACAGGGCTTTGCCACCAGGACCCTACCTGATAGTGAATTAGGTGCAGGGTCCCTGGCACACCGGGAGTTAGTGCAAGTTGCCTTTGGTGCAGCTTGTGTCGACCTTTGTGATTCAAGTCCCTAATGTTTTTAATTTCTTTACTTTGTGTGATTTGCTTTCATCAACCTTAATGTCTCCGTTAACATAGTTTTTTTTTGCAGTTTAGATAGATGATAGCTAGATAGCTAGAGAGATAGATAGATGGATAGAGACAGAGATAACGCATGAATGGGACTTTTGCCCCATAGGAACCATTAGTACCTCACCAATTAGCAATGAATACCGCACAATAGAATTTGTGTACCTCCCAATTAAAGCTGTATATCTCCAGAGGTACACCTGTGTATATCCAGAGGTAAACCTGTATACCATGGGAAAAGTACAGCACCTGAAAATGTAAACACACCTTGCACACCACCAGTTAAAAAATCAACAACCAATTAATCACAAACCATCAATTAACAATTTCCACACTGCACACACCTACATAAACCAAATAAAATCACTACTAAACAAAGAAAAACAGTCAGGGCACCACACAAAACCCATCCCCTCCACGTGCTCCAACCCCAACAGCATGTCCCACAATGCTCTGCCTCAATTCTGCAAAAAGAAAGTAAGAGGAACACACAATTAACAACTCACCCCCTCTATACTCACCGACAGCTCTGTCCCTCAACACTTCTCTCCTCAACTACTAAGCCCTCCACGCTCTTGTTAACTTCCCCCTTAATGTGCCAGCTGCCTTCTCTAATGTCATGCCCACTATGCTACTGCCACTGCAATCACCAAATGCTGCACTGCTCAAGACCGCTCCTTGCCATACAAGCCAAGTTCCAATGACACCACAAGTAACTCTCGACCGCAGGTCACCTTCTCGACAAACACCGCCCCTCCACACCACCACACATCACCTCAATCCACAATGCCACCAGCGAACTAAGGCGTGACTGGCCACAGACACCACTCTTTTACTTGGGACCCTTACAGTACAGAAACACAAAAGGGCCAAAAGCAAGCCCAGTACAAAAATGTCACTACAATATGGTAACACATGGGACAAAAAGAGACAAGGCAAACCCAAAAATGGCCCAGACTACAGACAACCAGAAAACAGACCCAGCCACACAATCAAGATAAAAACTAGCACGCGTCATAAAGCAGTACACTATATAAAACAAACAAAGGGTAAGTGTGGCATACAAGGATACATACCCATCTCGGGGTGCTATTCAGATAAAAAAAATGACCTGCCTTTGGGCTTGTGACCTTATTATCTGATTAGCCCCGATGTGTGTGTGTGTGTGTGTGTGTGTGTGTGTGTGTGTATATATATATATATATATATATATATATATATATATATATAGAAACAAAAAAACTCTGTTTAATGCATTAGTGAGGTTGTTCCACAGCGACAAAAGTGAGAAATTTGCTGTTAGGGTTGAAACCCCCTTGGACCCCACCCCCCCAACCGGCATTGGAGTGCGCATTAGGATACGTCAGCCCTAACTCTCACCCATGACATGTGTAAGCAGCAGAAGTATAGGAGAATGGGGTGAGGTTGGGACCACGATCAATGCACTTTTAATGCCCGGTTGGGGGGTGGGCGGGGGGTCCAAGGGTTTCAACTAACCTCGCCTGGCTATGTGTAAATAAATTTTACTATTCTCTTTGAGAATGATAACGAAATAGTAGATATAATGCAGCGGTGAGGCCTTGAGGCTCTTGGGACCCTGCGCTCCCGCTGCATAACGTTGGCCGGGGTCACTCCCACCACATGATGTGTTGTGGCATACTAACAGGGACAGCAACACAAACAGAAAAATGCTAACAGTGGTGCACATGGTAACACAAGCACGATGAGAACAGAAAGATGCAGCACATGGTGGCGTAGATGGAATGGTCTGCCACGTGATGTGTTGTCACATAGTAACATGGTGCCTGCAAACAGAAATGTCAATGTGCATGGTGATGTAAAGTGAAACAGTAAGATAAACAGTACTGTGAACAGAAATGGCAAAATAACAGAAATACAAGCGCAAATGAAAGCATAAAGGATAAGCACATGGTGGCGCAGGCGTCAATGGTAAATGAAAGCGGTCGGATCCATAGCGGAAAGAGCAACAGTAACAGTAATGTAAGTGCACAGGCTGGTTTTCCCCAAAACCTGCATTGAGAAAGACAGTGAGTACAAATAATGTATGCAAAATAATGAGTGTCGAGCGCAGAAAATGAGATCTTGGAATACTAAATACATTATATCTCAGGAACTGTCTGACGTGAAAAAAAAATTTAAAAGTCATATTATTTACAACTGTCCTGGCTAATTTGAATCTTAGCCCCATGAGGGGCTAAGAAGTTTTCCGACGAAAAGTCCGTATCTTGCACCGTTTCCGAGATACGGGCCCTGAAAGGCGCGGAGAACGCCATAATGTTATCCCATGGGGAAAAAAGAAAAGTTCAGAGCGCCATAACTTTGCCTCCCTGTAATGTTTTTTCACCAAACTACGGAAAGGCACATCTGTGGGCTGCTGGCTGTCTTCCTTCCAAATTTCAGGAAAAAAGACCAAACCGTTATTTTGCAGCAGGGCTCCAAATGATTTCTGTTAAGTGTCGGGCGCTGTAATGTTATCCTATAGGAAAAACCATCAATTTTGGAGTGCCGTAACTTTGCCGCCATGTGATATTTTTTCACCAAACTACTGAAAGGCACATCTGTGTACTGTTGGCTGTCTTCCCTCAAATTTCAAGAAAAAGACCAAACCGTTATTTTGCAGCAGGGTGCCAAAGTTCCTGTAATGCTTAGAGAACGTAATGTTATCCTATGGGAAAAACTGTCAACTTTGGAGTGCCATAACTTTGCCACCGTGTAATATTTTTCAATACAACACTGAAAGGCACATCTGTGAGATGTCGGCTCGTTCCCTCAAATTTCAGCCCAAAACTGCAACAGTTATTTTGCAGTGCAGTGCCAAGAAATTGCTGTCATTTCCCACAGACTAGAAAATTACCTGGCCGCAATTTGCGAAAGCTTTAGCAAAAATTTATGAACTTTTCGTGAACATAAGTAATTTCGAAAGTACTTTTCAGAAATTTGAAAAACATATTTCTGGGGTGTTTTACCACAAAATAAAGACATGGCAAGCATCATCAGGGCCCGACTAGGTGAATACAAAAAAATTAGGTTGCTAGAGGGTCCCAAATTTAAATGCCAACCATTTTTCTGATCACCAACTGAAAAAAATGGCTGATTACGAAAGTAACAGGCCCATTGCGAAAGTAAAAATGCCTCTTGAAAGTGTTGAACTTTTGTTAACTTTCCCATTGACTTATAATGGAAACTGTTTTTGAATAACTTTTGAACCGTTTAATATTTTTCACGAAATCTTTGAAAGGCACATGGGGACCCTGGCTGACGTTCCCTGAAGATTTCGGGCGATCCATAAACCCGTCACGACCTGTAGGGCGTGACCCAGAATTCAAGCGTGAAAGCGTGCACAGATCACCTTAATAACTCCGCAGCCGTATATCCGACCAGTACAAAAATTGGCATATCCCAAGGCCTATGGTTCTTGATCATAAATTCCAAATTTCAGGCAAATCCATCAAACAGTTGCAAAGTTATTAAGGTGCAAAGTTTTGGGGCTTAACATAGAAATGGCTCCTCAACCCTAACTATGGTAGCACTACCATGCTACCATAATACACACATACATGTACACATAATATATATATCCTTGTATAGCACACTTACCTGTCATTCATTCTCTCTCTTTATATGTATTTATGGTATACCTGTGAGGATAAAAATGTCATATAACAGTGACATTTTTTACGATTATGGACCTAGAAGAAGAAGAGGCAAAAGAAGAATCAAGATTTATATACCTCTTTTCATACACAATGTATACCAAAGCACTGTACAAGCAATGACAGACTGTTAATGAAGTGACTGAATGTGTAGCAGCAGCCATTTAAAACATGGACACATAGATTCTGAGGGCAGATATGGTCTGCCAGGTCTACCTAATCTACCCATTTCCCTACCTAATGCATAACTCCAGATCCTATTTGATCTGCAGCCTACCTCACTCTTCCTACCACTAGTTTTGCCTTCTGCCTGTCCCATGCATTCTTGAGTGAGCCAACTGTCTTTGCCCCCACATCCTCAGATGAGAGGCTGTTCCATGATTCACCACCCTTTCTGTGAAAAAAATACTTCCTCATGTGGCCCGAGTCTTCCCACCCTCCAGTCTCATATCATGACCCCTTATTCTTGCACATCTCCTTTTCCAAAAGATGCTGCCTTCTTGAACTCTGTTGATACCCTTCAGGTATTTGAATGTCTCTATTGTATCCCCCCTCCCTCATGTCCTTCAGAGTATACATGTCGAGTTCTCTCAATCTCTCCTCATATGGTTTCTGGTGTAGCCTCTGCCCCAGTTTCATTGCCCTTTTCTGGACTGCTTCCACCCTGTCAATGTCCCTTCGGAGGTGAGGTCTCCAGAACTGTACGCAGTACTCTGGATGAGGCCTTACCAGCTGTCTGTACAGTGGCATCGTCACCTCTTGTTTCCTACTGGTGATCCCTTTCTCTATGCACTCCAGCATTCCACCTACTTTTGTTACCGCCTTCTCACATTGTTTGGCTACTTTAAGATCATCCGTTATGACTACCCCCAGGTCTCTTTCCATTTTGGTTGTTGTTAGTACCTCCCCCCATTGTGTAGTCCACCCCTGCGTTTTTGTTCCCTAAGTGCATAATTTTGTACTTATTGGCATTGAATCCAAGCTGCCACAAAGTTGACCACTCCTCCAACTTGCCTAAGTCTCTCCTCATTTGCTCCACCCCCTTGGTGTGTCAACCCTATTGCAGATCTTGGTGTCATCTGCAAAGAGTCATACTTTTTCTTCAAGTCCATCTGCAGTGTCACTTATAAAGACATTAAGGAGGACTGGCCCCATCACTGAACCCTGTAGCACCCTTCTGGTTACCCCCCCCTTTCTTCAGATTGAACTCCATTTACCAACACCCTCTGAGTCCTGTTGATAGGCCAATTTCTGATGCAGTTTACCACCTTGGGACCTACTCCCAGATTGCCCAACTTGTTTGCTAACCTTTTGTGTGGGACTGTGTCAAATGTTTTGCTAAAATCTAGATAGGCCATGTCCACCACTCCTCCTTGGTCTACTACCCTTGTCACCCAGTCAAAGAAGTTTATTAGATTTGTTTGACAAGAACTTCCTGTTGTGAATCCATGATATCTTGGGTCTTCTGCTCCATTGCCTTCTAGATATTCTACAGTCCTTTCCTTTAACAGTGATTCCATCATCTTTCCCACCACTGAGGTCAAAATGACTGGTCTATAGTTATCCACTTCTACCTTGCTCCCACTCTTGTGAAGGGGTTTCATGTTCGCAATCCTCCAGTCATCTATTACTACTCCCTCCTCCAGCGATTTGTTAAATAGGGCTGTCAGTGGTGTCAGTAGCTCCTCACTGAGCTCTTTTAGTATTCTGGGATGTGTCCCATCTGGCTCCATTGCCTTATCCACCTTCACTTTTAAAAGTTCCTTTAGGACTCTCTCCTCTGTGAGTGTCTACCTCCCTTCCCTCTGTCTGTCTGCTGGCTAATTGCGGTCCCTCCCCTTCTTTTGTGAAAGCTGAGCAAAAGTATTCTTTCAGTATCTCTGTCTTTTCCAGGTCCCCCTCTGCCCACTCCCCACTTTACTAAGCCTCATTATACCTCCCTTGGCTTCTTTCCCTTTTGTACCTGAAGCAAAAGCAAAAAAAAAAAAAAGGGATACTGAACGAATATTTCTGCTCAGTATTCACAAAGGAAGAGGAGGGGGAGTTACCTAAACCAAACAAGAGAAACACTCTGAAGAAGGGGGTCGATACCAGTCCATTTATAGAAGCAAGGGTTCTGAAAGAACTAATAAAATTGAAGGTGGACAAAGCAATGGGGCCTGATGGGATTCACCCAAGAATTCTAAAAGAACTAAGGGTAGAACTAGTGACATGCTGACTACTCTCTTTAACAAATCATGGGAGGATGGGTGGTACCCAAGGACTGGAGGAGGGCAGATGTGATTCCTCTTCACAAAAGTGGGAGCAGGACAGAGCCAGGAAACTACAGACCAGTTAGTTTGACCTCAGTGGTAGGGAAAATGATGGAATCACTTCTGAAGGAAAGAATTGTTGAGTACCTAGAGGCCAGTGGGGCACAGGACCTGAGGCAGCATGGATTCACGATGGGAAGGTCATGTCAGATGAATCTAATAGATTTCTTTGACTGGGTGACCAAAGTAGTAGACCAGGGAGGGGCTGTGGACATGGCCTACCTAGATTTTAGCAAGGCATTTGATACAGTCCCACACAAAAGATTAATACACAAGATAGCCAGCCTTGGAATGGGTCCCAAGGTGGTAGCCTGGATAAAAAATTGGCTGGACAACAGGATGCAAAGGGTAGTAAATGGAGTACACAGTGAAGAAAGGAGGGTTACTAGCGGTACGCAGGGTTCAGTACTGGGACGGTCCTTTTTAATGTCTCTATAAGTGACATTGCAGAGGAACTGGAAGGAAAAGTATGTCTCTTTGCAGATGACACAAAGATCTGCAACAGGGTTGATACACAAGATGGAGTGGAAAGGATGAGAAGGGACTTGGCAAGGTTGGAGGAATGGTCAAATGTATGGCAGCTCAGATTCAATGCAAAGAAGTGCAAGGTAATGCACATGGAAAACAAAAACCCAGGGGAAGCGTACACAATGGGGGTTACATAGAAACATAGAATGTGACGGCAGATAAGGACCGCTTGGCCCACCCAGTCTGCCCATTTCCCTACCTACTGGATAAGCTGCAGATCCTAGTTAACCAGCAGCCTACTTCTTCCTACCCCCATCCCCCAGAATTGCCTTATGACTATCCCATGCATGCTTGAATTCCACCACTGATTTTGACTCCACAACCTCCTCCGGAAGGCCATTCCATGCATCCACAACCTCTCTGTGAAAAAATACTTCCTTAAATTACCTCTGAGCCGCCCCTCTATCTTCAAATTGTGCCCTCTTGTTCTTGCACACCTCTTTTTTGAAAGATGCTACCCTCTTGGACTTTGTTGATTCCTTGAGGTACTTGAAGTTTCTCCATGTCCCCCTCTCCCTCCTTTCCTCGAGGCTATACATATTAAGCTCCTTAAGTCTCTCTTCATATGTCCTCCGGTGCAGACCCTGCACCATTTTAGTTGCCCTCCTCTGGACAGCTTCCATCCTGTCTATGTCTTTAGGAGATTGGGTCTCCAGAACTGCACACAGTACTCCAGATGGGGTCTCACCAGCTGTCTGTACAGAGGAAAACTTCCTGTTTTCTACTGGTGATGCCTCTCCCTATGCATCCCAGTATCCCCCAACCCTCCTTGCTGCCTTCTCACATTGCTTGCCCACTTTAGGTCATCTGATATGACTACCCCAGGTCCCTTTCCATTTTTTGTTGTTAGTATCTCACCTCCCATTGTGTACTCTTCCCTGGGTTTTGTTTCCCAGGTGCATTACCTTGCACTTCTTAGCATTGAATCTAAGCTGCCATACATTTGACCATTCCTCTAACCTTGCCAAGTCCCTTCTCATCCTTTCCACCCCACCCTGTGCATCAACTCTGTTGCAGATCTTAGTGTCATCTGCAAAGAGACATCACTTTCCTTCAGTCCTTCTGCAATGTAGCATAAAGACATTGAAGAGGACTGTCCTAATCTGAACCCTGCGGTACCCGCTAGTAACCCTCCTTTCTTCTGAGTGGACTCCATTTACTATTACTCTCTGTCCTATTCTCCAGCCAATTCTTTACCCAGGCTGTCATCTTGGGACCCACTCCCAGGCTGGCTAACTTATATATTAATCTTTGTGTGGGACTGTGTCAAATGCCTTGCTAAAGTCTAGGTAGGCCATGTCCACAGCCCCTCCCTGATCTACTACTTTGGTCACCCAGTCAAAGAAATCTATCAGATTCGTCTGGCATGACCTTCCGCTGTGAATCCATGCTGCCTAGGGTCCTGTGCCCTTCTGGCCTCAGATACAGGACAATTCTTTCCTTTAGAAGTGATTCCATCATTTTCCCTATCACTGAGGTTAAACTAACAGGTCTATAGTTTCCTGCTTCTGCCTTGCTCCCACTTTTGTGAAGGGAATCACATCTGCCCTCCTCCAGTCCTCGGGTACCACCCCATCCTCCCATGATTTGTTAAAGAGGGTAGTCAGTGGTGTCACTAGTTCTACCCTTAGTTCTTTTAGAATTCTGGGATGAATCCCATCAGGCCCCATTGCTTTGTCCACCTTCAGTTTTAAGAGTTCTTTCAGAACCCTTTCTTCTGTAAATGGGCTGGTATCAACTTCTGTATCCAGAGTGTTACTACTGTTTGTTTTATGTACCTTCCCTCTTCCTTTGTAAATACTGAGCAAAAATATTTGTTTAGTATCTCTGCCTTTTCACATTCTCCCTCTGCCCACCCTCCTCCCCTTTATTAAGCCTCACTATCCCTCCCTTGGTCTTCCTTTGTTCCCTGATGTACCTATAAAGGTTTTATTCCCCTTCTTAACTGAGTTGGCTATCTTTTCCTCAGTTTGGGCCTTTGCTGTTCTGACTGCCTTCCCAGCCTCCTTTTGCTTTAACTGATACAGTTCTCTGTCCTGCTCCTGCTCTGCGATTCCTTGTACTTCCTGAATGCTTTCTTTTCTCTTGAACCTTCACTGCCACTTCCTTTGAGAACCATAGTGGTTTCTTACATCGTCTTGTTTTGTTTATTTGCTTCACAAAAGGCTCGTTACCTCTGTGATGGCAGTTTTATTATTCCCATTGTTCTTCCACCCTCCTTCCGCCCATTTGCTAGTGCATTCCTTGAGGCACTCCCCATTTTAGCAAAGTCAGCCCTCCTAAAGTCCAGTACTTTTGTCTTTGTATGGCTTGACTCTATTGCTGTGTTAATTGTGAACCATACTGTTCGATGGTCGCTAGTTCCCAGATGGCTACCCACTTCTACATCTGTGATCCTCTCTCCATCTCCATTTGAAAGTATCAAGTCTAATATTGCTCCCTCTCGAGTGGGCTCCAGTACTAGTTGTCTAAGGCATGCCCCCTGGGTTGAGATACTGACAACAGTAAAAATAGAAAGGGACCCGGAGGTAATTATATCAGATGACCTAAAGGTGGGCAAGCAATGTGAGAAGGCAGTAAGGAAGGCTGGGGGAATACTGGGATGCATAGGAAGAGGCATCAATAGTAGAAAACAGGAAGTTGTTATCCCTCTGTACAGACAGTTGGTGAGACCCCATCTGGAGTACTGTATGCAGTTCTGGAGACCCAATCTCCGCAAAGACATAGACAGAGTGGAGGCTGTCCAGAGGAGGGCAACCAAAATGGTGCAGGGTCTGCACAAGAAGACATATGAAGAAAGACTAAAGGAGCTAATATGTATACTCTTGAGGAAAGAAGAGAGAGAGGGGACATGATAGAAACTTTCAAGTACCTCAAGGGAATTAACAAAGTCCAAGAGGGTAGCATCTTCCAGAAAAAGAGATGTGCAAGAACAAGGGGGCACAATTTGAAGATAGAGGGGGGATGGCTCAGGGGTAATGTGAGGAAGTATTTTTTCACTGAGAGGGTTGTGGATGCATGGAACAGCCTCCATGAGGAGGTCGTGGAGTCAAGAAAAGTGGGGAACTTCAAGAATGCATGGGACAGGCATAAGGCAGTCCTAGGGGCAGGTAAGAGGAAGTAAGCTGTTGGTTAACTAGGATCTGCAGCTTATCTGTTAGGTAGGAAAATGGGCAGACTAGGTGGGCCAAGTGGTCCTTATCTGCCGTCAAATTCTATGTTTCTATGTTTCTAAGAAGGTTTTCTCCCCCTCCTTCACTGTCTAGGTTATCCTTTCTTCTGTTTGAGCCTTTGCATGTCCTACTGCTTTACCCATCTCCCTCTACTTTGTCTGATACAGTTCCTTGTGTTCCTCCTTTGTGTTTCCTTGTATTTCCTGAATGCCCATTTTTTTCCTCTCTAACCTTCCCTGCCACTGCTTTTGAAAACCAGAATGGTTTTCTTTTTCTTCTGGCTTTGTTCACTAGCTTCACACAAAGGCTTGTTGCCTCTGTTATGGTTCTCTTGAGGTTCTCCCACTGTACCTCTACTCCCCTCCCTCACCCTCTGCCAATTATTTCTTGAGGCAGTCACCCATTTTAGCAAAGCTGTCCTTCTTGAAGTCAAGGACTCTTGCTCTGTGTGGCTTGATTCATCTACTGTCTTTACCCTGAACCTTACTGAATGGTGGTCACTGGACCCCAAATGGCTGCCCACCATTTATGAGCACCAGGTCCAATATCACCCCCTCACAGGTGGGTTCCCCTGCAACTTGTGTGAGGCATGCCCCTTTCAGGGCATCCAGAATGACTAGTTAACGTCAGGCATATTTAGGTCCCCTACCAACAATACTTCTCCTTCTGCTACTATTTTAAGGATGTTATCTAACATTACTTTATCTTGTTTCCTCGCCTAGCATGGGGTCTGTCGATAATCCCTGTGTGGCTAGTGGTGCCATTTTCTGACTCCAGGGTGACCCACAGTGCCTTCCCTCCTCCCTGCTTTCCCTTTATCTCAGTTGCCTTGATCCCTTCTTTGATGTAGATCACTATCCCTCCTTCCTTTTTTCTCTCCCTGTCTTTCCTGTAGACTGAGTACTGAGGTATATTAACATCCCAGTCATGGCATTCCGTATACCATGTTTCAGTGACTGCCACAATATCTAGGTCTTCCTCTGTCATCAAGGCCTCTAGGTCAGGGATCTTGTTACCCAAGCTGTGGGCATTTGTACACATGGTTCTCCATGTTTTGATGGCTTCGCCCCTATTTGTTCTGATCCCATCCCTTCCCCCTGTGGCTCCCCTGGAATTACCTCCTGTTTTAGTCCATTGTGTTTCCTTGTCCATAATATCCTCTTTTCTGTCTACCTTGACCTGTGAGAGGGAGGGCAGTTAAGTTCTTCCTGCATACTTCCACCTCCCCCCTTGGCTAGTTTAAATGTCTGCCAATGAAACATGTAAACCTTTCACTCGGGATCCTGGTCCACTCCTCATACAGATGCAGACCATCCCTCATATACAAGTCTGCATTTCTCCAGGTGGGCCTCCAGTCACCAATGAAGCCAAAATCTTCAACTCTGCACCAGTTCTTCAGCCATCTGTTGAATCCTCTGGTATGGAGCCTCCTGTCACCTCCCATGCCATAGACAGATAGCACCTCCGAGAAGGTTACCATGCATACCACCTGTCTAAGACCCCTCCCCAACTTCGTGAACTCCCTCTGCACTTCCCCAACCTTACTGTCAGCCAGGTGATATGTCCCCAGGTCCTTAGGATTCACCTCCTATCCCTCCAAGCTGAGGCACCAGGTAGGCACCTTACCTCTCTCCATCCTCCCTTACCCACCCCCACTACTACCCCCTAATAATAGAGTCCACCACTAGGAGTAGCTTTCTCCTCCTCTGGAGTCCCTTACCTCCCCCCTGGGGTCTCTGCTAAAGAGGTTTCCCGCATTCACCTTGTCCACTACTGTGGGGTTATCCATGGGATAGCCTCACTCAACCTGAATGGTGTAGGAGTTGTGGAGTGGAACCACAGGTGGTAAGCGCCTCTGCCCAACCTCCATCATCCTTCCTGAGTGCACTGTTGTCCAGCTGCCCCTCTTTACTGGCATCCTTTGAGGCAGCATTGATGGTCCCTGGGGGGGAGGAGGTCTCCTGAATCCTTGCCAACTCTGCCTGGAGAGGAGCAACCTCTGCCATCAACCCAGAGAGGTGCCTGCAGATGGGGCAGCACCACAGTCTCCAGAATGTCTCCTGGAAGACTGCTGTCCCACAGCCACTGCACCACTACCCTCATGTCTGCAGTTTGCTTTCTCCTTACTGACCCTTAGTCCCCCAAATAATTTGTTTTCATCCTCTCCCTCTTTACCTTTTACTGTTCTCTTTCACATTCGTTTGTTTATGTAACCCAGTCCTATCTTGCTATGTTTTGATGTTACTGCCCTTTCCTGTTTAGCAGGAAATAGGAAGTGCAGATCGGGTGTGCACCTATAAATGTAGATGAGCCGGGGTGGGAGGGTCGGGGAGGGATGGGGTAGGGTCGGTGGGTACTTCCCCCTTGTCCAAGCAAAGAAACACGTGAAACAACAATAAACAATCAGAACAAAAAGACAACAATCAGCTTCCTGCCATTCCCTCTATACAGGGACCACCAACAGATATCCAGCAACTGTAAGGTAAGGGTTAGTGTTACCCCTCTGATTCACATTATGTCCTTTCTATACAATCAGCCCAGAACTGTAGTATGAGTCCTGGATCCCTCCATCTATCCCCCGCTGCACCAACAAATGTTCAGGCCCTGTAAAAATATAATAAAAATACTCAAAACAGTGTGCCTCAGCTCACAGTCAGTGCCACAGAGCCTTACCTGTCCTGTACTGCCTGATGGACGCTGACTGTTCAGATGCTGTATGCTCTGGAGTGATCAGTTTAAAACCCTGAGCTTCAGTTTTTGAATCCAAGTGCCCCCAGAGCCTTCCACTGATTGGCTGTTTGGTGGCTTACATCTGAGTGACGCTTACTGGCTGCTACCCCCTCGTCCAAGCAAAGAAACAACAACAAGGTGGAAGGGGACAACATATTCCAGTTTAAATGTAGAACCAGAACAAGAGGGCATGATATGAGACTGATGGGTGGTCACATAAGGGGTAATGCCAGCAAGTTATTTTTTACAGAGAGAGTGGTAGATACATGGAATAGCCAGCCCCAGAAAGTTGTGGCCGCCCATATGATGGCAGGCTTCAAGCATGCATGGGACAGGAATAAAGGAATATTAGAGATGGGATGAAAAGGCTAAAGCCAGTGGCCACATAGGGTCACTGGCTGCTTTGTCAGGTAGCATAAACGGGTGGACTGGATGGGCCTGCTGGCCATTATCTGCTGACAATATCTATGTATCTATGAAACAACAATAAATCAGAGCAAAAAGACAACCATCTGCTGTTTCCCTACATACAGGGACCACCAACAGATATCCAGCAACTGTAAGGTAAGGGTTAGTGTTACCCCTGTGCTCCACGTTCCATCATTCCTTACACGATCAGCCCAGAACTGTAATGTGAGCCCTAGATCCCTCCGTCTATCCCCTGCTGCACCAACAAATTCACTGGCCCTGTAAAAATGTAATAAAAATACTCGAAACAGTTAGTTTGTCTCAGCTCACAGTCAGCACTACAGAGCCTCGTCCATCCTGTACTGCCCGATGGCCGCTGACGGTACAGGTGCTGCTATGCACATCAACACCCTCACACAGCCTTGGACAATTGCGTGAACTGATTTTATGGGAAGAGCAATGTTGGGCAGGACACCTGGGGCTTGTGGGTTATTGGCTAATTAGCCCCCGATGGTATATTTCCCTACATATCACATATCCCTATATATCACACTTTAGCCATCATTTGTATAAATATATAAACTGTATACATATAATTGGCTGCCCACTACCCAGGTAAGAGCCACCAGCCTATCCAAGCCCTAGCCCACTAGCAAAAAGCTTTCTATCCACTACACTACCCAAAGGGCAGGCTATACCTTCACACATTTCACATTGCACATTACTTTAGAAACATAGTATGACGTTGCTATGCATTTCCCAAACCTAATACTGCACACTTTATACTGTAATCAAAAAATGCTTAAACATTCCTAAATCACACACTTTAAACACTTTCATTTCATCCTACTTTTTATTTTTTATACTTGTTAGCTGATGAGCAATTTTGCCCTTTTTCACGAGCGACAAGTCAAAAAACAAAAAGCCATATAACATGAATGCAACACAGTACAGACCCCAAAAAACACAGTACAAGGTTTATGTCAATACTAATGAAACAAAAAACAAGCAGCACATTCATTCCTTAACAACCAATGTTTGTTTAGTATTAAATGTTCTAATGTTTGTGTAATTGGCAGTTTCATTGGGTATAGAGTTATTAAATCTTCAGCTTGAGGAGAAAAGACTAAGAAACACCAGTGCTCCAGTTGAGCCCCAAATCCTCTTCTTTTCTTCTTCCAGCCGCACCTGTAAAAGAAAACCTGCAAGAGAAACAACAGCAGCAAACATTCCACCAGCAGATGCAATACAATCCCAAAACCTTTTAATGGGTTATTCTACAAAAGGCAGTATAAAAGTACAAAAATAATACATTCAAACACTTTTTGGGGAAGTCGAATCCTCAAATGTCCTTCTAAGGATGTAATGTCCTGAGTGCACAGAGCACTCACACACAAGAAATATTTCTTACGGATGATGGCTGAAGCCAGTTCCAGAACTGTTCCTGTAAACAAGCATGATGCCTCGTAGAAATGTCCAGACCAGATGTCCACTGGACCAAGGTAGTAGGGCATCACAACTTTAGGAGACATCAATACAAACAGAAAAATAAGAGAAACTTTGCCCTACCAGTTCTGAAGTGCAGGCTGACAGTTCTGCATCACCTCTCTCTCTCTCACTGTTTGGGACCTCTTCTCTCCAGTTCCATGTCATTACAGCGATGCAATATAGGCGAGAGTCAAAACAGCAAATTTTAAATAGCGAGGCATATTACGGTGAATGCCATTCATAGCAAACATCACTAACAGGGACCAGCACTTGTGGTGATATTCCGCACACCTCCAATAAACTTTTTCACCCACTGCTTTATCCCTCGGATAGAGGAATCCACCAAATAGCACTAAGGGCATCCCCTTCTGGCTCCTCAGATACTCCACAGACATTCCTCCTCACGACAGGTATCTGACATGCGTGAACACACAACCTCCAACACCTATTTAACAACTGGCTAACCTGTATCACATGTGTACATGCAGAGGACTTTTCCCCCTGTAACACCCCCTTTCTATTATTCCTACTCCGAGTCTCTCATTGATAGCAGATACACCCTTTTGCTATATCCTTCCATTCATCTTACTGTGCTGGTCATCAGTAAGTTCCGTTAGCTGTTTATTACCGTGCGCTATTACTGTAGTCACCGTTCCCTGTTTGCCCAAAGTGATTCACCAAATAAACCTCGCTATTATTACGTGATACCCTTCTCTCCTCAGGCTGAAGACAGGTCTTTGGATCAAACTCTTCCATGACTCCTCTGGATCTGGTTTTATTTATTTATTGAAATGTTTCACCAGGAAGGCACGCTGAGCAACAAGTCACTTGTCTCCTGGTGTGACCTGGTGGTAAATGGTACAATAGGAATGAGACATTAAACATTCAAGTTATGAGACAACATTAACACACAGTTGTAAGGCAGGTGTTACAAACAGTGTTACAATAATATTGCGCATGATAGGTAGAAAGAGTGGACAATAATAAGTGCTGGGTTGTTGAGTAAGCAAGTGCTTATGTGAAAGAAAAGGGGGAAAGGAGAGGGAGGGGTGAGGAGGGGAGAGGAGGAAGAGTTGTGTCCCTGGAGACCCCTTTAGGATGTGAGGAACCCTGGTTTCTGCTGACCAAAGAAGAAACTGCAGCTACAACCTCCCTCGTTGCTCCAAAGTGTGGATGATGCACTTCGATCTTCTGGATCTTCTTTCTTCATCTGATTGCCTGCTGATTGTGTGGCCCACTGACCACAGCTTACAGCCTTTTTAGGCTACTTGCACATGCTGGATCTTCCAGGTACTTTCAGGGGTAGTACTAAGGGGGATGAGGACCATGGGTGATTGTCCCATCTGGTCGGGTCATCTTTACTGAGTGTACTGTCTCTTTGCCTTCACGATCAGTTGCTATTACTGAGTCCAGGTGGAGGGTGTGGCCCACCTTCCAGGAATCAACTTTATCTTTGCAATCATTTTCTCTGTTAGACGGTTAAAGTCCTTTCATCCAGCACCAAAGCTCACTTGTAGATGTCCTGACTTCCTTCAGCAACCATTGCTCTCTCCGGTCCTCAGTTTCTTCCCATATCCACCTTGGCATAAATGGATATTTGACTCCAAACTCCTTCTAAGCTCTCCTATGGATCACTTTCTCCTCTTTGCTGCTCTTTTGGCAGATGCAGACTCTCAGCCTGGCTTGGGGGTGGCCAGATCTGATATAACCACTTATCGTTTTGTTCCACACAGGAAAAAGGCAGTCCACACCTGTGTCCTCCTCTACCTCTTGCACACTGGAACCCCTCCCTTTTTGCTGAGGGCTCCAAACATTCAACTGCTGCTGCATCTGATGGCCCAGTCTCACCATCAGAGACCTCCACCTCCTCCAGTGCTTCCATATGGGCCACTCAGAAGCCGGTTACTGGCTCGACCCCTGCAAAGACCCATTCTTCACTGCTGCTGGAGGCATGGGCCTCCCATGTAATGAGGTCCTCCAGCTCCTCATCCCCCTTGAGCACACTTGGACTTGGATCCTCTACCCAAGGGTCTTCTGATTTGAATTTTGCCACTGCCAAACCCCTCTCAGGCTTTTCTCAGTCTTTTCCTTGGCTGGGGACTACTTGCTGCTTGTACCTCTTTGCTGCACTCAGCCACACCCTCAAAAAATTCTTAAAGAAAATATTCTGCTTCTTCCTGTTCACACTGTGTACCAGCCTGTCTTTCACAGCTATGCTCTGTGATGAAGGTCCACATAGGGGCCAACCGGACACATCGGGCAGTCTCTCCGGGAGGGCCACTAGCCATAATCATGCCAAAATTTCTCCTGCAGTCCTGGCAGTGGGGCACGGCTATTACACCTCATCCAACTTTTGAAAATACTGCACACACACATTAACTGGATATTCAGGGAGTGCTATGTTGAGGGGAGCGTCTAGACAGCCATATTCCTCTTCAAACTTTCTCAGTTCCTGTTCTTTCTGTGCCACCCATGTCTTAACATGCAATGGATATGGTTTGCCTTCACTTGCCATGTTTAACTCTCTGCAAAATACATCCAGAAAAAATTGCTGTTACAAAGTGCAGAGATTCTCACTGCTTCTCAACACTTTTAAAAGTATTTCCTTTAGCTTGCCCACTTTATTTAGTGACCTGTGTTTTGTTGCATTGCTGTTACATTTTGCTTGTGTGCCTGCTCTGGCATGGCTGCTGCATTTTCCATTACATCACAGCTAGACTCACACTGTTTTGCTCTCACTTTGTTTATGTAACCCTAGGCGGTGCTATCTCTAGGACTACCACCCCTGCCTGTCCTTTTAAAACCAGGTTGAGGGACCTGAGTTCCAACTTAATAATCACTGGGGTTTCCCTACCCTCAGTGACTACAATGAAATGGTGCATCCACCCAGAGTAAAGTATGTGGGGGATATCTACCTAACCTGGTATAGCTCTCTGGGAAACAATAACCACCCACAAGCCCACCTAGTGACCACGCACCTTGCAATGGGAAACAGCCCTTCACAGCAGTTAACACTCAGTTAGCAATGAACATTAATAATATGCACACACCTTGCACTTACCACCAGGGTCTGGTCTATGGCAAACACCCTGAAGCTCCCTGTAAACCAGTATTGAAAACAGTCATGCACTTTTAAATGCTTTTCCCCACACACATTAACCTTAAACCAGGCAATGAGATATTCGTGAGTTAGTTCAACAGTGAAACATAAAATCTGAATTTATTGAGGGGATGTGAACAAGGGAAGGGGGCTAATCTAAATGCATGATTGCTATACTAGATTTTAACCATGCTACTTTGCATGCATGCATTTAGTCCCACAATAACAGTTTTACAATGGCTAGGTACCCAGAATGTTGGTGGCTAGCCAGAATGGTGCCTGGGGTTGCAGCTGTTGTTGGGGCCCTTGATGGGGAGAAAAGGCAGTTAAACATGCATAAACAAAGACCGTGGCTAATTATATCCTTGGCTGGTTGGCCTAGTTCACTGTAGCCCTGTAAACATGCTGAAGAAAATCAGATGGTACCACAGAGGGATTTAAAAACTTGTTGCTGGGAGCCTCCCTGAGTTTACTCACAACACCAGTAGGTAGAAGATGGCCTGGCGAAATGAAGACCTGTTGCAGAGCACTGAAGAGCATGGGGAAGCTGGGATGACATGACTTACCTCCGCTTCACGGCCTTTCCCTCCAGGTGGCCGCAACTTGAGATACTTTGCTGCACAGGGGCTGGATCCCCAAGTTGGTTTCTCACTGAGAAAATGGTAGCTGATGCCAGAATAGATGGCTTGGGTTGGGTTTGGCATGAGCCCAAGGTCGGATAGAACACTTTTGGTGAAGTTCAGTTCTGTTGCTGGTGGAAACCTCCAGCTGGCTGACAATTTGGTCAAACGAGCAACTGATTCCCGGTGGCAAACAGGCATCCCTGATTAGTAGGCCTTGGCCCACCTTGAGCATTCAGCACAATAAATGGAAATAGCATTCACTTCTTCACTTCTCAGTTAGGCTTCAGGCCAATTCACAATTACAGCCGCTCTGCTGCACAAACCTTTTAACCTGCAGAAAGCGGTCTCTGGGCTGATTCCTGAACTCAGTACCGCTGACACATGCCGGAGGAAACTAGGCCTTTCCTGGGCCAGAACCCTGTGAACGTGAATGGCTGCTATGACACGGAGTCTTGGGATGAACTCTCCACAGAAGCTCCTCTCAGTCCAAGAGCTCGAGCTGCACTCCACTGTTTGCATAACAGTTCTCAGACCAGTCCATTTTTCCTGTAATCCTATTGGTCAGGGTGAGCTGCAATTACAATCCTGTGCTCCCATTGATTTCTTTAGGTGACAAAACCTTAGCATTCACAGTTTCTCCCACAAGGCACCTGAACTAAGGGCCCCTCGAGGTCCCCTGTATCCCAATTGGTCCAAATTCCTGGAAGTCCCACACCAAACATGGTGGCTCCCATTTGGATGCATAATCTGCAAGAAGGCAGTTTAATATGAGCACTCTAATTTAAATACAGCAACATATTAGAAGTAAATATTTACAGTACTAGTTAGGGCTCCCTCTGCTTTAACAGCAACAGCAGAGTGGAGTGAATCAGGACAGCGCCTGGCTGGTCGTGAGCTTTGAAGCACTCAGACCCCCAGCCCGGGCCATTCACAACACACTGGCAGTGTCACTTGAAGGGACAGGTGCGGAGGCACATCATGGCACTCTCACGCAGATAAATAGGGTCACCAAATAACCATGGATTCACTGTTTCCAACAGATGTCTGCATGGCAGTGGGCATTGCTGGAGCCCTAGGAAACACTTAAGGTAAACCCCAAATTGGTGGGGGGGGGCTACATTTACTTGCTCAGGTTCTTGTTCACTTGCTACACACTTGGTTACTTGCCCAACACTTGGTTTACTTGCCCAACACTTGGTTTACTTGCCCAACACTTGGTTTACTTGCACAACACTGCCCAAAAAAGTTTTTGCTTTGTGTTTAAGAGTTTTGTTGGGACATACAGAAGTCGCTTGCTTCAAATTTATGGCTGCAGCCTGCAAACCAGTCGATGGCACTTGTGCTAATGTTTTGGACTGTTCTGCCAGGCGGCCAGCAAGAAAACGCACTGCGGTAGCTACCTGAGTGATCACTTTCATTGCTAACATGGGAGAAGCCTGATATTTTAGTTTCCAGCACTTTTTTGGGGCAAAATCTCAACAGTCCACCAACGATACTCCTTTCTGTAGACCTGATGCCTTGCACGCTCCTCTATCTCTTTCCCTCACGAACACTTCACAGTCCACAGAGCTCCAGCCAGGGGGCGGAGCGTCACTGAGAGATCCATTCACTTGACATCATGAAAATAGGCTAGGGGCACTTTCTCGCTCTCTCTCTCTCTCTGTCTCTCTGCCACAGCAATCTTTGAGCTGTGAGACTCAATTTTAAGTGCACTGACTTTTTTCTTTGACAGTTTGTGCTCACAGTCCCAAACAGCATTTAAATTGAATTTTTACATTTAAAACGCAATTCTTTGCAGCGACTGCGATACTTTCCTCCTCAAGCATGGGGAAAATTATATCCACAGTAAACAAACATTTCTTGGCCCCAAATCACTTGCAGCTGGCAATTTTGACCATTTTAAACAGTTTTAAGCACTTTCAAAACACAGTTTCTCAGTTCCACTAAAACAGTCCATAATGGCACATTTTTTCACAAAAGTCCCATATTGTAGTCCACTCTCAAGCTGTACATTTCACAAAAGGCATTTTTCTTGGAAAATTGCAACTTTATTCCACAAAACAATCCTTCAGGAGGGTGCACCACCACCAGACAGAAAGACCACAGCCATACCTTCTATAGGCAACCTTTTTCTCTCTCCCCCCAAATCCTAGGAGGAGCTCCCAATTTTGTAACCCCAACCCCCTTTTTTGTTACTCAGACAAGACAACAAACCACAAGTGGCAGAAAATAAGTATCACCCCTGGCATTAGGGCAAGCACCTGGCTCGGGCATCTTAGAGGTCGGGGAGAGGAGCACAAAACAAATTTCTATTTTACGCAGGTCAGAGGTAGCGGGGGTATGGTGTGTCTCCTATCTGTGGGGCCCTCAAAAACATCACGCAAGTCACTCAAAGATGGATTGTCTGTAATCAGAAATTTGGGATGTTACTGTATGGGTTTTATTCCTGACCCAGTGTTAACAGAAATGGTGGCACCCCCACGGCTTGAAGCTGTACAGACAGATGACACATTTTGTAGCAGGCAAAAACATTTCCAACCTCTTGCAGGCAGTACTGATGTCTTACATGAACATTTACCACAGACATCCAGCCCTATGCAAGTAATCATGGACTTACCAAAGGAACATTTTCCACAAATGTCCAGCCCTCTGCAGGAAATCATGGGCTCATGAACTGCCAGCCCTATTTCAGGGGTACCTAGACTATTTCAAGCACTGCTAGGTGACTAAAGTTAACACCTTAGTCCATTCCTCTTGTAACCTGTTAGGTCTCCTTGGGACCTAGAATGAGGGGATAGCTCACTATGGCCAAAGCTAGACTTTCTCTGCAATTACTTTTAGGAAAACAGGATTCACCAGCCATACAAGGGCTACAAGAGACATCCTACTGTGCAATCTTTGTGCCAGGGTCCTGCATACCTGTATCTGACAAGGCACCAGCCAACTTCATATGAACATTGTACTTGCTACATCTTGTACCCCTCAGGACACTTGTAAAGAACGCTTGAAATCCACAGATCTCACACAAAATCCATATCTCTAGCTTGTACACACACAATCTCTACATTCTGGGCAGTTATAATAGCTCTTACAGTCTTTTGGGGATTGCTCCAAGTACTCACTGACACTACAGTCCCATTCCTTTTTCTGTGAAAAATCTTCACCCCCTCAGGGCTTCACAGGAGATCTGGTAGCCACCACTTCCCAGGAAACCAGCCGTTGGTTACAGAACTATGGCAGAAAAATAACAAATGAGGGTTCTTCCCTCTAGCAAGTGATCTCTGGGCAGAGCACCACTTGTTCTTAGAGCTCTCCACTCAGACTCTGAATTCAAACAGACTCATAGCTCAAAAACAGCTGCAGGCAGTGTGGCTTATGCTGCTGTGAGGGCTGTACATTCCATAACATCATCCCATGCCTCAGCAAAGCTGAGCAGGTGGTGATGTAATGTTTTACAGAGAGTCTTTAAGCCCTCTGACACTGCCCAGGCTATCTGCCTGATCTAAAACTGATGGGATTCTAGTAACCTCAGGAACTGGTTGGTTACATATACAACTTATAAAAGTTATGTGGACCTCTCTCCAAACACATACACACAGCTCTAATGTGGCCAGCAGAGAGATTGCTATTTTTTTTCAAATAGCTTAGCTGTTTTTCTCCCCCCTTATTTTATTCTTTTGTTTATTTATGTCATTCTCCCCATCTGCTGATCGGTCTGGCTTTCCACTGGTAGTTACATCCATGTTCGTGTACCATTTCTTTATCGTTGAAGTCCTTATTAGGTGAGCTGCTATTTTTTTTCACTTATAGAGCTTTAATGAGAATGTGTTTGCCGATCATGGTCAAGTTTGAGGAATTTGTTCAGTGTTGGAAATACTGGTGTACACTGTTCATGTAAGGGCACTGTGTGTAACTAAAACCATTCTTTACTGTGGCACAAATTTCGAGCAGTTATGGGAGGCAAATAAGAAGTGAAATGGCAGTAGAAATATATGGGGAGTTTTTTTACTTTATTTATTTATTTTGTTCAGAGGACCTTTGCACTCAAGAGCTCTTTTTCAAAGGTGTCCAAGTCTATCAAGTTACATACAACAGAAGAACAAGTTGCATCTGACAGCAGACCAATACAGTACAATACACAACAGGTATAAGTAAAGAATAAGATATAACAAAGTGTGGTTTATGGGCTGATAACAGCGTGCCCCAGGTGCGTAATGAGGCACAAGGCACTTGCACAGAGTGCCTTTAGCACATGAGAAGTGCTCTTATCAGCCCATAAACCACACCTTGAAGTGTTTTATTCTGGTTATAAAATGGGTCCCCCCAAGTAAAACTTAAGGAAAAAAGTATTGAAAATAGAAAAAATATTTTTTTACAGTTAGAAGAGTCAAAATAGTTCCTCTATTTATATAGTGTATTGCTTCCTGTATTGCGGTTGGTAGCCACTAGATGCCCCACACATACACATGTTGTGCACAGGTTAGGCCTCTCCACCTACACACACACACATAGTCTCACACACAGTCACACACACACACACACACACACACACACACACACACGTGTTTTTGCTTTCTAAAGATTTTTTAAAGCTGTGTTAATGAAAACTGACAGGAGCAGTTTCATAGGGAGCAAATGTATCCCTCTTCAGCCACTACAGTGCAAAGTGTCTTTCCTTTTCAATGCATATCTCATAGGGAAGGTGCTGTAGAGGAGTTGCAGCGTGTCTTGCTGAGGATGTATTTTACATTTTAGGATATGGTCTGTGAGGGGCAGCAGGGGGGCAGGGTATGCAGTGGGGAACAGAGATGAACTGCAGGGAGAGAGCACCACAGAATGCAGCAGGGAATGGAGATGAACTGCAGTAATGATGATCAGTGAGAGAGCTATGGACCAGTGACCTGCCACAAATGTTTGTCAAGTGGAATGAAAATGAAGGTCAGTTTGTAATTTTAAGTGTATGGAACATGAAACTGGGGCTGTTTCAGCCTAATGCAGTGCTTGGCAGTGTTTCTGAATTTGGAGTAAGAGACAGTCTGTGGCTGTGTTTGGGGGGCAGGAGTGTTCTCCAGCTCGGCTAGCAAGCTCCACTTTTAAAATGCAGAGGTTTGCACAATGATCTCTCTTGTAAAAAGTCCCCAGTGGCTGAAGAAGTATTGGTCGGCACAATATGCACTGATAAGGACATGACCAAAAGTACTTCAGCCAATCAGGATGCAGAAAATTCCTGACCCATTTTATAACAATTATCATATTATAAGAAGCAATGATTTAACAATAGACTTCCACAGTTGCAGGAGGCATCAACAAGGGGTGCAGGCTAATGCAACTGGCAGAGGTGACTTAGGTAGACATGTTTACACAGGCAGACAGATGGAGGAATGGGGCTGGTAAAGGAATGGATTCCGATCATCTGTGGGTCAGCTTGTAAAACTTGGAGAGGGCTGACTGGAGACAAAGTCATATGGTGGAAAGTGAACAGCGGTAGAAGAAAAGTGAAGATGCCTTTTTATGTTTTCTTGCATGCATGTGCAAGAAACATAGTGCCACCATACAAGTTTTTGTAGGTGTGGCACCCCCGTTTCCAATGCCTTGATCGTTTTGGAAGACACGGCAGCAGGGCATCAATGAATGTCCGAGCTGTCTATGACAGCAGTTCAGATACAGTGGTGTACAGTTGAAAGAGAAAGACTGCTACAGTCAGTGGTGGTAACATGTAGACAATTTACATACTGCTGTGCCATTGGCAGTATGCAAATTGCCTACACGTCACCAACTTAGCAGTTGTTCTCTTTCAGCTGTACGCCACTGCATTTCCCGGCATGATGCACCCCCCATTTGTTGTGTACTAAGGGGGTGCCCAATACCCCTTGGCACATGCACACTCCCCCCCAAGCACACTATATGTCTGGGATGCCCAATCCCTGTCAGCCATGGCAAAAGTCCTGCATCATCATGTGTTTCCCGCACACTATATGGCCAATGGGGGTGCCCAATCCCCTGTTGGCTTCACTGCCCCCCCAAACAAACTTCCAGATGTCATGCTGGGAGCCCACCCTAGCATGGCAAAAGTCGCATGTTGTCTTAAGAAAATGGTCCCTTGTTGACTCTCTTGCCCCCAACCCTCGCAGACCCTTTACACACTCCCCCTCCCAACACCCCCCCTCACCCTATACTTACCACTGGAGTCCAGAGCGATGATCTTCGGTGGACCAGGAACACGTCTGCACTCTTCAAAGCTGACCGTGAACTGAAGAAATGCCGGTAAGCTGTATAATGTCATAAACAGGTTTTTTCAACTTTGGTTCGTATCTCGGTCATGTTTTTGAATTTTTGCACCAAATTTTCAACATGGGGTTCTTGGGACCCCATTTCATGAATTCAGTCACTGTCATCTGGTTATTCAGTTCCAAAAGGTGATTATGTGGTCACTGCGTGGAACCACCTTTTGGGACTGATTAACAAAAAGACAGTGTCACAGTTCATGCGGTAGGCCCCCCAAAAACCCTATGTTGAAAATTTGGTGAATAAATTCCCAAAAATGACTGTCTTACAAGTGTGCATTGCGCAGTTCTTATGTACACTTGTAACTTCGAGAATTTTTGTAATATTTTCACTCCAGATTTTCAACATTGCCATTTTACCATACCTCCATATGAACAGTACAGTTGTCATTGTTCACATCTTGCCCAAAATATGTTTCACACATGTAGCACACAATGGCGCGGTCGGTGTGCGAAATCAATGTTTGGGACAGATTAAGAAAATCACAGTGATACTGTTCATGAGCAGAGGTATTAAAATGGCTATGTTGAAAATTTAGTGACAAAAGTCCATAAAATGACAGCGTTACGAGTGTGCATTGCGCAGTTTTCACGCACCCTCGTAAGTTCACGAATTTGTAATATTTTCAGTCCAGATTTCAACATTGACATTTTTCCACACCTCCTTATGAACAGTACAGCTGTCATTTTTCACACCCTGGCTGAAACGTGTTTTCTCACTTCCGGCATAGATTAAGAAAATCACAGTGACACTGTTCATGAACAGAGGTCCCAAAATGCCTGTGTTGAAAATCTGCTGTAAAAAATCCCCAAACTAATTGTATTACACGTGTGCATTGCGTAGTTTCTATGCCCACATGATGGGCATCGGGATGTACAGTAGCTGTCATTGTCAGACAGCTCTGTTGGTGGGCGGCTGTGGCAGTGTGCGGGTGGGCTGAGCTGCCTGCCGACAGTGGGTCCCTGCTGGGGTTGGAGGAGAGGGGTGAGTTGGGGGTGCATAAGGGGTCATTCTGTAATGGATGGCTGCTGTGGAGAGTGTCTTCAATGGGGGCTTGGGGCAGGGGGATCTGTGTTCTGCCTACTACCGCCGCGGAGGGCAGCTTCAATGGGGACTTGGCCCTGGGAGGGGGTACATCATTTCCTTTACCACCGTGGAGGATGGCTGTACTAGGGGCTTAGGAGGGGGGTTCAACATGTCATTTACCACCACCAGGAGTGGCTTTCTATGGAGGCTTGGGGC
Source organism: Neoceratodus forsteri (assembly GCA_016271365.2). Classification (NCBI taxonomy): domain Eukaryota; kingdom Metazoa; phylum Chordata; order Ceratodontiformes; family Ceratodontidae; genus Neoceratodus; species Neoceratodus forsteri. The sequence goes on along the minus strand of CM057450.1, from coordinate 435,501,359 downwards.
TGGGAGGGGGGTTACTTTACAATTACCACCGCTGTGGAGGGCTGCTTGAAGGGGCCTGGGGGTTTGTATTTATGGGGACTTGGGGCAGGAAGGGGGTGGCGTGCTTGTGCGACGTCTACTGTTTGGTGCATTCTGCTGGGACATCCCTGCAGGCACAATGCAAATGGGGTCATAATGGCATGCTAATGGCCCCACTGCGCCATGCATGCCTAATGGCCTCATTTGCATGCCCCTGGCTCTGAATCACATTTTTGGATGAGATGCCCTGCCCCGAAGGGTTCACAGCCTGACAGGGGGGATATGCCGGCGCAGCTTGGGATGCCCCGGTGCATCCTGGGTGGGGCACACCTGTGCTATTCACAGAGGGGATGCGCCGGTGGCATCTCCCGATGCCACCTCTGTGAATCAACCATTTTGCACTCAGTGCATCTCCCCTGTGCCGGGGCAGCCGAGATGCACTGAGCACATTTTCTTTGTGAATCCTGCCTCAGATATTTAAATGGGTGACTGTGAAGGCAATGTGAAAGAGAGAGGTTTATATTTCAGTGAAATTGGGATAACTTTATTAGAAACCTGGAATCGTATGCAAGGGATGGGCTGCATTTGAATAGAGAAGGCTCAAGGGTCCTTGAAAATAGGATAAACAGATGCATTGAGACATGTTTAAACTGATGGCTGCGAGGAATGGTGGAGGAAAGACCACTAAAATGACTCAAATAAAGGTAATAGGGTAAACAAGACAAGAATAATTCAAGACTGGAATGTTTTAATAACAAATACAAGGAGCCCTGTTAAAAAAAACCAAGCATTTGTCAATGCCGAATGTTTGTTTGCTGGCATTGGCATTGGTAGTGTAAGAGTTAGAGAGCTGCATAATAGGAATGGCAGTGAAGTATTGAACTGAAGCCAACCCCACCAGCACCCTGCAGAGACTGACAGGCATTGGGGTGTGCCTTTGGGTCATCAGGCATAATGGCCACGCCATTTCAACACACCCTACCCTGCAAACACTGACAAGTGTCATGGTGTGCCTTGGGGTCTTTGGCCCTTATGCTCAGCCCATTCCATCAAAAAACATGGTGAGATGGGTCCTGTATAGGAGAATGGGGTGAACTTTGGGGTCAAAGAGTCCAAGGCACACCTCAATGACTCTCAGTGGCTGCAGGGTGTGGGTGGGGGTGGAATGGTATGAGCATTACAGGCGAGAATCCCAGGTCACACCCCTGATGCCTGTCAATCTCTACAGGCTGGGGCATTATGGTCGGAAACCCTAACGCCTCAGGCATCCATTGGCATTTTCATGCCAAATTTTCAATATGGGTTTTTTGTGGCCCCCACCTTATCAACAGTGGCAATATCAGTTTGTTAGCGGAAAGCTGATTTCGCACAGTGACTATGCCATTTGGAACCACTGGTGCAAAAACACATTTCGAACAGGATGTGAAAAATGACAGCTGTACTGTTCATGGGGAGGTACAAAAAGTGGCAATGTTGAAATTCTGCAGTGAAAATATTAAAAAAACTGGCAAAGTCACGTGCATGCATAGAAAATGCACAACGCACACCCGTAATGCAATTAGTTTGGGGATTTTTTACAGTAGATTGTCAACAGAGGGATTCTGGAACCTCCGCTCACGAACAGTGTCACTGTGATTTTCTTAATCTGTCCCGAACCGTGATTTCCCACAGCGACCACGCATTTCTGTGCTGGAAGTGCGAAAATACATTTTGGCCATGGTGTGAAAAATGACAGCTGTACTGTTCATAAGGAAGTGTGGAAAATTTCCAGTGGTGAAAACCTGGACTGAAAATATTAGAAATCCATGAAGTTACAAGGGTGCGTGGAAACTGCGCAATGGTCGCTTGTAACACAGTCATTTTATGGACTTTTTTCACCAAATTTTTAACACAGCCATTTTAACACCTCTGCTCATGAATAGTGTCACTGTGATTTTCTTAATCTGTCCCGAACATTGATTTTTCACACTGACTGCGTCATTGTGTGCTACATGCGTGGAAACACATTTTGGTCGAGATGTGAGAAATGACAGCTGTACTGCTCATAAGGAGGTGTGGTAAAATGGCAATGTTGAAAATCTGGAGTGAACATATTGAAAATTCATGAACTTATGAGCATGCGTAGGAACAGCGCAATATATGCTCGTAAAACAGTCATTTTTGGGAATTTTTTCACCAAATTTTCAACATAGGGTTTTTGGGAGCCTACCTGATGAACAGTGACACTGTCATTTCATAAATCAGTCCTGAAAGGTGGTTCTGTGCAATGACCGCAAAATCACCTTTGGGGGCTGATTAACGCCATGACAGTGACAGAATTCATGAGGGGGGGTCCCAAAAACCCCATGTTAAAAATTTGTTGAAAATATTCCCCAAAATGCCTGAGATATGTACTACAGTTGAAAAAACCCTATTTATTCCATTATACAGCTTACCGGCATTTCCTCCATTCGTGGTTGACTTTGAAGAGTGCAGATGTGCTCCCGGTCCACTGAAAATCGTTACGCCAGACTGCAGAGGTAAGTATGGGGTGACATGGGGGTATGGGGAGGTGGATGCACAGAGGGTGGGCGAAGGTGGGGGAGGGGTTAAGACAGTCTGTGAGGAAAGGTTTTGTCTTTCAGGTATTTTTTTTTTACTTAGATGACATGGGACATTTGCCACGCTGGGGTGGGCTCTCAGTGTGGCAGCTGGAAGGCTGTTTGGGGGGGCCATGGAGCCGACAGGGGATTAAGCACCCACGTCAGCCATAGGAACTGTTGCCACGCTGGGGTGGGCTCCCAGCATGGCACCTGATAGTCTCTTGGGGGGACAGTGGAACTGATGGGGGATTGGGCACCCCTGTTGGCCATACAGACTGCTGCCATGCTGGGGTGGGTTCCCAGCATGGCACCTAGAAGGCTCTGTTGGGGGGAGCGCAGCACCACTGACAGGGATTGGGCACCCCATCAGCTATACAGTGTTCGCGTGGGGGGAGTGCATGAGCAGGCAATATGCATGCATGTGCGTGTGTGTGCGTGGGGGGGAGCGCGCATGAGCATGCGATATCTTATCACTGCTCACTGAAGCGGAGCTCTCCCTTTCAATTGTACGGCACTGCACTTTCAACTGCTGTCATAGACAGCTGCAGCATTGATTGGCGAATGGTGGCTGCGCCTGCAAACACACTGACTGAATTAGAAGACGGGTGCCACACCTCTGAAAACTTGGATGATGGCACTATGTTTCTTGCACATACATGCAAGAAAACATAAAAAGGATGAGTTAGAACACATGTTAAAGAAAGAAGGGGTTCATTCATGTGCTATTACAGAGCCTTGGTGGAATGAGGATATGCAGGAGAGAAATATTCAGGGTTACACATTGTACAGTAGGGATAGGAAGGGAAAGAGAGGAGGGGTGGCAATACAGTATATGTTTTGGAAGAAGTAAAAGCTGAGTTGATTGAGCAAGATGAGGAAAGTGGACTGGAGCAACTGGAGGTTAAAGATTATTCCAGAAAAAGGAAAAAAAAATGTATTAGGATTAGTTTATAGGCCACCCTCATAAAGCATGAAATTGAATATTAAGATGCTGGATTTCTTAAACAGCCTTAGTACAGAGGACAGAATTACTCTTTTGGGTGATTTTAATATGCCTGGTATAAACTGGAATACTGTATTAAGGAAGGTGAAGCATACTTTGAAAGGGATTTTATATATATCATAAATAAACTCGCTTTGGAACAGTATGTCCAAACAGGGACAAGAGGACAACCTAGTCTGCATTTGGTTTTGAGTAATTTAGAGGACCAAACTGGTAATTGTAGGACACTCGAACCACTAGGAGGCAGCGACCATAATGTGATAATGTTTAAAATTTCAGGAATGACCTGCAAAGCAAGTGGAAACAATACAATTAAATGTTTTCACCTGGCAGCCTTTGATAAGATGCGGGAAGCATTAACAGCATGGAACTGGGAGTTACTCTTCGAGAATAGAACTCTAAATGAAATGTGGGATGAACTGATGCTCAAATTAAATGAGCTCATAGTTATGTGTGTTCTGGAAAAGCCAAAATATAATAAAAATGGGAGGACACCTGGATGGTTAAATAAAGGAGTTAAAAGGATGATGAGGAGAAGGAAGAAACCCTGAAGCTCACCTGATTCTATACATTCCAGAAACATGCACACCTAATTGGTGAGCTTTAGGATTGACAATCCCTAGGGATACTCTGCCCCGACTTACTTTAGGGGTGGCATTGGGGTTTTAGGGTTGGAAACCCTAAAGCCACATTTTCCTACTTTTGATGCTGTAGCCTCAACCATAAATGTTGCATTAATGCAATTTTTGCAAAGAATTTCTTTAATTTTTGAGATAGCATAATGGTATCCTTATTTTCCTGTTGGAGCACGGGACCCTCTGGGCCTGCGTGCCAATGCATCTGCACTTTTTGAGATTGTGTAATCATAGCCTTGTTTCTCTGATGGAGCGCAGGGCCCTCTGGGCCCTGCACTCCCATCCCTCCACAGATGCATATATACATATATATATATTGTTATAGAGAAGCACAGGGCCCAACCATTTGTAGGACAACAGCAACCAAAATGTCAACATAGACTTCCTATTACCCCACCTCATCAACTCGATAGTAAAAATTGTGACATCCCCCAAAACATCATTCTGCACAACTGCAGTGTCATTCCACCCCAGGGGCATGAAAATACATTTAGACAAGATTTGAAAAATGACATCTCTCCCGTTCATGAGGTGGTGTAAAGAAATGACTATGTTGATAATTTGGGGTTAAAATATTGAAAATTACCAAAGTTATGAGTGAGCATAGCAAAATGTCAATGAATGTGCAGAACTTTGCCATTTTAGCATATTTTCACCCCCAATTTTCAACATACTCTTCTTATGACCCCACCTCATGAACAAGTATGGTGAAAATTTTGAGATCCCATCTGATAGATTTTGGAAACTGACTGTGAAATCACCATTTGGGCAGGATTTGCAAAATTACATCAACATTGTTTATAAGGAGGGGCCTCAAAAAGGGTATGCTGAAAATCTGATGTTAAAATGTGCAAAAATGGCAAAGTTATGCACCAAAGTTGAAACCCTCATTGAAATACATGGAACTGCATTTACTGTAGTTTCTCATATTGCAGTTGCCAGTTCCAGCAGCAAGATATGTATCTGATTAGGGAGTTGATCTTCATCATGGCACCTGCTCAGGTGAGTGAGGGTCTGAGGGGGTGTGTAGGTGCTGAGTGGGAGGTGGGTGTGGGGGGTTGGATCAGCGAGGGACCTTTTTTTACAGGCTACAAAAAGAAAAAATACATTGAGGGACCATTTTCTTTATTACAGGCAAAAGAAGAGAGGGTGAGGGGTACCACTAACCAACAGAGAAATAAAACTAACATGGGGATGGGGATTGGAGGACAGGGGGTGCCACTAGACACCAGGAAATTACTTTTAAAATGGGTAAGGGATCAGGGGGTTGCCACTACATCCCAAGGCAAGTTATCTTAATAAAACAAGGGGACAGGGATAGGAGGGCTGGGGTGCCACTAGACATCAAGGAAAATGATATGAGCAAAGGGAAATTGATTAGGGGGCAGGGATGCTGCTACACAGCAGGGAAAGCAGTTTTCCCTCATAAAAAAAAAACCTTTTTCATCACTCATGATACGAAAAAATAATCTTTTTCATATCATGTGATATGAAAAAGAATTTATAAACATTAAAAACAATATTTGAGGGGCATTTGTGGAACAGTTAAGAGCAGAATGCAGCTAAGGAAGTCCCAATAAGCAAGCTACATGTCTTGATAGCTCCCCACAACCTCAATTATATGGCTTTTCAATTTTTAATTTTTCGGCAAAACACAAATCAAGATGGTGGCCAAATAAAAAAGGATTCCCCTGAAATGAAAAAGGATGACAACAGTACAAGGAATTATTTTTTTGTTTCATACAGCTATTTTGAGGTGCTTACTGAGCGTGCTCAGAACCAATTTACAAACATTTTAAAATTAAATAACTTTGGAACAGATTAATATGTTTTCACCAAAGCAGGAAAAGGCACATATGTGGGTCAGACCCTTTCTACCCTGACATTTTCAGACCAAAATTCCAAAATGTCTGTACGGTAGACAAATTCAGAGAAAATCCCATTCAAACCAATGGGGAAAAACTACGAAAAATCACTTTTTGTACTGTCTAGATCTCAGAAATCACACATTTGACCAGAACGAAACTTGGCACATCCAGAGATCTATCTCAGGAGACCATGCATGCAAGATTTCATGCAAATGTGTTGAACAGTTGCGAAGATATTAAAGTGCAAAATTCTGGGTTCAACACAGAACCCCCAGTTCGACCCTAAATAATGTGGTGCGACCGAGTCGCTAATATATAAATGCAAAAAACTGTGTTATTGCACCAGTTAGGGTTTGAAATAAACTGTGTTAATGCACCAGTTAGGGTTCAACCTATCGCCACAAAAGTAGGAAATGAGGCATTAGAGTTTCCAACCCTAACTCCCCACCTCTCCAGCAGCAAAAGGACAAGACACACAAGCAACCACAGACAGCCATCATCATGAAAGACAAACAACATACAACTGTTTGCTGATTACACAAATGCAACAGCACTGACATGCTACCTTCATGGATTTGTATCTTTGGCTGTAGAAGAGCATGCCTCACAGGTGCTTATGATTCTGCAGCCAGAAGTGTGTGTGTGTGTGTGTATGTGCATGTCTTCCAGTGCATATGAGTACCTGTGGCTGCAGAAGCACTGGCCCCGCAGGGACCTGTGCTTCAGCAGAGAGAAATATTGTTGGAATTTGGGTATAAAGAAATTCTATTTTTAACCCCTAGATGGTGCTATCCCAAGGGTTACTACACCTGCCTGCATGACTAGTTGCAGGTTAAGGGGCCTGGGTACTGAAAACGAGTGCCTCCACCCAGAGGACAGGGTAAGTGGTAGCGTAGCTGACCTGGATACAGCCCTCCGGGACACTGTGACCCCCCCTTTCCCCTCTAGTGACCTAAGCAATGTACAGAGCACACAGGTACAATAACCCCAAACAGCAGATATGCCCCCACATTTGTTGCACTTACCACCAGGGCTGGTTCCACCAGTTTGGCCCTGGAGACCACCTGTAAAATAAGATTAGACACAGCAAACAATAGTAATACAGTGCTATTTGTACAGAGATGCACCACAAACAGTTTAAGTGCAAAAAGATTCAGATCTGATTTATTTAGGGGGAATGAACAAGGAAGGGGTGTAATCTGACTGATTGGGCTAGCAACTGATTTAATCAGGCTACAATGCATGCACTTCAGAGTCCCACAACAGAGTCCCACATACTCTGGGTACCCAGTTGTTGAGGTAGGCTAGTCTGACACGTTGCAGCTGGTCAGGGCCCCAATGGTGGAAAGAAAAAGTCATGCACAGTAACCCACAATTTGTAATCCAGAGCCAGGTGTCTCAGTTCAGGATAATCAAGCAAAATAATTAAATCAGACGACACACTTTGATTGAGCTGTTATTGCAGGGAGCTACCCTGGTGTTTACTCAAGCTACCCAGTGTAGGACACAGGATGGATGAAATAGAGACTTCAGGATGACTTGCTGGTTTGCCAGGAGAAGCAGGGCCCACACGATTCACAGTGGTGTCATTCCTGTTCAAGATGTTGAGCAGGGGGCTGATCCCCAGGCAGGTCTGTCATCGATGTTCTTCTCTGTGCTGTGAACAGCTGTCTAGGCCAAGGTGGCAGAGCCCAGACCAAGTGAAGCAATTTGGATGGCAGTCCAGTAGTGCTGGATACAGCTTCCATCAAACGTGACACAAGCAGGCAGTGGGGAACCAAATCATGACCCACTAACACCATTCGGCACACTTATAGTAAAGCAAGGTAAATACCACAGTTTGGATGACAGTCCAGTTGCAATCACAGTGTCTCTGTGCAAACCATACATTCTGCGGTGGATTCAGACTTCCTGACAGGCCAATCGTGTGGAGCAAATCTTCAGTCCTCTTCAGGTAAAAGGCAGTCACAATTCAGTAATTCTGGTCACAACACTTACGGATTCAGTCTGATTACAATTAACTGAAGGATTCCCTACCGAGGGAAAATGAGGCAGGCAGGCCAAACACAGCCTTCCCACCAGATTCCCGCATTACTATATGGGAGCAGCTGCTCAAATATCTTGAGCTGTTCACTCTCTCAACTCCAAACTTAGACTGGCTTCTGCTGCAGGCAGCACCAGGACTTCCTTCTCATCCAAAAAGGGTTGGTTAATCCATCTGTCTGTCAAAGCAAGAGCTCCCCCTCCAGGTCCATTTAGGCGCCAACATGTAAAAACTACAATTCCTACAGAAATTCACTCCCACAAGACCCCTGGGGACAGACTCCATTTTAGGGTCCCCAAAAGATACTGATTGGTGCAATAAAGAAATGTCCATGCTGCAAAGAAAGGCAGGTTAGACAAACTATAATATCATTATTATTTAGAGCAGCCAATCAGCAAACAATTAACATTTCTAACAGCTTCCTCTGCACAATTAGTGATGGGAACAGAAGCAGGAGGTTGTTCAGGAAAGTGGTTTGGTTTTATCTTCTGTTTTAACTGAACTATTTGAATAGTTTTGTACTTGAAATTAGTTCTGTGTGTTAAAAATTACTACTTTGAGTTAGAACTGTTACTTGGGCTGTGATATTGTAACTATTGGGGCTTATGTGCTGGGTGTGGGAACACTTGTTTGGCAGTGATAATTAGAGTGACATTTAAATGTGATGTTTGCCTGGTGGTAGAGCCCTCCCACCCACCCTGGTTTGTAGGCTTTCTTAAATACTGAAAAGCCTCTGGGGGTTGGGATTGAAGGGCTGTGCATTTCTGTTTGTCACTGAAATTTGAAGCAACAGGAACTGGTGGGCCTGTGACATCATACGGTACCTGAAGTCTGCAAACACACACTGTTAGTGAGACTAGACACACACTGGACTGTATGTGTTTGTGAGACTTGGGAACTTTATTGGTGGGGTTGAAATTGGGTTCGTAAATAACTGAGGTCAGTATATATATATAGAGAGAGAGACAGACTGTATTCCAGGGGGAAGGGACTGAGAAAAGGGGTTTGTGCCATTATGAACAGGGAGGGACAAACAGGGTGGCCACATTCCACCATGGCAGGCATCTTCAGAAGGGTTGTAGGCTGCACAGGCTGTGGGATGGCAATAATTCTCAATTGGGCCTGGAGAGAGGGAGGCTTACCGCTCTGTAGACAGCTATCTTGTATCAGGAGTGAAGTATATTGGTTAAGGAGTAAGCTGGGGGAGTTGGGGGGTGTCCAAGGATAAGGGGTGTGGGTATGGGCAGCAGAAGGTGGGGCTGAGGGGAGGCTGGGGCAATGCTCAAAAATTACAGGACGTTATGTTACAGCAAGCAGGAGGGGGATATTAGGGACAGAGGACCCTTAGATAGGGATGTTGACACTAAGGAGAAAATGTACGGGGTAAACATTCCGAATATAAAGAGAGTGGAGGGGGAAGAGTCAGGAGGGGCTGTTGTGGGGAAGCCTAAAAGAGCAGACTGTGGGAAGGGAGCTCCTAAGGAGAACAGGGCAAGAGGGGAGGAAGAGGGCAGTTTAGAAGGGCAGTTGGAAACTCAGGTTACTTGATGGAGGCTGGCATAGAGTGTTACAACAAATTTGAGCTACTACAACCTAGAGGGAGGAAGGGTAGTGGAAATGAGGAAACTGATACAGAGGCCGGGAAGGGAGTCGGATACCCATAGGGCATCACAGACCGCAATGGAAAGGATAGAAATAGTCCCAGAGGGAGAAGGGAAACATAAATGTTAAGCAGATGGGGAGATACAACATATTGCAGACATGAGGGAGGAGAGCATGACTGGAGAGAAACTGGGAGACAAGGAGGTGGGATGGGCCCCTTCAGCAGGAGGGGCTGTGTACCAAGGATGGGGCCCCTAGGTGAAGGGGATCCACAGAGGCCCCTGGAGGTAGGGTACTATTACAGGGGAGGATGGCGGTATGGGGAATGGGAAACCATCAGGCCAGGATAAATGGTTTAGATAAGAGAGGGTTAAAGGGACACCTATTCAGGGGGTCTGAGTTAAGGGCAAAATAACAAGGAGGCAAAAAGGGAGGTGACAAGGGGTCTCTACTAAGGCAGGAAGACTCCCATGGAATTGAGATCATGAATAAAGGGGGGATGGGGTTGGAGAGCGATAGTGGAGGTAACTATAAGGATGATGGCGGTGTTAAGGTTATGTTATTGGGAAACTCGATGATTAGGGGTATCCAGTGGGAGGGACAGGGGGGTGGATGCCATAGCCAGGTGAAGGTAGTGAGTATCTCTGGGCTGACTGTGCACAGAGCAAAGTTCATGGTGTACGAACTGGTTAGGGATTGTGGAGGGAAACCGGATTTCCTGGTGCATTTGGGAACTAATGATCTAGAAGGAAATAGCGTTTTGGAAATCCAAGCAAGGTTCCAAGAACTTGCCAGAGTCTGTCGGGATAATGGATGCAGCATTTTTCAGAGATATTGCCAGTACCAAAGGCCTCAGTGGAGAAAAATGAAGATCACAGAGGTTAATGACTGGTCTGTGAAGTGGGTGAAGAGAGGGTTGGGAAAATAGGGAACTGGAAAGGAGTTTGTGAGGATAAGGGACTGTATGCCAAGGACAGGCTTCATCTTGCCCAGTTGGGGAAAGAAGTCCCAACAGGGGTGGCTGACTACATTCAAGAAAGGTGGGGTTTAAACCATGAGGGAAGGGACAAAGGAGGGCTGACCAGAAGCCCTCCCTCCAGATGAGGGAGTAGCCTTCAAACCCAAGGGGGGAAACAGACTGGGGAGGAGGTTTCAGGAGGAGCAGAGGAGGATGGAAGTATAAGGAACCTGGGTGGGTTCTGCAAAGGGATCAGGATAAGGGTCGGTGGTGGTGTCAGTAAATTCCAGGAGCTTGGAAAACAAATTGCCAGAGTTCCAGGTCATGCTGTTCGGGGTGGATGTGCGGCAGTCACGGAAACGTAACAACAAAACCATGACTGGGACCTAAACGTGGGGATACACTATGCTTAGGAAGGATAGAAAGGAGGGCAGAGGGGTGGGAATGGCTATGTTCATTAGAGATGACATAGAAATTGCTAGGGTAGAAGAGGCAGAGGAAACGTGGAGGCCTTATGGGTCACCTTATGAACCCCAGCAGGAGGTAAGGTCAAGCTGGGTGTAGTATATAGGCCCCCCGGGATGGGTGATGTTCTGGAGGATGGTTTGCTGGACAACATCACTGCCCAGTGTGGGCCAAAAGGGGAAGGAGTGGTGTTGATGGGGAAACCTTAATATACCAGGTGCAAACTGGAGAACCATGTCCTCTAAGGTGGCCAAGGAGCAGAGGCTGCTGGACAGCTTCCAGGATGTGTTCTTTTTTTTTTTTACTTTCTCTTTTTTATGCCCTCTTCCTCACTGCACTGGGCTCCTTTCTGCGGGGATCTTCTAGGCTGTGGGTTCCCGTAGTCCCACCCCAGGTATCTCCCTCTGGGTGCTTGGCTAGCCTTCCCCATCCTGCCACAGTTTACCCCCCCGGGTGGGGAGGAGGGGGACCCTCTCCCTTTAGTCCCCCTCTCACACCTAGAGACTGTGTCAGAAGGCCTCGTGAGCCCCATTTATGGAGCCTGGTTATGTTTTTTCTTGGGACAGCCGGGTCCCGTCTACAGGAGCCCAGCACAGGGTTCTTTTTTCCGCTTTCTGGTCCCGACCCTCCAGATGTCTGCACGCAAGGGGGGACAAGGAGTGATGCACATCTCAATGTGCTAATGCTCCAGCTCCTGGCAGACATCCACCACCCCCCTTGTATGCTGTCTCGCTGTACCTCCACCCGTGGTCACCCAGGTGGCGGTAACCCAGCGGGACTCACATCCAACCCCACCCGGAGGAGAAGAGCAGCCCCTGGGTGCTCAATCCTCCTCCCCCCGGCTGGCCCTCCAGCTGCCCGAGTCCATTCCCGAACCTGGGTCACTGGCACCGCAAGCAGTAGCCCTACCGCTGCACCGGCAGGCCGGCCCAGAATGTGTTCTTAACACAGCATGTGATGGAGCCCACAAGGAAGGGGCATGTCCTGGACGTGGTTCTGGCAGATGGGGATCTGGTAAGGAACCTGGTTGTAGAGGATCTCCTGACTGGGAGTGACCACAATACTGTCTGGTTTCAAATAAGCATGGGAGGAGGGGAGATCTAGGACACTGGCAGTGGACTTCAGGGGGGCAGACTTTGTGGGCATGCGGAATATTCTCAAGGATCACTTGAAGGGGATTACATCAATGACAAATGTGGAAAAGAGATGGGAGGTCATAAAACGGGGACTTCATGAGGCAGTCAGGACCTGCGCTAAGGTGAAATGTAAGGGAGCAAGGTCACGTAAACCATGCTGATGGTCCATTGAGGTTCAGGTAGTGGTCAGAGAAAAGAAGACGGCCTACAAAAAATATAAAACAACAAGAGGGGATAGGGAAAAGGAAATGTACCATCTTGCATCTAGAAAAGTCACCCAGATGGTGGGGGGGGGGCAAAGTCCAGTAAAGAGCAGTGGCTGGCACAGGGGATACATGGAGGGGAAAAGGGGTTCTTCTGGTACATTGGTGAGCAGAAAAAAACTAAGGGCCATCTTGGCAGATTGAGATCAGAAGGAAGGTGGGTGGAAGAGGCGAGGGACCAGGCAGAGGTATTAAACGAGTACTTCGCCTCTGTGTTCACTGGGAAGGGGAACGGAATATCTACAAAGCAAGGCACAATGGGGATAGAAGCGGTAGTGAGTGGGATCAGGGGAGCAACAGAAATGGAGCAAGCAGGAGGGAGAGGTACCCTAGGAGTGTCACATCAGGATAAGGATAAAAAGGCCAGTAAGGTGGAGGGGACAGATGATGCTATCTCAACCGAAAGGGTGTGGTTAGCCCTCAAGGCCCTAAAGAAAGATAAATCTCCTGGGCTGGATGGCATTCATCCGAGAGTACTATGGGAATTGGTGGACATACTGGCTGCACCCCTGGTGGAGCTCTTCAACAGGTCGCTTGAAACAGGAAGGGTACCTAGGGATTGGCGAGAGGCACATGTGGTGTCAATCCATAAAGGAGGGTCGAGGGAAGTACCAGGTAACTATAGACCCATCAGTTTGACCTTGGTGGTGGAAAAATTAATGGAGAGTATACTAAATGAATGATTGGGGGTGTACTTGGAGGAGGTGGGAGGTCTGGATAGTCGGCAACATGGGTTTGAGCCAGGTAGATCATGTCAAACCAATCTTGTGGAGTTCTACGAATGGGTAACATCAGAACTGGACAGGGGAAAGCCTGTGGATGTATTATTCTTGGACTTCAGCAAGGCATTTGACTCTGTCCCCCACAATGGTCTGGTGGAGAAACTGATGGGGTTGGGAGAAGGCCCTTTGATGGTCAGATGAATTGAAAACTGGCTAGCTGGATGCACCCAGAGAGTAGTGGTCGGTGGGGAGCTCTCGAACCCTATAGACGTCAGTAGTGCGGTACCGCAGGGCTCGGTCCTGGGTCCGATCCTGTTTAATGCTTACATATCGGACATCAGGGAGGGTATACGGTGTGAAATGAGTCTCTTTGCTGATGACTCCAAGATGGGAGCAGTAGTTGAGGGGGAAGAGGGGAGGTTGGCCCTGCAATGAGACCTGGACACCCTGGAAAGCTGGGCTCACACATGGAAATTAAATTTCAATATCACCAAGTGCAAGGTGTTACATCTTGGGCAGGGAAACCCTAAACACAGGTACACCCTGGGAGAGGAGGCGCTGGGGGCCTCAACAGGGGAAAAGACCTAGGGGTCATGGTGGATGCATGTTTGAATAACTCTGAGCAGTGCAGGAGAGCGACTAGCAAGGCAAACAGGATGCTGGGATACATTGTAAGGGGGATCACCTTTAGGAGCAGGGAAGTGATTCTGCTGCTGTACAATGGACTGGTTAGACCACACCTTGAGTACTGTGTACAGTACTGGAGACCACACTTGAAGAGGGACATACAGCTCCTGGAGAGGGTACAGAGGAGGGCAACTAAGATGATACGAGGACTAGGGGATTTGACGTATGAGGACAGACTTGAGAAGCTCTGCCTGTTTTCATTGGAGGAAGGGAGAGATGGGGGGACATGATTGAGGTCTTCAAGTACCTAAAGGGAATAAATAGGGTAAACATGGAGGGGATCTTTAGACTAAAGCAGGGCGGTATCACCAGAGGGCATGGTTTGAAGTTGGAAGGTGGAAGGGTGAGGGGGGAAAAGAGGAAGAGGTTTTTCACTGAGAGGGTGGTGGCTCCTTGGAATGCACTGCCTGGCGAGCTGGTTCAGAGATCCACAGTGGAGGGCTTCAAAAGAGGGTGGGACAGACACAGAAAGCGGATGTATCAGGTGATGGCCTAGCCCAGAGGGGTGGGGATGGATGATAGGGGTTTCTGGAACCCGGGGGGGGGAGGGTCTCGGCACCCAACTAGGGATCCGAGGCTCAAGCAGACTCGATAGACCGTAAGGCCTAATCTGCTCGCAATTAGTATGTTAGTATGTTAGACTAGAGCAATATTACTGCTGCTCAGGTGGGACTTGAGCCTGGAAACACTCAGCCCCTACCTGGATTAATTATACACCACAAAATGATGCCTCTTAAGGAGACAGGCACAGAGGCTAGCTAGGCACTCATATGTGCAACACTTTTAAAATGCTAGGACACAGAACACCAGCCTGGCAGTGGGCATTAGACAAGCCCAGAAAGACACTTTAGGAACCCCCATTTGTATGGTGGTTAAACCCTTCCCTACCTGAAAAGAACTTGGCGTCCGTCAAGTCGATGCTCACAATAACGTTATTTGAAGACATTGCACTTACACAAAATATATGCTTCATTACCATTGTTATACATATCCAAAATAGCTAATACATATGATTATATATATATATATTATGGCAACAGTTATGCATTTTCCATACATTCAATAATGATTTTACTGTGATTCACACAATAAGATTACTGTACTCATTCATGTTATAGTTTCTTGCATTCTAAACAACATAGATGGGGTCCCATTCCTGTCAGCTAACTTGGGGCTAGATGGGGCAGGGGCATCATGTCCTGAAGGATGGTCAATCAACTTGGAAGTAGCAGAAAGGGTCAGTTTGGGCAGTGAGCTCTTTGAAACAGACACCCTTGTGGACAACGTTCAATGGGAGATCTACTGGTCTTCCAGAGGAGTCGTAGCTTAGACGTATTATGGGTTTAACCACTCTCCCAGACTTCCTTGGGGAAATAGGTAGAGTCTCTGGGGTACCAGCATTTGCATCAGTCTCTTCTTCAGTAGGAAGGGGGTACCTCTGCACTGGGCAAAGTCTCCAGTAGTGGAACGTTATCAGCTTCTGACTCTGCTAACTCTGTACCCACCACATTAGGCACTTCAGTATTCTCTTCAAGAGGTCTGGATTGGTCATCCAGGGAAGGTTCTGAGACAATTGGACTTTGGGGCACTGGAGTGGGACTTTCAACATTGTCATACAGTTCCTCAAGTTCTGGTATGGCACCAGGAAGGTTTGTGGCATTAGCTTTCTCCTTGGGCAGGTCCAACAATTCCACCAAGCACAGCAAGTCAACCAGTTCAGATGCTATATTTTGTACCTCACTTTCTGGGGGCATGGGCTGCAATGAGGAAGCTGAGAGGTTAGACAGTCCTGAGGGCCCAGCTTCATCCCCACAGTTATATGCTGGGCTACCTTGAAACAACTGACTCAGTTCATAAGTGGTGTAATAGGGAGCATTGCACTCACTACTGTCAGATTCAGACTGACCATCATCGTCAGGCTTGGCCTACTGAGGGGAAAACCTTGGTTGTTGCACATTTGGAGAGGGTTGACTCTGTCACCTTTTGGCAGCGACACGAGTTACTGGCCCAGGAGGGGCAGGATCTGACTGTTCAGCATTGATCATTACTTGGCCAATGGGTAGTAAATGGTTCCTGTGCATGGTTTTAACAGCTCTAGAGTTGTTCTCAGGGTGCATGTTGTACACAGGCAGTTCATCCAGTTTACCGATCACTGTGTGTGGAAGGTGATGCCACCTGTCAGCAACTTTATGCTTTCCATGCAGTCCCAAATTGCACAACCAATACACGGTCTCCGGGCAGTAGCTCTTGAGCCATCACTTTCTTGTCGTGCCTCTCTTTGTTGGCAAGGTTTCTCTTGGCAGCCATTGTTTGAGCCAGTTGATATGCTTGGCTCAATTAAGCTTTCAGTTTCTGTACATATTGTAAATAGTTCTTAGCTCGGACCCCATCCAGGGAGACCCCAAAGCAAACATGTATGGGCAGCCGGGCTTCCCTCTTGAACATGAGATGATAGGTAGAGAATCCGGTAGCATCACTTTTGGTGCAATTGTAAGCGTGTACCAAGGTGCTAATCTGCTGACTCCACTTAGACTTGTGTTTAGGATGGAGAGTACCCAACATGTCCAGAAGAGTTCTGTTAAAGCGTTCTGGCTGGAGGTCCCCTTGAGGGTGATAGGGAGTGGTTCTGGACTTTCGCACCCCCGATAGAGAGAGAGCATTTCTTTGATTAGTCTACTTTCAAAGTCTCTTCCTTGGTCAGAATGGATACATTGGGGTGCACCATAGTGGACAAAGAACTTTTCTACTAGCACCTTGGCCACCGTAGAAGCCTTTTGATCTTTGATTGGGAAAGCTAGTGCGTATCGGGTAAAGTGATCGATTACTACCAGTACATTGCCAATGTTATTTTGATTGGGCTCCGGACACAGGAAGTCTATACAAACCAGTTTCATGGAGGAACTGGTAGTGATGTTGACAAGTGGGGCAGCTCTCTGGGGCAAAGCTTTCCATTGGAGGCAGTGACTGCAAGTTTAACATCATTCTCAACATCTGCCCCCATTTTCGGCCAATAGCATCGGGACCATACTAAGTTGAGAGTCCGGTCAATACTGAGGTGTAATTGAAAACTTGTGAGTATCCCAAGGTTCCTATTAAAGTTTTAAAGGGGAGATAGAGATGGGAGAATCAACATTCTAATACAAGTAATCTCACGCAACCCTTATTAAGTAATATAAAAATAGCTCTCAGATAATCATTATACACTTTATTTATCAGAAGAAATGGCTCATGATCTTTCTGGTTTTATAACAATGCTTCCAAAAGTTTTTTTTTAAATAAATAGGCAAGGAAAATATTTTATAATATGTTAAATATTATAACAATGCTCCCAAAAACTTTTTTTATAACGTTTCAGAACTCTAGTTCCTTCATCAGACAACGGAGCTTGTGTAAATCTATAAAAACCAAAAAGTAGAAAGAAGACAGATCAGAGCTATTAAATATGATGTTTGCCATTCAATATTAATAAATGATTCGATCGTTAATAGGTGGAACAAACCTATTAATACTCAGAAATCTCTCCGAGACGGTTATGTTAATGTCCGCGGCTTATACCCCTAGAAAAGGGGGAGGCGGCGCTGTGTGCTCACTTCAGTGTCTTGCTATTCCAAATATCCTTATTCTGTAATTGAAAAGGAAAAATCTCAATAAATTTTGGCATCTTCCTTGGTGAAATTAGTAATACTAATGCACTAAAAAGTTCTTACATGTAAACGGCCTCTATTAAATGCGCTTGTTATATAGAGCTTGCAAACTGCTGGATTGACTCTAATTAAGAGAAACAAAGAATCATTGTGGCAATATTTTACATCTTTAGCCCATTTCAAAAGTGGTATAGTCACTGAATGAAAATATTACCTTAAAATCAAGTTAGTATCCAAAATTGAAAGCTACAATCAATGTTTCCCTTCATACAAGCATTGAGCGCTGTAATCAAATACGAGATGTCTTTTTACAACATTACTCTTTGAATTGGTATAATTTTGAATCTGTGAGCAATACTAAGAGAGGTATTCATGGAACTGATCGACTATGGCCCACTTTAGAGCGAGGAACTCCAACTTGTGCACAGGATAATTCCACTCGAACGGTGTCAAGCTGCGATTGGTGAAGGCCACATATCTCAAGCCATCCTCATATTCTTGATATAGCACAGCCCCAAGCCCTTTCAGACTGGCATCTGTGTGCAGGATGTATGGTTTGGTGGGATCAGCATATGCAAGGACTGGGGCTTGGGTAAACTGATAGATGACTTCAAAGAATGCCGCCTTGCACTCGGGGGTCCAACGGATTCCAAAAGGTTCACCTGTTCGAAAATACACGTTGTCTTCTTCTTTGAGGGACCCCTTCTTGTATCTGCATTTAGTGGGAGGATAGCCTTGGGTAAGATTAAGAAGCAGCTGGATTACCTTCGAATAGTCCTTAATGAATAGGTGATAGTAGCTGCAAAATCCCAGAAAACGCTGCAGCTCTTTCAGGTTGGTGGGCTGGGGCCAGGTGGTCAGGGACTCTACTTTACTGGGGTCTGTCTGTAACCCCTCAGCTGACACTATATGTCCCACATATTTTACAGATGCTTGAAAGAACTAGCACTTGTCTATGGATAGCTTGAGGCCGAATTCTTCCAAGCGATCGAGGACTTTGAACAGTCTGGCCTCATGTTCTTCTAGCATGCGACCAAAAACAATGATATCATCCAAGTACACTAAACATTCTAACAGATTCATGTCTCCTACTGCATGTTCCATCAACCTCTGGAAGGTAGCAGGGGTACTCAAAATCCCCTGTGGCATCCTCAGAAATTCATAGTACCTCAAGGGACAGATGAAAGCTGTTTTCTCATGGTCCTCTGGGGTCATCGGGATTTGACAATATCCACTGTGGAGATAAAGTACTAAGAACCACTAACTCCTGTTCAGGCAGTCCAGGGCATCCTGTATGCGTGGCATGGTGCATTGATCTGCGACAGTCCATCGGTTAAGGGTACGATAATCCACATATCCTAATGGCCCCATTTTTCTTGCGCACAACTATGATGGGAGATGTGTAGGGGCTTCTTGATGCTTGAATAATTCTGGCAGTGAGCATCTCCTGTAGTTGCTGCCAAACATCATCTATATCAGCTGGAGCAAGGCGGCGGGACCACTTTTGGAAAGGTCTGTCATCGTGCAGCTGAATATTATGCTCAGCACCATGGGCGCATCCCACATCCCATTCTTTTATCGAAAACACTTGGTCTCTCTGGGCAAGCTTCCTACTGATCCGAGTCTTCCATTCAGCAGACAATGGGGAATCACCAAAGTCAAATAGGTCTGGGGTCACCTCCTTCTTCTCACCAGAATATTTGTTGCTGGG
Source organism: Neoceratodus forsteri (assembly GCA_016271365.2). Lineage (NCBI taxonomy): Eukaryota > Metazoa > Chordata > Ceratodontiformes > Ceratodontidae > Neoceratodus > Neoceratodus forsteri. The sequence goes on along the minus strand of CM057450.1, from coordinate 435,482,021 downwards.
TAATACTGCAGTGTCTGCGCAGTGTACTGTAGCTAGTGTACATCCTCTGTTCACTCAGACTTCTTGATCTGACACATTTTGAATCTGGACCATCACTCGTCATGCATAGGCATGGGCACGGGCAGGTAGGATACTGGATTTAACCAATAGCCCCTCTGGCAACTTTCCTTCACCTGGTGCATTCAGCATTAATATTTTGTTTTTCATGTCTCTTCTAAGATGGACTTCTCCATGAACAGTATACTGAGTATTGGGTGGCAATATCAAAGAATCAGGGACCTTCTTCCAGATAATTCCAATGGGCTCATCCTGGTCTTCTGCCACAGACTGCCTCTGCAGGTCATAAGCTTTCTTGATCAGAGGTGGAATTCTCATTGCCCAACTAGTCTGTCAGTCTCGTTTCTCTTGGCACAACTGCGCTAACCTCCCAAACATGTGGGCATTGGTTCCAATGAATAGGGGGACCCCATCATACATCCCTGTAGGGGGGCACACCAGGGCCAGTGTCTGTACTTGTTCATCTACACCAGTTACAGCTGCAGGAAAAGACAGCCAGAGCCGGACATATCCTAGGTAGGGATAAGACTTGTCACTCAGGCCCCACACATGTAGGCCTTCTAGAGATTGTAATGGCACACCATACCAATCCTGGAATACAGTGGTCACTTGTGGCCCGCTGTCGAGCACAGCCTGAGCATGGATACCATTGACAGTCGCAGTAGTGTCCATTGAAGGGCCTACCAATTTGGACCAGTGTGGAGGGGTGGTAGCAGGGACCTAGACAGATGATGTAGCCACAAAGAGATTTGAGTTAGTATTTCTTGAGCCCTCACTGTGGTCATTGCCGGTGCCCCTCGGCCATGGTCTTGCTTTCTGGAGCTCCCCTTAAAGTCTGTATACAACTTTATCTAGGTCTTTTGGGGACCAGCATTCTTTCTTCATATGCCCATCCTTACCACAGTTATGACATTATACGCTTTCCAGGGTCTGACGTGGCCGAGACATCACATTGGGAGCTGAGGTGGGGGCACCATGAATTGAAAATTTTGGTTCCACCTCTGTCTGTGGTGTGGTGAGCATTGGGAGATGTCTCAGTAGTTCTCTTTCACTTCCATAGTCAATTCATCAATTTTTGAGCTGCTGTCGGCAGGAGATGCTTGGGTGTGCACCCCCACCCTTATAGCAGATGCACTGTGATAAGGATTGGGGTCTGTACCCACAAGAGCAGTCTTCATAAAGAGACTGGATTTTGTTTCTCTGAACTTCCTCAGCAGTTCGTCCCATGGTGGAGCATCCTTAGTAGTCCCTTTCTCGCTGGGCTCCCTGGGACTGGCACCAGCATTTAGTTCTTGGATTCTGTCACATGATTTTTGGAATTCCAGGCAATCAGTGACTGACCCCATGCCTGGAGCAGGGGTTGCAGCAGCTACGACCACACAGGGTTCCTGAGAGCCTTCCTCCTCCTCAACTTCCCATTCCTCCTTCATCAACATATGGAAGGGCAGGGAACCAGATTTCCTTTGGTGCAGTTGCAATTTGAGCAACACCCAGCTGGAATGCTGGGCAGAGCAGAGTATATGATCCTGTTTTACCTGGTCCACCTCACTAGAGGCCCAGCCTCCTTTCTGAAAAATGGTTTGTAGGATTCCCTCTAATTGATCCGTGTAGGCAGATAACAATTCCCCCGGCCGTTGTCTAACATCTTTAAGTTTCCATTTCAAAGCCTCAACACTAGTGGTGCCCCCAAACACATTTTCAAGGGTGACCAAGTACTCTTGGGCTTTGACATCAGGGTCAGAGGACCTCAAGGAGTGAAAAGCATGTAGGGTGCGCCCCTGGAGGCTTTCCCCAGGTGTGCCCTATTTTTAGCCTCTGAGCATTGCCAGTCTTGTATTGCAAGGGTAGCAGAGTCTATCCAGGTCTCCAGGTTGACTTCCCCATTAGGAGTAGGGAGGATGCCAGAGAACACCTTGAGCTTTCGGTAAGGGTTGTGACTACCTGCTGGCACAGAGGCAGGTACAGACAGATGCTGGGGCTGGTGTGGACAGTGGGGAAGGGACACTTCCAGGTGGCAGGGATATTTTTTTTTAATTCTCCACAGTTTTGCCCTCCTCTAGTAACAACTTGGCAAACTTTTCCTCAAATGACTCAGATAATGGTGGGGGATCATCCTCTAAGGGATCCTTACTGTCTTTATCACCCTCCTGGTGTCTGGGAATCCCTTTGGGATGATAGTCTGGGGCACCTTTGAACTGTCCAGGTGGTCACTCTACTCCACCAAGGCCATGAGAGTTTGGGCAGTTAAATCAACCTGTCGTCCCACCACTACAGCTTTTTTCAAACATTTTCAAACATTCAACTTTGGAAAGTGCCCCATCAACAGTGTCCTTACTAGTGCCCATAGATATATCCAGTATTAGCAAGGCATTGTGGGGGTCAATCTCCTGCCCCATACACCACCCCACCAACTGGTGTACAGCCATTTCTACTGGGATAGCCATTCATCTTTAACAATAATTTTTGATTTTGGCCACTGGGGGGTGCTAATCCCAGTGGTAGCCTCCAAGATGTAACCCCTAGGTGGCACTATCCCAAGGGCTACTAACCCCTGCCTGCGTGACTAGTTGCAGGTTAAGGGGCCTGGGTACTGAAAATGGGTGCCTCCAACCAGAGGACAGGGTTAATGGTAACGTAGCTGACCTCAGTACAGCTCTCTGGGACACTGTGACCTCCCTCTTTCCCCACTAGTGACCTAAAAACTGTACAGAGCACACAGGCACAATAACACCCAAACAACAGATATGCCCCCACACTTGTTGCACTTATCACCAGGGCTGGTTCCACCAGTTTGGCCCTGGAGAGCCTCTGTAAAATAGGGTTAGACACAGCAAACAATAGTAATACAGTGCTATTTGTGCAGAGATGCACCACAAACAGTTTAAGTGCAAAAAGATTCAGATCTGATTTATTTAGGGGAATGAACAAGGGAGGGTTGTAATCTAGCTAATTGGGCTAGCAACTGATTTAATCAGGCTAAATTGCATGCACTTCAGAGTCCCACAACACAATCACACACACTCTGGGTACCCAGTTGTTGAGGTAGGCTAGCCTGTTGTGTTGCCTTGGGTAGGCTGGCGTTGCAGCTGGTTGGGGCCCTAATGGTGGGAAGAAAAAGTCATGCACAGCAACCCACAATTTGTATTCTGGAGCCAGGTGGCTCAGTTTGTGATAATCAAGCAAAACAATTAAATCAGATGACACACTTTGATTGAACTGTTTTTGCAGGGAGCTACCCTGGTGTTTACTTATGCTACCCAGTATCGGACACAGGATGGATGAAATGGAGACTGCAGGATGACTTGCTGGTTTGCCAGGAGAAGCAGGGCACACACGATTCACCATGGTGTCATTCCTGTTCATGATATTGAGCAGGGGGCTGATCCTCAGGCAGGTCTCTCGTCAATGTTCTTCCCTGTGGCGTGAGCAGCTGGCTGGGCTGAGATGGCACAGCCCAGATAGGGTGAAGCAATTTGGATGGCAGTCCGGTAGTGCTGGATACAACTTCCATCAAACGTGACACAAGCAGGCAGTGGGGAACCAAATCGCCACCCACTAACACCATTCCACATACTTACAGTAAAGCAAAGTAAATACCACAGTTTGGATGACAGTCCAGTCACAATCACAGTGGCTCTGCACAAACCGTACGTTCCGTGGTGGATTCAGGCTTCCTGACAGGCTGATCGCATGGAGCAAATCTTTGGTTCTCATCAGGTAAAAGGCAGTTAGAATTCGGTAATTCTGGTCAAAACATTTTCAGATTCAGTCCGATAACAATAAACTGAAGGATTCTCTACCGAGGGAAAATGAGGTAGGCAGGCCAAACACAGCCTTCCCACCAGTTTCCCGCACTACTTTATAGGAGCAGCTGCTCGAATATCTCAAGCTGTTCACTCTCTCAACTTCAAAATCAGACTGACTTCTGCTGCAGGCAGCACTGGGACTTCCTTCTCATCCAAAAAGGGTTCGGTTGGTTGATCCATCTGTCTGTCAAAGCAAGGGCTACCCCTCCAGGTCCATTTAGGCGCTAACATGTAAAAACTACAATTCCTACAGAAATTCACTCCCACAAGACCCCTGGAGACAGACTCCATTTTAGTGTCCCCAAAAGGTATTGATTGGTGCTATACAGAAATGTCCATGCTGCAAAGAAAGGCAGGTTAGACAAACTATAATATCATTATTATTTAGAGCAGCTAATCAGCAAACAATTACCAGTTCTAACAGAGCTCCCTCTACACAATGCAGAATACAGCAATATTATTGCAGCTCAGGCGGGACTCGAGCCAGGAAACACTCGGCCCCTACCCGGATTAATTATACACCACAAAATGATGTCTCTTAAGGAGACAGGTGCAGAGGCTAGCTAGGCACTCACATGTGCAACACTTTTAAAATGCTAGGACACAGAACACCAGCGTGGCAGTGGGCATTAGGCAAGCCCAAGAAGACACTTTAGGAACCCCCATTTGTAGAGAGGTTATGTATATGCAGCTGCTGAAGTGCCAGTCCCACAGGGACCTGCTCATCTGCAGCTAGAAGTTGGTGTGCATGTCTTAAACCTGCAACTGCAGAACCCTAAGGGGCTTGCACTTCTGTTGCACTTCTGTGCAGAAGTGTCAATGTATTTTCAATACTTTTTGAACTTTTGTTCATAACTTTGTCATTTGTAAATGTTTTTCACCAAATTTTCAACATGATCATTTTAGGACCACATCATAGACATGGAAGGTGAAATTCTGCAAATTGGGGCCAAAAGGTCAGAATCACCTTTTGGGCAGATTTGAACATTTTCACCTACTGGCTTCATGAGATGGGGTCATATCATAAGAAGACTGTTCAAAATCTGGGTTCAAAATGATGAAAACAAAAACAAAGTTATGAATGTATGTTGAAATTTGTCCTTGCTTACTCATGACCTCTGGAGATTTTCAATATTTTTACTCCAAATTTTCAACATAGCCATTTTTTCATGACACCTCATGAACATGACAGGTGTCATTTTTCAGATTCTGGCCAAAACATGTTTTCACACTTGTGGCATGAAATGACATTGTGGCCAGTATTTTATAAATGCCACATGTCATGTTTATAAGGGTGAGTCATAAAATGACTATGTTGAAAATCTGGGGTTAAAATGAAAAAGGTCATTAAGAAATGTTGTGTTCAGGGATGGCTTTTGGACCAGCAGGTAGTGCGTTGTGATCCCGTGTCAGTGAGCTGAGTTCAGGGGTCAGCTCTGTGAGCCAGCTGGATGGATCAAGGCTGGGGGATGGCACTGCCATGCAGCACAACTACCAGCCTGGGAAGGGATGGTACAGGGTTGGCTGCACAGGCTCAAGTACCATATAGTGAAGAGAAGTCTGACTTGGCATAGGGCCCAGAGGGTCCTGCATCTCTGCACTCATAGTTGTCAGAGGGCTCTGCATTTCAGCTGCCAGATGGACTTTTGGCCCTGCACATCTGTATCTGTAGCCACATGAAAGCTCAGGGCCCACAGGGCCCTGCACTTCTACTGCCCCTCAGACAGCCCCATGAATGTTTTGCATCCGTGGCCACACAGGATTGCAAGACCCAGAGGGCCCTGAACATCTGCAGGCAGATGGACTCTTCCCTTGGTGCTGGGATCTATGTTTCTTCAGTTCAAGCCAATGTTTCTTCAGTTCGCAGTTGCACGTCAAGGAGGAGGATTTTTTTTGTGAGAGTGGAGCTACGTCAAGGGACCCTCTGTAGGTTAGAGAGGGTGTATGTGGGTTGGGGGATGCTGACTGGGGGGCTTGGGGTGGAGTGCGAGTAGGTCTGGGGGCCAGAGATCAATGAGGGACAGTTTTCTTCTTTGCAGGTTGTATTTGAGTTTCTTTGGTTTTTACACTTTTTTGTTGATTCTCGAGATCCACTTGTGCAGTTTGATTAAACCTGGTATATATTGTAGATATCCCTTAATACAGCCCTTTGATAATTCTATTCCATCATGCTTGGTTTGTGTGCATGTCGGCCTCTACTTCATGACGCTCATAGATTCTCGGCATTGATAAGATAATTACGCATAAATTCTGCCCTGCGATTGACTATTGCAGTTTGTTGCTATATCTCACAAAGTACCCACCCCATTTTGGTTAAACTTAGTATATGCAACACTTAGTAATTCTTGAAACAAACTGCATCTCCGCCATAGTGACCTATCTATGCATGAACAAAAAAAGTGCTGCATCAGCATGCGGGCTGCTTAAATAAAGTTGCATGTCATGTCCTTTAATTATCACTTCTTGCTTGGCGCCTGTAAAAATATCAGTAGTGCAATGACCCAGATCAGCAGGTATTTTACCCAGCAGGACTGACATATGTAAACAAGCACTGTAATGCATGTATGTTAAGGATAAGGGAGCAAGGATCCACACTGTCACTCTTGTTTGTTTTTGATCCATATTGAGTTTAGATGAAGTGTGGCTGTGTTTATTTGGATTTAAATAAATATACTGTCACATTAAATAAAAAAATACAATAAAAACCCAGCCCCACTCCTTGCTTCCTATCTCTGCCTGACCCAGCTCTGCATTCCCTCTTTCTCTGCCAGGCTGGTATGGCTGGCATGAATGCAATTTCTCTTAAATTAAAATACTCAGGGACTCTTGGAGGCATGGGTTTAGTCACAAGCCTGATAGCTCATTGCTCTCTCTCCACTTGGCTTCCAACTGCCATGTTCTTTTTCTCAGTAGGTGATATACTGGGAGGGCCAGGAGGGCAGTTTAAATATAAGCCACCCACTAATTGAAGTCGTGGCTACCAACACAAAGTAATAGAAGCCACGGCTTCAGTTTGGAGATATACAATATTTCTCATGGTAAGGGAGAGCAGTAATCCAGCAGCAGGTAACATTTTTAACACTTGTGGCATTCTGCCTTCCATTACAAAGTGCTGAGTTATTTGCACACCAAGTCCAGCCCAGTCAAGCTAATTTTATTTCTCCTTATTTCGAGGTTGTCTGGGCCAGACTTGGTGTGTGAGTTTTATAGCACTCTACGACAAGGTACTTTCTGGAGGGCCGACCTGTCTTCAGTGTTTCAAAGATAGTGGAACTGTTGTTACAAGTGGATCTGGAATACATTTGAACTGGAACTTTGTTGAACTGTTACCACACGGGGAACATGAACAGTGGCCTTACGAGAATCATTTGGGACTAAAAAGGACTTACATTAAGTGAAGATTTTCTCAGAGTGAAGTGAAGATTTCCTTCTGCTGCTGAAATATATAAGAGATGAATTTCTACCTTAGGACTGACCAGAACACAGTCTGGAATAACATTTGGGCATTTAACTATTGGACATTTTTCTTGCTTGGATGTGAAAAGGTTGTGTACTTTATGGCTTGCACTCTGGAGTTCATGGGGTAAAAAAGAGTTTTTTAGGCATTGTATTTGTTTACTTGTCCTGTCTCCATGTGATTTTGGGGGATATTTTTCTTGGTCCACAGAGTAATATTTTTAAAATATAGATAGTAGTAACTAAGACCCTTGGTCCTGTTTCCTCTTAGATAAGTTTCAAAATTAGTACATTATGAGCAGTTTTGAAGAGCTTGATCATTTAACAGAGAATACGTCCATTCCAAAAATTATTTCTGAAACAGAAGAGCAAACTATATTGGAGGGGTATAAAATGCATTGACAGTTCATAGGTTCAGTTCCCACAAAATCGTCAGTTAATGAATTTGAATATACAAAACAAAAAAAAAATTTGAAACTGGATTGGCATGTGTTAACATTAACAGAATATTTAAAACATAAATGTATCCCTAGACATCTGATGGTGTTAATTGAACCCAGTTTAGGTTTTACAATGGAAGAACTTGAGAGTAGATGGGATGGAGCACGTAATAGGTGTTCAATGGATTTCATGCTTATCCTAATTGAGGCTATTACAAAGGAGTTGTTATGGTTGGACAAGGATTTTGATTCATTACATAAAAGAGGTGAAAAGCAAATTCTCTACTGAGGAATTCACGGAATGCCTTCTATGAGTAAATAGACAACTTGATGAATTTGAGGAAGAAATTAGAGGGACTAAATTGTACAAGTTTAAATGGGATTTAAACAATTATAAGGACAATGAAGTGTATTCTTGGTTTAAACAAAAACCCAACCCGAATAGGAAGGGTTTTGTTTATAACTTAGACTCTGTTTCTTCATGGTATATGATGGACAGTGAAACAGAGGCTCACCATACTACAATTCAGACTGGTGGCCCTTTTTTAGGGTGACATGGCAGATTCAGAGGGAGAGGACAGTGACAATATTAGGGCAGACGTCAACGTGGTGATCAATTTACAAGAATAGATATAGAAAGAGAGACAAAAAGACCCAGAAGAAGGACGTTCAGGGCAAGGAAGAACAGAAGAAAATATACAGACAACAGGAAAGAACAGAAAAAAAGACTCAGGAATGTAGGTGATCACGAGGTCACAACAGAAAATGTAATTTTTAATTTATCGAGGAGAGTTTTTTGGGAGGAAAAAATATCGTTGTTAGGGAGAGGGTTATCATTTTGTCCCCTTGAAAATATACATGAATTTCATATTAAGTTAGAATTGAACAGATTTTTTTAGAAAATTGAGACTATGACAATATTTTGGATTACCTGTAGATCCGAGTAACAAAGAAAGGATAGAAAAGAAAAAGATCCTAAGCCAACGTTTGGGTTTGAAATCTGTATTTTTACCAGCTGGCAATGTTCCCCATAACATTGAGACATACATTACTGCTGTTAACAAGGATATTGAAAAGTTATTTAACAAATACAATGGAAGGATAGAAGGAGTTACTTTAATTTGACAGTAAAAGAATTTTCAGCTTTAAGGGGTCTGAAGAATGATCACACGATCATTATTAAGAAAGCTGACAAGGGAGTGGCGATAGTGATTGAAAATTATGAGATGTACCAGAAAAAGTGTTTGGATCTATTGGCTGATGCGAAAAACTATTTGAGATTGACTAAGAACCTGACAGAGGATTTAAAAAATGTAATTGATAGTACTTTGGAAAGAGCATTGGAGGAGGGATGGATTACAGACTGGGAATAGAATGCATTAACTAAAGAATTCCCTAAAGTCCCAGTATTTTATAAATTGCCGAAACTACATAACAGTCCTTTGAGTCCTCCTGGCAGACCCATTGTGTCAGAGTTGGGCTCAGTGTTAGAACCACTTTCCATTTTTGTGGACTTCCACATACTGTAAGAGATTTTATGGAGGAGACCAAGTCCTACCTGAGGGACTGTATGGATTTGATTAATATTTTGGAAAGATTATAACTTCCAGAACAAGCAATGTCAGAGGCCTGGTTAGTGACATGGGATGTTAAAGATTTGTATACATCAATACCTCATACTTTAGGTTGCGAGAGTTTAGCCAAGACACTTAGAAAAGAGCTGATAATAGACCCCCCCAGTGAGTTTTAGCTACGACTTGTGGAAATTGTGTTAACACAAAACTAATTTATGTTTGAAAAAACATTTTATGCACAAATTAGGGGTACCGCTATGGGATCGAGTATGACCCCTTCTTATGCAAACTTACACATAGATGATTTTGAGGCACAGTTTATTTACAGTAATAACCCTTTTGTTGGAAATATTTTTTTCTGGAAACATTTTACTGATGATATTATTGTTATTTGGATTGGTGCAGAAGTGGAATTGGAGGGCTTCCATGAGTTTTTAAACACCAGAACTGAACATTTGAAAGTTGTTAGGAGTCAAGATCTGGAAATGATTCCATTTCTGGACCTGGTCATCTATAAGGAACAAACAACATTTTGTACAAAGCTTTATAGGAAGGATACAAACAGTAATACAGTTTTACAGGCCATTAGTTTTCATCCTAAATCTTTGGTTGATTCTAGTTCCTATAGCCAATTACTGCAGGCAAAGAGAAATAGTAGCCTAGAAAAAGATTATCAAGTTATAGCACATGAAATGAAGAACAGATTTTTGGTTCATGGCTATTCAGAAAAGCTGTTAAGGGAAGCTAAGACTAAGGCAGACTGTAAGGATAGAACCTCTCTATTGATGCAACAGCAGGAAAAGGAAAAACGAGTAGAATATAACATTTTGCTAACAATGAAGTATAATGATGAGTTTTATGGGATAAAAAGAATAGTCAAAAAACACTGAAGGATATTGCAGGCTACGGCAATTGGTGAAAATGTTTTTGCAGATGACCCATTAGTTGTGGCAAAAAAGATCAGATTGTTACAGGATAGGACAGTGCATTCAGAACACAAGATTCTGAAACCACAGAGAGTAACACTATTAATAAATACAGATTTGAGGGGTAACTTTTCATGTAGGAGGTGTGTCCACTGCAATAATACATAGAGATTAAAAAGTATTAGAAATGTGTCGAAAGATCAAGATGTAGAAATAAAGGATTTCATTACATGTCAAACAGCAGGAGTAGTGTATGGCATCAAGTGTCCTTGTGATTTATTATACATAGGAAAAACAGAAAGATTACTGAAAACACATATTGGTGAACATAAGTAATACATCAGAAAGGGAGATATGACCTCCGCTATTGCACGGCACTTCATAGAGGCACATCACCAGTTGCCTTCCTTAAGATTTTTTGAGATTGAAAAAGTGACCCTCGATTTTAGGGGAGGAAATTATAGGCAGAAGATGTTGCTATAAGAAGTTTTCTACATAGATTTATTTGAAACAATGAATCCTAAATTTGGTTTGAACAATGGCATAGATTGGTTGCCTTTGTTCTAACTTTTATATCTAGGTGCTTCCTGAAGTGCGGTGACGGGATGATTAATTGAGTTATAGGGGTGAAGGAATGGTGTTTTGTTTCTTTTTCTGTTAATGTCCCCCTCCCCACTCATTTTTCTCCCTTTGATGTAGCTGTTCAGAAGTATAGTACTTTTTTATGATTATTTGTAATTAAAACAACAAGCTGGGTTAGAGAGAACAACTCCCAGTACTGATTGGAGTACGACTTATGTGATAGGCTCCTTTGTTGGGATATTAATAGAATGTTTAATTGCTGAATGCTAAGAGACTTTGTAACAGTGGTTATACAGCAGTTCTGGATGCTAACACTTGGTGCCACTGTAATTTAGCAGATCCAGCACCAGGCGGGTGCATGAGGAGTGCACCCATATGTGGATGCTCTCGGACCTTCCCAGGTGAGTGTTACTGTTGGATTCTAGAAATACAGACCACTATTTAAGCAGCTGCTAGCGGGCATGCTTGCCTCTTGGACTGCATTACATTTTCAGTGGAGGACAAGTTGGGAGCCCAATATATACAAGGTATGTGAGACAAAAGCAAGCAGTGGCAATGTTGTGGGTAGAACTTTGAAAAACATTAAACTAGAATGAGTGTTTGAACTTTGTTTATAGAACAAACTGGGCTAAAGTGAAAGCTGTTATGAAGGTTCTGGAGTGTCCCCACTAAAATATGGTGAACAGTTTAAGTCCTTTGGAATATTTTTATTAACAAGGGGATTTTGTAGAAGGGTTATCTCTTCTTGTAAAATTGAATCTGAATATTTTTGAAAAAGAGCACCTGAGACAGCAGCTGGGAATGGTGTGATTTTGTCCTGATGTTTTGATTTTTTTATGTTTACACTTTGAATGAAGATTCACATGAAATTGAAAAACAAATTAAATTGAGGCAGATCCTGAATGCCATATAAGTTTTACAGCACCATTCGTTTTCTGAAATATTAAGGGGAAATAACTACTTAAAGATGTGAGAACAGTATTAGCACTGCAAAAAAAAACTTTTGTTCTTTTGTTATTTGTGTTTAGAACGCAAAACCAGACTCCCTGAGGAAAGGGAATTATTAATCCCTGAAACGTAGGATGTTGTGGCTTGGAAGTAACATTACTTAGAATAAATTCATGAATTGTAAAATTTGGTGAGTGGACTCTTTTTTCCAGTCTCTTTGTCTTCCTGCTCCTCCCTTGCCAAGTACAGAGTTATATGGCATGGTAAGGGTGAGTGGTACCCTTGCAACACATAGTGTATTCTGCAGCATGTTATGCTACCCACAAATGTAGCAGCTGTATTTTGCTGCATGCCTGTGGATTCCTCTATCTATCTGTTTCTCTGTCTCTGTGTCTGTCTGTCTGTCTGTCTAGTCTGAATGGAGATAGAGGACAGAAAAGTCCACTTTGGCACAACTACTGATGTTTTTGTGTACATTACTGATTTATACTAGCTCGGCATGCATGTGACTGACTGCATGAAAAATGAATTTCAACATCATAAAATAGAAAGATACAAAAATACAAATTATACATAAATGGGTTAACTCTTGAATCGTCAATGGCTGTTCAATTATACATTAAATGCAGACACTAACAAATGATCAGAATACTAAGATGCAATTTGGCTGAGTTAAAAATATAAAAACATTCACAGAATGAGCAGTGATGTGTGTAATAAACTATATATATATATATATATAGTATGTGTGTGTGGCAAGGCACATCGCTAATATAAACATAAATAGTAAGACATGTGCAACACCTACCAGTATAATAGTGGCAAGAAAAAGACAGAAAGTATTTCAAAAAATACCAATTACACTCTACAGAACTGTTGCTCAGTAGATGCTTCTGCTGAAATGCAGCTGACAGGGTGAAACTACAAAACAGGTGCAGGACTCATGCTATATCAGAAAGGCACCACACGGCACAGCTCAACATGTCAAATGATTCCATGTCTCATTCGCAGCAGATCTGTACTTGCAGGAAACTGATTTAGGATGGACACATCTGAAGCCATATTGTAGACATCCCTTATGAGTCCTTTTAGTAGAAATTGCAATGCCTCTCTTAAGCTGTTGTAATATATAAATAAGCCTTAATAATAATACTGTCTTGACCCATCGTAAAATTTTCTTGTAATACATGACTGCCACTGCCACAATACTACCGTCCCAGCACTGATAATACATAGTTTTAGATCGATAGTATCAACACAGAAATGACACAGTGCATGCCTAAGTCTGCCTGCACAGAAACCCAGTTGCCATGGTGCCACGTCTCTTCCTGCACAGCCGAACTGATGGCATGTATTTTCATTGGCAGCGTTCCTCTGTGGGTGGGCAGAACAACTTAAAAAACATGACAGCTGTTTACTCTCACTTAGCAAGACTAACGTGTCCTGTTCATTTCTTCACTTTTTTTTTAAACATTCACTGGATTATCTGGTTGATCCTGCAATCACTGAAAGATGACAGAAGGAAAAGGTAGGACAGACTGCCTCCCAAAAGTAAATGACAAAAAGCTAACAAACACGGGGGAGGACAGTGCGCTGGTCGGCCAATAGTGAGCACCTCTTCAGTACAACACTCGGCCAGCCAGTTGTCTCACACAAAAATCACAGAATTCTGAAATGGATCCATACATTACAAAAAATAACAGATGAAAAGGAAGGGAGTATTTCAAGGGAGTAAGACCATCTTGTGGTTTGGCGGGCTTTGGGAACCTTGAAAGCTTCACTTTTGAGGTTTCAAGTCCCCAACACTTCTTGATGGTCTTACTGCCTTGTAATACACCCCTTTCTATCTATTATTCTATTTGTAATTACCTGAATATGTTGTTTGTAATGTATGTCAATTATTTAATAACCTCCGTATAACTGCTAATGTATACTTAAACAGGACCATAGTGTAAATAAGGCTTTTTTTTGCCCTAATGGTGTTTTGTATCAGCTTTTACCTATATAAAAATAAATGTTCAAACACCATGAAGTCTTGCTATATTATGACTTATTGCAGTTAGCCACTGCACTTGAACTGCCCCGGAGAGGAAAGAGTTAACTCCAGAGAATCTGGAGTTCTAAAGCGCGAGGGCGCTATACCAAAGCTCTATCTGGGCAGTTTCAAATGAAACTGTCAGATTCTTTACTCTGCTTCACTGAACAGTCGCTCCGGAGATCAGCTCCTTCAGCTCGGTTCATTTCTCGGTTCAAGTAGTATTTTCGGTTCATTTGAACCGCAAAAAGTAATTATTTTACCGCATTTCGGTTAAAGCTCTATCTGGTAAACCGTAAGTACAAAATGTAAAGTCTGTGTGAAATTTAGTTATCGGTTCGGTTTTGAACCGATCGTTTGTTATTTTAACGCTTTTAAAGTTTTGGGCTTTTAGAGTGCGGTACCCGGTTCTTATTGGTTCTAAAAAACCTTGATTTTAAATAGGGTTTTTCAAATACCGTGAAACAGTTAGGAACCGATAAAGAAGTGTCTTGCCTGTGCAGCCATAAAAAGAGCAGGAGTTTTGGTTAGGCTGGCATTATGTCTGAGAAAGCCAAAAGAAAAAACAGGCCCACTGGGTTTCAACACTGTGATGCTGTGGGAAGCCTTTGCCAAGGCAACCCACACACCACTTGTGTTTTTGTCTGAGGGCTGACCACCTCCTGTCAGACTGCCAGGTGTTTAAAATTTCTCTGCAGCCACCCTGAAAAGAGATAGGGCCGGCTCAGGGAACTATTAGCCAAAAGTCCACTGACCGGATGGCCAGCCGGTCCAGTACCCACTGGACCAGAGGGAGTGCCCTCTGACCAGGGCTAGACTTCCTCGGGCAAAAGGATGGTTCAGAGGAACCAGTTTAAAAAAAAAAAAAAAAAATGAATATGACAGAGAAATCAGTAGGTTTGGAGTCCAAGATTGTCTCTCCAACTGCTGCAGAAGTAGTTAAGCCATACAGATTGTCCAGTCACTGTTTCTAGGTCCTGTCGAACCATCTACAGTTGGTAAAAGGTGGCTCATTCAGTTCCAGTGGTTCAGGTTTATGATGTTGAGGAATTGTTATGAACCACAGGAGTGGGAGGAGGAAATTTGATCAATACATGTGTGGCTGGTAGGGTCTGGACGTGCCCACTTAAGCGGACATTTTCTCCAGACAGACTTTTAGAATCTCCTCCTTTTCTGTCTGAGTCCTTTTCTCAGTTTATGTTTTACAAAAAGCTTGCAGAATCCCCCCAGCTTCCTTTAGAGGAGGCTATGGATGAGTAAATGGGAGCCTGTTTATGTAGGAATGATGGGCTAGGAGGTTGTCTTTCCTTTGCATAAGTCATTTAGGAAGTAAACAACAAAGATTTTATAAGATTCCTCTTTCTATCCCTCCTGTAAGATAAAAAAATGGACAGAAGGTGTATTTCGTCAGGCTCTGTTACAGACTTCCTCACTGAGCAGTTTAGTCATGTAGGTGTGGTACAAGCTGCAGCCTGTGTCAAGGCTAGTTCTGGCCTCACATCCTCCTGAATAGGATTCCAGGAGGATTGATGCCATGACAAGAAAACAGTATATGGCAGCTTCTGTGGGACTCAGACAGGCAAGTTGTATGGCTTATGTGGCTAGATTTGGAAATCTAGGTGGGACATGATATTGCAGTTAGCCAAGCAGGCTCATGGCCAGCTGGCTAGCCGGGTTGGAACAGGTGGCTGCTAATGGCACTGAAGCCTCTAAGTTCAAGTTCATACTGCTGTTGGTGTTAATCTTGTTTTCTCTAGGGTCATGACCACTTCTGTAGTTTTCCGTAGGTTGGCATGGCTCAGATGCACTAATCTGTCCCAAGATACTCTGTCAAAGTCTATGGATTTTTTTCTTGTTGTGGGTAATTCTCTGTTTGAGGAACAAACAGAAAGCTATATGAAAAACAGGGATGATTACCTACAAAAGTGCCCAGGTAGAGGCTCAGGCCTCCTCTACTTTCACTAGAGGGGTCTCTTCAGAGGCAGAGATAGACGGGGCACAAGTAAACCGGCCCTCCCTTAGCCTAAGACTATTGCCAAGCAGGCACCTGATGGGGTGCCCAGGGCCGATTCTCCCATACCAGTGGGCAGGTTGGTTTTTATTTCAGCCAGAATTGGGTGTCCCTAACTCGGACAAGTGGGTTCTGGAAGTAATAGGTCTGGTTCTCAGCTTCAAACAGTTTCCAAAGATGAGAGCCAGACAGGTCCCCTACAAATCCTTCGAATCCCTTGCTTTGGGAGCAGAGATTTCTTCTCCTCTGAACTGCAAAGCAGTAGAGGGTCCCTCCTTGCCACCAGGGCAAGGGGCTGTACTCATGATACTTTCTTACCCTATAGAAGGCAGGAGATTGGCGGCCCATCTCAGATTTAAGGTACCTGAACAAGCATCTTTTGAAAACAAAGTTAAAATGTTAACTCTGGCTGAGGCCAGGGGACTGGCTAGCTTTCCTGGACCTCAAGGATGCCTATTTTTTCATGTTTTGATCAGGCCTTCTCACCGAAAGTACCTCAGGTTACCCTCAGGCCACTACCAGTTCAGGGCAATGCCCTTCGGCCTTACCTCTGCGCCAAGGGTATTGAAATTCTAGCTGTGGTAGTGGCTCTTTTAAGAAGGCAAGGGATTGCTTTGTTTCCTTTCCTGGATGACTGGCTCTTAGTGGGTCAGTCTCCAGATCAAGTAAAATCCCACTTGCAAGTCACCCAGCAGCTTCTCACCTTTCTGGGATTCCTGCTGAATTTACCAAAGTCAGTTCTCGAACCAGTTCAGGTACTAACTTTCATAGGGGCAGAGTTGAACACAAAGTTAGCCAGGGCATTTCTCCCCTCTGAAAGGGTAGGCAGTCTCTTTGCCCTGGCATCTTCCATTACTCTGCGAGTCTCTTGACCAGCATAGCATTTGCTACAACTACTAGGGCACATGGCTGCTTCCACAGCTGTAGTGCAGGGAGCAAGATTCCATATGAGGGACATTTAGTTCCATCTGAGGGGCCTATTGGTCCCAAAGGAGGGATTCCTTTCCAAATTGGTTCTAGTGACCCAATCCCTGATCCTGGCCTTACACTGGTGGCAGGATCAAAGCAATCTAAAACTAGGGGTCCTCCTCATTCCCTCACCACGGATGCTCCTGTGTTAGGGTGAGGAGCTCGCAAGCGACCTGTCCACGAGGGAGTGTGGTCTCCTAGGAATCTCTGCTCACATCAATTTTTGGAACTCAGAGCTGTCTTCTAGCTCTTAGGAGTTTTCAGCTTCTGTCCAGAACAAGGTAGTTCAAGTCAGGACAGACAACACCACAATAATGTGGTACATCAACGAGCAGGGGGCACTCGGTCATCAGCCTTGTGCACCGAAGCAATGAAGTGGTGGTCTCTGGCTTACTCCCTGAACACCTCCCTGATAGCAGTTCACCTCCCAGGGAAGTACAGTGCCCTGGCAGATGCCCTCAGCAGGATTCTCAGGGCCATCACGATTGGGCTCTGAATCCTCAGGTGCTGAGTTCAGTCCTTGCCAGATGGGGCTCATTTTCAGATAGATCTTTTCGCAGCCCCAGATAACCACTAACTTTCTCTGTTTTGTTGAGGCCTCCAGTGCTGGGATCAGCCCCCCTGGACGCTTTTCAATTGGATTGGAAAGGGAAGTTTCTGTACACCTTTCCTCCTTTTTCCCTTTCTTTCAGGGTACTTGTAAAAATCAGATCTCAGCCCTGCAAAGCGATTCTGATTGTTCCAAACTGGGCCAGACAGCCCTGGTACCCATTGTCTCTGTCCTTGACAGTCCACCCTACCCTGAGCTTGCCCAGAGTCCACGACTTACTGGCCTTTGCACAGGGAGAGTGTGGTATCAGAACCTCAAATTCCTCCTTCTCAAGGCAGCTCTTGAGGAGTTAGAATTTGCTGATTTACACCTTTTCAAGGTGTCGCGGATATTTTAAAGGCTTCAAGGAAGCTTTTCACTGGGGCCACTTACAATTCTGAGTGGAACAGGTTTTCAGTCTGGTGCTGCTGAAGCAGATTATACCACAGTCTGCTTATCTGCCCATTTTCTGGACTTTTGGTCCATTTTAAATTCCTTAGGTCTTGGGCCAGCTACCTTAAGGGTTCCTCTGGCAGCTGTCTCTGTTTTTCTGCAAGCAGGAAGCCTGCTTCCTTTTCTTCTCAACCTGTGTTTTCCAAGTTTTTAAGGGGTTGCTTCACACCAACCCTCCTTTTTCGGGAACCAGCTCCTGCATGGAGCATGAATGTTTGCATTGCTCAGTTAATGCAAACCCCTTTGGACCTCTGTCCCCAGCAGAGCTCAAGCTTCTCACTTGGAAAATGTTTTTTTCTGGTGGTTTCACTTCTGCCAGACGCAAAGTGAACTACAGGCCCTGGCAGTGGAAGAAGATTTTCTCTCCCACAGGGATAAGACAGTCCCTAGGACTAACACAGGGTTTGTCCTAAGTGGTTTCAGGTTTCCACCTGAACCACCCATCTCTCTCCCAGGATTTTCACTGAGCATTCTTCCTCTAGGTGAGAGGAGACTGCACAGCTTGGACGTCAAAAGAGCCTTATGCTACTATTTGTAACGCACCAAGGGTCACAGGTTCGAATCCCTCCAACTCTTCCTTACCTAGGGTGAGGTTGGCAAAGGGAACCTGCCACTAAGAGGACAATTGCAAGGTGGATTGTCTCTTGTATCCATTTTTGTTATCAAAGACTAGGTAGGAGAGCCCCCCTCAGGACTGAGGGCTCACTCCACCAGGTGTACAGCTACATATCTAGCGGCTGCTAGAGATATTCCCATTCTGGAAATCTGTCGAGCTGGACAGTTCACACTTTTACCAAGTATTATTCCCTGGATTTCTGTCCAGGAGAGATGCTCATTTTTGGCACAGCTGTGCTTCAGAGCCTATTTCCTAAGTAGGTTCTGACCCTCCTCCATGGAGGTACTGCTGTGTAATCTGCAATAAGTCCTAATATAGCAAGACTTCATGGTGTTTGAAGAAAAAATTACTCACCTTAGTAATTGCTTTTCTTCTCATGGAGTCTTGCTATATTAGGACCACCCCCCAACCTGCCCCTCTCAGAACTTCTACTGGGGTGGGGGTGGCAAATTAGTGCAAGCACTGTGTCATGCCATTGTAGTTCTTCCCTTCACCCTCTTTTATTTAGGGTTAGGGAACTAGGGTTTTCTGGTTGAGTGATTTGTTGGCCCCCTTCCTGGACTTGAGTCTTTGGGGGAAGGGGGGGTTCCTAATAGTGCTTGTCAGGGGGGAAAACTAATAATACCATTATTCATTCTTATTATTGTTATTGTTGTTCCTATTGTTGTTTATATTGTTGTTATTACTACTAGTAGGTAGCCATTTGGCTAGTGTGAAGCTTTCCACACAGACTTGTTGCTTAGTGTTAGCTTCGTAAAGATCTGACAGTTTCATTGAAACTGCCCAGATGAAACTTTGGTATAGCTCGCTTTAGAACTCAGATTCTCTGGAGTTAACTCTTTCCTCTCCGGGGCAGTTCAAGTGCAGTGGCTAACTGCAATAAGTCCTAATATAGCAAGACTCCATGAGAAGAAAAGCAATTACTAAGGTGAGTAATTTTTTCTTTCTGCTACTACTACATTAAAAGACATTTCTAAAATTTGAGTTTATTCTGTGCAGGATCATCACAGCTAAAACACTTTAACGTTCTGTGTTACTAGAAAATTATACTGAACAACAAATTTAAAACTGAAACCCATTTCCTGTACTCTTTAAGTTTTAAATTTGTTCTTAAGTAGAAACTCTCTGTTATTTATTGACAGTTAGAAACAACATGATGGTACTTTAGATGAACAAAGTAACACTCATGTCATTTAATGTAAAAGCTAACAACTGAGAAAGTTGATCTGATAACAATGGTGTCTAATCACAAAGGTTGGTGGGGGTATATGCGAAAGGTGTGTACTCCCTTGCGCAGACCCGCACCCTTGGGAGATCCATGTGGCAGCTGTAGTCCTGTACACTGGCCAATGCATGTCTCCCTTACATAGCCCCACCGCCCCGGGCACACAGGTTCATGGGGAGCAGTCAGGTGCAGAGTGCCAGACCTGGGCAGGCAGCCAATCAGTTGCCCAACCCGGGTCCCATGATAGATTACTTGCACCCGTGGGGTGCGATGTTGGCAGATGGCACGTAGTGCACCGACAGCAAAGGTGGGGGGGTTAGACCAGTAGTCCACCCTAGCATTCCCAGAGTGCCCTGATGGCTGGAGTGGCCAAAGATCCCTGCCATCCCTGCTGCAGTATGAAACAGCATCCTGGGGGGAGCGCATAACTGTTAGGGCTGTCCTCAGATGGCATAGCCATTGCCCCCCCATGCACCACATTCTGCACCTTCATGAATGGTGTGGAGTGCCGCCACACACCCTGCATCAGCTCCCAGCCCACCCCTGCATGGAGCTGCATGTTTGGCTGAGGGTTCAGGTGCATAGGGGAGAATATGTGCATTGTGTATGTTATGCAGGGGCACAGTGGGCACAGGCAGGTGTGAGGTTGGCTACATGCTGGAGTTACATGGCACATAGCCACTCTGCACCTTTGTGAATAAGGCACAATATTTACGTGAACAGAAAAATGTCTGCTATACTGTATGTAATATGTATTTTTTTTTATTTAGTTGTTTAACCAGGTATAGCACACTAAGCTGAAAGCTTTTTTACAGCAGCGACCTGGGAGCACAAGGAGGTTAAGTGACTTGCTCAGGGTCACACAGTATGCAAGTGGAAGTTGTAGGATTCAAACCCAGGTCTGGTCTGCTGGATGTCACCAAATTTGCGGCTCAGAGCCTTAAACCACTGCGCTATACTGCCTCCTTATCCTAATGCCTAATGCCTCCCTATAGCTGGGTAATCGTTAATAACTATATTGTCAGAATTGATTAGACATTATATTGAAACTGTATGAATTTAAACTAACTGGGTCTGATTCATAAAGCCCCTTGGAGACTGACACAATCTGCTGCAACCCGTAGCTTGCGTCGATCCCTGATACTTCAGGGATTCAGCACCCGATTCACTAATGGGAGGGGTCCTGGTGCTAAACGTCCACAGCTTGTGGCAAATGCTGTCATGTGCCAGAGGCAAGGCACACCTGAGAGTTTGCTGCAAGCTGTGGAATGGTTGAACAGCAGTGGCGCCCATTGCTAGAGACCTGCCAGGAGTCTGGTGGGGTTGTGCGGGCAGCACAAGGGGATGTGGATGGCAGGTGGTAGGAGACATATGGGTGGCAACAGCTCCCCAACAGGGACACTGCATGGCTGTTGCCTTGCTTTAGCTTTCCTGGGGGGGCGCTGCATACCAGGCACCATGGGGGGCCCTACTGGCACCGCACCTCAGATTTCTCCAGGTGGTGTGGGGCATAGGATACTGCCAGTGGGCAGCAACACAGGCCCCTTCTATGTAGCAATGGCTCTGAGGGTGGTGCATCAGCTGTTAGACCAGCCTGAGGTCTAACTGTCATGGATCATGTGCTCTGTGGTGGTGGTGGTGGGGGGCCTGAACTCCTCTGTAGGGGATGCTGCACTTTGCATCTGCCACAAGTCCACTTGCACTGTGATGCACCCCTGGACTGGGCACAGGGCTGACACAGGCCCTGTTTGCTGCACGTGGTCCTGAGATTGCCTCAGACCATGTTCCTGAATCATGGGCAGCATAATTTTTGACGTAAGGTGCCCCTTGTGTCAAGTTCACTTGATGCAGGCACCTTGGGTCATCTTTTTGGCTTTGTGAATCAGGCCCACTCTTTTTTTGCAGCACACTCAAACTTACTCCAACATTTTGAGATACAACAAGTTAATGACAGCGGCTGCTGTTAAGAAAAAAAATACCTGTATTGCTCAACACTAAATCAATACACAGAAATCATTCAGAAAAAGAATGTGTTCAGCTTTATTTAATAAGTTTAGAATAGCTGTAAAGAGGAAGCTGTGCTTGCATGTCTTTCACACTGCTGTGGTCATTCTGTTTATGCACTGCATGTAGCTGTACAGCACAAACTAGGACATCATCAAATGACGTCCCTTCCATCCAGTGGACAGGAGCCTGTTCAGAACATGTGGGTTCTGCAGGCCAGGCTGATGATGAGTAAACTTATAATTTACTATAAAATAAAGAAAAGACAGAGATAATAGTGTTTCAAACATGTTTATTAGCCACAGGAACCCACTGAAAGCTACTAGTGCTGCTTTTAACTCTTTCCTATCCCCTTTAAATAGAGTAGTCTTCATGTGCAAGCTGAAGAGTCTCTTGTCAGAGCACTTTATGTGCAACCAGGGAATTCTTGGCTCACAACCTGAAAAAGGGTCCCCTCCCTAAGCTGGGCTACCAGGCTTTTTGGAGTGCCCAGAAAAGGTATTTCTGGGCCATTTTTCAAAAAATAAACAGCAAATCCAGCCAAATGAATGCCGTTTACCTAGGGTCAGGTGTTTGTTTTTTGAAAAGTCATCATTTTTATGTATTTTCCAATTGTTTTGTT
This sequence comes from Neoceratodus forsteri, assembly GCA_016271365.2. Classification (NCBI taxonomy): domain Eukaryota; kingdom Metazoa; phylum Chordata; order Ceratodontiformes; family Ceratodontidae; genus Neoceratodus; species Neoceratodus forsteri. Next base: position 435,459,708 of record CM057450.1, on the reverse strand, counting down.
TTGAAAAAAATAAGATGGTGGCTGTCATAACATGAATTTCTTTTCTCATGACATGAAAAACACTAATTGTCAGAAAAGTAAAATGGCTCACAAAAGGTGAGTTTTTGTGTTGTATCAGGGGGTTATCCTGAAACCCTGCTGAGCATGCTCAGAAGCCAGATTTCATAACTTTATAACTCTGAAGCCAAATTTCATAACCTTATAACTCTGGAACCAATTAATGTTTTTTTTTTTTTTTTTTACAAAACCTTTGAAAGACACACCCTTAGCACAAGGCCTCTTATAGCACTGAAAGTTTCAGAACAAAATTCCATACTGTATAAGGGAAAGGGGAAATTGTTTAACCAGGAAAGGCACACCAAGTTGGAGCTTGTTTCCAGGTGTGACCTGGGAGCTTAAGGAAGTTAAATGACTTGTTTAGGGGAAGCTGATGGGGTTCAAACCCAGGTCTGCAGCTCAGCGCCCTTAACCACTACACTATACTGCCTCCTGTCTAAACTGTAGGAGATAATAAACAAATGGCCCAAAATAGCCAAAAGTGATGCTTTTTATGGATTTGTGATGTATCTGGGTGTTGGAATCCGAATAAGAAGCCATCACAAAACTTCTCAGATCTTGAGAAGTTGCCACCCAGACCACACATGCCAAATGTTGTACACTTTCATTGAACACAGCCAAAGTTATTAAGGTGCAAGGATTGGGCTTTAACATTGAAACTATTTCTACCCTGATAATTTCGGAACAAAATTCCAAAATATTGTTGCACAAGATGTGAGCAAACAAAAAAAGTGTTTTTTATTATTTGTGACTAGGTAAGTGCACTAGACAAATCTTGCCTATTTTCAGGAATGACCCAGGGAGGGGGAATACAGATGAATGCCAACTGACCTTGAACCAGATTAAGCTGTTGGTGGTATTTTTAGCGAATGGGGAAGGGGGAGAAATTTCACCAGGGTACTGGAGAAATTCCCCTATTCTTCTTTCAATAAGTGCCATGGGATCTTTAACATCCACCTGAACTACCACCAGAGAACAGGCAGATGAGACTTCAGTTTAACATCTCATCTGAAAGATAGCACCTCAGGAGTGCAGCATCCCCCTCATGCTGCACTACAGTGTCAGTACTGGGATTTAACCCAAGTGCCTGGTGTGGGGATAGAACCCACAGCCTTCTGTTCTCCCAGCCTCAGAGGTGAGTGTGCTACCTGCTGAGCCACTGACACTAATGTTTCACTGATTTTTTTATTTTTTTTAATTTTTTTTTTATTTTTTTATTTTTACACTAACTGGATCTCAGAATCTGGATGAGTGGTTGTTACTAAACTTACTAAATTATAAGAAATTGGCACTCTGAATATGTATGCAAAATTTCATGCAGTTTTGTTGAACAGCAAAGTTAATAAGTCTCAAAACCTATGACCTAAAAAGTTTTCTTGTAAACACAAAATACATATTTTCATGAAATAAAAATATATTCTTTGGTCACACCAGACAGCTATCTTGAAAACTCTACTAAGCATGTTCAGAAGCCAAATTACAAAACCTTACAACATGAGAACTGATTAATATTTTTCACGAAATCTTTGAAAAGCAGGTCCTTGGGTCGAGCTACTTCTATTCTGAAAATATTTGAACAAAACTCCAAACAGTTTTTGCTCTTGATGACAGCAATAAGAATGACACAAAAGTGCATTGTTTTCTTATTTTTGTCTCTCCCTGTATCTTGGAAGCTGGATGAGTGGCCATCAAAAACTTGCCAGATCATATGAACGTGGCCCTCTGACCACGCATGCAAGATTTCATACAGTTTCTTTGAATGGTGCCAAAGTTATTAATGCTCAAAGCTCTTGTCCTACAAATGTTATTCACAAACATAAAAAGTATTCTTTTCATGAAATAAAAATTGCCTAATGACCAAACATTTTTGGTTGCACCAGATAGCTCTCCAGACAGTCCTACTGAACATGCCCATGAGACAAATTTAGAAACCTTATAGTGTGTGAAACAAATTATATTTCTTCACAAAGCATCTGAAAAGTACACCATTGAACTGAGCTTCTTCTACCTTGATAATTTTGCTCTACACGTGTGCAAATAAATTACCAAAAAGTGTATTTCTGTAGGCTTTTTCACTTTCCAGATCTCAGAATCTAGACAAGTGGCCATCACAAAACTTGTCAAGTCCTAAGAACTTAGCACCCTCATCATGTATACAAACGTTTCTGCAATTTCATAAAGTGGCATCAAAGTTATTACGGTGCAAAAATTTGGGCTTAATATTTACCAGCATGCTCAGCCCTAACTATACAGACACCACCGTGCCTGTTTAATAAGAAACAGCTATCATGAACATGCTTCTGAGCACGCTCAGAAGCAAAACTTTAAAGCCTTTATAACTCAAGAGCTATTAATACTTGTCATGAACTCTTCAAAAGGTACCACACTGGCTCCGTTTCGGAACAAAATCCCAGACTGTTTTTGCTCTATACATGAGCAAATAAATTACCAAAAAGTATGTTTTTTAATGTATTTACACTCTCTGGACCTTAGAAACCTGCTGAGTGGCCATAATGAAACTTCCCAGATAATAAGAACTTGGAACCTTGATTCTGCATGCATAATTGCATGCAATTTTGTGGAACGGCACAGATGTTATTAGGGTGCAAACGTCAGGGTTTAACAATAATGAGCCTACACAATCCATGCTTGGAAGCCACATTTTAAAACATTATAACTCAAGAACCAATTTATATTTTTCACAAAATCTTTGAAAAGCACTTCCTTGGGCAGTACGTCTTCTGTGCTGAAAAATGTCAGAACACAATTCTAAACAAATTTTGCTCTAGACACAAGTAAAAAAAAGTCAAAAAGTGATTTTTTTCTTATTTTTACACTCCCTGGATCTAAGATTCAGGATAAGATGCCATAACCTATCTTGTTAAATCATAAGAACTTGGCATTCTAACTATGCATACAAAATTGTATGCAAATTTGCTGAATGGTGCCAAAGTTATTAAGGCTCAAAGCTCATGACCTAAAACTTTTATCACAAACATAAAACATTTTCTTATGAAATAAAAATCAGCTCACGACCAGATATTCTTTGGTTGCACCTGACAGCAAGCCTGAAAAACCTACTGAGCAAACTTAGAAGCCAAATTTTAAAACCTTATAACCTGAGAACCAATTGGTATTCTTTCATGAACCCTTCAAAAGGAACACCCTTGGGCCAGGCTGCTTCTACCCCAAAAATTTGGGAACAAAATTCCAAACCATTTTTGTTCTAAAAGTGAGAAAATAAAATGTCCCAAAAGTGTATTTTTACAGACTTCTTCACTTTCTGGATCTCAAAATCTGGGCAAGCAGGAATCACAAAACTTGCCAGGTCATAAGAATGTGGCACCCTGACTGTGTATACAAAATTTCATGAAATGATGATAGTTATTAAGATGCAAAAATTTGGGTTTAACATTAAAATGCCTGGTCAGCCCTAACTATAAATGTACTACTATGCCTGTCTAATAAGAAACAGATATCATGAAAACCATTCTGAGCATACTCAGAAGCAAAAGTTTTAAAACCTTATAACCCAAGAACTGATTAATATTTTTCAAGAAATATTCATTGGGATGAGCCACGGCTACCCTGATAAATGTGGAACAAAATTCTAGTCTGCCTTTTCTCTAGATGTGAGAACAGAAAAGGCAAAAAAAAAGTGTTTTTTAATGTTTTAACACTCTCTGGATCTTAGAATCAGAGTGAGCAGCTATCACAAAACTTGCCAGATTATAAAAATGTGGCACCATAAACACACATGCATCCTTTCATACAATTTTGTGAAATGGCACCAGAGTTATTAAGTGACAAAAATCGGGGTTTAACATTAAAGTTAGGGCTTTCAATATTTCAAAGCACTTCTTGGAAATGTTGGACCATGGAGTATCTGTTTTTGTTTTTGTACTGTACTGCAATAAAGTCAAACTGGTAAGTAAAGTGCTTGGTTTTAGTACTGCATTTTTTTCTGTGACTGTCTAACATTAAAGTTCATACTCAACCCATGCTCAGAAACCACATTTTTAATAGTCTATAACTTGAAAACCCATGAATACTTTTTTACCATAATGTTTAAAAAACATCTCCTTAGGCCAAGCTGTTTCTATCCTGAAATTTTCAGAACAAAATTCCAAGCCATTTTCTCTGCGAATGTGAGCAACAAAGCAGCTAGGAAAGTGCATTTTCTTTTTAGTTTTACACTATGTGGACCTCAGAATCCAGATGAGTGACCACCACAAAAGTTGTCTAACAAAAATAACTTGGCACTCTGATTGCTATTCAAACTTTAATGCAACTTTGTCTAACAGTGCCAAAGTTATTAAGGTGCAAAAAACAGTTTTTTTGAAAACATAAAAATATTTTCTTGTGAAATTAAAATTTGCTGATGACCATAAATTCTTGGTCACACCAGACAGCTATCCCGAAAGCCCTACTGAGCAGGCTCAGAAGTCAAATTTGAAAACACTACAGCTTAAGAACTGATTGAATTTTTTTCATGAAAACCTTCAAAAGGGATGCCCTTGGGCTAAGTCACTTCTACTCAGACATACTGAAAACAAAATTCTAAACCATTTTTGCTCCACAGGTGAGCAAAAAACAAACAAACAAAAATAAAACGGCCAGAAAGTGCATTTTATAGGCTTTTTCATTTTACAGATCTCAGAATCAGGACCAGCGTCCATCACAAATCTAACTGAGTAATAAGAACTTGCCACCCTGACAGCACATGAAATTTCATGCAATTTTGTTGAATGGCGTCAAAGTCAAAAAGGTGCAAAAATTTGGGTTTAAGAATAAACAGCATGCTCATCCCTGAGTATAAAGGTGCTACTGTGCTTGCATTATAAGAAACAGCTATCCTGAAAAACCTACTGAGCATGTGCAGAAGCAAATATTTTAAAATGTTATCAGTTGAGAACTGATTCATATTTTTTCACAACATTGATGAAAGGCCCCTCATTGGGCTGAGCCACTGCTGCCCTGATAGTTTTGAACAAAGTTACAGTCATTTGTGCTCAGCACGCAAGCAAAAAGATGGCCAAAATGTGGGTTTTTAAGTATTTTTTACACTGTCTGGATCTCAGAATTCAGATGAGAAGCTAACACAAACCTTGCCATATCATAAGAATATGGTAACCTGACCAAGCATGCAAAATGTCATACAATTTTGTTGAACAGCGCCAAAGTTATTAAGGTACATAAATTTGGGTTTAACATTAAAGAGCCTACTCAGCTCATGCTCAGAAACCAAGTTTGTAAAACCTTATGACTCATGAACCAATTAATATTTTTTCATGAAATCTTTGAAAGGCACCTTTTTGGGCAGAGCCACAGCTACCCTGAAAAATTTGGAACAAAATTTCAAACTGTTATTCCTCTAGATGCAAGCAAAAAAGTGCAGTTTTTCCTATTTTTACACTCCCTTGATCTCGGAATCTGGAAAACCAGCTGTCACTAAACTCGTCAAATTGTAAGAACTTGGCACTCTGATGGTTTATACAAAATTTAATGTCATTTTGTCAAATAACACCCAAGTTAACAAGACTCAAAACTAATGACCTAAAACATTTTCTCACAAACATATAAAGACAAATTTTTTTGTGATATAAAAATTGGCTCTTGCCATACATTTTTTGATCATAATTAACAGCTACTCTAAAAACCCTACTAAGCATGCTCAGAAGCCAAATGTTAAAACCTAATAACTTGAGAACTGATTAATATTTTTCACAAAATTTGTGCGAGGCCCCTTATTGGGCCATGTCACTGCTACCCTGATAGTTTTGGAACAATGTTCCAAAATGTTTTTGCTCAAGACGTGAGCATAAAACTTGACAAAAAGTGATTTTTCACTGTTTCTACACTCCTGGATCTCAGAATCCAAATGAACAGCCAACATGAAACTTGCCATATCATAAGAATATGGCACCCTGACTGAGTAGGCAAACGTTCATGCCATTTTGTTGTATAGCTCTAAAGTTACTAAGGTGCACAAATTTGGGTTTAACATTGAACATCTTGCTTAAACCATGCTCAGAAGTTACATTTCTAAAACCTCAAAGCCCAAGAACCAATTAACATTTTTTTCACAAAATCTTTGAAATGCACTTCCTTGGTCTGTGCCACTTGTAACCTGAAAATTTCAGAACAAAATTCCAAACTGTTGTTGCTCTAGATGGAAGCAAAAAAACAACAAAAAAGTGTTTTTTTTTTCCTTATTTTTACACTCCCTGGATCTTAGAATCCAGAAAGCAGCTATCATTAAACTTGTCAAATTATATAAATTTGCCACTCTGACTATGTATGTAAAAATTCATACAATTTTGTTGAACCATGCCAAAGTTAACAAGATTCAAAGCTAGTGACATAAAAAGTTTTCTCACAAACATAAAAAAAACATTTTCTCATGAAATAAAAATTGGCTCGCAAGCATACATTCTTTGGTTGTACCAGACAGCTATCCTGAAAACCCTGCTAAGCATGCTCAGAAGCCCAATTTTAAAACCTTAGAATTCCATCATGAAATCTTCAAAAGGCAGTTCCTTGGAATGAGCCGTTTATGGTCTGAAAATTTCCAAACAAAATTCCGTACTGTTTTTGCTCTAGAAGTGAGCAAAAAAATGACAACAGAAGTGTGTTATTTTCTTAATTTTCCCTGCATCTCAGTACCCAGATGAGTGGCCATCATGAAACTTGCCAAATTATAAAAGCATGGCAGTCTGACAAATTTCATACAGTTTTGTCCAACGGTGCCAATGTTATTAAGGCTCGAAGCTCACAAGCTAAAACATTTTCTTGTGAACATAAAAAACATTTTCTAGAAAAATAAAATCATCTCACCATCAAAAATTCTTTGTTTATACCGGACAGTTATCCTGACAGCCTTACTGAGCATGCTCAGACTCCAAACTGAAAACACCTTATAACTTGGCAACTTGGGAATAAAATTACAAACTGTTTTTGCTCTACTGGTGAACAAAAAAGTTGCCAAAAAGTGCATTTTTACAGGCTTTTTCAATTTCTGGATTCAGAATCCAGACAAGCAGCCATCACAAAACTTGTCAAGTCTTAAGAACTTGGCACAATGCAAATGATCATTTAATTTCACCGAACAGTGCCAAAATTTGGGTTTGACATTAAACAGCCTGCTCACTCCTACCTATACAGGCACCACTGCACCTATGTATTAAGAAACAGCTATCCTGAATTCCGTTCTGAATGTGCCAAGAAGCAAAACTTTAATGCCTTTATAATCTGAGAACTGATTGGTGTTTTTCATGAAATCTTCAAAAGGCACCTTATTGGACTGAACAGCTTTGACCTTGAAAATTTCGAAACAAAATTCTGGACTGTTTTTCTCTAGTTGTGAGCAAATAAATGACTAAAATCTGTGTTTTTGCACTCTCTGGGTCTTAGAATCATCAAACAAATTTGCCAAACTTGACACCATGACCAAGCATTAATACTTTCATGTAATTCTGTTGAACGGTGCTGAAGTTATTAGGGTTCAAAAATTGGGGTTTAACATTAAAGTGCCTACACAACCCATGCTCAGAAACCACATTTTTAAAACCTTAAAACTTGAGAACTAATTAATATTGTTTTCACAAAATCTTTAAAAGGCACTTCCTTGGACTGAGCTGCTTCTGTCCAAAGAATTTTGGAACAAAATTCCAAACCATTTGTGCTCTAGGCACAAAAAAAAAAAAACATGGACAAAAAAGCAAATTTCCCTGGATCCTGGAATCTGGATGAACTGCTAACACTAAACTTGCATAATCATAAGAACTTGGTGGCTCTCTTGCCACCCATGCAAAATGTAATGCAATTTTCATTGAATGGCACTAAAGTTATTAAAATGCTAAAATTTGGGTTTAACATTAGGCAACCTGCTCAAACCATGCTCAGAAGCCACATTTTTAGAACCTTATAATTCAAGAAATGATTAAGATTTTTTTCATGACACTTCAAAAGGCACCTCCATTGGCTGACACACTTCTAAAATTTCAGAACAGAATTCCAAACTGTTTTGCTCTGGATATGAGCAAAAAACCAACAAAAAAGTGTGTTCTTTTTAATTTTTATACTACCTGGTTCTCAGAATCCAGATGAGCTGCTGTCACTAAACTTAAGTCATAAGAACTTGGCACTCTGATAAGGCATGTAAAATTTCATGCAACTTCATGGAAGAGTGCCAAAGTTATTAAGGCTCAAAGCTCATAACCTAATCATTTTTCTCATGGACATAAATAACTTTCTCTTGCAAAATAATCTCAGAATCACAATTACTTTGGTCACACCAAACAAGTGCCATGAAAACCCTACTGAACTTGCTTAGAAGCCAAATTTTAAAACCTTAAATCTTTAGAACTGGTTCATATTTTTTCATGAAACCTTCAAAAGGCACACCCTTGGCTGAGCTGCTTCTATTTTAAAAATTTTGGAACAAAATTCCAAACTGATTTTCCTCAGTAGGTGAGCAAAACAAATGGCCCCCAAAGTGCCTTTGTACAGGCTTTTTTCACTTTCTGAATATCAGAATCTGGACAAGTAGCCATCACAAAATTTGCTAAGTCACAAGAGCTTGGCACCCTGACCACTTATGCAAACTTTCATGTAATTTTGTTGCAAAATTATCAAGGTGCAAAAATACGAGTTTAACATTAGACAGCCTGGTCAATCCTAACTATAAAAGACATAAAGTGAGCCACTCCCAGTCTATCAGTTCCAGTGCACTGGCTTAGCCATGGTTTCAACAAGATGAACTGCTTTGTGAGATAGCTATGGCTTTGAGAATCTTCTGTTCCTCTGCCATGGACTGTTATCAGTATGCATGTGCTGACACTCATTTTTTTGTTCTGGATTAAAATAAACACATTTTAAATATCATCCAGCATTTGATATTAGAGTGTTTACTACTGGTTAATACCAGTGCACATACAAACACAGTAGTGCTGCGGGGAGGTGGGTGCACCAACTGGCTGTAATTACTTACCAGCCATAACCATACAGGTACTACTGTGCCTGTATAGTAAGAAATACAGAAACTATCCTGAAAACCCTTCTGAACATGCTTGGAAGCAAAAGGTTTAAAACCTTATTACTCAAGAACAATGGATATCTTTAAAGGAATCTTTGAAAGAAATCTCATTGGGCTGAGCTACTTCTACATAAAATATCTTGGAACAAAATTTCAGACCATTTTTGATCTAGATGCGAGCAAAAATGGCCAAAAAGTGCTTTTTTTATGCTGTTACACTATCTGGATCTCCCATTCTGGATGTACAACCATCACAAAATTTGCAAAATTATAAGAAATGAACACCTTGGCTAATGAACTAACAAACTTTTTAGAGATGATTTGGATATTGCTGTGAGTAACTCTGGAAAGGACAGATGTTCCAGTTTAATTTTCAAATGTATAACTGGCTTATTCTCTGAGCTACCTGCCCCCATTTATTACTTGAAAATGTTTTATGCTATTTTGAATAACTTTCTAAATGGCTTTCTATTCCTATTTCTAAACAAGCATCGTAATGGTTAATTGCTGTCTCGAGGGTGACGGAAATAATATGATCATTGATGTTTAGGTCTAATAGTTCTTCTTTTACATGGATTTGATAGAATATTGCTTTATATTCATTATATTGTTTTGTGTCAGAGCTTTAGGGATGGGTCATTTGCTTCTTTTAGCTCCACACTAACTACGGGTTATTATTATTTTACAATATACAAGTGAAGCCGGCATGTATTGTAATACAGTATTCAAAGGGAATCTAGCAATGAATGAGAAGGGATTTAGATGCTAATACTTTCAAGTAACATTTCTGGTTATTAATTTTGTTTCACGACTTTGTAAGACTTAGCCTTATACGAGATATAATAGGTGTTATTAACTGAAAATTGTGGTTTAACAATTACTTGCTCACTCAACGCATTCTCAGAAGCCAAATTTTAAAATGTTGTAACTAGAGAACCAACTGATATTTTTCTATGAAACCTTCAAAAGGTTAACCTTTAGGCTGAGCTTCTTCTACCAAAATTGCTTTTGATCCACAGGTGAGCAAAGAAAAAGGCAAACAAAGTGCATTTTTACAGGCTTTTTCACTTTCTGGATCTTGAAATTCAGACAAACATCCACCACAAAACTCGTCAAGTCATAAGAACCTGGCACCCTGACCATCTCTGCAAACTTTCATGCAATTTAATTGAATGGCACACAAGTTATTAATGTGCAAACATTTTGGGTTTCATAAAGGAGGAAGAATCTTTTTGATTCAAAGCGCCGGGGATGATTTTTTCTTGCCTTGATTACCCTTGGCTCTCACTTGTTTGAGCATCAATACATTTTTATTTTGCACCCAGTTCCTTGTTCACTGGTATTTTGTTACCCTTTTTCCGCATGCTATTTGTGCAGTGTACCTTTTTGCCTCTTGAATGCTGTTTGTTTTTCCACTGCTGCACAGCTGCGGAGACGAGCACCAATTTGTTTTTTGTTTTTCTTTAACATTAAACAGCCTGCTCAATCCTAACTTTACAGTCCTACTGCACATGTATAATAAGAAATAGCTATCCTGAAAACCCTTCTGAGCATGCTCAGAAACCAAATTTTAAAACCTTCTGACTCGAGCACTGATTAATATTTTTCCAAAAAATCTTTGAATGGCACCTCCTTGGGCTAGAGGTCAGTGCCAGAGGCTGGGAGGCACAGAAGCATAGAGATGTGACATGCGCATGCTTCCACACATGCACGTTCATGTCGTGAGGGGGGTGTATGGGGAGAAAACTTACAAAGTATGGAAAAAAGCAATATGGGAAAGAAAAAAAAGAAAAAGAAAACATTTTCTTGAGAAATGAAAATTGGCTTGCAACCATAAATTCTTTTGTCACACCAGACAGCTATCCTTGAAACCCTACTGAGCATGCTTAGAAGCCAAAATATAACATTCTATAACTAGAGAACTGATTAATAGTTTTTCACATAACCTTTGAAAGGCACACCCTTGAATCAAGTTGCTCTACTCTGAAAATTTGTGAACAAAATGCCAAACCATTTTGTTCTACAGGTGTTCCAAAAAAAAAGCTGCCAAAAAGGGCATCTTTACAGACTTTTTCATTTTCTGTATCTTGTAATACAGACAAGCATCCATCACACAACTTGTCAAGTCATAAGACCTTGGCACCGTGACCATGTATGCAAACTTTCATGTCATTTCATTGAATGGCACCAAAGTTATTAAGGTGCAAAAATGTAATTTAACATTAGACAGCCTGTTCAACATTAACTATACTGGTGCTACCATGCCTGTATAATGAGAAACATCTATCCTGGAAATCCTTCTACAGTATGCATGCTAAGATACAAAAATGTTAAAACCTTATAACTCAAGAACAGATAAATATTTTATAAGGAGTCTTTGAAAGACAAATCCTTGGGCCAAACCACTTCTACCCTAAAAATTCCAGAACAAAATTCCAGACCATTTTCGCTCTAGACACAGACAAAAAACAGCCAGAAAGTGCATTTTTTAAATGTTTTTACACTCTTTGAATCTCAAAATCCAGATGAGCAGCTGTTATGAAACTTGCTAAATCATAGAAATTTGACACCTTGATTGCGCATGCATAGTTTCATGCAATTTCATCAAACAGCGCCAACATTTTTATGGTGCAAAAATCTGGGTCTAACAATAAAGTGCTTACTCAACCCATGCACAGAGGCCAAATTTTGAAAATCTTATAACGCGAGAATTGATTAATATTTTTTCACAGTATCTTTGAAAGGCATCTCCTTATGTTGAACAGCTAATCTGCTGAAAATTTGAGAACAAAATTCCAAATCATTTTTTACTCTAGATGCGAGTAAAAAAACCTTTGTTATTTTTACACTCTCTAGATCATGAAATCCAGATTAGTGGTTATCATGACACTTGCAAAATCATAAGAACATGACACTCTGGCCATGCATTAAATTTTGTGTAACATTGCCAAAGTTATTGAGGCTCAAAGCTCACAACTGACATTTTTCTTGGGAACACAGAAAACATTTACTCAGGAACTAAAAATTGGCTCAGGACCATTAATTTTTTGTTTGCACCAGATAGCTGTATTGAAAGGCCTACTAAGCATGATCAGAAGTCAATTTTTAAAACTGTATAACTCAAGAACTGATTAACATTTTATCACAAAACTTTTGAAAGGCGCCTTGTTGGGCTGAGCTGCTTTTACCCTGAAAGTCAGGAACAGAACTCCAACCATTTTTGCTGCACAACACAGGTGAGCAAACAAACAAACAAATGAAGAAACAAAGAAAAAAACAAAAAAAACATCAAAAAATTTTTTATAGGCCTTTTCACTCTAAGGATCTTGGAATGCAGACAAGCATCCATCACAAATCTTGCAAGTAATAGGAACTTACCACCTTGAATGTGCATGCAAACTTTAATGCAATTTCACCGGACAGCCCTGACATTATAAAGGTGCAAATGTTTGGGTTTAACATTAACCCCCAACCAAGTGTCTGTTCCTTCCCCCTCCTCAAACCCCTCCTCTCCCCCACTCCAACCCCCTGGATTTCACACTCCTCCCTCTACCTTCTGTGCACCTATATGTGACTCCCTACTTTGGCCCCAGTTACATTAGCCTGAGTGTACACACTGTACCTTCATTGTAACCATTGCTTACATGGTTTACAGTGCCTTATTTTGGTACCTTATTGTATATAGTTGTAAATCTATTTATTCTGTTGTTACTAGCACTAGGCAATCTCCTATGTAGTAGTGCTAGGGACTGACCTATATACAAATGTGCTTGTATTTGGTGAATATATGGTACCTACACTGTTTCCCTACCTTGATGCATATAGTTTGTTTAATCACCGTGAATTTGCTGTACCTGTGCTGTATTATCTCTTATGTCTGCTTATGTATATTCTCCCCCACTCAGTGTGCCAAAATGTTAAATAAATAAATAAATAACATTAAGCAGCCTGTTTAAACCTAACTATATAGGTACTACTGCATCTGCATTATAAGAAACAATTATCATGAAAACCCAATCTGAATATGAGCAGAAGAAAATATTTAAAACCCTATATCTCAAGAACCAATTCATATTTTTTCCCATAGTCTTTGAAAGGCACATCCTTGGGGCAAGTCACATTCACCTTAAAAATTTGAGAACAAAATTCAAAGCAGTTTTTACTTTAGAGGCAAGAAAAGAAATGACAAAAAAGTGTGTTTTCCCTTATTTTTACATTACTTGGATCTTGGAATCTGGATGAAGGTCTATCATGAAACTTAGCAGCTTGAGTCCCAAGGAAAATCACAGAATGTACTGCCTGCTGTGGGAACAAGAGGGTGTGCCGAATGGCATCTCTTGCTTCTCGATTGACATGCCAATTGGGAGTTAGGCGAGTGCTCTCTGAAGTTTCGGCATTTCACTTGTTAAAGCATTCTAACATTCTGAGTGGTAGAAACACACTACTGCCAACAGAACTACAACTTAAATGAAACCACCTCTATAGATGTTTAATGCACATTTGTTATTATGCTATGATTAGACCATAAATTTGAACATAATATACACCTGAATAGCTGTTTGTTTGAAATGTACTTAATGGCCATGAAGAACAAATTGTTTGAGAGTAAATAACCATGTTGTTAATATTTTTTCAGTCTAGACATGACGGGGTTAAATAGGCAGCAGTATTGTTTTGCTTTTGCCAAAAATAGAATAACAGTGCATACTATAGCGCCTGTGGACATATTAAACACAAATAAGATAGTAACTGGGACATTGCATAAATGACTGTTTTCACTCTCTAGCAAGCATGTTATACAGTTCCTTCTTGTGATTCATATCTAAGAACTGTACATACAGCAGACTGGATATTAGAGTACATTTAATTACATAAGAATTTTGAATGCCTTTTAGCTATATCAGCACTTATATAATTTTTTTTAATTATATTGTTCTTATCATCACATTGGGAAGTATATCAGCTCAGTATTGGCTGTTGAAAGTTCAGCGAGTGGCCTTTCTAAGGCCTGTTAAGAAGTAGATAGTAACCTAAAAGCTCTTTAAATACAGTATTAACTGTCAAGTGTGGGGATAACAACCTTGCATTATTAACTTAAAAATATTTGATGCTGACGATTTTTGGTTTACATTTTCAGGCATTTTCAAAAAATAACCTCTTAAAAGCATTAAATGTTCTTATGAATAGGTTGACTGGTATGTAACAAAATACTGCCATTCAGTGCTTTAAAATGATTGTTCATACAGAATTGATTAAATCATTGTTTAAAATTGTGTTTTATTGATTTATAGTCCCCCAGAAGAAGCCTATGTTTGGTGAAACATGGGTGAATTTTCTTTGACCTAGAGTGGCCTACATTTGCTTTTGCACTTGGGCCATCATGAAACGTGTCATATCATACACACTTGGCACTCTGACTGCACATGCACAATTTCATGCAATTTCAACAAATTGTGCCAAAGATGTTAAACTCAAAGTTCATGTTCTAAAATGTTTTCTCATGAATGTAAAAACATGTTTTACAAAACAAAAATCAGCTCGCATCCGGAAATTCTTTGGTCACACCAAACTCCTGAAAACCCTATTGAGCATGCTCAGAAGCCGTTTAAAACACTTACAAGTTGTGAACTGACAGATTTTTTTTAACAAAATCTTTGAAAGTCACACGTGGGAACTAAGTCCCTTCTATTTGGATAATCTGGGAACACCATTCAAAATCATTTTGCTCTACAGGCGAGCAAATAAACAAAATTGCCTAAAAGCATATTTTTATAGGCTTTTCACTTTCTGGATCTAGGTATCCAGTCAAGAGATCATCACAATGTTTGTCAAGTTATAAGATCTAGCACCCTGACCATGTATGCAAACTTTCATGCAATTTCATTGAATGGCACCAATGTTACTGAGATGCAAAAATTTGGTTTAACATTGAACAGTCTGCTCAGCCCTAACTATACTGCTGCTACTGTGCCTGTATAATAAAAAAACAGCTACCCTGAAAATCCTTCTGAGCGTGCTCTGATGCAAAATGTTAAAACCTTTTAACTTGAGAACAGATTTATATTTTTTAAGAAGACTTCAAAAGACACCTCATTGGGCTAAGCCATTTCTACCCTGAAAATATTGGAACACAAATTTTAGACCATTTTCACTCTAGACACAAGCAAAAAAAAAAAAAGCCAAAATGTGACTTTCTTTAATGTTAATACATTCTCTGGATCTCAAAATCCTGAGGAGCAGCCATTGCAAAACTTGCTAAATTATAAGAATTTGGCACCTTGATCGTGCATGCATAATTTCATGCAATTTCATAAAACAACAGCAAAGTTATTAAGGTGCCAAATTGGGAGACTAACACTGAAATGCCTACTCAACCCATGCTCAGAAGCCACATTTTTAAAACCTTATGACTCAAGAACCGATTAATATTTTTCATGAAACTTTGAAAGACATCTCATTGGGCTGAGTCTCTTCTATCCTAAACATTTTGGAACAAAATTCAAAACTGTTTTTGCTCGGTGACCAAAAAAAGGCCAAAAAAGTGTTTTTTTTCTTATTGTTACACTCTCTTGATCTCTGACTACAGATAAACAGCAATCATAAAACTTGCCAAATCATAAGACCTGGTACTATGACCATGCATGTAAAATGTTATGCAATTTTGTCTAACGGTGCCAAAGCTAAGACTCAAAGCTTATAACCTAAACATTTTTTCTCACAAAAAAAAAATTGGTTCATGACCATAAATTCTTTGATTGCACCAGACAGCTATCCTGAAAACCCTACTGAGCACGCTGAGAGGCCACATTTTAAAACATTGTTAGTTGAAAACTGATTAATATTTTTTCATGAAACCTTTGCAAGGCACAGCCTTGAGCCAAGCTTCTGATACCAAGAAAAATTCAGATCAAAATTCCAAAGTTTTTTTTCCTCTACAGGTTAGCAAAAAACATGAAGTATAGTTTTACCGGCTTTTTCACTTTCTGGCTCTTGGAATCGGGACAGGCAGCCATCTCGAAACTTGCCAGTTCATAAGAAGTTGGCACCCTGACCGTGCATGCAAAATTCTACTCAATTTTATCAAACTGCACCAAAGTTATTAAGTTGCAAAAATCTGGGTTTAACATTAAACAGCCCACTCAACCTTAATTATACTGGTGCTACCATGCTTGTATAATATATCTTATAGTGGCGCAGCAGTGCCACTATAATTAGTATTTTATTTAAGTATCGTATTACAAATACCTTTGAGCTATGAGCTCTTTTACAAAGGTTCCACATCAGTAGAAAGGAAAACAGATTAAACAGGGCAGTAAAGTATGGTACAAGAAAGTGTAAATAGGAGGTACAAAGCTCATAATAATAATAATAATAATAATAATAATAATGATAATAATAAACTTTATTTGTATGGCGCCTTTCAAATACCAAGGTGCCTTAACAATATTAAAATCATAAAACAAATAAAACAAACATCTCAACAACAAGAAATATACCAAACTGATATCACCAAATAGTTAGTCACCAAATGCTTAGTGCCATAAAAAAGTTTTTAATGCTTGCTGAAAACCTTCCACGGTCATGCACTCACATAGCCGTCGGGGTAGAGAATTCCAAAGGGTAGGGGCAGCATACATAAATGCTCTAGCCCCAGAAGATTTCAAACACACCCTGGGAATCTCTAGCAACCCCTTGTCATTGAGTGCAGCAATCGCCCAGGGCAGTAAGGAACCAGAAGCTCTTTCAGGCCAAGTCCGTGTAGGGCTTTAAAAGCCAGAAGACCAACTTTAAAGGTGATCTGCCACTGCACTGGCAGTCAGTGTAGTCCATGCAGCACTGGTGAAATATGACAGGACTGAGATGATCCTGTCAAAATCCAAGCTGCCGTATTCTGCACTAGCTGCAGGTGATGGATTTCCACCCCTGGTAGCCCTAGGTACAGGGAGTTGCAATAATCTAAACACAAAGTCACAAAGGTGTGGATCAAAGTAGGAAGGTAGCCGGATGGAACAAAGTGCTTAATCCTGGAGATATTCCTCAGCTGGTAAAATGAGGATTTGATGACAGCTGACACCTGCGAATGCAGGGTCAGCCCTTCGTCAAAAATTACCCCAGGTTTCGCACCCATTCAGAGGTTAGGAGTGACACACTCCCAAGAAAAAGTCCGGAGGGTGAACCCACCCCCAACCACCCTATCCGGTGACCTGGATCCACAACCAGTACTTCAGTCTTATCAGAGTTCAACTTCAACCAACTGGCATACATCCACTCCTGGATGTCAGTGAGGTAGCTATTAAAGACCAAGACAGCTCCATCCTGGTCTGGTAAGAAAGAAAGGTAGAACTGCGTATCATCAGCATAGCAGTGAAACCTCAGCCCATACCTTCTTACAATGTCTCCAAGGGGCAGCATATACACTGTGAACAACATGGGGGACAGCACTGAGCCCTGAGGAACCCCACATGATAGAGAAATTGGATCCAAGGAATAAACCCCGGACACCACTCTCTGGGATCTTCCCATGAGGAACGATGTAAACCACCTGAGGACTGTACCTGACAATCCACAGATGAACCTCAGATGATCAAGCAGAACCCCATGGTCCACCGTGTCAAATGCTGATGAGAGATCTAGGAGAACCAGAATGGAACAGCTCTTCTGATCTCTAGCCATCAGGAGATCATTGAACACCCAAACCAGTGCTGTCTCAGCACTATGCCTCTTTTGAAATCTGGACTGAAGGGGTACATAGATGTCATGGATGGTCAAATAGTCATCCAGCTAAGTGGCCACTACTTTCTCAATCACCTTCCCTAAAAAGGGGAGGTTAGAGATTGGTCTGTAGTTTGCAAGGCAGTCTGGGTCCAAAGAAGCTTTCTTCAAGAGTGGTGTCACCACTGCCTCTTTCGCTGAGCTTGGAAACTCACCTGTTTCCAAGGAGCACCAGACTATCTGAGCTAGGACCAGACCAATAGAATCAATACAACCCAAAATCAGGGAAGTATGTCCAGGATCCAAACTACAGCATGTAGGGTGCACACCGTAGACAATCCGTATGACATCCACGAAAGTCATACGGTCAGAGGTACTCCAGAAAAACCAAGGGACAGTGGCCCCAAGCTAATCCAAAGCAACACCCATAGAGTGTGCTGAATGGAGCCCTGCCCTGATATCCGCCACCTTAGTAGCAAGGAATTGAGCAAGCTCATCGCACTCTTCTTGTGAAAAAGCTTTCTGGACTTGTAGACAGGCTGGGTTGCACAGTTTTTCCACAGTTCAGAACAACTGAACTGGTCGGTTATGAGCAGCCGCAATCTCCCCGGACAGGAACTCTGCCATCTTATGAGTGATTGTAGATTAATAGATTTGATAATGGTCCATCAATCTAAGGTGGTTGGCATCAAGGGTGGATATCTGCCAGCAACGCTCTAACCTTTGTCCTAGTCACTGCATCTCCCTCAGAGTCCCATCAAATCATGGGGCTCAAGAGCAAAGGGAGAGAGGACAAACATGGACAGGAGCAATGATATCCAGGGCCACCGCAATGGTCGAGTTATAATCTATCACGAGGGCCTCTGGGTCACTGTTTTCCTCTGGGAGGGATGAGAGATCTAGCACCACCGCTAGGCCTTGAGAACTTACAGTATATCTCGTAAAGGGTGGTACCTAGTCATCTCAACAGGGGTAAGCCTACAGAGGGGGTGCTAAAACTGAACCCCACAGTGTAGTGATCAGACCATCCAGCTGGTTCCACCCCCAAGTTGGAGGCTTCAATCTCCAGGAGGAAGACTAAGTCAAGAGAGTGACCGTTTCTATGAGTAGCAGTGGTAACTATCTGTGTAAGGCCTAGAGATGTCATCAACTGGAGGAAGTGCTGACCAAATTGCGAGAGATTGTCATTGATCCAGGCATTGAAATCACCCAGGACCATCAGCCTGGGTGACTCAAATGCCATGTCAATGACGAAGTCCGCGACTTCCTGAAGGAATCGCTTTTCATCTCCTGGTGGACGGTAGATGAGAGTGATCCGACAACCTACACCTGCTGCTACGGTACACTCAAATGACTCAGTTTCCTCATCTGGTACGTTTTTGAGGTAAAGTTCAATCTTAAAACAGACCGCTACCCCCCACCACGATCCAATCTCGGACAATGTATCACCGAATACCCAGCTGGAGTTACAGCCTCCAAGATGGGGCCAGAGTTCTCATCCAGCAAGGTCTCAGTGATGCAAGCCAGGCCCACCATTTCAACAAGATTTACAATAATTGCAGTCTTGTTTTTAGTGGACCTGGCATTGCATAGCACCGCCCGAGTTGAATGAACCTCTCGGGCCACCTGGACTATCTGCCTACTACAATTGATAGTGCCATTGGGTATGGAAACCAGACATGGTGGGCCACATTTCTGATTCCATTTTGCCCCAGGGTGTCTTCTGGATCTCACTACCCCAATGCAGTGGCCCCCCTCATTCACTCTCCTCGGTTCACAACCCCCCCGCCCTCCTCCCACCTCTACGCACAATACCCAGTGCCCTACAGTGCTGGTAGGTAGTAAATTGAAGTGGGGGAAAGGGCAGAGGAGTGCAAAGGGCAGAGGGTGAATAGCTCACAACTGTGGGGGCAGGTCTCCAACACATTTTGGTAGCCCAAACAACACTCTGCAACTATCCAGTTATGTACCACAAAACCAATACTCAAAAAGAAAAGTAAAAACAAATAACTATCCTCTAAACTTACCCCAAATAAATAAATAAATAACACTAATACAAACCTCTCTAATATCACATTCCTAAAATCAAATAATGATTAATAAAATTCCAAACTAAAATAATAACCCAAAAAGAAAAAAAAAAACAAAATCCTCAAAATCTTCACCCCCCCCCCAGGACCCTCTCACAGTCTCAAGAGTGAGCAAAACAATATAACACAAAATAAATACACAGAATAAAAAACAATTGGTATAGACAGACAGGGTTAGCTGACAATGCATTAAAACTATTTAGGGAGAAATTCAAATTATCCAGATCCCAATGGTCCTCTCACCACCTGCAGGATTGAACAAACCCCCAGGAGCTCACACCTCCCTGATCAGACAGATGAAACAGTCTTTAAAATTTTCCCAAAATAAAACCAAAGCATTCCCCAGTCCTCAAAGTACTCTCACTACCAGAGTCTAGGGAGATACTCTCACTGCCAACAAGATGAATAAAATAAACAGTCTGACCATGACCCAGGATAGAAGGGTGAATTTCCAATAGTCCTCTTTGGAACCAGCCAAACTCTGAAACTGGAGAGAGCCCTGACAAAACTGACCTGTCAGCTGGCCCCGGGTCATAACAGCTACCACGGGACCCCCTGACAGAACCCACCAACTGGCAGGTCCCCTGGGAAACCCAAGGGATCAAACTCCTGTCACTGACTCCCTGGTGGATAGGAGTATATATCCCCATGCTGCCATAGACCAATGAACTGCCTACCAGACAGATTGGGCCAACTCCATCTGGCTCCAAATTGAGCTGCTGACATTCCCAAATCCTCTGACTCAAATCCAGCAACAGTTCCACCACACTCTGACTCCAAATTCCACTAGTCCAGTGTCCTTTTGTTCTCGGAATCCAAGCCCCTCCAGGTACTCCACAAAGTCCTTGTACAGCTTGACCCCTCAGTCCATACAAAATGTACGACTTCAGGCATTCAATAAATCAGTCAACAACAAGAGGAAGACAGTGTCAATGAACGCAAACAGTAATGGGGCTGAATAATACAACCCCAGTGATCACTGCAGGTTCATTTGAATCATTCCCCAGCCCCCAAAAACGTTATCCAGCTCACCACGCTCCTCAGCAAGTGCAGGGCAAACAAAGGGTGATAGGCAGAGCACTCGTTCCACTGTTCAGTCCATTTCAACAAATGCACAACAAAAAAGAATGGAAACAAAATGAGGAAATTAGCGGAAAAGATGGTCAAATTCTAAAAACTTTAAAGGGGAGGGGAGCATGGTGGAGAGGGGTAGGGGGGATGCAGGGGAAGTGGTAGAAGGCAAGAGTGCTAAGTTACTATGAAAGAGTGGTAAGGTTGAGGTTTGGGAAAACAGGGTTAAGGGAGGCAATCACAGGTGCTAGCTGTAGAGAGTAGTGACCAAAACTGGATTTTGAATGGGCCCAGTTTAGTTTTGGAGATGATAGCACTATTGAGAGCATTCATCCAGAGGGGGGCCCTTTAGGTGAATGATCATTGACCTTGGGTGGTTCAGCAATGAGGGACCTGTAGGAGCTGAGAATCAGAACCTCAGGAGCAGTGTGAACTACGAGGGGGGCTTAGAAGATTTTGTAATCCAGCTGGCAAGAGGCCTAAGGTTATTTTCTTGGCCATCAGGCAAGTTTGATATTTGATTTGATTTTTAAGCTGTAGCAAACCAGTTAGGACATAGAGGTCACACATGTGGGTGAGATGGTGGGCTCCTGAGACGAGACAACATGCCTTGTTAAGAGCAGTGGAGATATGCCGGAGGGTGGTATCAGTCACAGAGCCATAGATGATCAGTCCATAGTCAATTATAGAACTAATAGAACTTCTATCCTTAAGTCTTCAGGGGTCAGAGATTGCCTGTGTCTGTAGAGTAGACCAATACAAATATTTACAGCTTTAGAGATATTATCTATATGCATCCCATATGATAGGTTGCTGTCTATGTTGACTCCAAGATATTTGAAGAATTATACCTGTTCAAGAGCAGTACCAAGGCAGTTAGTGATAGTCAGAGGATGTTTCCTGTGCTTATTATGGGAGCTGCTGAGGAGCATAAGCTTATTTTTTTTTATAGTTTAGTACCAGCTTGTGATACCTAAACCATTTCTCTACTGAGGCAAATCCGAGTTGTAGCTGGTTCTCAAGGGGCATAGGCTCTGGGTGAGTTGTGTAAATTACGGCATCATCTGTGTAGAGTAGGATTTGTTCAGGGCAGGAGCTTGGGAGACTGTTTAGGAAGAGACTAAATGAGAGTCGGCCTAGGATGGACCCTTGAGGAACCCCAGAGTGAACAGGTTTTGAGTCAGACAGGACGTCGGCAATTTTGACTTGTTGAGTGCGGTTGTCCGGATAACTTTTAAACCAGGCAGTGGAGTTAGAGGAGAGCCCTGCATTAAGTAGTTGTTCCAGTAGTAGAGGGTGATGGACCATGTTGAATGCTTGTATCAAGTCGATGAAGGTGGCACCAACTAATTGGTCCAGGGAGCTGTGTATAGAACCAATGAATTCCATAAGGGCAGAGGTGGTACTATGCCCTTTTCTGAACCCATGTTGTTGGGCACGTTGGATCTTATGTTTGCAAAGATAATCAGTAAGCTGGTCAGCTACAATGCATTCAAGAGCCTTAGAGAGAGGTGATAATATGGAGATAGGCCAGTAGTTCATGTGAAGAGTCCTGTCTCCACTTTTGTAGACCGGGTAACTGTGGCTGATTTCCATTTATTGGGGAACTGAGTGAGTCTGAGTGAGAGGTTAAAGATCCTGGATAGAGGCACTAACACTTTCTCAAGGGTGAGGGAGAGCAGTTTGAGGTCAAGGTAGTCCCCACTGTGTCTAGATTTTCCAATTGTTTCATGGATGTATTTTCAGGCTTCATGCAATGAGACTTGTTTGAAGTAGAATGGCGGTTGACTGATCATTGGGGGAGAGCTTGCAGGATTGGCCGAGGTGACATCTGCATCAAAAAAGTCAGGTGGAAGAACACTGCTAAAGTCCATGAATGTGTAATTAAAGTTATTGGCAATAGTTGAGCAGGGGTTTCTATGTTAAACTTTAAATTTTAACAGCTTTGCAACTGTTCAATGGATTTGCATAAAATTTTGTATGTGTGGTTTGGGGGGGGGTAGATCTCTTGATGTGCCAAGTTCTGTTCTGATCAGGTGTGCAGATTCTGTGATACAGATAATGAAAAAAGTGACAAAAATGAGATTTTTTGCTGTTTTGTTTTTCATCGCCTAGAGCCCAGACTGTTTGGAATTTTGGTCTGAAATTTTCAGGGTAGAAAGGATTTGACATGGAGCAGTGCTTTTCACTAGTTTGGTAAAAAAATATTAATCCATTCCAAAATTATTAAATGTTGAAATTTCATTTCTGAGCATACTCAGTATGGTCTTTTGGATACCTGCTTGGAACAAAAAAAGAATTTGGTCCATATAAAAAAGAATCGATTTTCATATGGGGGGTAATCCTTTTTCATGAGGAAAAAATATATTTTCGTATGGCCATCTTGTTTCTGTCTTTTTTTTTAAATGTCAAAATCCACAAAAATGACATCTAGCACACACACCAACACATGTACCTTGCTAATTGGGACCCTGTTAGGTGAATTCTGCACTTAACAAGGCGTGGACTGTTCCTTGGGGTTGTCAACCCTAATGCTCACCCCTTTCTGAAATACTCTACACATCTCAGGTTATTTACTGATGGAATGGGGTGAGCGTTAGGGCTGACAGCCACAAGGAGCACCCCACACCTAATTTGTTAAGAGGCAGGAGAGGTGAAACCATAATGCTTTTTCTTGTTGCTGCCTGCAGGGTGGGTATGGGGTGTTAGGGTTGTGAACCCTAGCACCACATTTCCCTACTTTTGTCACTTTAACTCTAACTGGTGCATTAATGAAGTTTTTTGTAATATATATATATATATATATATATATATATATATATATATATATATATATATATATATATATACACACACACACATATATATTCATGGCAAAAACTCTGTTTAATGGATCAGTTAGAGTTGTTCCACGGTGACAAAAGCAAGGAAAGTCGGTGTTAGGGTTGAAAGCCCCCTTGCACCCTCCCAGCCTGTGCCCCCAACTGGCATCGGGGTGTGTGTTGGGGTTGTCAGAGAGTTGGGCCTGACAACTGCATGGCACACCCCAGCATCTGTTGGTAAGTGGATGGTGGGGGTGGGGTGCTAGGGCTATAACCCTAACATCACATTTCCATACTTTTGTTGCTGTGCTATCAACCCTAACTGATGCTAATGGAGATTTTTGCAATGTATATGTATGTATATATGTGTATATATATATATATATTGTATTAGTTGTTCAATAGTGATAGCGAGTGGAAATTGGTGTTAGTTGAAAGCCCCTTGATCTGCTGCTTCGAAGCCGGGCATTAGGTGCGCATTGGTTGTCGGCCCCAACTCTCACCCCATCACATGTGTGAAGAAGCAGAGGTATAGGAGAATGGGGTGAGAGTTAGGACCGACGACTCAACGCACAACCCGAGCGCCGGCTGGGGGTGGCTAAATCCAAGGAGGCTTCAACCCCAACACTGAATTTCCTCACTTTTGTCGCTTGGAACAACCCTAAACTAATGCATTAAACGGAGTTTTTGCCCTAATTCTTCTTTTGAGAATGATGACAAGAAATAGTGAATGTAATGTGGCGTATGGAGGGCCCCCGCTGCTTCTTACACGGATGTCCTGTGATCGGTAACAGGAACAGCAAACACAAGCAGAAGTGCCAACAGTAAGCATATGGTAACAGAAACAGTACAAATGGTAAAGGAAATGTTAATAGAAACGCAAGCTCAAAGTGACGCCAAAATGAACAGTGTCACAAACAGACATTGAAGCGCATATGAAAACACAACTGGTAATGCAAACAGTGATGGCAGTGGTATTTTAAAAGGAAATGTTAAGTGTCACAGCAAAAGAACGCGAAGGGGAACAGAAAAAGGAAACGCTAATGCAAGCGCACGTAGTTACTAAAACTGGTAATGCGCATAGCCACCGGTAGCTCAATAGTAAACGTAAATGGTAAAGTTAACATGAAGAATAATGCCAAAGGAAACAGAAATGGAACCGGGAACAGAGGCGCGTAAGGAAACGCGAACCATAACGTGCATGGTCATGAAACCGCAATTGTTAATGCAAATGGTAACGGTAACAGCAACAATAACGCCAAAGGAAAGAGAAATGCAAATGCAAGTGAGTACAGAAACGCAAACCGTTACGTGCATGGTCATGGTACTGCAATTGTAAATGCAAATGGTAACAGTAACAGGAAAAATAACGCCAAAGGAAACAGAAATGAAACAGAAATGCAAGCGCGTACGGAAACGCAAACCATAACACATGTGCACGGTACCACAATTGCAAATGAAACTGGTAATGGCAGAGCAACAATAACGCCAAACGGCTGACAGAAATGCAAACAAATACAACGCTTAGGCAAAACTCTCAAAAAGTAACGCACACGGGTGGCGTAGACGGTAATGGTGCCACAAACGGTAACGGAAATGCAACTGAAAACACTAACTGGCACAGTACCAAAAGAGCACACCCTTCTTTTCCCCAAAAAATGCATTGGAAAACACACAGTGAAAACAAAGAATGTATACATAACAATGGGCCTTTGAGCAGAAAATGAGAACTTGGAATATTGCAAATTGCTTATGTCTCAGGAACTGTACAATGTAGAAAAAAATGAATTTCATATGAACTGTGACTTTCTGGCTTCGTCCTGCACTTTAGCCCTTTTTGTGATGAAAGTCCGCATCTCGTGACCGCTTCCAGACACGGCCCGAAGGCACGACGACGCCGTGAATGGCATCCAATGGGAAAGAGTTAATCTCGGAGTGCCATCTATCAAAGCACTGTAATATTTTTTTTAGCAAAACCACCAAAGTACAGCAGTGGATATTGGCTTTCTTCTCCACTTTTCGCCCAAAAGACCAAACCATTATTTTGCGAGCAGGGCGGCAAAGGATTCTCGTAATGCGGCGGACAATCGTAATGTTATCCTATGGAAAGTGCTAACTTTGGAGTGTCAGAATTTTGCTGCCCTGTAATATTTTTTACCACAACACTGAAAGGCTACATCTGTGAGATATTGGCTGTGTTTCTCAATTTCAGCCCAAAGACTAAACTGCTTCTTTGCAGCAGGTGGCAAAGAATTGCCGTCATTTTGCCATAGCCTGAAAAGTAGTAAACATGATTTTATGAAATTTATTAAATTTCATGGCTAATTTCATGAGTGTGATACTACTTTAGACACTATTTTTCCAGTTGAAAACATATTTAGAAAGTTTAACTCAAATAGTACATGCCTAGCATCTCTCAGGGGTCCGATTGAAAACACAAAATACTGTGCCGTTAGGGTACCAATTTAAATGCCAAGTATTTTTCGATCACCAACTGAAAATAAATGGTGGCTTGCGGACATTACTAGGGCCATTTGCATTTGTGCATTTAGACATTGTCGGTCTTTTTCCCATTGACTTCATAATGGGAACTTATTTTTGAATAACTTTGAACCATTCAATATTGTTTCATGAGTTCTTCAAAAAGGTACATTGGGGACCCTAGTTGCATGTTCCTTAGTTTTGAACTGAAACGATTAAACCGTGTGACCCGTAGGTGAGCAAGAAATCACAAAAGCATAATTGGCGCATTGTTGTTGTTATCAATTTCGCAGCTGTATATCTCGATCATCATTAAACTGGCAGATCCCAAGATCTACTATGCCCAATCATGGATACCTTAAATTTCAGGTAACCATTGAATATGGCAAAGTTATTAAGGTGCAAATGTACCTTCAGTGCATTAACCTCATTCATGGTAGCACTACCGTGCTACCATAATATATTATGGTAGCACGTGTAGTGCCACCATAGTTAGGGATGAGGAGCCATTTCTATGTTAAACTTCTGTTCTTGCACCTTAATAACTTTGCAACTGTTTGACTTGATTTGCCTTTGAAATTTGGAATACATGATCAAGAACTATAGGCCTTGGGATCTGCCAAGTTTCGCACTCAGTCGGATATACAGCCGCGGAGTTATTGCCGTGATCTGTGCATGCTTATGCTTTTCTGGAATTCTACGGTTGCTTCTACAGGTCGCATCGCTTATGGGACTCGCCTGAAATCTTCAGGGAACGTGTTGCCGGTGTCCCTGATGTGCCTTTCGAAGATTTGGTGAAAATATTAAACGGTTCAAAAGTTATTCTAAAACAATTTCCATTATAAGTCAATGGAAAAGTTAAAAGTTCGATAGTGTCACAAATGTATTTTTACTGCGAATGGCCCTGTTACTGTCGTTAACCGCTTATTTTGTTTTCAGTTAGTGATCGTAAAAATGCTTGCATTTAAATTTGAGACCTCTAGCAACCTACTCTTTTGTATTCACTTTAGTCGGACCTCGAGGGATGTGCTAGCCATGTTCTTTATTTTGGTGAAACACCAGAAATATGTTTTTAAATTTCTGAAAAAGTATTGTTAAAGTACTTTCGCGGTTTTACGAAGTGTCTAAATTTCGTGAAAGCTTTCGCAATTGGCGATATGTAGTTTTCTAGTCTGTGGGAAATGACAGCAATTTTGGCACTGCGCTGCAAAAGAACGATTAGAGTTTTGTGCTGAAATTGAGTGAACGCAGTCATTATCCTGACAGATGTGCTTTTATGTTGTGTTGCAAAATATTACATGGCGGCAAAGCTACTGCACTCAATGTTAACAGTTTTTCCTCATAGGATAACATTACGGGCGCCCAATCGTATTACAGGAATCCTTTTGGTACTTTGCTGCAAAATAACGGTTTGGTCTTTTGACTGAAATTTGCAGGGAACATTAAGCAATATCCTGACAGATGTGCTTTTTCAGTGGTTTGGTGAACAAAATATTACAGGAGACAAAGTTATGGACCGGAATCTCTCTTTTTTCCCATAGGATAACATTACGGCGGCGCTGGTCAGCTGCTTTTTCAGGCCCGTATCTCGAAACGGTGTGAGATACGGACTTTTCATAGAAAATGGGGCTGTATAATTCAGCCAGGAAAGTCATAAATCATATGACTTTTAAAATTTTTTCTACGTCAGACGGTTCCAGATATATGTTATTTAGTATTCCAACTCCTCATTTTCTGCTCCGAGACCCATTATTATGCATACATTCTTTATACTCACTGTCTTTCTCTATGTAGCTTTTGGGGAAAAACCAGCTCAGTACTTTAATTACTGTTACCGTCTTGTTCTTTCCGCTATGGTTCCGCAATTCGCTTTCACTCTACTGCTCACGTCACGCCACCATGTGCGCTTATCCTTTGCATTTTCATTTCCACTTACTGCTTCTGTTATTTTTTGCCATTTCTGTCTACAGTACTGTTTGCCTTTCTGTTTCGCTTTGCGTCACCATGCCCATTGACATTTCCGTTTGCGGGCATCATGTCACTATGTGACAAGACATCACGTGGCAGACCATTCCTGTCTATGCCACCGTGTGCGTTACCCCTTTCTGTTGTCATTCGCGCTTGCGTTGCCATATGCGCCACTGTTAGCACTTCTGTTTGCATTGCTGTTACTGTTACTATGTCACAAGACATCATGTGGCGGGAGCCTCATCGCTGCATTACATTCACTATTTCTCATTATCATTCTCAAAAAGAGGGAATTAGAGGCAAAAACTCTGTTTAATGCATCAGTTAGGGTTGTTCCATAGCGACAAAGTGAGGCAATGGTGTTAGGTTGAAAACTCCCTTGGACCCCAGCCCACCACCCCAACCAGCATTGGGGTGCTCATTGGGGTCGTCGGTCCCAACTCTCACCCCATTCTCCTATACTTCTGCTGTTTTACACATGTGATGGGGTGCAAGTTAGGGCTGATGACCCCAATGCGCACCCCAATGCCAGTTGGGGAGGCTGGGGTTCCAAGGGGGTTTTCAACCCTAACACCGAATTTACTCACTTTTGTTGCTGTGGAACAACCCTAACTGATGCAGTAAATGGAGTTTTTTGGCTCTAAATATATATATATATATATATATATTCTATGCAAAATCATAATGTATTGTTAGTTTCTACAGTGATATCAGGGCTTGACATTAGGGTTCCCATCTCTTGTACTCATTTCCCTTGCCCTCACCAACAGGCATCGGGTGTGTTGGGGTCGCTGGTCCTAACTCTCACCCCATCCCATATGTAAACAAGCTGAGGTGGTGCAATGTAGGAGAATGGAGTGAGAGTTAAGACCAATGACTCCCAACATCCACCCTGATGCCTGTTGGTGGGGGCAGGGTGGGGGTGGGGTAGGGTACAATGGTGGGAAACCCTAATGTCGAATTTCCTCACATTTGTCACTGTAGAAGAACCCTAACTGATGCATTAGCAAAGTTTTTGCCTAGAATTTCCATACTTTTAAGAAAGAATAGAAAAGTAGAAATTAGGTAGTTATGGGAGCGGCCCTTTGGGACCACGCTCCCACCACGTGATTTTGTCTGACTATAGTAGCAGTAAGTGCAACGGAAATGCAAGCACAAAGGGTTATGCACATGGTGATGCAAATGTAAATGGTAACACAAACAGTAATATAAATGCAAGCACAAAGTGACGCCAAATCGAACAGTGACGTAAACAGAGACACAAACAGAATTGCACACAGAACACAACTGGTAACACACACGTTCATGGTACCACCACTGTAAACACAAATGGTAACAGTAACAGCAACAATAAAGCCAACAGAAACAGAAACGCAAGCGCGTACGAAAACACAAACCGTAACACGCACGGGCACGGTACCGAAAATGCAAATGGTAATTGTAACAGCAACAATAACTCCAAACAAAAGAGAAATGCGAGTGCAAATGAAAATGCAAACCGTAACGCACATGGTGGCATAGACGGGAACGGTGATGCGAACGGTAACGGAAACGCAACTGGAAACGCTAACTGGCACAGTAACGAAAGGGCACACCCTTCTTTTCCCCCAAAACTGCATTGAAAAAACACATTGAAAACAAAGAATGTATGCATAATAATTGACTTCGGAACAGAAAATTACGATTTGGAATACTAAATTGCTTATATCTCAGGAACCGTATGACGTAGAAAAAAAATTTAAATTTCGTATGAATTATGACTTTCCTGCCTAGTTTTGTACTTAGCTCCCATGTGGGGGGGGGCTAAGCATTTTTGTGACAAAAAGTCCGTATCTCGCACCATTTCTGAGATACGGGCCCTGAAAGACGCAACGGACGCCATAATGTTATCCTATGGCAAAAAGCATCAACTCCGGAGTGCCGTCACTTTGCCGCCCTGTAATATTATTTTACCAAACCACCAAAAGGCACATCTGTGGGATGTTGGCTTTCTTCCCTCCAAATTTCAGCACAAACGACAAACCGTTATTTTGCAGCAGGGCAGCAAAGAATTCCTGTAATGCGGCAAACGCTGTAATGTTATCCTATGGGAAAAGCATCAGCTTCGTAGTGCCATAACTGTGCCACCCTGTACTATTTTTTGACCAATGCACCAAAGGCACATCTGTGGGATATTGCCTTTCTGCCCTTCAAATTTCAAGTCAAAAGACCAAACCGGTTCCAAGTTATTCAATATCAAAGATTGCTAAAATTTCCCTATCTATTCCATTATAAAAGATCTGGCTCTCTTGTCCCTCCCTCACGATCAAAGATGGCTATCAAAGAATCTCACGATCAAAGAATTCACAGGCTCGTGATCAAGGAATTTTCAGGCTCACGAACAAAGATTTAAAAACCTTATAAATCAAAAAATTGAAGGAATTGCGGTAAACCATCACCATGGTTCGACAGAACAAAGCTCCCTGAGTAAAACCCTCATTTGACTTCCTAGGACACCCCTGGGCTGAGAAAATTGATTTTTTAATTGGGCCATCTTGTCCCTCACTCACGTTGCATGATCGCAATCAAAGAATCTCACAATCAAAGAATTTGCAGGCTCACGATCAAAGAATTTGCAGCATCATGACCAAAGAATGAAAAGTTCTGTAATTTTCAAAATTCAAATAATTGCGGTAAACCACCACCATGGTTCATCAGAACGAAGCCCCTGAGTAAAACTCACCCTCATGTGTCTTCCTAGGACACCCCTGAGCTGAGAAAAGTGATTTTTTTTTATCTGGCCATCTCGTCCCTCGCTCGCAATGCACGATCGCAATCAAAGAATCTCGCGATCAAAGAATTTGCATGGTCGCGGTCAAAGAAATTGCTCGCTCGTGAACAAAGAGTGAGGGACAAGATGGCCAGATTTAAAAATAGTGTTTTGCAGCCCAGGGTTGCCCTATTAAGTGAGATAGGGTGGGTTTTGCTCAGGGGGCTTTGCTCTGCCCCATCTGAATAAAAAAAAACAGTAGTTGTCATTATCCCTGGTAGTCTAGCACCCCCTCCCCATCATGGTAATGTACTTAACCATGATTGTATCCCTGGTAGTCTAGTGGCATCCCCAATGAGTATGTTATTTAGATCTTTATATTTTTTATCCGTGGTAGCCACGAATGAAGAATTTAAAAGCTAATAACTCTATTTTTGGACCAATTTGGATGGAACCAAAGCCATGGCTTGATAGAGCTGGGTCCCTTGAGTAAAACCCATTGAAGTTTTACTTCAGAAGTGACCCCTGAGCCGAGATATTTGTGTTTGTGAGATCAGAAAACTGAAAACAAGATGGCAACACTGCCAGGTAGAAGTGATTGCCACAGTTTCCTGCATAACAAAAGGGACTAATTGCCATTGAAATTACATTGCTTTATTCAGTAGGTCTGCTGCAGCATACTGCAGAGTGCTTTAAAAGTTGGTTTCATCCTAGGGATGACACTGTATATATATTTATGAAATGGGTAGGAAAAATTATGTCTGCTGATTTGTTGGATCATATCACATGACCATGTGTATATCAAAGTGCGACCGCACACCTGCACTTTTACCCCCCCAAAACAATTTTGACATTTTATAAGATAGATAAACCACTCTGAGGTGTGCGGTCGTGCTCTGATATGTACGCCCAACAACTGCTACATAAAGGCGTGCATATATCAGAGCGTGACCGCACACCTCAGAGTGGTTTATATATTACATATATATACCACACAGTATATTATACTCATGGTCGTACCAGTATAGTTAGGGTGAAACTGGACTTCTATGTTAAAGTCCAAAGTTTGAAGCTTTATAACTTTGGAGTCTTTCAATGAATTTGCATGGGGTAGGTCTCTGGACCTGCTTAATTTTGTGGGAATCTGTTGAGTGGTTTCTGAGATATTAAGTGTTGCAAAAACAGAAAAATCCAAATGTCATCCTGGATCTCAGAAACGGCCAGGGAGAGAAGGACTGAGCATCCTAGGGACTACTCTCCTTCTCCCAGAGGAAGGGGGTAGTGTGTCTGGTACATCACAGACCCCTGTCAGAGGCTGGGGGGATCCATTGTGCCGGCACTATAACCTGTGGGGGGGTGGGGTGGATGCGGGTTATCATTGCACGTCCCCACCCCAGGTACAGCTGCACACAAAATCCTGGCCCTGAGCATGAAGCCCCACACCACCACCCCCGCTGCCCCTGCTGCCAATAGTGTCCACCGGGTGGGGTCCTGCTCCTGTGGCCCCACCCTGGGTGTAAGTCAGGGCATGTTACCATGGACCATGGGAAGGGGGTGGCCTGGGCAACTCCACCCTGGGGGCATGTCTGAGCATGGGGGGTGGTGAGCTGGTGGGGGCTGAGCTCCCATTGGGGAGTGGGGGTGCCGGGGACAAAAAAAATAATAAAAAAAAAGAATGCCGACACAGGGATTGGGCATCTTGATGTCATCAATGTAAACATTTTTTTATTATAACAACAGGTTTGGGGGGGCATTTGACACCAGGGTGGGCATCCTGGTGTCAGAATGCTCAATGAAGGACACTGGGGGGGTCAGAATGCTGATATGGGGATTGGGCACCCTGATGTCAGCAGGAAGTTTAAAACAAAGGGCTTTTTGTTTTGGGGGGGGCATCCAACACATGGGGTGTGCATCCCAGTGCTGGAATTAATTAAATATTTGGAGACACTGGGGGTGGGCTCCCCAGTGTCCCACACTACTGGGGGAGGCTACATGCCAACACAGGGATTGGGTTGGGCTGGCAGTATAGTCTAGAGGTTAAAGTAATGAGCTGTGCATGAGCTTGGTACATCCAGCAGACCAGACCTAGGTTTGATTCTCACAGTCTCCACTTGCATACTGTGTGACTCTGAGCAAGTTACTTAACTTCCCAGCACTCCCAGGTTGCCCTTGAAAACAGGCAATTGTGCCTTGTGGGCCTTACCCAGTTACCAAAGACTAAAATAAAAATTAAAAAACTTTTTTATTAAATAAATCATGCCTCAGCCCCCTTAGAGGCAATAAAAGGAGAGAAACTCCTTTTATTAGGTAAACACCAACAGGTGTTTACCTAAATGGAGGCTGAGGAACACAATACTGATGTTATTTGGCCAAAAAAAGTGGCTTTAAAAGGTTTTGGGGTATTTTACTGGTGCCAGTGGGTTTTTCCCATTGAAGTTATTACCATAAATTGTGACAATGTTCGTGAAACAGTGCTGCAATTTGAGGCAGTTTTCATGCAACTGTGCCATTAGTTACGCAAAAATTTCCACAATTTGCGACAGTTTTGCAAAAGAAGTGCCGTAAATTGCAACAGTACCAATGGCTGAATCACCCCTAATGCTCATCCTTCCCCCAGCCTGTAGTATCCTGTCCAAGGCACAAAGTACAGCTCCAAGCCAGTGCCTCATAGTGATACACACTTCAAAGGTAGAAAAGTATGTCTCGCCACATGTTGCCAAAACAGTCAGTTGTACCTTTCTTCATGCAAGGTTCTGTGGGCCCTGCGTAAAGAAAGGAGATCACATCTGATGCTGTTTGCTCAGGAATAGGGTGGGCATTATGGTTGACAACCCCAAGAAAGACCCCACTACTGATTTGCCAAGACTCCAGAGACCCAAAACTCTAATGTTTTTTTCATTTTGCTGCTTGGGGGATGGGGTGAGGATTTAGGGTTGGAAACCCTAACACCACATTTTCCTACTTCTGTGGCACTGACTTAGACCGTAAATGGTGCATTAAGGAAGTTTTTTGCAAAGAATTTCCTTTCTTTTTGAGATAGTGGCATTGTTTATTTATTTTTATTTTATTTATTTATTATTAGGATTACAAATACCTTTGAACCAAGGGTTCTTTTACAAAGGTTCTGCGTCAGCAATGAGTGCAAGCAAAACAGTGGTAAGATACAATACAGGGTCAGGAGGTCAACTTAGTAGCAAAAGACAGTACATGTGTATAGACTAGCACAACAGCTAACAGTCAGTGGCAAATATCACTGCACAATTAACAATACGGGTGTGTATATATAGCAAGACACAAATACAAATAAAAAACATCCTCGGGGTGACATAAGTGGAGCAAGAGATGGGGGATAAGAGGGGGAAGGGTGGAGAAAAGGGGGTAGGCAGTCAAGGATTTGACATTGTCATAAGTGCAAGAACAGAAAGATAAGTGCTAGGTAGTCTGGAGTGGAGCAACAAGAGATAGGGTGATAGGGAGGGGGAGACAGGAGGAGAGGAGAGGGAGAGGGAGAGGGGGTGGAATGGTAGGTGGGAGGTGAGGGGTAGAGTGGTAGGTGGGGTGGAGAGAGAGATGGGGAGTAGCAAGGGATGGAGGGGTGGAGAGAAGTGGGGAGGGTAGCAAGGGAGGAGAGAAGAGGAGGGAGAGGTGAAACAAGCCGTAAGCCTAGGCAGAGCAGTCACAACTGCTGAGGTCAGTGAGGTGCTGGTGGAGTTTATGTTTGACTGGGTCAAGCTTGTTTTCAGCTGTAATTTCAGGGGGAAGGTTGTTTAGCAGCAGGTGGGCCCTGGTGTGGAAAGCACGTTGAGCCTGGTTGGTACGGCAGAATGGAACGATAAATGTTGGTTTGAGGAAACTGCGCGTAAAATGTGCAGTGACTGCGGGCAGCATTAAGGCATAAGTTGCAGGAGGTGTGAGGTTAAGACAAATTTTCTTAGCTAGTAGGCAGGTCTGGTAGACAAGTCTACTATTTAGATTGAGCCAGTTGGATTGCCTGTAGAGATCACAGGTATGTGTATGCTTCCCTGCACCAGTGAGAAGTCTACAGCATTTGTTAAGGGCTGTCTTGACTCATTTTAGGGTGGTATCAACAGCAGCCCCATAGAAGACAAGCCCGTAATCAATGACGGGTAGGACTGAGGCAGTTATGGCTGCGTGCATAGCTTCTTTGGTAAGACAGCAACGATGCCAGTAGAGGACCCCAATTCTTGAGTTGGCTGATTTTGAGATGTGTTGAACATGTGAGCTGAAAGACATTGTGCAATCAAGGGTAATACCAAGGTATTTAAACTCCTGCACTTGCTCAAGTGGCTGTTCAAGTTCATTAGGTATGGTGAAGTTTATGGATCTGTATTTACTGTGAGAGCTATGGAACAGCATGGACTTTGTTTTTTTGTAATTCATCAACAGCTTATGTTGGAGAAGCCAGGTTTCAACTAGGCTGAAGTTTGTCTGTAGCACCTTGGAGAGTGAGACGGGGTCAGTATGGGAGTAATAGGGGACTGCATCATCAGCATAGAGTATTAAGTTATTATTGCAAGCTGCAGGAAGAATATTGATGAAAAGGCTGAAAAGTAGAGGGCCAAGGATGGAACCCTGGGGTACACCAGAGCGGACAGGAAGGGCACTTCAGAGATAGTCAACGATTTTGAATTTTTGGCTTCTTGCTGAGAGGTAGCTTTCAAACCATTTGGTTACATCATTAGATAGTCCAAGGGAGGAGAGTGAGTGAAGCAGGAGCTGGTGGTTCGCAGTGTCAAATGCCTTGGTCAAATCAATGAACACCGCACCCAGTAGGTGGCCAGTGTCAATTGCCTTACGAATATGGCTGGTGAAGTCAAGCAGGTCAGTGGTAGTATCCACATTTGGGACATGTGTGAACAGATGCAGATGTGTAGGTCCCTTTGGGTCCTGTGTCAAGGGAAGACTGCATCTGCCTACAAAAGTGCAGCATCCTTGCAGGCCCTGTACTTCCATGCAGTGACAGATGTCAAGAATTGATGGGACTATCTGGTGGGCTGCAGAAGCGCAGGGCCCTCTGGACCCTGCACTTCCATGTGGCTGCAGATACAGACAGACAGGGCAAATAGTCCATCTCTCAGCTAATGCAGCTAATGCTTAGGGCCCTCTGTCACCCACAGGTGCAGAGGTGCAGTGCCCTATGCCAAGAGGACAGTTGTCTTCACTATATTGTACCCAGGCCATGTGGACAACCCTACAGCTTTCATTCCCTAGCTGGGGGGAGCGTCGCATAACAGCACTATCCCCCCACCATCACCCCATGTAGCTGGGTCACTGAGCTTACCGCCGAACTCAGCTCACTGGCACAGGATCACAAAACACACCTGCTTTGGTCAAGACTGGCACTACACTCAAAGTTTCTTAACAATTATATATATATGTATGTATTATTTTTAATTTTGACCCCACATTTGCAAGATAGTCATTTTATGACTCTCCTTATAAACAGGACATGTAGCATTTATAGTATAGTGGCCAAACTATCATTTTGCATCAGAAGTGTGAAAACATGTTTCACCCAGGATTTAAAAAATGAAACCTGTCACATTTATGAGGTGGTGTGAGAAAAATGACTATGTTGAAAGTTTGGAGTCAAAATATTGAAAATGATTAAATTTAACATAGAAACATAGAAACATAGACTTTGACGGCAGATAAGGACCACTTGGCCCACCCAGTCTGCCCATTTCCCTACCTATTTGATAAGCTGCAGATTCTAGTTAACCAACAGCCTACTTCCTGCAACCCCCCACTATAATTGCCTTATGTCTGTCCCATGCATGTTTGAATTCCCCCACTGTTTTAGACCCCATAACCTCTCCAGGAAGGCGGTTCCTTGCGTCCACCACTCTCTCCATGAAAAAGAATTTCCTCACATTACCCCTGAGCCATCCCACCTCTAACTTTAAATTGTGCCCTCTTGTTCTTACACATCTCTTTTTCTGAAAGATGCTACCCTCCTGGACTTTGTTGATTCCTTGAGGTACTTAAAGTTTCTATCATGTCCCCTGTCCCTCCTTTCATCAAGGGTATACATATTAAGCTCTCTCAGTCTCTCTTCATATGGTTTCTGATGTAGACCCTGCACCATTTTAGCTGCCCTCCTCTGGACTGCTTCCATCCTGTCTATGTCCT
This sequence comes from Neoceratodus forsteri, assembly GCA_016271365.2. Classification (NCBI taxonomy): domain Eukaryota; kingdom Metazoa; phylum Chordata; order Ceratodontiformes; family Ceratodontidae; genus Neoceratodus; species Neoceratodus forsteri. Next base: position 435,422,568 of record CM057450.1, on the reverse strand, counting down.
TGCGTAGATGGAGGTCTCCAAACTGCACACAGTACTCAGATGGGATCTCACCAACTGTCTGTATAGAGGGATAACCACTTCCCTTTTTCTACTTGTGATGCCCCTACCTATGCATCCCAGTATCCCCCTGGCTCTCCTTACTGACTTCTCACATTGCTTACCCACCTTTAGGTCATCTGATATGACTACACCCAGATCCCTTTCCATTATTGTTGTCGTTAGTACCTCCCCTGCTATTGTGTACTCTTCTGGATTTTTATTTCCCAGATGCATTACTTTGCACTTCTTTGCATTGAATCTAAGTTGCCATATGTCTGACCATTCCTCCAACCTTGCCAAGTCCCTTCTCATCCTTTCTAACCCCCCCTTGTGTATCAACTCTGTTACAGATCTTTGTGTCATCCACAAAGAGGCATACCTTTCCTTTCAGACCCTCCGCAATGTCACCTATAAAGACGTTAACGAGGACTGGACCCAGTACTGAGCCCTGAGGTACTCCACTAGTAACCCCGCTTTCTTCGGAATGTGTTCCATTCACTATTACCTTCTGTGTCTTGTTATGCAGCCAGTTTGCTACCCAGGCTACCACCCTGGGACTCACTCCCAGGCTGGCTAACTTGATTATTAATCTTTTGTGCGGGAGTGTGTCAAATGCCTTGCCATATCCACAGCCCCTCCCTGGTCTATTACTTTGGTCACCCAGTCAAAGAAATCGATTAGATTCATCTGACATGACCTTCCTGCTGTGAATCCATGCTGCTTTGGGTCCTGTGCCCCGCTGGCCTCTAGGTACTCAACAATTCTTTCTTTCAGAAAGTGATTCCATCATTTTCCCCACCACTGAGGTCAAACTAACAGGTCTGTAGTTTCCTGCTTCTGCCTTGCTCCCACTTTTGTGAAGGGAAATCACATCTGCCCTCCTCCAGTCCTCAGGTACCACCCCATCTTCCCATGATTTGTTAAAAAGTGTGGTTAGTGGTGTCACTAGGTCCTCCCTTAGCTCTTTTAGGATTCTAGGGTGAATTCCGTCAGGCCCCATTGCTTTGTCCACCTTGAGTTTTAGGAGTTCTTTCAGTACTCTTTCTTCTGTAAATGGACTGGTGTCAACCCCACTATCCAGAGTGCTTCTACTGTTTGGTTTAGGTAACTCCTCCTCTTCTTCTTTGTGAATACTGAGCAAAAGTATTCATTCAGTATCTCTGCCTTTTCACTGTCTCCTCTGCCCACTTCCCTCTCCTTTATTAATCTTATCTATCCCTCCCTTAACCTTTCTATGCTCCTAATGTACCTATAAAAGGTTTTAACCCCTTCTTAACTGAGGTTGGCTATCTTTCCTCGGTTTGGGCCTTTGCTTTTCTGACTGCCTCCCCACTTCTTTCTGCTTTAATTGATACAGTTCCCTGTCGTGCTCCGTCTGTGATTCCTTATACTTTTTGAATGCAGCCTTTTTTCTCCTTAACCTTCCCTGACACCTATTTTGAGAGCCATAGTGGTTTTTTATTCCACTTTGTTTTCTTTATTTGTTTCACACAAAGGCTTGTTGCCTCCATGATGGCAGTTTTGATTTTTCTCCATTGTTCTTCCACCCCTCCTTTCTGGCCATTTGCTAATGCATTCCTCAGGTATTCACCCATTATGCCAAAGTCATCCCTTCTAAAGTCCAGTATCCTTGTCTTTGTATGGCTTGTCTCCATGGTTGTGTTTATTGTGAAGCACACTGTGCAGTGGTCGCTTGTTCCCAGATGTCTACTGACTTCTAAGTTTGTGATCCTCTCTCCATTCGAGAGTACCAGGTCTAATATTGCTCCCTCCTGAGTGGGTTCCACCACTAGCTGTCTAAGGCATGCTCCCTGTAAGGCATCGAGAATGACCCTGCTCTTGGATGTGGCTGCAGTCCATGTCACCCAGTTAACATCTGGCATATTCAGGTCCCCCATCAACAGTATCTCCCCTTTTTCAGCCATTTTGAGAATGCCCTCTATCATTTTCTTGTCTATTTCCTCCCCTTGAGACGGAGGTCTGTATACAACCCCAGTGTGGATTGTGATGCCATTCCCTGTCTCCAAGGTGACCCAGAGTTCCTCTTGTCCTCCTCCTTTACTTTTTAGTTCTGTAGCTTTGATCCCTTCCCTTATGTAGAGAGCTACTCCACCTCCTCTTTTACCCTCCCTGTCCCTTCTGTAGATTGTGTACCCTGATATGTTGACATCCCAGTCATGGTTCTCTGTGTACCATGTTTCTGTGACTGCCACAATATCCAAGTGTTTCTCTTCCATCAGGACTACTAGCTCTGGAAGCTTGTTTCCCAGACCACGGGCATTGGTATTTATTGCCCTCAATTTAATGTTGGCTTTATCCTTTTTACCCCATCCCTGCTCTTATTGCCCTTGTCCATTTTTCCATTTGCCCCTGTCCTTCCCTCTGTCAAGCTCTGTACCTCAGTGTTTACCCTACTACCTGCCATGTTTTGTGGGGGGAGGCTTGAACTTTCCTGTTTTCTATCAGCACCTCCGCCCTTGGCTAGTTTAAAAGCTTGCCAAGGAAGCCTTTAAACCTGTCACCTAGGAGTGTGTTTCCCTTCCTGGACAGATGCAGACCATCATGCCAGTATAGACCTTCATCTCTCCAGGTGGACCCCAAGTCCCCAATGAAGCCAAAGCCCTGTGTTCTGCACCAGTTTTGCAACCATTCATTAAACTGCATGGTGTGCAGTACCCTAGCCTCACCCCTACATAGACTGGCAGCACCTCTAGAAGGTTACCGTGCTTGCTACCTGTCTGAGGCCCCTCCCCAACTCCATAAATTCATCCTGCACTGCAATGATCTCATGCCTAGTTAGGTCATTTGTCCCAAGGTGGACAATGATATCTAGTTTCCTCTCCTGTGATGCTGCTTCTGCAATCCTGAGGATTCACTTCCTGTCCCTCCAAGCCATGGCACTAGGCAGGCACCTTACTTCCCTCTCCTCTCCCTTCCCCAGGTCTACACCCCAATTAGTAAACATTGAAATACTGCAATGTTTACTTATAACCTAGGCATTTTATCATATTTGTACACCAAAGTTTCAGCATAGCCTTCTTATTACCCCGCCTCATGAACCTGGTAGGTGAACATGTTCAAAACCGTGTGGAAAAATCATTCCATGCCACAGGTGCAAAAACACGTTTTGGTCAGGATTTGAAAAATGACAGCTAACTGTCACGTTCTTGAGGTGGTGTGAAAAAAGTTCAAAAAGCTGGCGTCAAAATATTTTAAAATTACCAAAGTAATGAATGAGCGTAGAAAAATTTCAACATACACTAATAACATTGCCATTTTTACATATTTTGGCCCCACATTTTCAACATAGCTTCTAATTACCCCCCCATGAACAAGGGTGGTGAATATTTTCAAACCCCCCCAAAAGGTGATTTCACAAAGCAACCATAAAATCACCTTTCAGGCCAGATTTGCATAATTCCACCATCACTGGTCATAAGGTGTGGTCCCAAAAAGTCCATGTTGAAAATTTGGGGTCAAAATATGCAAAAATGACAAACTTATCAATCAAAGTTCAAAACCCCATTGAAATACATTGAAGTGCACATAATTGGTTTTCTCATATTGCAGTCGCTGGTTCCAGCAGTAAGACATATCTTTGATTAAGAGAGTGGATCTATGTCAAGGGACATGTTCAAGTGAATGAGGATGTGTGTGTGGGGTCTGGGGTGGATGAGTGGGTGCTGAGTGGGAGGTCAGTGTGGGGTGTGTGTTGGGGGTTCAAATGGGTGAGGGACCATTTTCTGTTTTACTGGTTTAAAAAATCATCAATGGACAGTTTTATTTCAGGTCACATTGCAACACTGGGGATTGGGCACCCCAGTGTCAAGCTACATTTTGGGGAAGGGGAGTGGGTGACATCGAGGGGAGGGGGATCAAGAGAAGTGGTACTGGGAGTGGGCATCCTGGTCTACTAAAATAAAAAAAATATATAAATACTGAGAAGGGTGGGCAGGTAACCTGGAGGGGAGGGGGAAGGGGGAGAAAGAAGCAGTACCAGTGGTGGGCACTCCAATCTGCTTAACAGGTAATTAAGTAGATAGGTAGGCAGGTAGTAGATAGGTATGCTGGTAGATAGATAGCTAGCTAGATGGATGGATGGATGGATGGATGGATGGATGGATAGATACAGAAACAGACAGAGAGAACAGAGGATTGGCAGCTGACTGATCTCGCTGCAGAACTCAGGAAAGTCCCACTGCTCTCATACACAGAACATGATTGAACAGCTCGTCTCACTAAGCTGGGCACCCTGTGTTTTGGGGTGCCCAGAAAAGGAATTAAAACAAACAAACAAAAAAAAAATGAAACCCCAGTAGAATCTTGCTAATTGGGTCCTGTTTAGCTATGTTCAGGTGTTTTTTAATTTTTGGTTAAATAGATCATTTTTGTGTATTTTCAAAGTTTGTGAGTTTAAAAAGAAAAAATGGCATTCATTATGAAAGGTATATTTTTAACATGAGAGGTAAATTGTGAAAATAAGCACACACGATCTTTTGTTTTTTCTTACCATTCATATTTCTTGGTTAACAAACAAATCATTATAACTTTGGAACCCTATAATATTTTTCACGAAACCTTCCAAAGGCACACCCTTAGCACAGGCCCCTTCAACCCTGAAAACTTAATGAAAAAAACTTCACACTGTTTAGGCTGTAAGCGGGAGCAAGAAATACTCAATGTTAAATATAGGGAAACCAAACTTGTTTTTGTTCTATTTTTTGGTGCACTGTATCTCAGAAATCGAATGAGATGCTATCATGAAACTTTGCACGTCTTGAGATTCTGACAGCACATGCCAAATTTTGGGCTATTTTGTCAAATAATGCCAAAGTTATTAAGGTGCAAAAATTGGGGTTTAACATAGTATGGCCATAGTACTCAACCCTAATAAGAAGAGCACAACCACACCCCTATAATACACATATATATATATATATATATATATGGGATACATGATGACATGAGTGTGATATGGAAAATATTTTCACTCCTCTAGAGTGACCTCTGAATACTCATGAGTGGCGAAGCCACGAGTGAGGTTTCAGAGGTCACTGTACAGGACTGAACATATTTCCCATATCACACGAGTGCACATCATGTATCCTATTTATACAATGGGGGCCTCATTGTTGCAAAATGTACAATTTGCATGGCTTTGCATGGCTTTGCATGGGTTTAGCGTGGGTTTGGGGGTGTAATAATTGGCATTTATTTTAACTCTGCTGATGTCATCAGGATTTATTTCACTGCAGTGAAAATAACTTGTTTTATCTCACTGGAATATGTCTCACCCCATTGTATAAATCATTGTATAAATATATATATATATATATACACATATATATATATATGTGTATATATATTATGGTGGCACGGTAGTGCTACCATAGTTAGGGTTGAGGAGCCATTTCTATGTTAAACCCCAAATTTTGCACCTTAATAACTTTGCAACCATTTGACAGATTTGCCTGAAATGTGGAATACACAATCAAGACCCATATGCCTTGGGATCTGCCAAGTCTCGTACTGGTCGGATACATGGCTGCAGAGTTATTAAGCGTGATCTACGTGTGCATTTATGCTTTTTCTGGAATTCTACGGTCGCGCCTACAGGTCACACAGTTTGTGCGACTGGCCCGAAATCTTCAGGGAACGTGCGGCCGGGGTCCCCAATGTGCCTTTCAAAGATTTCATGAAAAAATATTAAATGGTTCAAAAGTTATTCAAAAAACAATTTCACACTATAAGTTAATGGGAAAAGTTAACACAAAGTTCGACAGTGTCGCAAATGCACTTTTTGCTGTCGCAAATGGCCCTGTTACTGTCACAAATCCACCATTTTGTTTTCAGTTAGTGATCAGAAAAATGCTTGGCATTTAAAATTGAGACCCTCTAGCAACCTAATTCTTTTTGTATTCACCTAGTCGGGCCCTGAGGATGCTAGCCATGTCTTTATTTTGGGGTAAAACACCCCAGAAATATGTTTTTCAGATGTCTGGAAAAAGTACTTTCGCAAAGTAGTGTTGAACTCACAAAAGTGTCGCAAATTTTATGCGAAAGCTTTCGCAAATCAGGACACTACTTTGCGACACTATGTCCAAAATAACAGTGATTCTTTGGCACTCCGCTGCAAAAGAACGGTTGGGAGTTTTGGGCTGAAATTTGGAGGGAACGCAGCCGACATCTCACAGATGTGCCTTTCAGTGTTGTGTTGAAAAAATATTATATGATGGCAAAGTTACAGCACTCCAAAGTTGATGGTTTTTCCCATAGGATAACATTACGGCACCCGATGCAGTACAGGAATCCTTTGGCACCCTGCTGCAAAATAACAGTTTGGTCTTTTTTTCCTGAAATTTGGAGGGAAGACAGGCAACAGTCCACAGATGTGCCTTTCAGTGGTTTGGTGAAAAAATATTATTGCAAAGTTATGGCACTCCGAACTTCTCTTTTTTTCCCATAGGATAACATTACGGCATTCGCCGCGCCTTTCAGGGCCCGTATCTCGGAAATGGTGTGAGATACGGACTTTTCATAGGAAAAATGCTTAGCCCTATAACAGGGGCTAAGTACAAAACTAGCTAGGACGTCGCAAATCATATGACTTTTAATTTTTTTTTCTACATTGTACGGTTCCTGAGATATAACCTATTTAGTATTCCAAGTCCTCGTTTTCTGCTCTGAGACCCATTATTATGCATACATTCTTTGTACTCACTGTCTTTCTATATGCAGCTTTTGGGGAAAACTATTGTGTGCGTTTTCCATAACTCTTACCCTTAATGCTTCTGCTTCTGGTTCTGTACCTGTTTCACTTACTTTTCCTGTCAAACGTCACCTTCTGCGTTAACCTTTGCGTTTTCATTTACGCTTCTGTTTCTGTAATTTTAACCATTTGTGTATACAGTACTGTTTATCTTTGTGTTTCGCTTTATCGCACTATGCGCATTACCATTTCTGTTTGTGGACACTGTGTTACTATGTGACCAGAAGACAATATGCGGCGGGAGTGCAGAGCCCGCTCCCATCTCTGGTCCCATCGCTGTATTACATTCACTATTTCTCAGTACTGTTCATCTTTGTGTTTCGCTTTGTGTCACCATGTGCATTACCATTTGTGTTTGTGGGCACTGTGTTACTATGTGTGAAGACATCACGTGGCGGGAGCGCGGGGCCGCCACATTACATTCACTATTTGTCATTATCATTCTCAAAAAGAAGGGAAATTAGAGGCAAAAAACTCCATTTAATGCATCAGTTAGGGTTGTTCCACAGTGACAAAAGTGAGGAAATTCGGTGTTAGGGTTGAAAACTCCCCTTGGACCCCCCAGCCCACCCCAACCGGCATTGGGGTGCGCATTGGGTCTTTGGTCCTAACTCTCACCCCATTCTCCTATACCTCTGCTTCTTTACATGTGATGGGGTGAGAGTTAGGGCTGATGACCCAATGCACACCCCAATGTCAGTTGGGGTGGGCTGGGGGTCCAAGGGGGTTTTCAACCCCAACCCTAATTTCCTCACTTTGTCGCTAGGAATAACTCCTAACTGATGTATTAAATGGAGTTTTTTGCCTCTAATATATATATCTATATCTATATCTATCTATATATATATATATATATATATATATATATATATCTATCTATATATATAGATAAATATATAGTCATTACAAAAAACTATGTTAATGCATCATTAGGGTTCCAAAGACAAAAAAATAAGAAAATGTGGTATTATTATTTTTCCAACTCTAATGCCCATCCAGAGGGCTGGGCCACTGAAGATGGGGCTGATCAAGCCCAGGAAATGTCTAATGTGGGACAGGGGTGACTAATATGGCAGGCATTACTATAACCTCCTGAGTTGTATAATGTCACTGCGCACCCCCTCAGGTATGGTAAACACTTTCTAGATTACACGGATGCATGTCCCTGCCCTATATCTGGTCTGACTGAGCAGCCTGTGTAGCCACACATGTGTCCCAGTCTCTGGATATGTGGCATGGGATCTCTGCACCTACAACAACACTACATAACCCTACAGTGGTGTGCAAGGCCTCTGTGGCCTTTTGAGGATTGGCCTTGAATAATATACTGCCTGGTAACAGCGAGCCAGATCTGATAAAGTATAAGTGCAAAGGGAGATTGAGAGGACTTACAAATTGTTCATGATCAGGTAGCAGCCTTCCTTTTCTGATTGGGCCACTGAGAAGTACAGGCATCTTTTTTGTTAACTCTATTTAACTTCTGCCGCCGCTGACTGGGACTTCTCTCAGTTGTCTCTGAGCCTTATCCCGCACTACTGAGATCCTCCTTGCTTGAAGCCCCGGTCCTTCTCAGTCCACCCGCAACTTATTTGCTAGGGGCAACCTCTTGGCTTGCACCCCCCAAAACAGGGATGTCTTCAGCTCCTAGGCACTCCCATATGTGAATCCAATAACCCCTGCAGGCGGAGGAGGAGAAGGCCATGGTGGCTGTGTGGAGAGACGTTGCCTATCACAGTCAATGAGGCTTTCACTTTTCAGTTTCCCCAATGGGATCAGATGTGCACTGACATCATGGGGTAGTCTGCATGCTCCGATGCACATCACACTGACGTCTGCTGCATCACATCACTTGCCAGTTTCTCCAGGGCTCCTGACTTAGTACCTACAGGCCACCATCAAGAGGCACCCTATTGCTGGAGTCCTGAGCCCACCTACCCTGGTGGAGGTGAACTGTCCATCAGATGCTCTAGCCTCCTGCCCAAGTCAACTCTCCAATGCACCAGACTCCCTCCTGAACCTGGGTTGTCATCACTGCAAGTGGTAGTGCTACCGCTGTGCCACTGGGCCGACCATAGTACAGGCATTCTTAACTGAGATCTTTCTCCCTCTCTTGCTCCCTGTCTCTGTTTCCTTCCCTCTTCCTCTCCCTGTCCCTGTCCCTCTCACTCACTCTCTCTCTCTCTCCTTTATCCTTTACTTCCTTCCTCACTCTCCTCCAACATTTTAGGACTAAAAAAAATAAAAAATTGGAGGCGTCTTTTCCCCATGCCTCCCTCCCATGGCAGCTTCCTCCTCGCACTGCCACCTTCCTGTTGCTTAGTCCTGGGGGCCCTCTCCCCACCTCTTGGCATTACCTCTCATGGTGGGATCTGCCAAGGTAAGTTGAATGGTGACCATCCAGCATGTCACTCAGTAAAGGTGAGCCCCCATAATGTCAGCATATGATGGAAACTCAAGGTTTAAAGTTGGTTGCCTCTATGCCCAAAATCAGTGCCTCTTTTTAAGCTGCCCGGGGTCAGGCACAAAGTGGCAGTTGCTGCCTTCCCTTACCAGAGACACTGTGCATCCTTGGGGATCAAGGTTTGACTTGCTGCAGAAAAGCTTGAGACATCTTAGCGTTATAATCTATGATGATTGCTTTTGTAATCTTTATTTTTTTACTGCAGGCTAGTTAGGCTGGTCCCTTAGCCTGCTGGCTATATCTGCTGTGCCTCGCCCAGTGCCAGAGCAGGGGGAGTAAATGTCTTGTACAGTATGTTGCCTGCTTTTGCTTGGCTGCTCTTCAGTGTCAAGGGGCTCTGGCTAAATAGTCGGTCTTTTGTTCTGTTCTTGCTTGGCTGCTTCTCTGTGCCAGGGAGCTAATCATCTGCTTTCACCCTGATTTTGCTTGGATGCTCTTCACTTCTCAGTGCTGGGGGCTAATGATCTGTTTTCCCATGTTTTTGCTTGGCTGCACATCCGTGCCAGGGAGCTAAATCAATAACGTCTATACTAATCTGATAATAATGGTTATAATAACAGTAACCTTAATTTATCCCCATAGTTTGTTTACATATTACAAATAAGTCTTAAGTATTTATAACATCTGTAAGTTACCACCTTTTAATTTGACCTCTTTTAGCTTAGCCTGCTTAGTGGTGCAGGACCACGGTGCTTCTTTGATCACCACCTATATTTGTATTGTATGTGATCCCTCTCTGCATACCTATGGGTGTTATGGGATTTCACTAGGCCTGAAGATCCTTTTTCACTGGGATACTTTCAGTTGTTCTCTTTCCTTCTTCTCTCATTGCATTCTGATCCCCATACCAGCATCAACTTCAAAGGTCATAAAGCAAAAAAAGGGATTCTTTTTTACTTATATGGTGCAGTAACTGTAATCTTGTGACCACCCCCCTGCTAGCAACTCATGTGTGAGGGCCACAATGCTGTACATTCCTGTGGCCCATTAGCTTTGTGGCAGCAGTCCCCATTCCTGATCTCTCACAAACCATCTTTGGGGGCACCCAGGTAGTGTGTGCAACCTAAGTGAGCGTGACACAACAGTGCCACAGACTTTGTCTGGGCACAATTGGTAATTACAACTACTTAGCACTTGGGGTGTGCAAGTATCTTTGTTTGGATGCTCAGTGAGTATTTGTACTTGGCACCCCCAGATACTTGGTGCTTGATATTAATATTCAGGCCAATAATAATAAAAAAAATAAAAAAGACCTATAGCCCTTCCAGGGCCAGGGTTAGTCCTGTAGCTGCCCTTCTCCTCACCTCAGCAATTTCTCACACTCACCCCCCCCCCCGTTCTCCCACAGACTTGTTTTCTTTTAAAATGCCAACTTGCTGGCACTGCACCGGGAGCTGACACATCTTTTTAAAGACCCTCCACGCTAGTGCAGTGCCCCCAAGTCCCCCCAAAAGTATTTTAACACTGACCTCCTTCTCCCAACACCTGATCTTTGAGGAGTCAATGATTCAATATTCCTGGCTAGTTCAGCCAGCCCCTTCCCACAGTATGCCTGCTCCAACTATTGTAAAAGTGAAAGTGATAGTCACAATTGCTGTGTACCATCGGTGGGGGCAGAGTGGTCTGCTTCACTGATGATGCTGGGATGACTGATTAGTCCCATTTTTATGTTTGCTTGCATGCATGTGCAAGAAACATAGTGCCACCATACGAGTTTTTCAGAGGTGTGTCAGCCTCTTCCAATTCAGTCAGTGTATTTGCAGGCACGGTCACAGAGCGCCAATCACTGCTCTAGCTGTCTATGACAGCTGAAAATGCAGTGGCATACAGTTGAAAGAGAGAGCTCTTCTTGAGTGAGCAGAGCTCTCTCCCCCCACACACACACGCGTGCACGCATGCACACTGCGTGCTCTGGCGCCCCTCCCCTCCACACTGTGACGGCCGGAGGGGGTGCCCAGTCCCCGTCGCCCACCTCCCAAAGCATCCAGGTGCCATGCTGGGAGCCCACCCCAATGTGGCAAAATGATGTAATGGCCAATGGGAGTGCCCAATCCCCTGTCGGCTCCACACCCCCCAAAGCATCCAGGTGCCATGCTGGGAGCCCACCCCAGTGTGACAAAATGATGTAATGGCCGATGGGGGTGCCCAATCCCCCTGTCGGCTTCACTGTCTCCCGCCCCCGAGTACAGGGTGCCATGCTGGGAGCCCACCCCAGCGTGGCAACAGAATCTGCCATGGCCGGCGGGGTGCCCAATCCCCGTCAGCTCCCGCCCCCAGCCATCCTTCTGCCATGCTGGGAGCCCACCCAAGCGTGGCAAGCGTCCCGCGTCGTCTTTTCAAAAAAAAACCTGTAAAGAAAAAAATGGTCCCTCGCAGTCTCCTGCCCCCCACAACCCGCACCCACCACTGTGCCCTGTCTCCCCACCCCCTCACCCCATACTTACTTCCGGAGTCCGCGCGACGATCTTCGGTGGACCGGGAACACGTCTGCACTCTTCAAAGCCGACCGCGAACTGAGGAAATGCCGGTAAGCTGTATATTGGGATAGATAGGGGTTTTTCAACTTTGTTGCATATCTCAGGCATTTTTTGGAATTTTTGCAACAAATTTTCAACATGGGGTTTTTGGGACCCCTCCTCATGAATTCTTGCACTGTCATGGCGTTACTCGGGCCCGAAGGGTGATTTCACAGCCACTGTGCGAAATCACCTTTCTGGAATGATTAACGAAATGACACTGCAAGTGTTCATAAGGTGGGCTCTCAAAAAGCCTATTTTGAAAATTTGGTGGAAAAATTCCTAAAATGACTTTGTTTCACAGGCGTGCATTGCAGAGTTCTATGCCGCTCGTAAGTTCTAAATTTCAATATTTTCACTCAGATTTTCAACATTGCCATTTTACCATACCTACTTATGAGCAGTACAGTTGTCATTTTTCACATCTCACCCACAACGTGTTTCTGCCCATGTAGCGCACAATGGCGCAGTCGGTGTGCGAAATCAATGTATGGGACACGTTAAGAAAATCACAGTGACACTGGTCATGAGCAGAGGTGTTAAAATGGCTATGTTGAAAATTTGGTGAAAAATTCCTAAAATGACTGTTTTAGGAGCGCACATTGCGCAGTTCCTACGCATGCTGGCAAGTTTGCGAATTTGTAATATTTGCACACCAGATTTTCAACAGTGCCATTTTACCGCACTTCCTTATGAGCAGTGCAGCTACCATTTTTCACATCTCTCCCAAAATGTGTTTCCGCACATGTAGCACACAATGGCACAGTCGGTTTGCGAAAACAATGTTTAGGACAGATTAAGAAAATCACAGTGACACTGATCATGAGCAAAGGTCTTAAAATGGCTATGTTGAAAATTTGGTGACAAAACTCCATAAAATGACTGTGTTACGAGTGAGCATTACGCAGTTTCCACGCACCCTCATAAGTTCATGAATTTGTAATATTTTCAGTCCAGATTTTCACCAGTGGCATTTTTCCACACCTCCTTATGAACAGTACAGCTGTCATTTTCCACAACATGGCCGAAATGTGTTTTCACACTTTCAGTGCAGAGATGCGTGGTCGCTGTGGGAAATCATTGTTCGGGACAGATAAAGAAAATCACACTGACACTGTTCATGATCAGAGGTCCCAAAATGCCTGTGTTAACAATCTACTGTAAAAAAATCCCCAAACTAGTTACATTACGGGTGTGCGTTGCACAGTTTCTATGCATGCTCGTGACTTCACCAGTTTTTTTAAGATTTTCACAGCAGATTTTCAACATTGCCATTTTTACACCTCCCCATGAACAGTACCGCTGTCATTTTTCACATCCTGTTCAGAATGTGTTTTTGCACCTGTGGTGCCAAATGCCATAGTCGCTGTGCAAAAGCAGTTTTCGGCTAACAAACTGATATTGCCACTGTTCATGAGGTGGGGGTCACAAAAAAACATGTTGAAAATTTGGAGTGAAAATACAGCGAATGCCTGGGCGTTAGGGTTTCCGACCATAACGCCCCACCCTGTAGAGAATGACAGGCATCAGGGGTGTGACTTGGGATTCTTGCCTGTCATGCTCATACCATTCCACCCCCACCCACACCCTGCAGCCAGTGAGAGGCATCAAGGTGTGCCTCAGACTCTTCGGGCCCAAACTTCACCCCATTCTCCTATACCGCACCCATCTCACTGTATTTCCTGATGGAATGGGGAGCGCATAAGGGCCAAAGACCCCAAGGCACACCGTGACACTTTTCAGTGTCTGCAGGGTAGGGTGTGGTGAAATGGCATGGTCGTTATGCCTGACGACCCAAAGGCACACCCCAATGCCTGCCACTCTCTGCAGGGTGGTGGTGGGGTTGGCTTCAGTTCAATACTTCACTGCCATTCCTATTATGCAGCTCTGTAACTTCTACACTAGCAATGCCAGTGCCAGCAAGCAAACATTCAGCATTGACAAATGCTTGTTTTAATGTGTGTTTGATTAGTTATTTCTGTTTACTGGAAAATGTTCAGAGCTTTTTGGAAGGAGTGCTATATTAAATAAAATTTGCCATGCTGTTTTTAACGCTTTTGTAGGTCTGTGATCCAGTTGTGCTTGAAAACTAAATAAAACAAATGACCTAAAAAGCATTACACAGTAGTTGTCCAGCTTGGGTCTTGACCTCTTTTTCTGTCTGTCAAAAAAATTCAGTTTGAGCACAAAGAGAATAACGGATAGGAAACCATGCATAACAAACCTGTGTTCCCATCAAGGAATTCTGATGCCATCAGAGCAAGAGCAAAACTTTTGCGGCTCTACGCTGGCAATGTTTACTATGTATGTCAATGTTTACTGTGTATGTCAATGTTTACTGTGTAATATTTTATTGTACCCCCTGCTCTCTTGGAAATGAGCCTTGGCTCAGTGTGCCTCTCCCGGTTACCGGTTACACATTTTCAAATAATCACTCAATCAATCAATCAATCATCGGAATCCCGAGATGGGAACTCAGGCTTGTTATGTATGGCATTTCCTATCTTCTATATTTTTTGGTGTATGGTCCTCTGACACTAGTCTATACAATCGTCATCCATCCCCCACAAACAAAACTCTCTGAAACTTCAATAGATTTTTTGATTTTTTTTCCTTAGGAAATTAAAAAAAAGTCTGTTTTCAATTTTTAAAAATGGCATTTTTTTCATATCACACACAATCTCTGGCAGTCAGAGAATAAAACAACAAACAAGTGACAGTTTCAAAGTATGCCTCAAGATTCTTTTTCTGGCATGCTGTTGTACCACTGATGTGATGTCTGAATAAATAAAAATTAAAAAATGATGATTTTGAGGATGTTGAGAATGATGGTACAACAGCATTTTGATATGGGGGATTTCCATTGACCACACTTAATCAATTATGATTCCTAGAATTTAATACCATGCCATGTCATTTACAGTACAATGCAGAGACCTAGGGGGTTGATTTCCATATATCCCTCAGGAGCACATGTATCCAAGTCTTTAGCTGCTGCTGCTGTAACAGATTCACCTGTGCTCATTTTCCCAACAACCATGGATTCTGCAACAGGTTGCATCCAACTTTAGATGCAAGTCGCTGCAATATGAATGCAGGTTGTATCAAAAATAAAAGTGTGCTAATGGGTACTGGACTTCTGCCTGTAGCCTTACCATGCCGGAGCCTGATCCTGTCAGATCTCAGACAGATCCTAGAAGCCAAGCAGGGTCAAGTCTGGTCAGAAATAGGATGGGAGACTTCCAATGAACACCAGGTAGTGCAGGGAGTGGTGTTGGTAGTTCTGCAGGGGCACTCACCCCCCTTGGTTAAAAGTAACCATAGCAATGTACAATCATGGTATTTAGGGGACATTTTGTTGTCAGAAGTGCCATGTTTTGGATGAGGTGTTAAACTGAGGTCCTGTCTGCTGGATAAAAACATAGAAACATAGACCGTGACAGCATAAAAAGCCTTTCTAGCCATCTGTGTGCCAGTCCGAGTGCGCCCGTCAATAGGGCGTCAACAATCCAAATTTGCTGCCCCTTCCCCAAGGTCCTCCCCCCTGGAGTTATTATATTTAGTTAGAGGGGGCATGGGGGCACAGCCCCCCACATGGGGGGTGTGGGGGTGCAACCCCCCTGCATTAAAAGCGGGATTCAAATTTTATCCCTGGCGCTCTTACGATGGGTGCATTCGGACGGGCGTGTTCCGATGGTGGAACCCAGAAAAAGATCAAGGGTCCATTGAGTCTGCCCAGATTTGCATGGGACCTAGCATCAATCTAGGGACCTACCTCCTCCCATTCAGATCCTCCTTCATTCGTTTCTGCTGGTTGTTCAGGTGGATGTTAAAAATCCCATGGCACTTCCCAAAAAGAATAAGTAAATTTTTCTGATGTCCTTGCCAAAATTTCCAATATTCACTAAAAAAACACAGACAGCTCCACCTTGTTCAATATCAGCTGGTTTGCATCTTTGTCTTCCTCACCCTGGGACAGGGATGAACACAGAAGCTATTCCTAGCCGTATTTTCCTGGTCAACAAAAAATAAATACAAAAATAAAATATAGAAAGAATTCTGATTTTCGAATGCAGAATCATATGTATTTGAAACTGCACATAGAGAGAACTAATGTCTACAAATATTATTTAAAAATGCTGCTGCCTGTGGAGGGGTTGTGGGACAACAGATGGACCAGACACAGAACTTCAGGTTCAATACACAATCTCTGTGTGATGTTTATTTAAAACACAGTGGATAACCTTTGCAGCAACAGACTATGCATGTCCTTCTTCTACACTTAGTCAGCACCTATGGACCCACTGATCCGTTGATCTATCTCTTTGGTAAAAATTATTTTATTCCCTATGTTGGCTTTGTGTGTTTGGGTGATGGGGAGCTCAAAAAAGAAAAAAAAAAAACAAGCTGAAGACAAAGAACCTCAGTGCAGAAGCACTAAAGTAAGGATTACCCCAAATGGCATTGGCAATAAAGTCTAGTTTCAAAGAAACACAACATCACACATACCCCCATAATGCAAAGCAGCATGGGATATATATGCAAATCACCATGAAATTTTAGGCTGGTTCAGCTTAAAGTAGGAATGTATGGTGCCAAAGGGCCTCTCAAATAATCTGTAATTTACATGCATTTAAATAACACAGCAGGGGCTTTCTAATATCTCTACCCTGGTATCTTAATTCTGTAATACAGTCACCTAGTAACTTTTTACCTTTATCAAAAACACCTAGTGCCATGGTATTTTCAACATTTACAGGTTTCATACACATAAGGCATATCCATCAAGGAATTTTATGACATAGTGCTATTGCATACTAAATCCAACAACAAGGAACACAGCCTATTGTTTTACATCAGCTCGGAGGTCACCACAATAACCTTCCTGTATGAGGACCTGAGAGGGAAAAGGAAAAATTAAAGAAGACACTGTAGCATAGTCAAGAAAGGGGAGGGGATGCCCATAGGTGGCCAACCTTATGGACTAGAAATTGTAAAGGATAGATTAGGCTAAGAAATAGAAGAACTGTTGCAACAGATTTAAGAAAAGGTCAGTCCTCAAGAGTGGCAGGATCTCCCTGTCACATAACCCCACCTTAAGAGGGAATCAGTTATTTCAGACCGTTTACCACCTTTCTGTCCCAGGAAAGGATGGAGCTTCCACCCATCCATCTTCAGAAGCTTTGTCTCAGGGTTCCTATTAATGATAAACATTCCATCATAAACATAGTGAATATCATCATTCTTTACTCTGGGGTGTTAACACATTTGTCTACAGAGACTAATGGTATCTTCCCTGCACTATCTCCTTTTAGAGAAAGTCAACCATATTTCATTGATATCAATTCCTGCACCATATCTAGATCTGAAATCAGCATTTACATGTTTTGTCCCTGCCCTATAGGACACATTAAATTGATACGGCTAAAGAGCTAAGTACCACCTCATTATACAGGGATTTTTTCTCTCATGTGGTGCAACCAGCAAAGGGGGTTATGATCAGTTACAGACATAAATTCAGTCCCCCACAAGTAATATTTCAGAGACTCAATAGCCCACTTCAGAGCTAACCATTCTTTCTCTATGGTAGCATATCTTCTCTCCCTCTCATGTAGCTTTCTGCTGATATACATGATCAGATGTTCTTCCCCATCTATTTTCTGAGATAAGACTGTCCCAATACCATTCTCTGATGTATCAGTTTGAACACTTGGTTGAAGTCAGGACTTTTCAATACAGGAACTGTACATAGAATGGCCTTGATATTCCTAAAAGCCTCATCTCAAATAGGGGTCCACTGAACCTTATTCAGGCACCTCTTTTTAGTGAGATCAGTCAAAGGACTGGCAAAGGCTGAGAAATTAGGAGTAAATCTCCAGTAATAACCAGCCAGGCCTAGGAAAGATCTCATGTGCTTTTTTTTTGTGGTAGGTATTTGGCTGTTTGCTACTGGTGTAACCTTCTGTACCTCAGGCTTCACTTGTCCATTGCCTAAAATGAACCCTAGGTATCTTGTTTTGGTCTTTGCTAGAGTACACTTAGCAGGGTTAATGGTCACTCCTGACTCCTTTGTTACTTGCAATACCTGGGACAAGTGTCTAACATGGGTTTCCCAGTCAGGACTGAGTATGACCACATCATCCAAATAAGCCACACAGTACTCAGTGTGTGGTATTAGTATGTGGTCCATAAAATGCTGAAAAGTGACTGGGGCTCCATGTAGTCCGAACAGCATTGTGACAAGCTGGTATACACTGATTGGGGTGCTAAATGCAGTTTTATCTTGTGAATCAGGTGATAAGGGGGATTTTGCCAATATTCCTTAGTAAGAGTGGAGATATACTGTGCATTGCCTAGCCTGTCAATGATGTAATCTATTTGGGGTATTGCATAGCCATCGAAAAGCGTTGCATTGTTGAGCTTTCTAAAATCTAGGCATAGACATATCCCACCCTCTGTCTTGTCCACCATGACCATGGTGAAGACCATGCACTCTTTGAGGCACAATTATGCCTAACTGCCCCATTTGTTTGTCTTTTTGAATCACCTCATCCTCACCTTGATGGGCAATCTGTAGGGCTTTTAGTGTACGGACTTGTCTTGTGTGGCAGTTATGGTGTGCACAATTCCACTGGCCCTCCCTGGTATGTTTGTGAATATGGGCTCAAATTCTTGTAATACCCCCTGCTAATCTATCTGTTGCTGAGGCTCCAATTCCTGGTTTATCTGGCTCTCCCCCAACTGTCCTGACTGGTCTAACCTTTTATAGACACCCTCCAGCTCTGACTCCCTAACTTGAGGATGGATATAGAGGGAAGGGTTAGGCTTCTCACGACATTTCCTAAGGAGGTTCACATGGTAAACTTTCTGGGGGGGTCTCTTTCCTGGCATGCTAAGCTCATAATTCACTGCTCCTCTTTGCCTCAAAATGGTGAAGGGGCCCTGCCATTTCAAGAGTAGTTTGTTCTCTGTGGAGGGAAGAAGTAACAACACTTTGTCCCCTGACTGAAATGTTTTAGTCTTCAAACCCTGGTCATATATTTCTTTCTGCAGGTCTTGCTTCTGTTCTAAGCTTTGGTGTGCCAAGTTGATATACCTCACCAGGCGTCTGAGTAACTGAGTCATGTACTCTATGATATTAAGATGTCTGACCTCCTTCCCTTCTTCCCAGTGTTCTCTAACCACATCCAGTGGCCCCCTTGGGTTCATCCCATACAATAATGAAAAAGGAGAGAAACCCGTGGATGCATAAGGGAAGTCTGTAAGTGAGGAGTAAATAGGGGAGGTACCTATCCCAATCTCTACACTCTTCTTTTACATACTTCCTCAACATTCTCTTTAATGTCTGATAAAATGCTCTATGAGGCTGTAAGTCTGTGGGTGGCATGTGGAAGTACACACTGCTACCACACCCAGCAGATGATACAATTTGTTTAGGAGATGTACATTAAAATTACTCCCCTGATCAGTAAGTATTTCCTGGGGGATTCACATGTGACTAAATACCTTTGCTAGCTCCTCTGCTATCCTTGGGGTGGTGACAGTTCTCACTGGGTTAGCTTCTGGGTAGCGGTAGCGTAATCACATATGATCAGTACAAATCTGTTACCCATGGAGCTGTTTTCCAGGGGGCCCATTACATCCATGGCTATCCTGTCAAAGGGGTTAGTCACAATGGGGATGGGTTGTAGTGGTACGCTATCCCTTTTTCCTGTCTGAGCTGCCTTCTGACATTCAGCACATGCTTTACAATACTCAGCTATGTTCTCGTGGATAGAGGGCCAATAAAACCTGTGTAATATCCTATTCAGAGTACTATCTCTGCCTGCATGGCATGCTAAAGGGATGTCATGTGCCATATACATGATTTGGGAGCTGAAATTTTGTGGGACCATTAGTTGGTCTACTACTGCTCCAGTTCTGGGGTTAGTGTATTCTCTGTACTGTAGTCCCTGTTTTACAACAAACTGAGGGGCACAACAACTCCACTTACGTCCTCAGGTGGAACATCTTCAAGAGGAGGTAGTTCCCTCAATTCTTCCTCACCACCTTGCATCTCTTCATCATTTTCAGGCTTAGCCTTTCTCCAAACTTCCAGGTCCAGTCCAGGCAGCAGCTTCTCTCCCAGTCTGTCACCAAGGTTCTGGTCAGAACTCCATGGACTTTCTTCTCCGGGTTCTCCTCTGGTGACTCCTGGTGCATCAGTCCACCTGGGATATCTGGATGATATCCACTGGAAAACACCCCCTAGCCAGTCCAAACATTTCCAGCAAGTTATCCCACTGCTGACACCAAGTCTGTGGAGGGGTTGTGGGATAACAGATGGACCAGACACAGAACTCCAGGTTCAACAGACAATTTGTGTGTGATGTTTATTTAAAACACAGAGGATAACCTTAAGCAATGGCATATCCCTTCTTCAATACATCAGTTTGCAGCAACAGACTATGTATGTCCTCCTTCTGCATTTAGTCAGCACCCACTGATCTACTGATCTATCTCTTTCGTGAAAATTATTTTATTCCCTATGTTAGTCTTGTGTGTTTGGGTGATGGGGAGCTCAAAAAAGAAAAACAAAAACAAGCTAAAGATAAAGAACCTCAGTGCAGAAGTACTGAAGCAAGGGTTACCCCAAAGGGCATTGGCAAAAAAGCCAGGTTTCAAAGAAACACATCACACATACCCCCATAATGCAAAGCATCATTGGCTATATATGCAAATCACCATGAAATTTTAGGCTGGTTCAGCTTAAAGCTGGAATGCAAAGGGCCTCTCAAACAATCTGTAATTTACATGCATTTAAATAACACAATGGGGGGTTTCTGATATCTCTACCCCGGTAACTTAATTCTATAATACAGTCACCTAGTAACTTTTTTCCCTTATCAAAAACATTTAGTGCTGTGGTATTTTCAACATTTACAGGTTTCATACACATAAGGCATATACATCAAGGTATTTTATGACATACTGTAGTGCTATTGCATACTAAATCCAGCAATGAGGAACACACAGCCTGTTGTTTTACATCAGCTCAGAGGTCACCAAAATTAAAGAGGACACTATAGCATAGTCAAAAAAGGGGAGGGGGTGCCCATAGGTGGCCAACCATATGGACTAGAAATTGTAAAGGATAGATTAGGCTAAGAAATAGAAGAACTGTTGCAACAGATTTAAGAAAAGGTTGGTCTTCAAGAGTGGCAGGATCTGTCTGTCACACTGCCCTTGCCAACTAATCTCTTCATGTGTTTTGTGTTCTTTTTTTTCCCTCTAATCTAGTGCTTTTCCCTCTAAATGCTGTCTTGCCAGGGTTATACCCTGTAATCAGTTATATACCCTGTTCAGGCTCTATGAGTCATCATTGAGATAGCAGGGAGTTTTTTGTCCCAGTTTTGCTCACAATTCCTCCCTCCTCCCCTATGGCATGAGAAGATCCTACATCAGCCTTGACATCACAGCCACCCCATGGCAAGAGACAAGCTCCTTCTGCCTGCTAAAAGGGTTACTGTGGCATTGGAACTCACTGTCACCCCTCCTCAACTGAAGCGCACAGCCAGGCAGCTACTTCTCCTTACCAAAGGGGTCACTGTGGCACTGGAACTCACTGTTGCCCCTCCTCAACTGATGAGCACTGCCAGGCAGCTACCTCTCCTTGCCAAAGGGGTCACTGTGGCACTGGAACTCACTGTTGCCCCTCCTCAACTGATGAGCACTGCCAGGCAGCTATCTCTCCTTGCCAAAGGGGTCACTGTGGCACTGGAACTCACTGTTGCCCCTCCTCAACTGATGAGCACTGCCAGGCAGCTATCTCTCCTTACCAAAGGGGTCACTGTGGCACTGGAACTCATTCTCACCCCTCATCAACTGACACACACAGCTAGACAGCTACCTCTCCTTGCCAAATAGGCCACTGTGGCATTGGAACTCACTGTCACCCTCCTCAACTGATGTGCACAGCAAGGCAGCTACCTCTCCTTGCCAAAGGGGAGACTGTGGCACTGGAACTCATTCTCACTCCTCATCAACTGATGCACACTGCCAGGCAGCTACCTCTCCTTGCCAAAGGGGTCACTGTGGCACTAGAACTCACTGTCACCCTTCCTCAGCTGAAGTACACTGCCAGGCAGCTACCTCAGCCAGGCCCAGCCCTTAACACTGCCACCCAACCCAGCTCCCAAACCCATGTCACTTAGGTGGCAACACCATGCACTGCCTCTGGGTCCTTATGATAACATTACAGATTTACATTCTATGGTTGAGAGAATTGTAAAGTGAAGTTGAGCAGTTCTTGCATGCAAAGCACTTGAGATGACAGTCTTTTTTTCTAATTTATTTATTAATAATTATAATTAATTTATGCTTATATTTATGTTTATTATTTTCTACTGAACCAGCACATACAATTAATAGCCATATGGGATATTGGATTGTTACAGAGAACCTCCATGCACAGCATTTCACATACAGTTATTATTACTCCATATTCTTTACATCAAGGAAGTGGGGGAAGAAAACAAGACAGTACTATAGGAAATTGTTCAACAAATTTCCAGCCAGGACACAACCGTGATGATGTAGGTAACTATTACGAAAGGTATCATTAATTGCAACCCTGTGGTTGCTTTTAAACCAGTAAAACACTTATTTAGAGGTTAACACACAGCGTGCTAATCTTAATGCAACAGGTAGAAGGCCAAAGGATGCAAGAGCCTCCTGGACCAAAAGGAGAGCATTTCAAATTTAAATGTATAAATTACTATTTGCATATAAGCTTATGTATAATATGGGCAACTCCCCACAGAGTGATCCTAACACAAGTCATGTAATATGTCTCTCTGTGGACACTGTGCTCTGATTTAAAAGCTAGCTCTCAGGCAGTTCACAACAGGTTAAGATAAATGGGGAGCTCTTTGATGCCAGGTCTGTCACATCGGGTGTGCCACAAGGCTCCATCCTGGGGCCCCATTTGTTCAGCCTCTTCATCAATAACCTTCTTGAAACCTGACCTAGTTCCACTGTCTTGCTTTATGCAGATGATGCAATCATCAGTGCAAGTAATGGCTGCCAGGACTTACTTACCTGAGACCTCCAATGCAACTTTGCATCCCTCAAGAATTGGTTCAAGCAGAAAAAGCTTGTGCTCAACTACAAGAAGACCAAAACAATGCTGTACTCAAGTGCACAGACAAGAACTAAGGTACAAGCGCTCAACATCCTCAACAGTAAGGATGGCCCTCTAGAACAGGTAGAAACTTTCAAATACCTTGGGGTCCGGGTCCCCATCGACCAGACTCTAACATTTGCAACACATCGACCAAATTGTCTGTAACATTAACAGGGGACTACAAGCACTATATAGACATAGGCACAACCTTACCCTGGAAGTCAAAAAAGTGGCAGTTACAAGTTCCATCCTTCCCATAGTTGACTATGGCCTAACAGTCTATGGGATTGCCACAGACACTGTGTTAAACAGGGTCCAGTTAGTCCTGAACAAAGCCTGCCTCTTTGTAACTGGAGCTGACAAACACATGCACACCTGCATTCTTTACTCTCCCACAAACTGGCTTCTCCTGCAGGACAGAATAAAATATCAAACCTGCCTGCTAGGCATGAAAGCCCTCATGGGCCTGATCCCCCCCAGGGCTGTAAGGTCTCCTACAACCTGCCCCAGATCCTTACCCAACCAGAGGCATGACTATCAGTACATTGGCTGTTCCATTCAACTGATCAGCTCTAGCTAAACGCTCCTTTGCAACCAGGGCACCAAGCTGGCTTAATGAACTTCAGATAATACAAAAGACACCAACTAAGCTGGGTCCTTTCAAATGGGAACTTCTAAATTTACTCCTGCCTGGCTTCAAATGTAGCTGATTCTCCTAATGAAACCCCATCCCATGCACTGTCACTTGCCAACTGCACCCTACCCAACCCAATCCTTGCACCATCTGATCATGGTGCTTTTGCCTCCTAAGGTCCTCTCTTAGACATGCACATGATGCCAGCTCCTTACCCACCACATGTTCTCCTCACACATGTGCCTCTCCTCTGTTCCAACGTGCTGTAAAAGTGCACAGATTTAACCTGTCAGTGTCAGTGGCTCAGTAGGTAGCACACTCGCCTCTGAGGCTGGGAGATCAGAGGGCTGTGAGTTCAGTTCTCACATCTGGCACGTGGGTTAATATCCCAGTATTGACACTGTAGTGCAGCATGAGGGGGATGCTGCATTTCTGAGGTGCTGTCTTTCGGATGAGACGTTAAACTGAGGTCCCATCGGCTTGGATTGGTGGTAGTTCAGGTGGATGTTAAAGATCCCATGGCACTTATCAAAAAGAATAGGGGAATTTCCCTGGTGTCCTGGCCAAATTTCCCTTATTCACTAAAAATACCACCAACAGCTTAATTTGGTTCAAGGTCAGTTGTCATTCATCTGTATCCCCCTCCCCCGGGTCGTGCCTGAAAATAGGCAGGATTTGTCTATCGCACTTACCTGGTCAACAAAAACTAAATAAATATTAAAAACCTCTGCCAATGCCCAGATGGGCTGCTACCTTTGTATAGCTCCTAGTGCCTATGTTATGCTTTGTATTATTTGACTATTGAAGGTTAACTTTTGTTCACTCTGTATTGCCGAAACTGTACATATGTTGCTCATTCTGTTTTGTTATGTCACTGAAACAATATTGTCCAGCCTTTGTTGATCATTTTTTAATACTGTTTTTGACTTGGTGTAAACAAATTGTTATTCTGATGAGAAACCTTTGTAAATGAGCATTTCTGCTCAAAGGTGTATTTCTGAACCAATAAATAAATAAATAAATAAATAAATAAATATCCCAAAGTCTTATCAGAAATGGGGTCCTCTAAATGGTGAAACCACCCACATAATTAACGCAAAACAGTGTATTTGGCATAAAAAGTTCATAAATCTGTAGGGAACCATGGGAAAAAGTGATCAGAAAAAGTAAAAGTTCCATGTAGCTTAAGTACCTCATCCTGTCTCCATGATGTTGCCAGCATCTTTCCCCTAGGATCTAAGCAGTCTTACAGGGAGGGGTCACTAAGAACCCCAAATGGCAATATTTTTATTACTAGTTGCCTCGTACCTGAAGCGGTATACAAGCACTCTTCTTCGTCAATCAGATCTCTGCAGACACATAAGCAGTCCAGAATGTTTTTATTCTTTGGTAACTGGGTAAGGCCCACTAGGCACAGGTGCCTGTTTTCAGGGGTGACCTGGGAGAACTGGGGAGGTTAAGTGACTTGTTCAGAGCCACACAGTATGCAAGTGAAGGTTGTGAGAATCAAACTCAGGTCAGTCTGCTGGATGTACCAAGCTCATTCACAGCTCATTACTCTAACCTCTAGGCTATACTGTCAGCCCCTGGAATTACAACTACAATCTGTGAGTGTTCCTCCTCTTCCCTGTATGCTGTAGCTTCATCTGTTCAGGAGTGAAACTCTTTGGCAGTCTTCTCAGTCTTGTGACCCTCATCCCAAGCATTGGAAAATTTAAATTGTTTACTGCCGTATACTATTCTCAGTCTTGTTGGAAACAGTAAAGAGTTTATAATTCCCAATGAGCAGTTTTGTTCACACAGCATCAATCTGTTTATGTTTATTCCACATTACAAAAGATAAGTCTGGATACAGTTTGACATCTCTACCCTCAGTCGTGAGTGTGTATGTCCTCTGAGCCACCAACAAAACTTGATCTGTCACCTCTGAGCTGATAGTTTTGAGCAACACAGTCAGGGGAGTATTGGCCATATTTTGACCCCCTCTTATGTTAACTCTGTAGGCTTTTAAGAAAGAGCGCTCCTCCAAGTCCCCAGGCACTAGCAATGCTCCTTTGAGCCAGTCTCTCACAAAGTGCAAGAGGTTCTCTCCCATGACCTCCTCTGGAATTCCTACCAGCCTGATGTGTGAGTCCCTGGATTCATTCTTGAGGGCTTCCATCCTGCTTTGTAGCTGGGTCTTCTCTGTCAGTTTTGTGATGGCCGCCAGAGCTGAAGTAGAACAGGTGTCAGCATCAGCTACTGTGGTCAACAAAGCTTTTATCTAGGCATCTTGGGACTCCAGCTGTTGTAAGGTACACTTACTTTTTTGATCCATGGCTTTTACAGTTTCCAGTACTGTAGGCCAAGGTGGCTCTGCATCCATGGCCTCAGGTTTCCCACCACTTTTTGAGGGCTCCGTCGATGGCTGTTATTTTTCGGTCCTACTCCACTCGCACCATTCTAGGTTTAGACCTAAATTGCTCCACTCATTGCAAAGAATTAAGATTTATAATGTGTATGCCAAAAAGAGAAGACTAAAATAAAATAAGTTTGCTTATTTAAAGGGAAAGTCCCCTCAACCAATTTTCTGTATACCTGTGTAGTTTGTAGGCATGAACAATGATTCCCTCTCTTGCATCCCCTAATTTCATCCTAATTTAAATATAAATGAAGTTGCTTCACATTATTTTTCTGTGGTGTGAAAACCTGTTTTTCTCTATTCTAAAGGTCATGACCCCACTCATGCTAGGCATCATGGGAGTTGATGATGTGTACATGCACAAGCCAGCAGAAGTTATACTCTCATTCAGTTCTGTTGTATGTCTTGTGAAGTCCATGTATCCTTTTCCTAATTCTGATACATTTTAAATTACAGAAAACAGCAGGGCAATTACTACACCTTGAAGAGTTTTATAGCCAGTTTAAGACAAGAATATGGGGACTGCACAGGACAACAACAGCATTGACTATTACAGTGTAACTATTGCAGACTTTAGCACCAAAACATTACAAAATTCCAGGATGCCTTATACGAGTCAGGTCATGATGACCTTTGAAATGGAGCTGGGCAGGTTTTCACACCAGACGTAAGTACCTTCATTTGCATTTAAATCCTGCTGAAATTAGGAGGGTGCAATAGAGGCAATCATTGTGCATGCCTACAACCTACACAGGAAAACAGAATAAAAGGCTGAGGAGACCTTCCCTTTAAGTAAGAGAAGATTAGCAGGAGCCCATGTAACACACATCTTGTCAGGTCTCTGGCTCTGTAGCACCCTGAGATGGCAGCCTTAAAAGCATAAGAGATGCTGTAACTGTACGCATAAACATGTTATAATGCACGTTAAAGACTTGTGTGTTTATAAAATGGAACAATTTAAAATTAAACAGTTCCATTGTTTGGGATTTGGACTATGCCAATAGAACTTAGAACTTTAGAATTTTAGAACTATTTGCTTGAGAGACCCTCTTATGTGTTTATTTAGTTTTTGTTGACTGGGTAAGTGCACTAGACAAATTCTGCCTATTTTCAGGCACGACCTGGGGAAGAGGGATACAGATGAATGCCAACTGACCTTGAACCAGATTTTTAAGCTGTTGGTGGTATTTTTAGTGAATGGTGAATAGTTTATGTGTGGTAATACAATCATATGAACCACTCATGACACAATTAGAGTGGTACAGAAAAAAACAAGTCTTGGACCGAGAAAATGTATTTCAAAAGTACATAGTTTTATTTTCCATCAGCCATTATTCTTTTTTCTGTTGCAATGTTTCGAGACCATGAAGATCTGTTCTTCAGGGATTTTGGCTGAAATATTAATGTAATAATCATCAAATTAAAATATATTCATTCATCATCTAACATATTTAACTACATTTAAAATGAATGTTGTAATATGGAGTGGGAAAATCTTTACATTACCTTGTAGCTCCAACAGATTATGCACTTTCTACTTTCTGCTTTTCAGTCTCTTATTCTCTTTTTCAAATAATCTAAATGTATAGATATTCAAAACACATTTTGTAACTTCATATGCATTTTGCATTAAAATTTTCTGAATTACTTCAGTTTGCAGAGCAAACTTATATTCTGCTTCCTTTATATAGCAAAATAAACTGTGCATGGCAACCTAGTCCATGTTTTTCACCAACTATTGCATGTTTTTCTTATTCCTAACACCACTTGTGATTTTAAACCTCTAATTAATGCAGTGTGAAACATTCTATTGCTCATTTCAAATTATTACCTTAGTCATTCCAAATAAAACAACATTCTGAAACAGATGGATAAAAGCTCTTTGCTTTCCTTTGCATCTAATGTCGATCTGCAAGTGTTTGATTTTTAACATTCTCATTCTTATTTCCAAAGGAAATTATGATTTACCTTATTTTTTTTATAACATTCAGATTTATTGCCAGATAAATTCTTTTGCTGTGTAAACCAAAACATTAAACAATAGTTTAAAAAACATTTTAACCAACAACAACGTATCTGCTGTGTGAGATGTCAAGCATCACTCATTCTGCACTTGTGAGGTACTGTGAGACTGCCCAAAGCAGTGAGACAGTCAGGAAAAGTGCTATAAGACCTTGATATACTATAACATTCTGTGTGTGTGAAGCTTTACGTTGTGAGCAGCAGCCTGGCAACCTAGCTAGGGGCCGAATCTGTAAACCAGGAAGTACTGGGACATGTAGTTCACGGGAGCATCCTGCAAAACTACCATTGACAGACACAGTCTCCTTTTTTATCCTGAAGGGTGTTTGTAGCTGTCTTGGGCTTATTTTAGCCTTGTACATACTTTTTATACAAGCTTTTAAGCTTTTTTGTTATATTTTGACAGTGGGTGGTGGTCACGTGACCCAGAACATTCTTCCGGGTCGGGCAGTATTTTTGCAGCTCACTGAGTGAGCGGGCGCTGCATCAAGTGGGGAAAGCAGGAAGTAGGCCAAAGTAATCTGCAGACTCACAAAGTATCAGGCATACTGTTAGTATTTGTGTCAGTCAGATTATTAAGGCCTAAGATGTTATATGTTAGTAAAGTTCATTCTGTATAACATTCAAATATTATAAGTTACATCTTTCACTGCTTACTACTAAATCTTAACTACTATACTTTATTTCTGTTGTGATTATTGACAACAAAACTACTGCAGGTAACATAATCATGTGTGACACCATCATCACGCTAAATGTGGATGTGAGCTGTAAGTACGTGGAATGTGCAATGTACAAAATAATGAACGATGATATAATAAAAGGGGAATACATTTGTAATAAATGTGAATTAAACAAGAAATTACTATTACACTTACAACTAATGTACCTATGATTAGATAAACTTGAGAAATCCCAGAACTTAATGGAATTAAAATTAAAAGGTAACAATCAGCAAATATTTGTCAGTGATCCACATACTACTGAAGCAGTGATTTTCCAAGTAGGCAAGAGGAAACACACTGGAGTACAGGAAACAAGTGGAGATGACTGGTATTTGGCCCAACTTACTAAGAGAAAATGTAGGGGAACTATTTATGTTCCATCAAATGACAAGCTCCAACTATCAAATACATTGCCATTTGAAGTGAGTTACAAGATGAAGCAAGCTCTGTTACAGTGCCCTCTAAAACATGTCTCGATTTAGAAATACTGAAGGTCATAATAAAAGGAGATTGATACATGCAATTGGAATGAACTCCTTCAGAACATGAAGCGCAGGAAACTGATATAACCCCAATTACAACACAAAATCAAGTCAACTCCCAACAAACCAACATCCCCCCCCCCCCATTGAAGAGATGGATTGGGAACAAAACAGACAATGACAAGTGTTTGTCATGGGGGACTCTATAACTGAAGGTTTGCTGAGGGTTTTTAGTTGTCCTGGCCCAATGGCTGCATCCTCTGTGGTGCAACTACATAAGCATCCCTTTGTACTGCACCATGAAACAGGCGCCAATATTCAAATTCCTAAGCTGTGCTTTGTCCTTCTGTGCCCAGTCTCACACAGGATCTTCAGTGCAGCGGATCATCAGGGGTAGAGGGAGTGCATCAGAATGGGACCTGTGCCCTTCACCTGCATCAGATTGCTATTTTCTACCTTTTTCGAAATTTAATTAATTTTACTCGGCTCTGCTGAGGATATAGGACTTATTCAACAAATACTGTTGAACCTACCTCAGTGGAGTTGGAGACAGAATCTGGAGCCTGTTAAGAAAAAAAAAAGACTGCATCGGAAGCCGGGTGTCAAATTTAGAAATTTGGAAAAGGAAAAGATTGGAAAAGAACTGTTGCTGAGGTTTTTTTGAAACTTACTGTTGCTAAGGGTTTCTTTCCCCCCACCACCATCCCCCACCTCATTGCTCTTTAAATGGACTTATAGCCTGGGGCACCACCCAGTGTTGACCTACCGCTGGTGCCAAAAAAAAAACTTTCTGGTTGAGACCAGAAGAACTGACCCTGAAGTCTAATTGTCAGTGCTAACTGTTCCTATTATTTCTGAATGCTTGATGGTTTTAAAGTTATAAGCTACTGTCACTGACATTTAGACAGGAGCTAAAGGGTTTGCCCTTAAGCTGAGCTTAAAGAGTTCCTATTATTACTGAGTAGGCTCAAGTTTGTTTGGAATCTCGGCCCCTGAAGTTACTAATGCATGTATGGGCTGTTTTTAAGTAATACGCTGCTTAGTTGTGGCTATTTAGACAGGAGTTAAATAGTTTTTAAGTAACTAGCTACTGTTGTCATGGCTATTTAGACAGGAGTTTAAGGGTTTACAAGCATTCTCTTAAAAGATACAAGGGTGCTTCTCATCTATATCTCTTACTACTTGAAGATTACAGACCCTTTCCCAGGCTCTCACTGAAAGCACCATTAGTTAGGTCTCTCACCTCCTCTATCCCTGGTTTCTTGAGCAGCTGATGCCTTTGGGAAAGCTTTGGAAAACATTTGGACACAATTCAGTTTGTATTTCATATATAGATTCATAGATTCATAGATATCATATGAGTTAAGAGATCCAAGGATCTTTTAATAACTCACCACTTTTCAGTGGGTGTACTCATTTTTTTTTACCCATATAGTGGTCAAGTGATTTTTTAAATGCTTTCATATTTACATTTGTCACTATATTTTCTGGAAGTGCGTTCCATATGGACACAACTCTTTGTGTAAACCATCTGTTTCTCTTTACTAATTTGTTTACTTCACCCTTGAGCTTATACTTATGGCCATGCATATTTCTAATGGAACCCTGGACTGACAATCCAGTTGTCTCCCATATGTAACTGTCCTTTGCTGCAGTGTACAGCAAACATAAGCCTCCTCTTAATGATCTATATTCCATTGAGAACATGTTCAGATCCTTTAGCCTCTCCCCATATTCCTTATATTTTAATGTATAGATTCTTTTGGTCACTCTTCTTTGGACCCTTTCCACACGTTTCTTACCCCTTATGTTTTGTGATGAACACACAGGTGAGCAATATTCCAAATGGGGCCTATCCAAAGGTGTATACAATGGTACAATCACCGATGGTTCTCTGCTCTTAATATACTTGAAGATATATCCCAAGATTTTATTACATTGTTTTACTTTAGTTTTAGTATGTGTTTCGATGGATAAGCTCATTGGTAATTACTACCCCAAGGTCTCTTTCACTGGTTGTTTCTTTTATTATGATGTTGTCCAATGTGTAATTGTATTTTATGTATTTGTGTCCAAGGTGCATTACTAGACATTTATCTTTATTGGAACGTAACTTATTTGAATATGCCCACTTCCCAAGCTGGTTTATATCTTCCTGGAATTTTTTAGCTGCTTCTATACTATTTATGATTGCTCTAAGTTTACTGTCATTGGCATGTTTAGCCATCCATGAGCTACCTGATGTTTGCATTGATGATATTAATATATTGAACAGTGTAGGCCCCAGGAGAGACCCCTGGGGCACACCACTCATCACCATCCCACACTCAGAGTAGAAACCTCTCATTCCCACTCTTTGCCTACGATCTGTCAGCTATGATTCCATCCAAGCTGTTATGTTTGGGTGTAATTCTATTTTATTCAATTGTTCTATTAATATCTCGTGATACAGAATCAAATGCCTTTGCGTAGTCAAGAAAGACAACATCCACTGGCATTCCTACATCAAGGGCTGCATTGACTGGCTCAAGGAAAGATAGATTTGTTAAATACGAATGACCCAGGCTAAAACCATGTTGCGTAATATCTGTATACCCCTTATTCTTTATAAGAGTCATAATGTTTTCTTGTATAAATCTTTCAAGAATTTTACCCAAAATAGAGGTCAAACTGATTGGCCTATAATTTTTAACTTCTTTTCTATTACCTGCTTTAAGTGTAGGTGTAACTAATGCCTCCCTCCATTCCATAAGTGTATTTCCTTCTTGTATAGAAGAGTTGAAAAGCTTAGTTATAGGTCCTACCAATACAGTACTTGTTTCTTTAAGAAACCTGGGGGTTATACCATCAGGTCCCGGAGATTTATTGTATTTTAATGTATTAATCTTCCAAAACCATTTTCTCAGTAATTATACACTGAAAATTAGATTTAACACTACTTTTACTAGTGCTCAGCTGATTTACTTTATATTGGTAAATACGTAGGAAAAACCTATTTAATTTGTTTACTATATCCTATTCCTTAGTCAGTAATCCTAACTCCCCTTCTCTAGGTCCCACATTTTTCTGATTTCCCCATAGGGAGCCAACGTAGCTGTCAAATTTAATTTTATTGTCTTTGAGAGTTGTTACCATCTGGATCTCTGCTTTAGCTTTTGTTCTTTTAATTAATCTCTTACATTTATTTGCCTCTTTTTTATATTTTATCCAGTTTTCCACTGTTGGATATTTTTTATGTTTGTTAATTTTTTTCTGTTTCCTGTTTATACTGCATTTTATTGCTTTTCTCCACCAAGCAGGAACTCTGCCTCTTTTACCATACTTTTTAACCTCAGAAACCCAAGTTTTAATACAAAAATCTATTTTACTTTAATTTTAGTCCAAATATTGCACATACCAAGGTCTTTCAATTCTTCTTCCCAGACCCATTTATTCAAGTATTATTTCATTTGACTATAGTCTGCCCTATAGTAATCCTTTAAAATTGTGGTTCCATTAATTATGTCATATTTTGTTTTAATTTCAAAAAGTACTGTATTATGGTCTCTGTCCCCAATAGGGTTAGGTGTTGTAATATGACTAATTTCCCCTTCCATATTACTTAACACCAAGTCCAGTATGTGCTTATCCCTTGTATTTTCATCTACTAGCTGTTCAAGTCCTTTAGATGCTGTTATTTCTATAAATATTTTCTCTAAATGTGTATTCCCTTCCAGGGTAGCCCAATTAATAGATGGTATATTAAAGTCACTCATGAGTATACAGTCTTCTTCCTTACCAATGTTATCAATGGATATTAAGAAGTTATCATTTTTCTCAGCGTTCAGATTTGGAGCTCTGTACCCTAATCCCAATAAAATTAGTTTTGTTTACACCTGAACTTGTACCCACATTATTTCTGTGTCCACTACCCCAGTGACTTGTTGTTCAACTTTGTAGGTCTTAAATTGTTCTGCTATATATATTGCCAGTCCTCCACCTCTTTTGTCTTGCCATTTTTTTAGAAAAGATTGTATCCTGGTATTTGTGTTCCCCAGTCCCCATCTTTATACCATGTCTCTGTTACTGCACATACCTGTACCTTTTCATGTGCTAGTCTGTGCTTTAGTTCATCCATTTTATTTCTCAAACTGCATGCATTTTTTAGCATGACTTTAATTTTATTTTCAGTATCAATATATATATCTTGTACATATTTATTCTTTAAATGATTTATTATTGAAAAATTCCCCCTCAAAACAAGATCTTTCTCCCTTAGAGTTCATCTGTCTGTATAGCTTATTCCATACTTGAAATAATAATGCTGTGTTGTGACATTACAGTCTGTTGCCATGGAGTAACCGTGATGTCACAAACAGAGTATTATGTGTAATGCCCCAAAGGTGGTCATTCCAGAAAAATAAAATAAAATTAAATGAACGCAGAATCACAGGTGCTTAGAGTACCTGCTGCAGGGGTAGGCAGCAGGGTACTGTACGAAGGGGCCCCTAGACATAAAAAGTCAACCTCCCTACACACATAAAACACTGCAAATAATAAGAAAAGTGCACCTGTGCACTTACAGCTGGTCAAAAGATAGATTTTGTAAGCATTCCATGTCATAATGGTCTGGATGGAATGCTGTGCTGAGTGGCTCATGCACAGCATTCCAATCCAGCCATTCTAGAATCCAGTCAGTTTTTACTTTTAAAAATAATTCCATAACAGTTCAGTGAGTCAGTTCCTGGGCAGCTGTTGAGGAGAGAGGACACAGTAAGTCGAAGGGATAAGGAAAGGGCTTACCTGGGGGTTGAAGCCATCCCTGCGGACTTAGCTGTGTGCCTGCTCTGCCTCCACTGCCTGAAGACTCCCTCCTGCTGCTGTACTCCGTAGTCGGTGGTGCCATCGGGGCACCACGAAGTAAAACGCCGCTCCCGACATGCTGTATGGGCTTAAAAGCCCTCCGTTTATTGGTTTTTGCCCCCCGATTGTTTATTTAAGCCCCCGAGGTATTTTTAAAAGTTTTATTCGGTCCCACGTTGGCAGCAAGCAAGCTGCATCTTTCTTGGCCATCGGAGGCCCCCCGAGTCATCCCTCTTGCTGCCTGCGTGATTCCCTCCCACTGCAACTCACCTCCCACCTCCCAGAGCAGCCAAGAACTCCCTGCAGACTGCAGAGCAGTGAGTCGGTGGCAGCACACGTCGTGCTGACCGCCTGTATCCTAAGTTGGACTGAATTTGTTTTAAAAGTGCATTAGGTGCTTAGGAAAGGTGGCCGAGTGCTGCAGGGAGCATCAGGTCATTAGGACCCGTGATTTTAATATTCAACAGGGAGGCGGGGCTAGCGACACCTATGGGGAGGGGCCAGCGTAGTAAGGCCATTTTGAAGGCCTATGAATATTTATTAAGGGGCGTGACTAAGGTGGGATTTGCCAAGATAACTGACAGCAGGTGGTGGAGCCTGAAAATTTAAAGGGGCAATGAGATTTAAAAGAGCAATTCTGGCCCAATTATAAAGTAGGGCATTAGGCTCATTGTAAAGTGTGGCATCAGGCCCAAAGTTTAGAGGGGCATCAGGCCCATTGTAAATTGGGGCACCAGGCCCAATCTAAGGTGGGG
Organism: Neoceratodus forsteri; assembly: GCA_016271365.2. Classification (NCBI taxonomy): domain Eukaryota; kingdom Metazoa; phylum Chordata; order Ceratodontiformes; family Ceratodontidae; genus Neoceratodus; species Neoceratodus forsteri. Next base: position 435,387,758 of record CM057450.1, on the reverse strand, counting down.
CACCAGGCCCAAAGAAATGAGGGGTACCAGGCCCAGTATAAAGTGGGGCACCAGGCCCACTGCAACGAGGGGCACCAGGCCCATTGTAAAGTGGGGCACCAGGCCCAGTATAAAGTGGGGCACCAGGCCCAAGCTAACGTAGGGCTTCAGGCCCAAGGTAAAGGTAGGGCATTAGGCCCGAGGTAAAGCCTGGTTTATAGGGAGGCCCTGGCCTAGTGGAATAGGGCAAACCAGCCTAGTGGTACTAAAGGGAGGCCCTGGCCTAGTGAAATAGGGCAAACCAGCCTAGTGGTACTATAGGGAGGCCCCGGCCTAGCAGAATAGGGCAAGCCAGCCTAGTGGTACTAAAGGGAGGCCCCGGCCTAGCGGAATAGAGCAAACCAGCCTAGTGGTACTAAAGGGAGGCCGCAGCCTAGCGGAATTGGGCAGGCTCAAGCTAACATAGGGCTTCAGGCCCGAGGTAATGGTGGGGCGTTAGGCCCAAGGTAAAGCCTGGTCTAAAGGGAGGCCCCGGCCTAGCAGAATAGGGCAAGCCAGCCTAGTGGTACTAAAGGGAGGCCCCGGCCTAGCGGAATAGGGCAAGCCAGCCTAGTGGTACTACAGGATTCCCTAGCCACAATGTACAGTAAGGGATCCTATCCAAGAATACCCTACCTATAGAAACAGGGGTTCATTTGAGACTGTTCTATTTGCCTATACTGTAAAATTGCTGTGATTACTGTACTGCTTATGCTGAACTATTGCTCTAAGTACCTGAACTATTGCCCTAAGTACCTGAACTATTGCCCTAAGTACCTGAACTATTGTCCGAAGTACCTGAACTATTGCGCTAAGCACCTGGACATTGGCCCTTATCAGTAACAATTACCCCTGAAGTTATAATTTGCCCTCCTCCAGCAAATTATCGTACTTTTCCACAGTTCTTTGGGCATTCTTCAGTTATATGTTTACTACCGTACGAAGACAGTCTCAATCTTCTACCACACTGCAGTCTCCTAGTGTGATCTGTTACACCACATGCTCAGAATCAGTCTCCACTCAGAAGAAGACATCCTTCCAACATTCTTCACTTCAGGAAGATCATCCATCAACTCATCCCGTCCGTTTGTGTCGTCCGCTGAAGTTGAAGTCTGTTGTCAGTCGTACCAGTCGTACCAGTCGTTTTCTTGTTTTCACAGCTTGAAAGTACATCTGCCGAAATGCATCATGACAGCCGTGCCAGTGTCGTTCTGTATGGTTCCTGTTCCAGTTGTCCTGAAGTTGGTCGACCTCTACAGAAGAGAGAGAGCTCATCTTGGAGAACCTGTTCTGTGCACCACCTGGTCATTCACCGAAAGTCGAGTCCGTCGAAGCCCAGTCCGCCGTTTCTTTGTTTTGTGTTAGTTCCCGATCCTAGGATTGCAGAGTCAACCATCATATCTTCAGATTCTTATGGTTCCTGGTCCTGTCAGAGTTCCTTCCAAGTTCAGCTGGCTCTTGGAGTGCTGCAGCATCAGTCGGATCGTGGTAGTCCTCCATTGAATTCATTGCCACGCAGATCTTGGTCTTTCTTCATCCTTGGCAACCCTAGAAGTGGGTTTTGGCTGAGGAACCTCTTGCTTCAGTGTGTGTTATTTCAGGAACCAGTTGCTTTGGTTCTACATTCTGGCAGCCTTGGAGAGAGTGGGCTTTTGCCGATGATATATGGTCTGTTTACCAAACCTCTCACCACCCCAGTGGCCTTATCTAGGTCCTTGCTGGGAATTGAGATTAGGGTTCCACAGTTCTGTTTATTTCCCTTGTAGCTACCAATGAAGAATGGTGGTTTACACGAAGACGCCGGATCTCTGGACTCTTGTAAAATCTGGACTCTTTTGTAGATGTGTGATGCTGATCACCCTAATGTAGTGCTGAGTAGCCTATGTAACTGGATTCTTATTTAGAGTATAGAAGTACAGTATAAACTAGTATTAGAATAAGAGTGGCAGTAGGCCTAAAGTTTATGCTTGTAGTGGTAACTGTAAAAGTGGTAGATCAAAAGTATTGCAGTATTTCCCTGTTCCATTGCCCTATTGTTAATCGGGCATCCCCTACTCCTTCTTGTGACTGTGTCTGTCTACCCCTTGGTACCAAATAAATGCCCCCTGCGGGCATCGAAATACTAAGTTGACTCCTGCCTCTTCTTGTCCGGATAGCAGTTATCCTATCTGAAATTTTCATTCGGACCCTGGGTTGCTCATCTTCATCTCGAGCGGCCCATCACAAAAATTTCTGGCGTAGTCAGCAGGATAGAGATAATTTATTCAAGGAGTCCAAAGTTGGAGTGGCTTAGTAGGAAGCACCAATGGAGCCAGGTGGAAGTAGTGAATTGTCTGGAGGAGACCGAGATGGACTTAGAGGGAGTATCCCACCATCTCCCCTAACCATGCCATACTACTTTGGAGCGCCATGGCTCTCGCAGTTTTCTGGAGAGAAAGATGGGGACAGAACCAGCAACCTGGGAGAATTCTGTTTGAAAATGCAAGCCATGTTCCAGTTGTATCAAATCCCAGAGCCACAAAAAGTTGAAATTTTGATCAGGCAATTGAAGGGAGCTGCCCACCGTGAAGTGCAATCATGGCCGAGTGGAGCAAAAGCCACAGTAGACCAGATACTCCAGAGGTTGCAGCAGATTTTTGATACTAGGACCGTGTCCGACCTCAAAATGAAGTTCTTTTCACGTACCCAGAAGTCTCAAGAGACCCTGAGGGAGTTTGCATTGAGTCTACAAGAGCTGTTACGAGCACTAGAGAGGGTAGACGTGGCAGAGGTCCGGGATGCAGACAGAGTTCTAGTCGAGAAATTTGTAGAAGGAGTAAAAAGCGAGGCCTTGAAAAGGGAACTATGGATGCTGCATTTGCAGAACCCTGAAGTTGACTTTCTGGATTTTAAAGAGAAGGCCATCCGAATATTTGGTTCAGGGCATCCTAGAGAGGAATTTTCAGACAACTATCTGCCCTGAGGAAGGAAGTTGCCTGTCTTCAGGCCGCACTGGACAGTAGTAAGGAAACCTTCTCCTAGGCCACACTGGACAGTAGAAAGGGAACCTCCCCCATCCAGGGAGCACTAGCACCACCACCACTACCTCAGAGGTTGTGAAGAAAGCACAGCAGTTGGACCACAGTGGGCTCAGGGAGGGTGAGGAGGGTGGAACAGAGGCACACCTAGTCAATTGTTCCACTCCACAATCCATACACCATTCTGGGGGAGCATAGCTCCCCTATGGATGCACCCGCAGAGAAGACTGATGATATCTCTCACAAGGGAGGCCCACAGAAAGGAGGCAGAGGGCACCAAAGGGAAAGGAAGCAGCTCCTGGTGGGGGACTCAATTATTATGGGTATAGAACTGGGGGGAGCTGGGAAAAATGAAGTAAGGTGCCTGCCTGGTGCCATGGCTTGGAGGGACAGGAAGCACATCCTCAGGATCACGAGAACAGCTGCAAGGGATTCAGAGCTGGACGTAATTGTCCACCTAGGGACAAATGACTTGGCTCATCATGAGATTAGAGCAGTGCAGGAGGACATTGCAGAGTTGGGGAGGGACCTAAGATGAATAGCACACACAGTGTCCTTCTCAGAGTTGCTGCCTGTCAAAAGCATGGGGGAGGCAAGGGCAATTGGCACCATGCAGTTTAATGAATGGTTGAAAAAATGGTGCGGAGCACAGGGGTTTGGCTTCATTGGGGACTGGGGTTCCACCTGGAGGGACACCAGCCTATACTGCAGGATGGTCTGCATCTGTCCAGGAAGGGAACAAGTCTTTTGAGCAATCGGTTTAAATGCTTCATTGGCAAGCTTTTAAACTAGTCAAAGGGGGAGGCACTGACAAGCAGCAGGAAAATCCCAGCCTCTCCCTACAAAACAGGGTACTAAATGAAAAAAAGACTGAGGCAGAACGGTCAGTGGGGGATGCTGCAACAGAAGGTAAAGCCATCAAAAAATGGAGAGCAATGAGTACTAATGCCCATAGTCTGGGTAACAAGCTTCCTGAATTAGTGGTCTTGATGGAGGAGGAACATCTGGATATCGTGGTAGTCACAGAAACATGGTACACAAAAACCATGACTGGGACATAAACATACCAGGATACACTGTCTACAGGAGGGACAGGAGGGTAAAGGAGGAGGAATAGTTCTTTACATAAGGGAAGGAATAAAAGCAACAGAACAAAAGGTAAACAGGGAGGAGAAGAAGCACTGTGGGTAAATTTGGAGACAGGCAATGGCACCACAATACGCACAGGGTTAGATACAGACCTTCTCAGGGGAGGAAATGGACAGGAAATGATAGAAAGTATACTTAGAATGGCAGAAAAAGGTAGATATTGTTGATGGTGATCTGAATATGTCAGATGCTAACTGGAGTGCAGTTGCAGCTGCCACTTCGAAGTGCAGTTATTCTAGATGCCCTACAGGGGCATGCCTTAGACAACTAGTACTGGAGCCCACTTGAGAGGAGCAATATTAGACTTGATTCTCTCAAATGAAATGGAGAGGATTACAGATGTAGAAGTGGGTAGCCATCTGGGAACTAGCGACCATCAAACAGTATGGTTCACAATAAACACAGCAATAGAGTCAAGCCATACAAAGACAAAAGTACTGGACTTTAGTAGGGCTGACTTTGCCAAAATAGGGTGAGTGCCTAAGGAATGCACTAGCAAATGGGCAGGAAGGAGGGTGGAAGAACAATGGGAATAATAAAACTGCCATCACAGAGGTAACGAGCCTTGTGTGAAGCAAATAAACAAAACAAGATGATGTAAGAAACCACTATGGTTCTCAAAGGAAGTGGCAGTGAAGGTTCAAGAGAAAAGAAAGCATTCAGGAAGTACAAGGAATCGCAGAAGGAGCAGGACAGAGAACTGTATCAGTTAAAAAAAAGGAGGCTGGGAAGGCAGTCAGAACAGCAAAGGCCCAAACTGAGGAAAAGATAGCCAACTCAGTTGAAGGGATAAAAGCGTTTTAAGGTACATCAGGGAGCGAAGGAAGACCAAGGAGGGATAGTGAGGCTTAATAAAGGGGAGGGAGGGTGGGCAGAGGGAGACTGTGAAAGGCAGAGATACTAAACAAATATTTTTGCTCAGTATTTACAAAAGGAAGAGGAGGTACATGAAACAAACAGTAGTAACACGCTGGATACAGAAGTTGATACCGCCCATTTACAGAAGAAAGGGTTCTGAAAGAACTCTTAAAACTGAAGGGGACAAAGCAATGGGGCCTGATGAGTTCATCCCAGAATTCTAAAGAACTTAGGGTAGAACTAGTGACACCACTGACTACCCTTTTTAACAAATCATGGGAGGATGGGTGGTACCCGAGGACTGGAGGAGGGCAGATGTGATTCCCTTCACAAAGTGGGAGCAAGGCAGAAGCAGAAACTATAGACCTGTAGTTTAACCTCAGTGATAGAGAAAATGATGGAATCACTTCTGAAGGAAAAGAATTGTCAAGTATCTATAGGCCAGAGGGCACAGGACCCTAGGCAGCATGGATTCAAAGTGGGAAGGTCATGCCAGATGAATCTGATAGATTTCTTTGACTGGGTGACCAAAGTAGTAGATCAGGGAGGGCTGTGGACAAGGCCTACTTAGACTTTAGCAAGGCATTTGGCACAGTCCACAAAGATTAATACAAGTTAGCCAGCCTGGGAGTGGGTCCCAAGATGACAGCCTGGGTAAAGAATGGATGGAGAATAGGACACAGAGAGTAATAGTAAATGGAGTCCACTCAGAAGAAAGGAGGGTTACTAGTGGGGTACTGCAGGGTTCAGTATTAGGACCGGTCCTCTTCAATGTCTTTATAAGCGACATTGCAGAGGGACTGGACTGGAAGGAAAAGTATGTCTCTTTGCAGATGACACAAAGATCTGCAACAGAGTTGATGCACAGGGTGGGGTGGAAAGGATGAGAAGGGACTTGGCAAGGTTAGAAGAATGGTCAAATGTGGCAGCTTAGATTCAATGCTAGAGTGCAAGGTAATGCACCTGGGAAACAAAACCCAGGGAAGAGTACACAATGGGGTGAGATACTAACAACAACAAAACGGAGAGGGACCTGGGGGTAGTCATATCAGATGACCTAAAGATGGGCAAGCAATGTGAGAGGGCAGCAAGGAGGGTTGGGGGATACTGGGATGCATGGAGAGGCATCACCAGTAGAAAACAGGAAGTTATTATCCTCTGTACAGACAGCTGGTGAGACCCCATCTGGAGTACTGTGTGCAGTTCTGGGACCCAACTCCATAAAGACATAGACAGGATGGAAGCTGTCCAGAGAGGGCAACTAAAATGGTGCAGGGTTTGCACCGAAGACATATGAAGAGAGACTTAAGGAGCTTAATATGTATAGCCTCGAGAAAGGAGGGAGAGGGAGGACATGATAGAAACTTTCAAGTACCTCAAGGAATCAACAAAGTCCAAGAGGGTAGCATCTTTCAAAAAAGAGGTGTGCAAGAACAAGAGGGCACAATTTGAAGATAGAGGGGCGCTCAGAGGTAATTTAAGGACTATTTTTTCACAGAGAGAGTTGTGGATGCATGGAACGTCCTTCCGGAGGAGGTTGTGGAGTCAAAATCAGTGGTGGAATTCAAGCATGCATGGGATAGTCATAAGGCAGTTCTGGGGGGTGGGGGTAGGAAGAAGTAGGCTGCTGGTTAACTAGGATCTGCAGCTTATCCAGTAGGTAGGGAAATGGGCAGACTGGGTGGGCCAAGAGGTCCTTATCTGCCGTCAAATTCTATGTTTCTATGTTTCTAAGCTCCAGCATGTCCCCAAATCTCTATGGGAACTCAATTGTCGACCTACACTAACAAGGGTTGGAAAGAAGATCAGTCTTGGCAATTAGGCCTCCAACCAGAAGTGTCCTTACAAAGACGAGAGCCAGGAAGAGAAGCTGTTGCATACCCAAGCCGGCGTTCCCGAACATGATCATATACCTGACCCAAGGTCACAGACCCCGATATGCTCTGTACAGATGGGTGCTCAACACCATTCAGAGCTGATGGAACAGATTGCTATGCTGACCAACCAGATGGCAGAAATGCATAAAGAGATGCAGAGTTGGAAGGCTGGGTGGAAGAATGAGAAAAGCTTCGGTCCATCGGAGAAAGAGAGGAAGCATGACCAAATGAACCACTCTAGGAGGAGTGAAGGGAGAAGCTCCACAGATAGATTTGATGGCCAAGGAAGGCCCATATGTCGCCGGTGTGGAGTGAGTGGTCATGTCGAACGGAGATGTGGTCAGCAAGTCAATACCACCTTAAGTTTAAATGGGAATTCTTCGGAGATGAGGACCGATCCCCCGAAGAATAGTCGAGCAGGTCCAGCAGTCCCACTAGAACAGTCGTGTTTTGTTGGCGACAGTCCCATGATTCCAGTTAAGGTCGATGGCATCGAGCTAATGGCGCTATTGGACACCGGATCGCAAGTCACCACCCTGCAAGGAAGAGAGTTCCGAAGGTACTGGACGCCCAATGATCTGAAGCCACCTCCTAGATCTTGGGTAAAGTTGATCGCAAGCAATGGGGGATGAAGTCCCATATTTAGGTTACCTGGAAGCTGATGTACAGCTAGAGACGAACATTCAATGTAGCACAGGCATCATTGTGAGCGACATTGAGAGTGATCAGCTACCACCACTCATTCTCAGGATGAACGTTCTACAGAATTGTTTTGGCGAACTAGTGAGCATCCTCCAGCAGCAAGCCAAACATGTGCCTCGAGTGGAGAAGCATGCCCTGCAACAGACCATACACAATTTGCAATGCCACCAAAGATTTTCCAATGCCAAGGGTGAAATCAGTAAGGTACGGGTGACGGGATGCTAGACCTGTAACCTTAAAGCCGGGCACCGAAACAACTTTGTGGTGCAAAGCAAAGGTGGGCCCGAGGGTCAAGACTACGACGCCCTAGTAGAACCCTACCCAATGAATAAGGAAGAGCCCATAATAGTGGCTAGAAGTGTGACCACGGTGATCCAAGGGAGGATACCAGTCCAAGTGCTGAATTACAGGACTCATGACGTACAGCTGTACCAGAACCAGCCAGTTGTGCAGATCCACACAGTATGTTTGCAGGATATTGTTGAAGCTGGGTAAGAAATGGAGAAAGTGCCGGAAGATGAGATGGAAGGTGACCAGAGACCGGAGTGGACCAAGGAGATCAAAGTTGGCAATGCAAAGACCAGCATGAAGCAAAAAGCCGATGTTTTGGAGGTGGTTTTGCACCAGAAAGAAGCTTTCAGCCAACACCCCTTGGATTTTGGGGTCAGCTCGTGGGGTACAACATCACATCAGTACCCATGGACATCCACCTATCCGAGAGAGATTTAGGCCGATTCCACCAGCTATGTACCAGCAGGTCAAAGAGATGATCAAGGAGATATAAGAGGCGAATGTGATAAGAGAAAGTCACAGCCCTTGGGCAGCGCCAATTGTTCTGGTCAAGAAGAAGGATGGTAAGATCCGATTCTGTGTGGATTACTGCAAGTTGAATGCCATCACTCATAAAGACGCATACCCTCTGCCTAGGATCGAGGATTCCCTCATGGCTCTTCAGTCAGCAGCCGTATTCTCCACTCTAGATCTGACCAGCGGATACTGGCAGGTTCCTATGGCACCCCAGGATCAGGAGAAGACAGCTTTCATTACTCCCATGGGTTTATTTGAATTTACTAGGATGCCTTTTGGCTTGTGTAATGCACCTGGAACTTTCCAAAGGCTAGTGGAACATTGTCTTGGGAGCCAAAATTTCGACACCCTGCTGTTGTATTTGGACGATATTATCGTATATTCCAAAATGCATGAAGATCATCGGCGCCACCTGGACGAAGTATTCCAAAAGTTGATCCAGTATGGGCTGAAAATTAAACCATCCAAATGTCACCTGCTGCAGACCAAAGTAAGTTACCTGGGACATATAATCTCTGCAGATGGAGTGACGCCAGACCCAGAGAAGATCGAAGCTGTTAAGAAATGGCCTGTTCCTACCACCATAAGAGAGGTCCGGAAATTCTTGGGATTTGTTGGATACTACCGAAGGTTTATTAAGAATTTCTCAAAGATTGCTGTGCCTTTGCATGAACTCCTGAGAGGATCAGCAGAAGGTAGAGTCCCGAAGAATCGCCTGGTTACATGGGGTACCGAGCAACAACAGGCCTTCGATCAACTAAAGACAATACTTACTGAAGCTCCCATCTTGGCGTATCCAGACTATGCGAAACCATTTCTATTGTATACAGATGCCAGCAACAAAGGATTGGGTGCAGTACTCGCACAAGAACAGAATGGTGTGGAAAGGGTAATAGCCTATGCCAGTAGAGGATTAAGAGGCTCCGAGCGGAACAACACCCGCTATAGCTCTTTTAAATTGGAGTTTTTGGCGCTAGTCTGGGCCATCACTGAAAAATGTAGACAATATTTGGCTGCCACCCTTTCACGGTCTTCACTGACAATAATCCTCTAGCACACTGAATACTGCAAAGCTAGAAGCCCTCGAGCAAAGGTGAGCTCTCGACTCTAAATTACAGATTTTCCATCAAGTATCACTCAGGTAAATTGAATGTGAATGCTGATGCCTTGTCCCGGATGCCTGAACACGAGAGGTAGAAATAGATGACACCCGCTGGAAAATATTGAAATGCCACCTTTTCTACAGGTACCAGCTGAGATTGTGCAGGCATGCTGTCTACTTGCTCCTGAAGTTAGAGAGGAAGATCAACCGGAAGTAGATGACATGATTGCTAATCAAAAGAACCTATGGGCAAAACTACAAAGTCAAGACCCCATAGTGCACCAAGTGAAAGATCTAGTTGCGCAACAGAAGCACATGAGCAGAAAAGAAAGAAGGAAATTGACCACAAAGATGATGAAACTGTGGAGGCACAGGACTCGCTTGACAATAGAAGATGATGATCGCCTGGTGAAGCAGAGTAGAGATCCCACCACCCACACAGAGATAACTCAAATCGTAGTTCCAAAGACCAGTGCTTCAGTAGTGTTGGAAGCATACCATGACAACTCAGGACATTTCAGTCACAAGAAAACAGAAGCTATCATCAGAAGGCGATTCTATTGGGTAGGAATGCACAATGATATAGCAAATGGTGTGAGGAATGTCCAGCATGCAACTTAAAGTGCAAGGAAAAGGGGAATCAGAGAGCTCCTCTCCATCCAATAGTCAGTAGCGCACCATTGAAACTAGTTGCTCTTGATCACTTGAAACTGGATCCTAGTTCAAATGGACACGTTTACATCCTCACTATGGTGGATCACTTTTCCAAGTTCGTAGTTGCAAGTGCAGTGAAAGATCTATCTGCTCAAACTACTGTTGAAACCTTTATGAGATGTTTTGTTCGACCTTATGGATACCCCACTAAAATCCTAACAGATCAAGGAACATCTTTCAAATCTCAACTCTTTCACGAACTGTGTGCTCTATATGGGACTCATAAGTTAAAGACTACTGCTTACCATCCCCAAGGAAATGGACTTTGCAAAAGAACAAACCAAATTCTCTTACAAATGTTGCAAGCTCTACCAGAATATAAACATCCTTTCTGGCCAGCTTTACTCCCTGAACTCACGTATCTGTACAATAATATGATTCATTGCTCCACAGGTTATACCTCGCACTATTTGATGTTTGGACAACACGGAAGACTTCCAATGGACTTAGTATTGGAATTGCCACCAGAAGAAGTTAAAGGAAAGAAGCCAGTGACAAATTGGGTCCAAGAACATAATGAATGGTTACAAGAAGCCGGAAGAATCATTGGAAAACACATGGAACAAGCACGGCAGAAGCAGAAAACCAATTACGATATCAAGGCCAAAGCTACTCCTTTACTTATTGGAGAAAGGGTAATGTTGAAAAAGACCCAGAAATGCAGTAAACTTTTCTTCAAAGTGGGAATCAGAACCTTATTACATCGTCGAGATACCTTACCCTGAACTGCCGGTCTACAAGATCAAACAAGAATTTGGACATGGCACCAAAATTGTCCATCGCAACCTACTCAAAGCTTGCACTTTCAGAGACACTGTGATTGTTAAAGAACAGGACAGTCCTACGCCGAAAGAAAGGCAGGAGTCCACCAAAGACAAAATATGGAAACCAGAATCACCAACAAATTGGTGTACAGAACCTTGGACTCGTACATCGCATATGCATTCCCTTGACTGTTCGAACTGTGTACCAGTACTAGCTCCAGAAATACCGGATTTCCTGGAAGGAGAATGTATTGTTCCAGAACCTATTGACTTCCAACCCCACAGATCTCAAAGATCGAACGCAGGTATCCCTCCTAGAAGGTACATCACAGAAGCTTCTCAACTCATACCTTGGTACAACAGGTAGATCTAATCCAAAAAAATTTCCCAGACACAGTCACTTTAGGGTAAATCTTTAAAGCAAAAATTTACAGTACAGTAGATGTTTCAAGAATATTTTAGAGATTTTAAGAGTGTTTTATTAAAGTAAGACTTCATAGAGTATTAAGTAAGATTTTAGAGGTTGATAAGATGATAGATGTTATAGAATGTTAAGGGAATACATGAGGACATGTATTTTTAGGTGGGCCCGAATCTGTAATGCCCCAAAGGTGGTCATTCCAGAAAAATAAAATAAAATTAAATGAGCATGAGAATACACAGGTGCTCAGAGTACCTGCTGCAGGGCTAGGCAGCAGGGTACTGTACGAAGGGGCCCCTAGACATAAGAAGTCAACCTCCCTACACACACAAAACACTGTAAATAATAAGAAAAGTGCACCTGTGCACTTACAGCTGGTCAAAAGATAGATTTTGTAAGCATTCCATGTCATAATGGTCTGGATGGGATGCTGTGCTGAGTGGCTCATGCACAGCATTCCAATCCAGCCATTCTAGAATCCAGTCAGTTTTAACTTTTAAAAATAATTCCATAACAGTTCAGTGAGTCAGTTCCTGGGCAGCTGTTGAGGAGAGAGGACACAGTAAGTTGAAGGGATAAGGAAAGGGCTTACCTGGGGGTTGAAGCCATCCCTGAGGACTTAGCTGTGTGCCTGCTCTGCCTCCACTGCCTGAAGACTCCCTCCTGCTGCTGTACTCCGTAGTCGGTGGTGCCATCGGGGCACCACGAAGAAAAACGCAGCTTCCGATGCGCTGTATGGGCTTAAAAGCCCTCTGTTTATTTGTTCCCCCCCCCGATTGTTTACTTAAGCCCCGAGGTATTTTTAAAAGTTTTATTCGGTCCCACATCGGCAGCAAGCAAGCTGCATCTTTCTTGGCCATCGGAGGCCCGCCGAGTTGTCCCTCTTGCCGCCTGCATGATTCCCTCCCACTGCAACTCACCTCCCGCCTCCCAGAGCAGCCAAGAACTCTCTGCAGACTGCAGAGCGGTGAGTTGGCGGCAGCACACGTCGTGCTGACCGCCTGTATCCTAAGGGGGACTGAATTTGTTTTAAAAGTGCATTAGGTGCTTAGGAAAGGTGGCCGAGTGCTGCAGAGATCATCGGGTCATTAGGACCCTCGATTTTAATATTCAACAGGGAGGCGGGGCTAGCGACACCCATGGGGAGGGGCCAGCGTAGTAAGGCCATTTTGAAGGCCTATGAATATTTATTAAGCGGCGGGACTAAGGCGGGATTTGCCAAGATAACTGACAGCAGGTAGTGGGAGCCTGAAAATTTAAAGGGGCAACGAGATTTAAAAGGGCAATTCCGGCCCAATTATAAAGTAGGGCATTAGGCCCATTGTAAAGTGTGGCATCAGGCCCAAAGTTTAGAGGGGCATCAGGCCCATTGTAAATTGGGGCACCAGGCCCAATCTAAGGTGGTGCACCAGGCCCAAAGCAACGAGGGGCACCAGGCCCAGTATAAAGTGAGGCACCAGGCCCAATGCAATGAGGGGCACCAGGCCCATTGTAAAGTGGGGCACCAGGCCCAGAATAAAGTGGGGCACCAGGCCCAAGCTAATGTAGGGCTTCAGGCCCAAGGTAAAGGTAGGGCATTAGGCCCGAGGTAAAGCGTGGTTTATAGGGAGGCCCCGGCCTAGCGGAATAGGGCAAACCAGCCTAGTGGTACTAAAGGGAGGCCCTGGCCTAGTGGAATAGGGAAAACCAGCCTAGTGGTACTATAGGGAGGCCCAGGCCTAGTGGAATAGGGCAAGCCAGCCCAGTGGTACTAAAGGGAGGCCCCGGCCTAGCGGAATAGGGCAAACCAGCCTAGTGGTACTAAAGGGAGGCCCCAGCCTAGTGGAATAGGGCAGACTCAAGCTAATGTAGGGCTTCAGGCCCGAGGTAATGGTGGGGCATTAGGCCCGAGGTAAAGCCTGGTCTAAAGGGAGGCCCCGGCCTATCAAAATAGGGCAAGCCAGCCTAGTGGTACTAAAGGGAGGCCCCGGCCTAGTGGAATAGGGCAAGCCAGCCTAGTGGTACTACAGGATTCCCTATCCACAACATACAGTAAGGGATCCTATCCAAGAATACCCTACCTATAGAAACAGGGGTTCATTTGAGACTGTTCTATTTGCCTATACTGTGAAATTGATGTGATTACTGTTCTGCTTATGCTGAACTATTGTCCAAGGTACCTGAACTATTGCCCTAAGTACCTGAACTATTGTCCTAAGTACCTGAACTATTGCACTAAGTACCTGAACTATTGTCCTAAGTACCTGAACTATTGTCTGAAGTACCTGAACTATTGCTCTAAGCACCTGGACATTGGCCCTTATCAGTAACAATTACCCATGAAGTTATAATTTTCCCTCCTCTGGCAAATTATCGTACTATTCCACAGTTCTTCGGGCATTCTTCAGTTATATGTTTACTACCGTATGAAGACAGTCTCAATCTTCTACCACACTGCAGTCTCCTAGTGTGGTCTGTTACACCACATGCTCAGAATCAGTCTCCACTCAGAAGAAGACATCCTTACAACATTCTTCACTTCAGGAAGCTCATCCATCAACTCATCCCATCCGTTTGTGTCGTCCGCCGAAGTCGAAGTCCGTCGTCAGTCGTACCAGTCGTACCCGTCGTTTTCTTGTTTTCACAGCTTGAAAGTACGTCCGTCGAAATGCATCACGACAGCCGTGCCAGTGTCGTTCCATATGGTTCCTGTTCCAGATGTCCCGAAGTTGGTTGGCCCCTACAGAAGAGAAAGAGCTCATCTTGGAGAACCTGTTCTGCGCCCCACCTGGTCGTTCACCGAAAGTTGAGTCCGTCGAAGCCCAGTCCGGGACACGTCCGCCGTTTCTTTGTTTTGTGTTAGTTCCCGATCCTAGGATTGCAGAGTCAACCATCATCTCTTCAAATTCTTATGGTTCCTGGTCCTGTCAGAGTTCCTTCCGAGTCCAGCTGGCCCTTGGAGTGCTGCAGCATCAGTCGGTTTGTGGTAGTCCTCCATTGGATTCATCGCCACGCAGATCTTGGTCTTTCTTCATCCTTGGCAACCCTAGAAGTGGGTTTTGGCTGAGGAACCTCTTGCTTCAGTGTGTGTTATTTCAGGAACCAGTTGCTTTGGTTCTACATTCCGACAGCCTCAGAGAGAGTGGGCTTTTGCCGAAAATATATGGTCTGTTTATCAAACCTCTCACCACCCCAGTGGCCTTATCTAGGTCCTTGCTGGGAATTGAGATTAGGGTTCCACAGTTCTGTTTTAATTCCCTTGTAGCTACCAACGAAGAATGATGGTGTACACGAAGACGCTAGATCTCTGGACTCTTGTAAAATCTGGACTCTTTTGTAGATGTGTGATGCTGATCACCCTAATGTAGTGCTGAGTAGCCTATGTAACTGGATTCTTGTTTAGAGTATAGAAGTACAGTATAAACTAGTATTAGAATAAGACTGGATTCTTGTTTAGAGTATAGAAGTACAGTATAAACTAGTATTAGAATAAGAGTGGCAGTAGGCCTAAAGTTTATGCTTGTAGTGGTAACCGTAAAAGTGGTAGATCAAAAGTATTGCAGTATTTCCCTGTTCCATTGCCCTATTGTTAATCGGGCATCCCCTACTCCTTGTGACTGTGTCTGTCTACCCCTTGGTACCAAATAAACGCCCCCTGTGGGCATCGAAATACTAAGTTGACTCCTGCCTCTCCTTGTTCGGATAGCAGTTATCCTATCCAAAATTTTCATTCGGATTGCTCTTCTTCATCTTGAGCGGCCCATCACATATGATGTTAGGTTGGGAAGAAGCAATAAGAGTTGATGAACCCACCAGGAGCAACTATCCTGTTTTCAAGCACTTGACCTCAGTAATAAATAATGGGGATAAGAAATACTGAGCCAATGAGAAATGTAAGCTGCTTTGTGTCTAAATATTATGTTTTTCAAAGTTCTTCTGGGGGTCGCTGGCTCTTTAAGTGGGTCTCACTCTGACTCTGGAATACTGAATATTTTCTGTTCAGCTCTGCCTCTTAGCTACTCTGCTCTACTCTGCTCTACTCTGCTCACCATGAGGACCCCTAAGCTCCCCATCTGTTCTGTTGGAGTGGCGTCTCTACTGCAAGCCCTCCTTTTCTTGGCTGAGCTCCTCACCTTGCCCTCAGAAGATTCTGCCTGCCACCATAGTTCTGAAGGTTGGAGCTTTGTTTTCTCAAACCTACTGGTGAGGGATGATACCTGTGATGTAGACAGCCAGTTCTGAGTTCTGTATAACATTTTGTTTAATAGAAAATGTATTAATGACTATCTCTGCTGAACAATTCTAATGCTTTGGGAGTGACCCAACCCCCCTCCCCAGTTTTCAGCTGACAGATGCAAGCTAAGAGAAATGCTGACAGCATGTGTATCACACACACTCAGTTTTCAGAGACAATGTGTTACATGGAAGACTTTAATCAAGGATCCTGTTTCTCAGAGTTAATTACAGAGTTGTTTGAGTTAACTTTGTTAAGAGGGAAATCATAAAAAAGGTTTATGACGTTGAAGAGAAAAAACAGGTTATTACACAGAAGTGAGAGGTTGTAAATGCTCATACGAATCCTGTGTGAGGAGGATGCAGCATGGATCAAAAGAGGTGTAATTGAAATTGAGTTATGTTAATGTTGCAGAATTAATACTTTGAAATTACATCCTGTGGTTGGATTGAAATATATATTTTTTAGATATTTTGACAGGGAGGAGCTAGATGACCTCATGCAAAAGAGGTGGGCAAAATCAGCTTTTAAAGATTATTCCATTTCACTACAGACACACTTTTATCTGACACTGCCCAAGAAAACATCTGAGCACTGAAAACAGATATTTAGAAAGCTAGACAACTCTAAATATTGTTGTAGGAATTGCACTGTTTTAAACCTTGTTTTGTTTAAAGATATGTATGTCTTGTGATATAAGAGTTCTGTATTGTATGGTTGACATATTATTATATATTTTAGTAAAAACTCTAATTTTAGAGCATACCTGGTCTGTCTTTGAATTGCTTTTTTTTGCTAAGAAATATTTATGGTTATAGCAGTCAGCAGACATAAGCTTGTATGGTGGTACCAAACTGGAAAGAGAAGCATTTTAAATCTGAGGTCTTTATTAAAGTTTTAAAAGGTTAATTTCTGAATACCTGGTTAGGTGCCCATAGGCAAAGAAATCTGGCCCCCCAAAGACAGATATTTCTGAGCCTGTGCATTGGGTATGCTAGCAAGAGGTTAACAGTTTGAATCTCTCCAGAACTGGAGACCAATGGTTGATCCGAACTCACAAAAACAGACAAGAGGGTTGCCTTGTCTGTTACACTGTTCGCAAGACTGCACTCAGAGGTTGGCACTTTGGGAGTAGAGGGCCTGACCTGCTGAGTGAATCTGTGACAATACCCCCCCCGAAACCTTGCTCCTAAAACAGATCACTTTTGCTAAAATAGCATACTACCTTATCCTCTCCTCCTTCCACGGACCTCTGAGGGGCTGTCACCTAACCTCTCTCTGTGAAACCTGGGTTCCCCTATGCCTGCTCTTTCTCTCTCTCTGTCTCTCTCTGGTGACATTAAATCCAAGCTGCCCTCCCCCGCTGGGGCTGCTCCTACTGACCCCTCCCTCTGGTTCTCAAACAAGGGGTTGAGGCTCCCTCAAATGAATATTAGATGCCTAACATCCAATTTTGTGCAGCTTGAGGCCTGGCTGGCTCATTACTGTCAAGACATTCTAGGTCTGTCAGAGACTGTCAGAGACCTGGTTGAAACCTCACACTCATGACTCCATATATATGATCAAAGGCTATAAGCTCTACAGGTGTGACTGTCCCAATGCTAAGAGGGGATAGGGTGTTGTGTTCTATACTAGCAAGAATCTAGACATCTCTGTACGCACAGTCAAAACTAGTTGTTTATGTGAAACTATTCACTTAGTTGTTATCCTAGCTCTTACAAAAAAGCTGAACATTGTGTGCATCTGTAACCCCCCCAAAAAATGGTTTAGCAGGTCTGTCAAATGTACTCAGCTATCTAGCCTCATTAAAAGGTAAACAAGAACTCATTATTATGGGTGATCTAAACCTGGATTGGCTGGGCAAGAGCTCCAGTCTGTATGCTGCTGAGTTAGGTAGGCTCCACCTGTCCCAGTTGGTATCTTCCCTGACCAGGCTGTCCAACAGCAGCAGTCTCCAGTTTCTTCTTGACTGGATAATCTCTAACAGACCAGACAGAATCAGTGCTGTGGGTGTCTTACTAGACTCCATCAGTAATCATACTCCAGTCTTCTGTGTCTGGAAAGCTAGGGCCCCCAAATTCCCACCCAGAGAAATTCAGTTCCAGGACTTCTAAAAACTGGATAAGAGGGCCCTTATCACTGACCTTAAAAATACAGACTGGGCACCTTTATACCAGAACTCCAACATAAAACTTGCTGCACAATACTTCCTCTCCACGCTTCTGAACCTGCAGGACAAGCAGGTCCCATTAAAACAGCGGAGAATTTGAGGAGCTGCCACCTGCTGGCAAAATTCTGAACTAATGGCCTCTATTAAACAGAGGGACAAAGTCTGGAATAAAGCAAAGCTGTCTCAGTCCTTTGCTGACTAGGCTGAGTACAAAAGACTCAGGAACCTCTGTAAAGTATCTATAAGAACTGCCAAGAGCACCTACTACCAACAGCTTCTCCGTACCTCTGTTAGCGACTCTTGAGGGTTTTGGAGTCACATTAACTCAATTCTGGGTAGAGACAAAAACAGAACCATAACAGAAGTGGTCCTGGATGGAATAAGTTGCAATAATCCTCTTACCATCACTGATGCTCTAAACTCCCTTTTCTCAGACCTCTCATCCTGTGCATCGCCCCCTGCACCTTTGTCTGGACCACCTCTCCATAACAGTGAACTGTCAAACACTCCTTTCAACCTCCACCTGGTCACTGTACCAGAAATTCTGTGGCACTTAAAATACATCCCTCCCTATGGGTCAGCAGGGGGAGATGGGCTACCACCAAAATTCCTGAAAACCATTGCCTCCTTCATTGTTTCTCCAGCGACATGTCTCTTCAACTTACAGGTCATGTCCCTTCCCCCTGGAAGACTGCATGCACTGTCCCAGTCCACAAAAAGGGAGACACCACAAACATGGACAACTACCACCCTACTGCCATCCTCTCAACTTTATCCAAAATCCTGGAGAAAATCATTGCTGCCCAGGTCTCAGACCACCTCCACTTGCATAATCTTGTCAGCCCGGATCAACATGGTTTTCAACGTGGGCATAGCACTTCCACTGCTCTTACCCAGTTCACCAATGATGTCAGGCTTGCCATGGACAAAGGCTCTCTCACAGGGGCAATTTTCATAGATCTCACAAAGGCTTTTGACCTGGTGGACCACCCACTGCTCCTATCCAAGCTGTACACTCTTGGTTTCTCTACCTCCACAACTGCCTGGTTCTACAATTATCTTTTGGAGCATCAGCAATTCATGCAGATCGGAAATGCCAAGTCCTCCCTTGCCCACACCTGGATCAGAGTTCTTCAGGGATCAATATTGGGCCCTCTACTTTTCACGATCTTCATAAATGATCTTCCCCTGCTGTCTGGCCCATGCTCCGCCCTGTTATATGCTGACAATCTGGTACTCTACTCCATCTCCTCTGACTTATTGGACATAAACTGGAACCTAAACCTTAACTTCAGCACCTTTCAACACTGGTTGAAGCAAAACAGATTTGTCCTCAATAACAAAAAGATAGTTGGTTGCCATGATCTTCAACTTGGATCCCAAAATCCAGGCCTGTCGCCAGCCTTTATGCATCAGAGCATCCAATGGCATCCCCCTCAACATGGTTTCCTCTTTTAAATACCTTGAAGTCACCTTGGATCTGGCCCTGGACTATGACCTGCACCTAACTTCCACTATCAAAACAGTCAACATACAACTTGGTCTGGCGTACAAAGTTAGGCACAGCCTCACATCTGCAACAAGGTCAGCTATTGCACAGGGGGTTCTGAGACCTAAACTGGCCTATGGGTTGATTGCCTTTCTGGAAACCTCAAGGTGGCTCCTCCGCAAGTGGGACATCTGCTGTAATAACATCTGCAACTTTGCTCTGTGAGTATCCAAGCTCTCTTACCATTGCTTGCTCTACTACAGCCTTGGCTGGCTAGCCCCCACAGCCTTCTGGCAATAAACTACCACTTGCTTCATCAAAAACATCATCTCCTCCTGGAAACCGGACAAACTGGCCCTTCTGATAAAACCTGCTTACTCTGCCTACCCCTTGAGATCTGCTGATAAATCTCTCCTTGCCCCGTCTAAGTGCAACACAGAAATGGATGAAAACACCTTCTCTGTCAGCACTCTGAAAGTGTGGAACTCCCTTCTGCTGGCTCTCAGAAACTTGCTTACCTCCTGGAATTTTCAACAGGAACTCTGTGAGGTACTTGCCTGTTCTGAACCCTGCTCCTGTGGTGGGTGTACCCACTCACTTGCCTGTCCCTCTTAGCTACTTGACTTGGCACTTGTTCCCCATCCTGAACTCCCTGAGCATTGTCGTAACCATGTATTTCCTTTGTACTTTACCCTATTTTGTAGAACTGTTGAAACTGCATTGTACTGGGACCTTGTATCTGTTGAATTCTTTGCTTTGCCACTGTACTGTGTTATGTTCCAAGCCTGATCCTGGCTTCAGTTTGTTGTTTCCTGACTATGCTTTTGGCTAATTGTACTGCTTGTTGTCACCTGATTTATCCTTTGTATTCACTGTTGTTTTCTGACCCATTGTATGCAACCTCCCGGGTCATGCCTGAAAATAGGCAGCCTTGCTGTCCAGCACACCTACCCGGTCAACAAAAACTAAATAAATAAATAAGTATTGTGATAGATATATATGTAATCCTGACACACAAAATAGACTGTGCAGTAGCTACAGAAGGGCCAAAATATTGGACATAACAAACCAGTTAGATATTGTCCTAAAAAATTGTGAACCAAATCCCTTGGTTGTTGTTCATGTGGGCACCAATAATGTAAATAATACTGAAATACAAGATATAAAAAGGGACTTTCAAACATTATTTGACAAACTACAACAAAAGGGTTGTGAGGTCTGTGTTTCAGAAATTCTCCCAGTTCCTAGGGCGGGAAGAACAAAACAGAATAAAATTAAATCCATAAATGAATGGTTAAGGAAATGGACACTTGAAAAGAGACTAAAATGCTTAACCCATTGGGAAGACTTCAAAAATAATTTTTATCTTTTTAGTTGGGATGGTCTACATTTAAACAAGAAAGGAAGTGCTACTCTTGGGGGGAAAATGGAAAAATACATAACATCACATTTAAACTAAATAGATGGGGGCACAGGGATACCAAACCCACCATAAATGAACAGGCAACAAATAATAAACAACCGTAAGAATATCAGTTTCTTGTAGCTAATGCTGGAAGCCATAATATAATAAAGAAATCAGAACTAGAAATAATTTTACATAGGGACAATATCAATTTTGCCTCTATAACAGAAACGTGGTGGGACGAAACTAACCTTTGGTCCAGACATATACAAGGATACAATCTATTTTTTAAAAATAGAGTCAAAAAAAAGAGGTGGTGGGGTCAACATCTGTTCTAAACAAAATCTTGAATGTACAGAAATTACCATTGATTAAAACAACACGAACATAGAAAGCTTCTGGTTACAAATACATTTTGCTAATAAATCTGTGATCACTCTTGGTAACTGTTATAGACCCCCTTCGAGTCCCTCAGAATACAGCAAAATGATGTTGCAAGAAATAACTAAGGCTACAAACTCCTCAGAAGTATTTGTAATGGGGGACTTCAATCACCCTGGAATAAACTGGTCCCAGTTAACAGGTTGTTCCACCTGTGAATTTGACTTTTTGAATACCTTAATGGCTGTTGGCCTAGAACAAAAAGTTATGGCACCTACAAGAGAGAATAATATCCTTGATTGTGTAATGACCAATATGCTGTAGAAAGTATATTTGATATATCTGTCAAAGAAACTCTTGGAAACAGTGACCATATTACGATGACATTTACATATGTTGGAGGATGTACTATCGATACAAGAACAACATATGCAAAAAATTATAATAAAGCAGACCATCGAAAAATACAAAACACATTAGACAATATTGACTGGGAGGCTATTTTAATGACATTATCTGTTGATGATGTTTCTTTGACAGATATATCAAATATACCATCTACAGTATATTGGTCATTACACAATCCGGGATATTATTCTCTTTTGTAGGTGCCAAACATATACTACTGTCAATGCTACCTGCTGATACTTTGTATATACTGTATTATTGTATCTCACTTTATTTGTATTATTACTATTTTCTTGTGTGTTGCATCCCATGTGTATTGTCCCTTGTTCCTTGTTAACAAACCCAGGTCCACCTCGAAAATGAGCTCGCTCAACGGTGATCACCTGGTTAAATAAAGACTTTGATTGATTGATTGATTGATGATTGTTGGATGCATATTCATAGCATTATAAAAACAGTAGAGGAATGGTATGTGCCAAATACAAAAATTAACAATAATAGGGAAAAAGTGCCTTTGTGGAGGACTACTAAACTACAAAGGCAAATAAAAAAGAAAGAAAGAGCATATGTCAAATATAAAAAAATAACACTGAGTCAGCCAAAGCCAATTATAAGAAAGAACTAAAAATCACTAAACAATTAATAAAAACAGAAAGGAAAAGATTGGAGTTCAAAATTTCATGTACCAAAGATAATAATAAAGCATTTTTTTCTTACATTAATAATTTAAAGCGGGTGGGCTCATCTATTGGCCCTTTGGTCATCAGTGGAAAAATGATTAAGGATAATATTGAGATTGAAAACATATTTAGTAAATACTTTTGCAATGTGTATAATAATAAAAAAGAGCGTACTACTAAAAGATTCTGCCCAGAGTCCAATATCAAAGGGTTCAATGACACAGAAGTGCTGATAGCTTTAAAATCAATAAAATCAAATTCAGCCCCTGGAATCAATGACATCCACCCAAGATTTATAAAGGAATTAGCCGGTTCATTATGTGTTCCATTTAGAATATTATTCAACAAACCACTGGCAACAGGCATAGTGCCATCAGACTGGAAGAAGGCAACTGTGGTGCCAATCCACAAAAAAGGGAGTCAGGCATTACCTGACAACTATAGACCAATAAGCCTTACCTCAATTCCAGGGAAAATTATGAAAAGACTAATCAAGGTTAGATTTGAAGAGGAAGCTGAGCTAGAAACATAGAAACATAGAAGTTGTTGGCAGATGGGGACTGTATGATCCATCAAGTCTGCCCTTGGCTTCCTACCCCCCTACTTAGCTGCCTGCTTGTGTATCCCACAGTGTCTGTCCCATGCCCGCTTGAATTCCCCCACTGTCTTGGCTCTCACCACCCCCTCCGGCAGGCTAGTCCATGGTTCTACAACATGTGCTGTGAAGAAGAATTTCTTCATATTACTTATGAACTTTCCTCCCTTAAGTTGAAGGTTGTGCCCTCTAGTCCTGCTGTAGTCCTGTACCTGAAAGAGATTCTGCACATGCACCCTGTTGTTGCCTTTAAGGTATTTGAATGTTTCTATCATGTCCCCACAATTCCTGTGTTGTTCTAGGGAGTATAATTTGAGGTCATCCAGTCTTACCTCATACGGTTTCTGATGTAAGCCCTGCACCATCTTTGTTGCTCTTCTCTGTACCATCTCCAGCCTATCTATGTCCTTCCTGAGGCGTGGTCTCCAGAATTGGACACAGTACTCCATGTGAGGCCTGACCAGGGACCGATATGGGGGCATGATTACTTCATGCCTTCTGCTCGTGATGCCTCTCCCTATGCATCCCAGGATACCACTAGCCTTCAGTGCTGCCTTTTCACATTGTCTACTGACCTTGAGGTCATCTGATTTGATCACCCCTAGGTCTCACTCCTGCCTGGTAGCCACCAGCTATTCCCCTCCTATTGAGTACAGTTTCCCTGGATTACGCTTTCCCAGGTGCATGACCTTGCATTTATTTGGCACTGAATTTCTATTGCCAGGTCTTGGATCACTCCTCCAGTTTTTGGAGATCAGCTTCCATACTTTGCTGTCCCTCTGTTGTGTCTGTCCTGTTGCCGATTTTGGTGTCATCTGCAAACAAGCACCTCTTTCCCTCTAGTTCATCCGCAATGTCGCTGATGAATATGTTGAAGAGGATCAGCCCCAGAACTGAGCCCTGCAGGACCCCGCTAGTCACCCTCCCCTCCACAGACAGAGTGCCATTTACTAATACTCTTTGAGTTCTCCCATGTAACCAGTTTCTGACCCAGTTTGTAACCTCAGGACCAATTCCCATGTTGTCCAGTTTTTTGACTAGTCTCCTGTGCAGAACAGAGTCAAAAGCTTTGCTGAAGTCCAGGTAAACCACATCCACTGCACCACCCTGATTCACTGTTTTGGAGACCCAACTGAAAACGATCAACCAGTTTTGTCTGGCCGGATCTCTCTGCTATGAAACAATGTCGGTTTTTGTCAAGCTGACCAGTTTGCTCAGAAAAAGCTATGATGCTTTCCTTCAGCAGGGACTCCATCAGTTTTCCCATGACTGATGTTAGACTAACCGGATGGTAGTTACTTGGCTGTTCCTTGCTTCTACCTTTGTACAGTGGTACTACTGGTGCAGTCTTCCAATCCTCCGACACCTCTCCACTCCTTAATAATTTGTTGAAGAGCACTGCTAAGGGGTCTGACAGTTCTCGCCCTAGTTCTTTCAGTATTCTTGAGTCTATCCCATCTGGTCCCATAGCTTTATCTACCTTTAACTTGTCTATTTCCTCCAGGACCCTTTCCTCTGTGAAGGGACCCGTGTCTATTCCTTCAGTCGGACACTTCCGTATGTCTATTGTTGGTCTGCTATGGTCTGCTTCCTCTGTGTGAAGACTGCACAAAAGTACTCATTGAGTGCCTCTGCCTTATTCCCATCTTGCTCTGTGTTGTCCGTCTTTTTTTTGTGATTCTAACAATGCCTCCTTTGGTCCTCCTTTTTTCACGTATGTACCTGTAGAAGGTTTTGTTACCCTTTTTTACTTCCTGAGCTATCCTAACCTCCTTTTGAGCCTTTGCATTTCTTATCACTTTCCCTGTCTCTTTTAGTTTCTGTTTATATTCTGTTTTGTCTGCTTCGTTCCCCAACTCCTTGCACTTTCTGAAGGCTATGTGCTTTTCCCTCACCATGGTTGCCACCTCCTTGGAAAACCATAGTGGGTTTTTCCTCCTTTTGTTCTTGCTAATCTGATGGGCACAATGTGATGTGACCATGGTAGTTGCATCCTTCAGCCTTGTCAAATATTTCTCAATGCTCCCTTCTGTCAAGTTACTAAGGTTGTCTCTTAGGCATGCCTTCATGTTTGTGAAGTCTGCCTTTCTGAAGTCAAGGACCTTCAGTTTGGAGTGTGTGGAGTCTACAGTCCTTTTAACCCTGAACCATACCATGTTATGATCACTGTTGCCCAGGTGGTTCCCTAGTTTGACACCTGTAACCCTATCGCTATTTGTGAATATCAGATCTAGAACCACGTTACCCCTTGTGGGTGATGTCACTAGTTGACTGAGGGCTGCTTCCTGTAGTGTGACTAGGAATTCCCTGCTCTTCTGTGATGCCACTGTGTGGGTATTCCAATCTATGTTCAGCAGATTGAAATCTCCCACCAGCACCATGTCCTCTTTGCCTGACATCTGGAGGATGGTTCCCATGATTTCCTTATCCCTGGCTGCTTTCTGATT
Organism: Neoceratodus forsteri; assembly: GCA_016271365.2. Lineage (NCBI taxonomy): Eukaryota > Metazoa > Chordata > Ceratodontiformes > Ceratodontidae > Neoceratodus > Neoceratodus forsteri. The sequence goes on along the minus strand of CM057450.1, from coordinate 435,362,541 downwards.
TGGGGGTCTGTAGATTATGCCTACCCAAATGGGTTTCTGACTTCCGGCCCCTATTGTGATCAATAGATCCTCTATTTCTCCTAGTGGCTGCTGCATTTCTGTAGCATTGATGGTATCCTTAACATAAATAGCTACATACCTCCCTTTTTCCCAGTCCTATCTCTCCTAAACAAGTTGTACCCCAGGATAGTCACCTACCAAACATGATTATTTGTGAACCATGTTTCGGTCATGGTCACCCAGTCTAGTCCTGCCTCAGCTATTGTGGTAGTGAGGTCAGTCATCTTGTTAGCCAGACTGTGTGCATTGAGGCATAGTGCTGACCATGCTTGCTGTGTCACTTTGTTTGTCATGCCTCCCTTGATCTTATTGTTCATCCCTTTGTAGTTTTCCCTGTTTATGGTTCCTTCCTTTCCATTATGATGGTCAATGCCCAAGCCAGAAAGGGTTTTATGTTCCAGGCTATCTTCTTTTGCTATCCTGGAGTGTGTAAATTTGGTGCTAGCTGGAGGGGGAGAGACAGCAGGCTCTTGGTGTGCTTCTCCTAGTGCTACTGTCATCTCCCCTCCTGCTAGTTTAAATGTCCTACGTGGACATCAAATTTCTGGCCCAGTGCTCTGACTCCCTCTTTAGTCAGGTGGAGGCCATTGAATTTAAAGAACTCCCTTTCCCAGAAGTTTCCCCAGTTTCCGACGAAGTGGTGCCCCTTTGTGTGGCACCAGTCCTTGAGCCAAGCGTTGAGCTCACTTATCTCTTTCTCTCTGATTTTCTGCCTGTTCTTCCCCTTTTCCCAAACAGGCAGAATCTCAGAGAATGCTGTGCTAGATGAAAATGAAACCAATTTCTTGCCAAGCTGCACAATGTGCTCCTTAACCTCCTCGACCGACCATCTAGCAAGGTCATTGGTCCCTAGGTGGACCAGGATGTTTGAGCCCTCTTCTTCCTTTTTAACTATGTTGACTATTCGGTCAGTGTCCCTCCAAGTGGATGCGGATGCTGAGATGCTTCCATTAACACTGCAGTACTTGGAAGGCAGGGTGGAGTCAAGATGGTGCCATGAGGAGTTGCAGAGTCGGAGCTTCCCGGACTAGTCACTCAGATGACAGTATTTCCCCACTATGGCTTCATCTCACCTGATTCCGGAGAGGAATGGGGGTGACTCTTTAATTCATTGATGGCAAAGGAATTCATATAGAATAGTTTTTTTCACTCCATTCTCTCCTTCACACATCAAACCAGGAATGCCTAGTTCCTAATGCTGCACCTGTATTACAGCTTAGGTCATTTGGGTAGACACTTCATTTAACTCCCTGAATGAATAAACAGAACTCTGTAGGACTATGAATTAAATAGACTGATTCTGGAAACCCTACAGAAAGTTTCCACCTCCCTGAGGTATTCAAGGGTTGGGAGTTATTCTGCTTTACAGAGCTGGGAGCATGCTTACTATGTACTGCATGGTTTAAAACAGGGAGGGAACTTACTCATTAACCATGGCATTGGTGCTATAGCAGGCCATTAGATAGTAGGCTGGAACCCTGGTGCATATTGCTGTTTGGTCTGCTCCAAATAATCACTTTCATCTCACTGACAGTGAAGCTGGGGTTCAGAGCCATTCCTCTTTGGTTTCTGTGTTAAAGATGCTCCAAGTTATTAAAAGGGGATTTCTTACTTTCTGGCTTCCCCTCAAATGGTTACTAGATCCAAAAATATAAGGGAAATCAGAGCTTTTTTTCCAAAAACAGAATTAAAACCGAAAGAAAAGAGAAATGGGAGATAGCCAGATAAACTATCTCCTGCAGGGCGGGGGTGGGAAAAGATCATCCTCTAGGAAACAAAGCACACTAACAGGGAGTAGCAGCCTTCTCCTTCCTCCGTTTAGCCTCAACCAAGTTAACAGGTATAATAATGCTGAGGAAGACTCTGAAGAAATAGCAAACCTAATACCTCTCCAAACTCAAGATGAACCAACTGTCTCTCATTTGGAGATGGAAGCAGTGTGTCTTTCAGCCAATTCTGATAACCCTGATAATTTTCCAGAACAAAATAACTTAATTGAGGAAGGAACTGAGTATAACAAATACCTCCCCACATGTAGCTTCATTCCCAGATAACGTGCAGGATAAGGAACCAAAAGGGGACACGAGGGTAGTAGGTTCGATTACTCAGGAGGATAAAATTATAGATCTGGAAGTCAAGGACTATCAAAACCAGGAAAGCAGCTTAGAGAATTCAAGGAGAATGAATAAGAAGAGCACTATTGAGTTGGAGGAACGTAATGCCTTGCCCCCTCGCTAATGATAATACAGGAGATAAAACTTATTGCTCCACACTATTCTATTACAAATGCAAGCTGGTTTCCAAAAAATGGAGGAGAAACTGGAAGGTATCAATACCGAAATGAAAGAAGTTAAACAAGAAATTATAGTCCTAAATAATAGAATGTCTCATTATGAAGAGACTGTCTGGCCTTGAAGATGAGATACCTGCTCTTAAACAGCAGGCAGGAAATTTATCAGAACAAATGACTGATTTGAAGGAAAAAGTCCTGGACTTGGAATTTAGATCAAGGAGGGATAATCTGAAAATTTTAGGAATTCTAGAAGGTTCTGAGCAAAATGATATACTGGGTTATTTTGAGAGAATGTTAACAAGGTTGTTGAAAAGGAGATACCTTGGAGAGAAAGTTGAACTACAGAGTGCCCACAGATCCCCATCTTTTGTAAATCCTAATCTCAAACACTCTAGGACAATATTTGTAAAATTTTTGAAATACCAAGAAAGGGAAGGGAAGCTATCCTGTCTGTTTATAAGAGAAAAAAAAATCTAAATTATGACAATAACAACATTCAGATTTTCCCTGACTTGACCCAGAAGCTCAACAAAAAAGAACAACCTTTAAAAACATCAAGGACTTTTTGTGGGAAAAATGAATTCCCTTTTTTCATCAGACTCTTGCCACTCTTAAAATATCATAATTAGATAATTAGGAGTGGAGAAAATCTTTTCCTCTGTGGAGGATGCTGAGAACTATGTCTACAAGGAACTGAAACCGAAAACAACAAAATATAATACAGAAATGGGAAGTGGGCCACCCAAATGAAGTTACACTGTAAGCTGTACCTAATCCACCATAGAACCTCCTAAAGGATGGATAGGGCTAATTCACTTCTTAAACATATCTCAAGATTGTGGTGGGAGAGTAAGAAGGGGAAATGAGCACATTTCTTTAGTCAATACACTTAGAATGGGAACTCAGAGTATTAGGTGAGGCGGCATTTGGAAATATGAGGGGATGCAGTGTCTTAGGGAGACTAGACTCTGTGGAGGGGGACAAAAGGGGAATATAAAATAGGGGTTACTACTTGGCAGACAGAAGGGGAATATATACTAGGAGTCACTATTTTGAGCTCTGGTGGAAATGGTCTGGTGTGCATGCAGGGTTTCAAAACTTAACTGTTTATAATGGCTATGGGCTCCTTAGGTTGGCAAGATCATGTACAGACATCTTGAGATCATATGTTAACTTTGGTACAAAAGGGGTAAATTGTTCAATCAGGCTATGGTAGACACCTTAACCTTCTTAACATGGAATATCAGTGGTATTTCCAACCCTATAAAAAGGAAGAAGATACTAAGCTTTATTTTTAAAAAAAATATTAACTGCCTTTTATTAGAGGAAACCCATCTCAATCAAAAAGAATTTGAAAAATTCAGAAAATTATGAGGAGGTCCTGGACTACTCTCTGCCCCACTGGGTAAAAAGTATAGAGGGGAGATGTTTCTTTTTTCACAAAACATGAATATTATAACCAAAGATTTTTTTCAGATAATGAGGGTTGGTATTCAATTTGTTGAATAATCTATAACAATCAAGAATTAACTATTACATGTCTCTATGGACCTAATAACAATGATTCAGACTTCTTTATAGCTTTTTTTCTGAATCTAACTAAATTTCCATGCCTATATTTAATAGGAGGTGACTTCAACTTGACCCTGGACCCTCTTCTGGATAGAGAAGGCTCTGGTTCCACACTGTCGAAGGCCTCGTGCACCTTAATTAAAAGAATGAAGGAATTAAATTTAGTAGACTTGTGGAGAGCAGAGAACCCCCATAAAAGAGAATTTTCCTTGTTTTCAAATCCACATAAATCCTACTCTAGAATAGATTTAATGTTAGGATCTCAAGAATTAGCGAATAAAGTACTAGTAAGTTCCTATGAAGGGATTCAAATTTCAGAGCACTCCCCCCTTACTCTGAAACTTCAAATTAATCCCCAAAGAAGCAAAAAAAGATGGACCATGGAAGCATGGTTATTGCAGGACCCAGAATTTTTTAAATTTATTGTAAAAGTGTATAACTTATATTGATAACAACCTAAACTCTGACTGCTCAATTGATATCATCTGGGATGCATGGAAAGCATACATGAGGGAGAGATACATACTATCTAACTACTCCTATAATAAACATAAAGCTAGGAAATCACAAATAACCCACTTAGAAGAAGAAATTATAAGAGCTGAAACTCATCATTTACACACAAAGAGAGATATAGACCTTACACATTGGGAGAACTTAAAATGGAGATATAATAAATTATCTCATACAAAAACCAGAAAGGGTTATAATGAAAACTAGGTCCAAATACTATGCTCAAGTGGACAAACTGGGTAAAGTTCTATCATACCTTTTACAAAAAGAGAGAGCTAGCATAACTATCAGAGAATTGGAGATCTCTGGAAAAAAAATCACAGATCCATTAAAAATCAATGAAACCTTTAAAAAATGTTTTATCAAGAATTATATAAATCTGAAGCTTGTGCTTTAAATCTGGAAACACTATAAAAATTTGAAATATCTGAAATTAGCCCAGAAGCTCAGGTCGAACTAAATAGAATTATAACAGAAGGGGAAGTGAGAGAAGCCATCAGATCTCAGAAAAGTGGTAAGGCTCCTAGCCCAGATGGGCTTCCTATAGAAATATACAAACTCTGTATAACCCAGATTATACCTTTACTAACAAAACTGTATAACTCATTTCTACCATGAGGGCCTACACCTATGTCATTTCTAGACACTCTGGTGGTCTTGTTACCAAAAGAGGGAAAGAATCCACTTTGCCCTGGGTCGTACCAACCAATTTCCTTATTAAATTCAGATAATAAGATCATGGCCAAAATTCTTGCTAAAAGACTAGAAACCATAATCCCAAATATTATTTATAAAGACTGAACTGGGTTTATGAAAGGAAGAAAGGAATTTAATATTAGGAATGCTCTCAATGTTTAAATAAACCCCAGAATTAGTGAACACACAAATAATGCAGTGATTCTATCCTTAGATTCAGAAAAGGCATTCGACAGGGTGGAATGGAGATACGTCTTTACAATTCTAGAAAAAGCAATTTAGGGAATCAATTTATTACCTGAGTCAAAACCCTTTACTCACAACCCTCAGCTCAAATTCTCACTAACCAAGATATCTCTCAGAAAATGAAGCTATGTAGAGGCACAAGGCAGGGCTGTCCCTTGTCACCTTTGCTTTTTGCATTGGCAATAGAACCCTTGACTACTGCAATAAGAAAGTTACCGGATCTCCTCAGTTTTTCCAACTGTAAGGAATCCTTAAAAATCTCTTTATATGTAGATGACATTTTATTATATATTACCAACCCAGATACAAACTTAAGTCAAATTATCAAAACTGTTCAAGAATTTGGGCCACTATTGGGCTACAAGATAAACTGGGATAAATCTATCTTGATGACCATAAACACCAAGGGTACCATCCAAAATTTAGCAGCTTACCCACTTAAGATGGAACTGGAAAAAATAAAATATCTGGGTATCTTTCTGGCCAGAGACAAAAATAAATTGTTTAAATACAACTATGAGCCTGTTTTACTTAACATGAAAAATACTTTAGATTCTTGGATGGGCCTCCCTTTGACCCTCTGTGGCAGTGTTCAAGCTGCAAAAATGTGTATCCTCCTCAAACTTCTTTACTTATTTCCCTACCACTAAAATTGGAGAAAGACTGGTTTCACAAAATAGACAAATGTGTACAAAAATTCCTCTGGAAAAAATAAAAAGCCTAGGATCAGCTTGGGAAAACTAAAAGCCACAGAATCAGAAGGAGGCTTAAACCTCCCTAATTTTAAAAAGTTCCATCTTTCATGCATTATCCCAATTAGGAGAATATTACAAGGCAGACTCTGCTTGGTGGGTATTATACGAAAATTTAGAAAGTGAATTCACTAACCCTATACAGACTTTATTCTCTAGCCCTAAGAAAACAGGGAGAACAAAAATTAAAAACACCATTCTTAGACACAGTCTTGAACAGTGGTTGTCAACCTGTTTTGGTCTGATGACCCCCCTGACCACCTGTCAGCCATGTCGGGGACCCCCTACCAAAAATACATATATATATTGTATCGCGTTTAGTGCTGGTACAGCAGTTTTTTTTAAAACATTCATTTTAACCACATTCCATATACACAGAATCATTCGACTAACTGCACCATATAAAAATAATCACTTTACTGCATCATTCTGTGCCAGTCACAAAATCACTACTTTAATGCTGGTATGGGGTTTGGGGGGACCGCACCATTTAAAAATAATCATTTTACTGCTTTAATGCTGGTATGGGGTTGGGGGGGTGAAACATTCAAGTAACATTCAAGTGACTTACTGAGTCATACTGAAAACATATGTATAAGAAAACACCTCACAGAATTATTCAACTTACTGCACCCTATTAAAAAAATACATATACTCAACTTCGCTGTACTAATGCCAAGGGATACTACAGCTGCTGCATTTCTGCAGTAAAACTCACTTACCCAAACAGCTATTCTGTGATTCCATGATCAGTGAGTCCACTGATAAGAACAGAACAGAAGTCGGCATATGAGAAAGGGCAGCCTCCTTACTTTTTAGTTTTATTTTAAAAGTAGTAGTGGATTATCAGCAAGACATAGAAGTGAACGTGAGTAGCGATTAGCAAGGAGTGGGGAGTGCACAGACAAACTTTGTGGTGAGTGGAGAGATGGAGTACAGACCAGCACAAACTCACTGATCAGGCAAGAAGGCAATCAAGCAATTGTAGAACACTGGGGGAGTAACTGCAGAATAAATAAAGTGAAGAAATAAGTCACAGGAACTAGTTCTTGTGAAACCTACTCTTAGGTCATGCCTGCAAATCAGGAGCAATTAAAGTGATTAAAGAAGCATGAATTTAAAGCAGTTAACACTCAGTGAGTGAGTGAAGTGAGTGAGGTTAGGGACTAAAGTACTGAACTAACAAGGTGCTTAACATTTATGACTGTGGAAACTTGTTCCAGTTCCAGTTAACTCATGATTACCTCATGGTTACAATGTTACACAATGAGTGAAAAAAAAAAACATACCGCACTGTAGACTCTAGAAGATTAGTTGGAGTTCCATAAACTTTATAAGGAAAACCTGAGAGTGAATTTAGCCAACCCATATATAAAATGCCTGGCATGAACCATCCAACTCCCAGACATACAAAAATTGGATGCAAAGAGGCATCATCTGTCTGGAGGACTTATAAGACTCTGATGGACAATTTATGTCCTTCAGTCAACTCTGAGAAAAATATCATATTTCAGCAAAAGACTTTTTTGTGTTCCTGTAAATAAGATCTTTCTATAATAAGGAACACAATTAGAATATTGTTTCTTAAATGTGCAGACTAAACTAACTTCTAAGGCTTACAAAATATTGATAGGTACAGTTTCCTCCCTAACAATGATCTTAAAAAATAAATGGGAAGCAGCACTTCAGATAGAAATTACCAATCAAAATTGGGAAGCCATTATTTCTGGAATTTACACTACAACAAACAATAGACTGAATCAGATTCAATTCAATGTTTTTCACAGACTGTATTATACCCCATACATCCTTAATAAAATGTGTCCAACAATATATCCCATGTGTAACAGAGGATGTGGGGAAATTGGGACTTTAGAACATGTTATTGCCTCTTGCCCAATAATTGTTCATTTTTAGGAAAGGATTTTTCAAGTTTTTAATAATACTCCAGAAATTGACATCCAGACAGAAATTGAAATTTGAATGTTAAGTGCTAGCTCTAATTGTTTAATTGTTTAATTAATTGTTTATTATTTAATTAGTATTTTGGAAAGACCTTTGAGCATGAGCTCTTTTACAAAGGTTCCATGTCAGGGTGGACAATAAGACAATACACATATTCAATGGTTACAGAGGCCTGATCATTAGGCATTAAAGAGCGATTACTTGACAATTAGACAAATAGGAGAAAAAAAAAATGAGCAGTTGTAATTGAATACTAAGCTATTTTTAATCAGTTGCCCTAGGTAGCATACCCCTGGAAACCTCCAAATCCATTGATCGACTATGGCAGAGTAACTGCATAGGGTTTAACGCTATCCCAGATGGCGAGAAGCTGGGGGACAGTGAAAAAGGGGATTGGGTTTGAAACCAACTGCAGAGAGCGAGAGGTGGGGGATAGTGTGAATGGGGGGGCTGTGATGGGGAGAAGCAGCTCCAGAGAGCTTTGTCGAGTCTGGTGTGTATGTGTGTGTGTGTGTGTGTGTGTGTGTGTGTGGGTTTGGAAGGGGCAGTACCAAGTGCGTTTAAAGAGGACTGATAGCTTACTTAAGCCCTTGGCTAGGCTGGAATGGAGGCAGGGTTCTCTAGGTAGCCCTGCTGGGTGTTACCTTGGGGGTAGGCCTGTCTATCAAGTGGGGCCTGAGATGCAGGTGCATTTTGAGTTAGATATTAGGTGTTGTTTGAGGCCTACTTTGAATTGAAACAGGCTGTTGTTTGTTTGTAATTTCGTCAGGAGTTCATTTATACAGAGGGGGGCCCGATAGGAGAAAGCACGCTGCCCTAGTGAGGTTTGGCGGACTGGTATGGACAGTGCTCCATTCTTCCTCTGTCTGGTGATGTGTGTTGAGAGAGAAGCCTCAAGCAGGTTTCCTATACAGGGTGGGTTTTTTCCAAGGAGTGCCTTCTTTCCCAGGAGGCAAGTTTGCTATTTGATCCTGTCTTTTAGGTTAAGTCAGTTTGTACGCTCATACAGGGTGCAAGTATGAGTGTAATGATCTACACACAGGGTGAGGCAGCATGCCTTATTGAGTACAATTTGGACCCTTTTGAGCACTGTATCAGTAGCAGCTCCATAGGCCACCAGCCCGTAGTCTATCGTGGAGAGTATGGAACTGGAGACTGAGATTCGGAGTGCTTCGGGGGTGAGGGATTTCTTATGCCTATAGAGGACCCCGATCTTTGTGTTTACCACTTTAACAAGGGAGTCTATGTGGTGCATATAAGTGAGAGAGTCATCAATGGTGACTCCAAGGTACTTGAACAAGTACACCTGCTCAATCTGCTCACCAGCCTTGTTGGTGATTATGAGGGGAGAATGCTTGTGTTTGTTGTAAGGGCTGAACTGTAGCATGGCCTTGGTTTTCTTGCAATTTAGTAGCAGCTTTTGCCTACTGAACCAGTCCTCGAGTTTATTGAAAGAGTTCTGTAGTTCTGTTTGTAGGGCAACCTGAGAGGTGCTGCTGCTCAGCAGCATAGCATCTTCTGCATACAGAATAAGTTTGGTGTCACAGGCTGTGGGTAGGTCATTTACAAAGAGGCTGAAAAGCAGGGGCCCTAAAATTGATCCTTGAGGGACTCTTAGGAGTACATCTCTGGAGCTGGATAACGTCTGCCCGATTTTGACTCGCTGGCTACTTTGTGTTAGGTAGTCATTGAACCAATTCATGGCGTTTGGTGCCACACCCAATCTTTGTAGCTGGAATACTAGTAGAGGGTGGTTGACAGTGCTGAAGGCTTTGGTAAGGTCAATTTTTGCCACAAAATTTACCACAAGGCACGTTATCTAAACTCTTGAATACAGCCTTATTAAATGCAAGGCGATGTATAGCCAGGAATTTGAAAAATGCTGAGCCACCAACCTATGATCTCTGGAAGAATATTTTCTTGGATTGTATGAACCTGGAATGGCTGCATTACATGAATAAAGGTCCTACATAAAAATTTAACTCGGTGTGGAAGCCCATAGAGCAACTACTCAGAACAAATAAAATCTAGGTAGGATCACCATTCTTGTTTACCTGCATGTTCACTGGTGCCAACAATAAATGAGTCGGCAGGAATCTCGTAGGTTTAAATACTTATAGATAGATCAGTTAGATTTCCTTCTGTCACCACCAAAAATATCACTATTCATTGGGGAGGGATATGTAATGGGTAGGGGTTTCTTATTAATAACCTGTCATGCTTTCTATTTGACCTGCTCTTTATTTTCAATGCAGTATACCTCTGGGGTGTAGGTGTGCATATAGGTAGAATAGTCAGGGTAAGTAATTTATGAAGGGTCGGTGGGGTAATGATGAGGCATATGACATATCTTAAGGCATCTCAGAACCCACGCTGAGAAAGTGGAGGTTGAGACCCGAAAGTCAACTGAAGTTGCTCTGGTATGTCTGAACATCAATTTCAAATACAAAGATTTGAGAGAAAGCCTCTATTAAAAGCATTAGAAATACAACCCAACATGGCTTTACTCAGGGAAGGTTCTGTGCTACAAGTCTGATAGCTTTCTATGATTTTATCAGTGCTTCACTGGATGAGAGAATACCAATAGATGGTATATACTTGGATCGGAAAAAGGCATTTGATAAGGTACCACATTTAGAGTTGATTGCCAAACTAGATAACATGGAGTACGGTGCATATTTGGTCAGGTGGGTTGAATTGTAGTTAAATAAGTGTACCTAGCAAGTAAGAATAAATGGCAGACTTTCCAGCATGGAACTAGTAATAAGTGAAGTCCCTCAGGGGTCTGTACTCGGGCCAACTCTGTTTATTAACTTTATTAGTGACCTATACCTAGGATTAAGACATCTCATTGTAAAGTTTGCAGATGACACAAATATCTGTCCCATAGTCAGTACCAAGGCTAACCACCAATCATTAGTACAGGACCTGCAAGTAATTGAACACTGGGGAATTAATAACAAAATGGTATTCAATGTAGGGAAATGCATGGTCCTGCATCGCAGTTGGAACAATCCCAGATTTACTTATACATTAAAAGGTACAATTCTTAAACCTGTATCACAGGAAAGAGATCTGGCTGTATTGATTGATAATTCATTTCCTGTGCAAAGTCAGATCAGAAGAACCACACAGACAGCAAACAAATATATAATTAGGAGAGGTTTCATCACCAGAGATGAGGACTATATGCTACATTTATATAGGAATTATGTGCGTCCACATGTTGATTATGGTTCACCATTCTGGTCACTCTGGTTAAGGACATCAAACTTGTGGAAGGAGTACAAAGGCAAGCCACAAAACTAGTCCCTAGATTAAAGAATGCAACTTATAGTCAACGCCTCGTAAATCTGATGACATTGGAACAGAGAAGAGCAAGAGGGGATCTGCTACTAATGCATAAGATATTAAATTCCCCAGTAACTCAAAAATCCTTTAACTTTCAATTTAAGAAATGTACTTTAAATTTTCGATCACATAATAAACAAATTGAGATCCTAATGGCTAACACAAAATGCAAGGATTATTATTTTACACTCAGGGCACCCAGAGCATGGAATAAATTACCACAAAGTCTTGTGGACATCACTGAATTTGGGAATTTCAAAACCGAGCTAGATAGAACATTGGGTTATCAATAGGAAATGTGCCCACACAGTGTGGGAGACAGAAACTTATGGGCTTACACCATCTGTCTGTCTAAAAACACCAAGTAACCAAGTAACTCACTGTTTTCTGCTCTCCTCATTTTTCTAATGTTTTAACTGTTTATTCCAAATAGTTTTCTTTTTTACTGTGCTATAACAAGAAAATTAGAGCATTTTAAAAGGTTTGCTTAACTGAATTTGCCAAATGAATACTTGCTTATTGTGGTGTGCATTACCTGTTGCTGAGGAACGCTCCTTCTCTGGCATCCTCCCAAACTCCATTACTGCTATGATGCAGTTTGAATTTCCTTCTTTTTGAAGCAACGCACTCTGGGCAGTGAATGGGCGATCAGCGTGATGATGCAACCCAAACTTGCACATCACTAGTGACGTACTTCACTGCCCAGTTCAAACAGGAATGCTCCTATTGGGCAAGTCACCCAATATGTACAAAGTGCAAAAAAGGAGCTCAGTGCTTTAAATGGAAGGTAACGGGACTTAAACCATCCAAAAGCTGCAGCTCAGTGAGGCTCACTCTGTTCAGTGAAATGCTGTCTAACCCCAATGCTGCATAATACTTTATTTTAGAACTGTTTGCTTGAGAGACTCTCTTACATGTAGTAATATGATCACAGGAACCACTCATGGCACAAAATGGTTTCATGTGCATTCTTAGCATGAAGCTGAGCTGTTCCCACTCTAAGAATGGAAGTAAAACCATTCTTATTTTGTAAGGAGTGGTTCCTGCGATTGTACTTCCATGTAATTGATCCTTATTTAATTTTTCCATGCATCTTTTTTTAAAATCTACCATAACCATTGCTGGTCAGCTGTTGCATGGCAGTGCATGTGGTTCACATGACAGCAAACAACTTATTTGTCTCAGCTCTTGAGGTACTCTCTACAACATGAGTACCTTGTGTACTGTTAAATGGTGAGTGCTGACTGGTTGATCACGAAGACAGGATCTATTAGAGTTATCTGTGTAACTGGGTTTCCATAAATATGGACAGTTACTACCCCTCCCTTGAGGGCTCAAGTGAGGTTGAGGGAACTGGGTCAATAAACTCCTAATTGGGGTAGGGGTTATAGCTAAGGTTTAATTTAAAACAGTGTGGCGCCTCCACCCAGTGAAAGGTATAGTGTGCCTGGTGTGAGTATAGTACAACTCCCTTGGATGCAATATCTCCCCACCTCCCAACAGGATTACTCCACCCATAACCAGTACAGTGCAGCAACAGTCCCCACAAACCATCCAATACGTATCACTCTATGAATGATAAACTGGCAGACAATATGTATGAACAAATAAACAAAGGCTTTATTAGGGTACAGTATCAGGTCCTGGGGGAAAAGAAGGGGTTAAATGAAGTAACAGTACAGTATAGTGCTGGCTGGTCTTCTGGTGCCCTGCTAGGCCCAACCTAAATTAGTATTCCTGGAGCTGTTCCTCAGGTGCCTGTCTAGGCTCAGCCCTAGTCAATGGTAGCCTTTCCCCAAATCACACATACAGTTCTTCTGGTTAGCTGTACTGTTTGGCACTACCCAAGCTCCGCTGGTACCAGTAGATCTCACCTTTGCTATATATGGTAGTATCCTGTGCTTCACTGAGTACCCAGCCATGGAAAAGGTATAGGCTTGATGATGTTACACATTGTTGGTTGGCATTCAGCAAGCAATAATACCCCACAGGGGTGGTATTTGGCTATACCCACCCACTCAGGGGAGTAATGAGGCCCAACACTGCAGGTGGAGAGCCTCATATCCTTTGGGAGGGTGGGTTGCCCTGGAGAGCATTACTGCACTTAGAAAATGTTTTTGTGTTAAATTTTGAATAAGATGTGTAAACACATATAAAAAATGTTAAATGTAAATAAAAAATTTATAAAAAGTCTAGTTATGTAAAAAAGTCCCTCTATTGCTGCATCTGGCAGTAGAGGGTGCTTTTGTGTGGCATCATTTGTTTACAATGCCATCCCCAGTAATAGTAGGAAAATAAGTAATACATAGCACCATCAGGAGAGCTAGTGTGTGTCTGGGGAACAAGAGCCTATATTTTAAACATGTTTGTTTATACAGTAAGCCTTTAAGGCATTTTTTTCTTTTATTGGAGCCCTGCCAAATTAAAACGGGAGCAGAAAGAGAGCTCCGTAGTTCACTGGAGTTAGGTAGAACTACATACTTGATGTAAAGGGAGCTACTGTTTTAAACACAACAGAATATTACATTTATCTGTGCCTGGGCCACGCATGAGTGGCAGATGCACAGGATAATTACATTTTTAGGCAAAACAGCTGATTGCAGTTGTATCGCAACATTGCAATATCCGTGACCTCTAGTTTACTTCTGGGGTTATCTTGGGCATTTAATTCAACCCTGCAGTGAGCAGGGCGAGCGCAGGCAGGGCGCATGTCTTTGCGCACAGAGACGTGCACAGAAACACGCACGTCTGCGCATGTCTGCTGTGTCCACTGAGGACACTGAGGCCTAGAAGGAAAAAAGTAGTGGGCACTATAAAAGATATTCACAAAAGATTAAGGTAATTCCAGTTTCTAGGTTTAATAAGGGGAAGCAACTGCTGCTATTATGTCCCAAAACAAGGCTAAAAGGGGGGGAAAGAAGCTAAACAGAAAGTTTGTACACAATGCAATATGTACACCAATGAAACACCCTGTTCAGACTTTAATTGTGACAAATGTGTTTTGATTAGTTTGCTTCAAAAGGAAATAGAAGAACTAAAACTAAGATTGGAAAAGCGAAAGGAAATTAGCTCCTTAGAGAACTTCATAGATGAGGCATTACTTAGTACTAGTTCTCTTCAAATAACCACAGCTGAACAAGGGCCTAAAAACCTGATTTGTGATTCTATTGTAAATAATGAGGTGACTTCTTTTGCCAATGATATTGAGCAAGCAGAGTACACTTCCCCCTTACCACCATCTAATAGCTATGATATTCTTGCTAGCATAAATGCAGACCAACAAAATTTAATAAATCCATGTGAACAAGCTGTAATACCTCAAACCAATGACTTAATTGATATAAGGTCCTCTGTTAACCCCACAACATCAACATCATTAAAACAGTGTGACGTTGTGGTAATAGGCGATTCAATAGCTAGGGATGTGGATACAATAGTCTGTCATGGGAGAAAAGCCAATATGACAGTAAGCACACTTCAGGGTGCTAGAGTTAGAGATATTTAGAAACTTCTCAATGGACTCGTAGAAAATACTACTGAACCCCTAGTATTGCTACATATAGGCATTAATGATTTGCCTTCTCAAAATCTGTTCTATGTGCAACAGGAGTACTTAAATGGTATAGATAGGGTACTCAATAAAAAAGGGGAAATCATAATTTCGGGCTTGTTACCCACTATGGGAAGAAATGCCTTCAAAAACAAATCAATTATGGAGTTTAATATGTGGTTACACCAAATGTGCCAAACAAGGGGTATAGGATTCATGGATAACTGTATCACTTTTTCTAACAAAGCCCGTTTTAAGTCAGATGGACTGCATCTACACTATTTTGGTACTAGAATTTTTGGCAAAAAAATAAATGAAGTTTTATCATGTCATTTAAACTGGAAAATGGGATGGGTGTGAGAATGTTAGGATATGAAAGAAATCACCTGTCCATTATTCCAGATGAACCAAGTTACACCAAACATTACATCACACTTCCTACTAATAATACTAACATCCCAGATAAACAGAATTGGAATGGACTCTTGAAAAATGCTAGAAACCTAACCAAAAAATTTGATGAGTTCAAGTTACTGTTACAAGAACATGATATTCATCTAGCTTTGATTACAGAAACATGGGAAATGGACAGTGACAATTGGGACAGAAATGTCTCAGGGTATAATTTATATTACAAGAACAGGAGTTATAAAAAGGGTGGAAGAGTGGCTATTTATGTTCACAAAACTATAAAATGTGAAGAGATGCTAGTGGAAGCGGAGGGTGTCAAAATATTATGGGTTAAAATTTACCCCTATAACAGATTCCCCATTAAAATAGGCTTAATATACAGACCCCCCTCAACATCCATAGAGAATGATACCAAGTTTTTGGATTACATGAACAGATTGAATCCAACTGATAACATGATACTTATGGGAGATTTTAATCTGCCCAATATTAACTGGATATCAAATAGTGGAGTAAGCAGAACTGACTCATTATATTTGGATGCCTTTGCCTATTTAGGAATGGACCAACTAGTAACTAGTCCTACTAGGGAAGATAAAATCCTGGATATTATTCTAACAAACACAGAAGACATTATGGCAGATGTTAATACAATAGCACCTATTGGTAACAGTGACCACTTGTGTGTTACGTTCAAGATGATAGATTACTATAGGCAACCAGGAGAGAGAGCCACTGAAAAACTTAATTTTAAGGGAGCAAATTTTACTGCCACAAAAGAAGAAATGGAAAAATGGAATTGGGAAACTGCCTTTTGCAATCAGTCAGTCGAGGGAAAATGGGACCAGGTAACACTAAAAATCAAGACTGTAGTATCCAAACATATACCAATGTTAAAAATATATTCCAACAAAAGAACATCTTCAAGCTGGATGAAACCTCATATAAAAAAACTAATAAGCAAAAAGAGTAAGATGTTTAAAAGGATTAAAAATGGTAACCGACAATTGATAACAGCTTACAGAGTACTGACAAAAAATATCAAAAACAAAATTAAACAATCTAAGGCTGAACACGAAATACATCTTGCAAACAAAGTTAATGATAACAAAAAATAATTTTTTTCACACATTAATAAAATAAGGGGGTCCTCAAATACAGTAGGTCCACTTACCAACAATTTAGGACACCCCACTGACAACAAGGAGACAGCAGACATCCAGAAAAATTACTTTATTTCAGTTTTTTCCAAACCTGTTCTTGCAACTATGGAGAATAATCAGGCACCCATACCAGGACAAATTTTAATTAATCCAACTGATGTTTATGAAAGGTTGATTAAGTTGGATATTAACAAATCCCCAGGCCCGGATGATATCCACCTGAGAGTATTGAAGGAATTAGCGGACTACATTTATAAACTTTTGACCAATGTGTTCCAACATTCATTGGATTCTGGCATAATTCCCCTTATTTGGAAAGTAGCTATCGTGATGCCACTTCATAAACAAGGCGTAAGAACTAGACCAGAAAATTTTAGACCAATTAGCCTCACCTCTCTTCTGGGTGAAATACTTGAAGCAATAATTAAGTATCATATCCAACAACATTTAATAACTATAGATTATATAGACCCGTATCAACATGGGTTCATTAAGGATAGATCATGTTTAACAAATCTTTTGGGTTTTTACGAAAGAGTAAACAGGGACTTAGATATGAAAAATTCAGTTGATATAATATTTTTAGATCTCACAAAGGCCTTTGACAAATTACCCCACTCTGAATTAATCAAAGTAATTAAAACTTTAAAGTTGAGCACTAATATAATAAACTGGATTTCAAACTGGCTGAGGGGAAGAAAGCAGAGGATGGTGGTGAATGAATCACTTTCTGATTGGGCTGGACTGGTGAGTGGAGTGCCTCAGGGATCTGTGTTGGGCCCAGTTTTGTTCAATATTTATGTTTCATTACTAAAAATAAATGGTCCCAATGTTTGGATGTCCAAATTTGCAGATGATTGCAGACTAGGCGCAGTGGTGAACACTGCAGAAAACAATATTAATTTACAGAACGCCTTGAATCGCATTTCATTTTGGACTATGCAGAACAAATTAGAACTTAATATTAATAAATGCAAGGTAATGCACTTGGGCACTAAGAACAGACACTATAAATATACTCTAAATAATAAACCCTTACTGGAAACCACAAACGAGGGAGGCTTAGGAATAACAGTTACACATGATTTAAAATTCAGTTCTCATTGTAGGAGGCAGGTAAAAAAAGCCAACCAGTTATTGAATTGTATCACTAGGCACATATCTAGTAGAGCTAGTGAGGTACTGCTTCCCCTATATGTGGCACTGGTTAGGCCTCATCTAGAGTACTGCATTCAAGTATGGTCACTATACAAAAATGAAGACATTGGAAAGGTGGAAGCTGTACAACATAGATTTACAAGGCTTATACCAGAATTTAAATCATTACCTTATAAACAAAGGCTGAAATTACTCAATCTACATACTCTACAATATAGAAGAATAAGGGGTGATCTGTGTATGTTACATAAAGTTATTAGAGATAATACTTTAATGTGGGAACTAGGACTAAGTTTTAATGTTGATAGGGTCAGCAACAGAAAGCACTCTAAACAAATGCGTCTGAATAAATGGAACACACTATCTAGAAAATATTGGCATAGCCAAAGAGTTATAGTATTACTCTCTGGAATAGTCTCCCACAAGAAGTGATAGATAGTGAGGATGTACATATCTTTAAAATGAGATTAGATAATACAATGGACGATGAGACAAAATTTGGCCTATAACATGTAGTAATAGCAAAAAAAAGGACGAATGTCTATTACAGCTTGTATTATCTATGAAATCTATGAAATTTTAAGAATTAATCAATTAAGTTCTTGCTTGCTTCCTTGAGAGATGAGTGAGCACAGTTGGGGGAGGGTGCCAGGGCTGAGTGGGGGAATCATGAATGTGAGGCTGTAGCACTGAGAAGCTGTAGTGCTGATGAGACTAGCAGTACTGTGCTGGTTTCTGGTCCCGCTGATGGAAATGCTCTGCTGCGTTGCTGTACAACTGAGAGTGCTTAGGCAGCTGAAGGACTGAAAGAGACACGCTGCCAGCTTGCAGCACAACAGAGAGTAGTTGGGTGGCCAGAGGGCATGGAAGTTAATAGGATTACAATAGTAGGCAGTTGTTACTTTACTTTATATGATCGATGAAAAGTGAGACAGAGCCGGACAGTTGGGGGTGGCCACCAGCTGGGTAGCTTGCTCGGTAGCCAAGAAAAATGATGGCGACTGGTCAGGTTTTTGAAACTGCTGGCATATACATTTTGGCCATATAAATAGGCAGCTGGCACTGGGACTTATTTTAGGTGGGCATTGTTGTCTCATAAATGCCCACCTTGACAAGGCCCATAGCCATTCAGAATGCAAGAACTGTTCAGCCAATCTCCTAAAGCAGTTTAAGATCTGTTTTTGAAATTTAAGAAATTTTATTATATATCATGAATTACACCCAACCAAGGGGGCAACCATCCAGACATAAGAAAACAAATACATTTAATGAAACAAAGAATACATCCACCTTCAAAAATAAGTCACTTAAGCTCCCTCCCTCCCCATCCCTAACCCACCCTATCCCCCCCAGAAGTATGCCAAACAATGAGTAACAGAGGAGAGAGAGGGACAATCCAAACTAACGATTACCTGAATACCCAATTTGTACCAATTTACCCCTCCTTAAGATAAATATAGCATAAAGTTTACCCCATTTCCTGTTAAAACCGGCCATATTATTATGGAGACCCTCAATTAGATGCTCCGTTCTAAAAAATACTGAAATATCATTTAACCATTCACTATAGGAAATGGTTAACTGATCCATCCAATGTTTTAAGACTAATTTTTTAACAATAACTGATATCAGCGTCATGTGAAATCTGCACTCTTTGACCAGAATACCAGAATAGACACCCATCAGACAGATTTCAATTGTGAACAGGTCATCCAATCCCAAGAGAGGATCCAATTTAGAGTGAATTTGTTGCCAAACCGGGGAAACCGTTTCACAATACTGGAATATATGCACCGTATTGCCTTCCATTTCACCACAGCGAGTACATTTAGAGTTTAGCAGTCTGCCAATTTTGACCAATCTAATCGGAGTATAATACATATTATTCAAAATATGGTATTGAGTGAGCCTAAATCTATCCTGGGAATGATATATATATAGATCCTTCCAGATCTGTGCCCAGTCTAAGCTTACGTCCGGGAGTAAGGCATTCTAAATAGTGGAACCGACAAGGGGACTGGAACCAGCCATATCAATCAGGAGGGGAATATATGGTAGATACACCATGTGGCTTCAAAGCTTAATCTGATATTTGAGCCAGAAAAGCATTGGTCCCTGATGTTTTAGGATTTAAACCAAAGAGAGCCCCTATAAGATGTCTTAACTGAAAAACCTTAAATATCTGATTCTGTGGAATACCAAATTTACCAAGAATTTCGGGAGAAGAAAGCAAGTTATCCGAAGAGAATAAGTCTCTCACTCTCACCCCAATCAACTGGGGGAGCCAACTATTCAAGAGCCATGAGCCACCTATTCTAATGTTAAGATTTGTCAGTATCATCTGCTCCAAATCAGATTGACAGAATATCTTAAAATATGCTCAATATTGAGAGAAAACTTTGAGCGAACTGGCAATAACTGATTCACGCAGAGCATCAGGCAGAGAATTTTTACCCAAGTAAAAAACCATGGAAGAGTTAACAAGATTAGCACTTAGAAGGCTGTTCTCTAATTGGAGCCAAATGGGGATATAGTCCGACTCCTGATGTTGTCACCACTTCCCCATCTTAGTTAAATGGCTCGCCCAACAATAAAATAAAAAGTTAGGAAGGCAGAGACCTCCCATGTTTTTGTGTAGACTAAGTTTGCTATAAGTGCGGTGAAGATGCTTACCACTCCATATGAACCCAGAAACCAATGCATGCAGACCCTTAAAGAAAGATATCAGAAGCCACATATTTAACAGGTTTATAGGGTAAAAGGGATGAGGCAAAACGTTCATCTTAATCACATTAATCCGCGCCCATAACGATAAGAGTAACTTTTGTCATCTTTGAAGATCCTGCTGAATGGTCCCCATTAAATCCTCCAGATTGAGTTTCCTAGTAGAGACGGGATCCATAGTTAAATAGACACCAAGATACTTAATTGCTCGAGGAGACCATTTGACACCTAAATGAGCGAAATCTATTTTCCTCGTATGGCTATTGAGCGGAAAAATCTCCATCTTGGATATATTCAATTTGTAGTTAGATAACGTACCAAACTGACTAATTATCTTTAACACATGCTCCAAAGATAATGCCGGTTGGTCCAAATGAAGAAGGATATCATCCGCATATGCTGACAACTTTAAGGACTGATTATCGAATGGGATCCCCTTAATCTGAGGACAATGCTTCAACTGACGGAGAAGGGGTTCGAGATACAAATTAAACAAAAAAGGTGAAAGTGGACACCCTTGCCGCGTACCAGTAAATAATGAAAATCTAGCTGAGAAAACCCCATTGCAATAAATCCCAGTTGAGGGAGAAGAGTACAATGCCTGAATCATTGCAATGAAGGGAAGAGGAAAACCTAACTTCTTCAAAGTAACCCACAAAAAATCCCAATGCACCATATCAAAGGCCTTCTCAGCATCAAGAGAAATTAAAGCCATTGGAGACTGAGAAAACCGGGCACTGTGAAAGACGTGTGAGAGTTCTTAAATGATCAACAGAAGAGCGGCCAGATACAAATCCTACCTGCTCCTGACTTAAAAGTGGCATCCACAATGCCTTAATTCGGGAAGAAAGTACCTTAGCTAATATCTTAAAATCGCAATTCAAGAGAGAAATTGGACGATAGCTAGCTGGATCAAGAGGAGGCTTATTTGGCTTGAGCAAAAGCACAATTGTTGCCTCCAAAAGAGATGAATCAAGTTTGTCTGCTGAGAACATGTAATTATACAATCTGAGCAAGATAGGGGCTAATTCCTGAGCGAATATTTTGTAGAAATTTGAAGGGAACCCATCTGGTCCGAGTGACTTGTCCGGTGCAAGACTGTTAGCAGCCATTACTATTTCTTCAATGGTTATGGGGGATAGCAAGGAAGCCTGGGATGTGTCATCCAAGACAGGGAGATCCAAGGAGTCAAGGAATGCCTCCATATCCTGACCCGATGCAAGGGAGGAACGATTACCATATAATATTTTATAAAAGGACTCAAATACCTGGGCAACCTCTCGAGGTTCGGTTTTAATAGAGCCATCCGTGGCTTGCACAGAGGGGATTAGGCAGGAACTTTCCAACTGACATGAAAGCAGAGCAAGCATCTTGCCAGCTTTTTCACCCTGATCAACATATTTGGCCCTTGTCTTGAGAAGATCATATTCAGCCTTCTCCTTAATCAAATCTGCGTACTCATTACGCAACGCCGTCAGCTCTTCCAAAGTAGTTAAAGAGATATTAGTGATCAAGGAATTCTCTTTCTCCTTTATCTGAGCTAACAGGGCTAAAGCTCTAGCCTCCCTCTTTTTCTTCCTCCCAGAAGCAATTTTAACAAATTCCCCCAAAGATAACACTTTAAGGAACACCAAAGAAGGTCAACCCTGATATTAAGATTGACATTATGTTCCAAGAAATTGGAAATTGCAATTCTGATTCGAGAAACCGAGTTCTCATCTTTTAAAATCTGAGTATTGAGCTTCCAGACCGTATCCCACTGAGTCTTTAAATCCAGAGTGATAACTATCCAAGTAACTGAATGGTCCAAAATAACTATGGGCTCAATACCGGATTGATAAAGACCCTGGATAAGGGAACAACTGATTAGGAAATAGTCAATCCTTGATTATGACTGATGGATACCCGAATAGAACGTATAAAGCTGCCATGAAGGGTTCAACATTCGCCATGGATCACATAAACCCAACATAGACATTAGATCCTTCAGCGCATTCTGAGAAGACGAAAAGGGTTTCAGAGGCCTATATGTTCTATCCAGATCCTAGGTTGGTGGAATATTCCAATCACCCACGAGTATCACAGGAGAGGGAAGAAACAAAGCAATTTTTCTAGCCAACTCCATTAAAAAATCTGGATCCCCTCCTGGCAGACCATATACCTACCCCAAAACAACCATATTGTTGTTCAGCATCCCCTTAACCAGTACGTATCTACCTCTAGGATCAGAAAGGACCAAGTCCGCTTGAAACTCAATATCCTTCCTGATTAATATGGCTATTCCCCGACTCAAAGAGGAATCCCCAGCCAAGAACACCTGAGAGAATCCTTGCCTACATAGCCTGAGCACTTCTGAGCTAAGCAAATGTGTTTCTTGAAGCAAAATGATACCCGCATTCAAGAGGGTAACATGTTTAAGGATCTGATATCATTTCGTTGTGTCCCTAGCTCCTCTGATGTTCCATGACAGAACTTTCACAGAACTATAAGCCATATTTGGTCCTGTAAAGTCACTTGAGAAGTGATCCCAACTGCATATAAGTTAAATGCCTATGGCACACTCCTGCCACCCCAGCACCCTTCCCCCCCGTAACATCTTCATTATATACAAAGTCTAACAATATGTAGCCCCAGAATATAATAGCTCCAAAATTACTTGACTTTGAAAACAAAGCCTCATTTAATTTAACCATGTTAAAAAAACCTAATAGCAGCCCAAAAAGCCCAGAACATCAACCCCACCCACCATTACCCAGAAACCCCAATTGAAAAACCTTGATAATATAAAGCCAACAAGTAGTAGTAAACCAGGAAACCATGGACACCAAACAAACCAAAAAACTATTTACAATACCCCCAACCCACCAAAAGAAAAAGAATCTGAAAACAGTTAAAACAGTAGCTCCCCACCCACCCATGGCTAGCTTGAGCTCCCCAGTGTCACAAACAAACCAATAAAAAGATCCTGTTCATACCAATGAAACCCTACCATTAACCCAGAACAGCAACCCAGACAAGTAATTAATGATAAGAACCAATTGGCAAGGGGGGAACCCAGACACCCCACCCACCTTTAACTAGTACGCTATGCAGCTAGCCCAGCTTTACCCTGACCGGAGCACCCGCACCCCCCATCCACCCCCCCATAAACTGAGGCAGCCAGTGCAACCTTAGCTAGAAATGAGCTCAACCATAAAGTACCCTAACCTAAAAATAAGATAACTGGAACGGGCACTTACTATACAAGCGACCCCAGAGAGCACCGACACCTCCACTCTCCAAGCCGCCCTCACCTCCCAATGAATCCCCCTAGGAAGTGCTCCAGATGACCAACTGAAGGGAAACCCAATCAACCCCATTAATCTGAGCTATCTAGACCGATCCCACCAGAAGCACTTAGCTGCCCCAACCCAAAGGTATTACCTGAAACCGTTGACAGAACAACAAGCTAGTCTAGGCCTTGCTCTTACAAACAACATTATCCACTCGATAGTGGAAAGACAAACCCTCCCATCACATACTACCTGGTAAATCAACCAGGCTCCTTACAGTCCAACTCCGAACCCAACCTGGAAAACAAGAGGAACCCCCATTAGCCCTAACAAGTACCTCTTATGGGGAAACCCCCTATAATAAACCAAAACCCTGTCAGGGAGGCACATTAACCCTGCCTGCTGTGCGGGAACTGAACTCTCACACACTCACAGCGCTACAAGGAACCAAACTCCCCATGGAGAGGACCAAAACTCAGCTCCCCACTCCAAACAAGATCACAGCAAGGAGGTACATAGGAAAACCTCTTCTTCCCAGACTCTTGCCAACATCAACAGCTAACTCCCCAGCCAATTCAAAACCAAGCCCCTAAGAACCCCACTGAAAATCCCAATCCCAATCCGACCCGCTCCGCTCAGCGAGCGGCCCCTCGCCCCCCCGGATCACTATAAGGCTAGAATACGTAAAAGCATTTCCAAAAGAAGCAAAAACATTCGAGAAACTGACAAGAGACATATACGACCTGTATCAAAAACCCGATACTAGTACCTCCTAATTCAATCCTCTGGCAGGGAGTAACACCGCGTTTAGCTTGGGGAAAGGATTAAGGGAGGGAACTAAAAGGACACCAGACCATCCTTCCCAGGGAAACCACCCCAATGAACCAAGATTCTTTGTGAAAACTGAACACCCTACTGGGCCTATCTCACCTAAATTCCGAGATCTCTCCAGCGCTTACAAAATCAACAACCCCTATCTGTCATCAGGTAAAATAACCCATTTTTAACCAGACTTTCGTATTTAAACCAGAATTAAGAGAAGTAAAGAGTGTAACAAAATCAGTCATTTTTTGAAAAGGTCCGGTAGCCGTATAGTTAAATCCGAGGAGGCCTGCTCAGGGGACTCGTAGGACAGCCAGGAGCCATGCACAGATACTCTTAATTTCGCCGGGTACTGCATCCTGAAGGGAATTCCAGCAGATATTAATTTTCTGACTATAGAGTGATATGCCGCCCGCTTCAGGTGAGTCTCTCAGGGTAGATCTTGAGTGAGCCTAAGGGTAGCCGACTCCCATACCACTTTCTGTAAGCCCTTGGCCTTGTTAAGGACATGCTGCCTTTTTAAGTAACTTAAAAACTTCACAATAATGGGTCGAGGTGGAGACTCTGGAGGAGGCCGTGGTCTTAGTGAAAGATGAGCCCTTTCAATTTGGTAACTAGGGTTAAGAGGGGAAGGGCCAACCAGTTTCTGTTGCAGCTTCTGCATGAATAAAATAATATTAGAACCTTCCTCCGCTTCAGGCAAACCGAGAATCAAAACATTATTTCCTTGGCTCCTGCCCTCCAAATCTTCAGTCTTCAGGTGAAGTTTGGCGATCTGTTGCCATAACTGAGATAGCTCAGGATCAGTCTTTTCTTTCCACTTTTCCAGTGAGACTGCTCGGGCCTCCGTATCTCCCACCCACCATGCCAGATCCATTAAGTCCGAACGAAGAGATTTCAGTTCAGCTGAAATATCGTTAAACAATTCCTTAAATGGGAGCATTTCTTGAAGAAAGCAATCCTCCGATAATGGAGTGACCGCTATAGATGAAGGAGATGGTTTTTCCGAACCTGCACCTTGGGCCCGTTGCTTCTTGGGCATTTTTTCTGGAGAGGCTGGTGGAGTATGCCTTGGCAAGTCCTGCTTCATGTCGGCCTCCATAGACAGCAGAGACTCGACTACCAGGCACAAAACCGACCCAATTCCGACTCAGCAACAAAATATATCATCTAGCTCGTCTTCCAGATAGCAATTACATCAATCAGGCCATAAAAGAGGGCGAGATAGGTGCGAGGCAGCGGGAGCTCCTGATCAGTGCTACTACCAGGAGCCCTGCGTCACATGATCTCTCGCAGTTTAAGATTTGAACAATGCTGTTACATGGTTGCAAACAAACTGAAAATTAAACCAACATGGATATCTGTGTTCTCGACTGGATGGCCTAGTCCATTAAACAGTTTCCCAGCTTTACAACAACAGTGGTGATGATGTTGCAGGCACAGGGCTATGATTTATTCATGTTTTCGCCAGACTAGCAGGATCTTCATCAGTGCACAGGATGTAGTGACACAGTAGCGTTCCTCTTCTAGTAGATTTAGTTTCCCTCTTGGTCTTAGACTCTGTACAGGTGTACACATTTCCCTCCTGCTGGGTCTGCCAAGGTTCTTCTCCTCTGCACATGTAACAGATGATCCTGTTTGGAAAATTACAGGTGCAGCTTTCAATTGTGAAGCCTGATCATATCAGATTGGCACATCGCATCCTGTCATCCAGTCTCTTGTGTGCTGTAACAACCAGCTCTTGGCTGTGTTGCTCACTGAGCAGTTTCCCAGGCACAGAGCTGCTCTCTGTTTCAGAATTAAAACTGTGATGCAACAAAGTCTATTGAAGTGCTCCAGAGAGTGACTGTGGGGTGGCATACCCTTGCTAACACCTCTCCTGGCTTCTTTCATTATTGCATCACTCTGTGCTGTGCAAGCATGTGATTACCTCCCCTTCCATGAGTCCTTGGTGGTTCCTTTGCAGGCTTTGGAACCTGATTGGCTGTTACCTGTTCTCTGACCCCAATTACCACATTGATAGGGGTAAGAGGGAACAAAGATGCTACATAGCGTGCAGTCCTACAGGGCACTTGTCCAGTCTTTATTTTCAAAGGTTCCTACCCTAAAACAAATATTTTTCTCTCCAATGTTGTATGAGAGCATGCTAGTGTCCAGTGTGATAGGGGCCATGATGGGGGGAATCCCTGGTTTTTGCGAGAGTGTTGATCATTTGCCCTATCAGCTTAATGTGCAGCACAGAGGTGATCTTGAATGGTACATATGGAGTTACGTAAGAGTGCTTGGAATGTTTAGAAATAAGCAGTCCTGACTGGCTACAATGACATTTTGGTTTATAATCTTGTGATAATGTTACAGGTTAACCTTCTATGGTGTGGACATGATTTGGCCTTTTGTCTTCAAGGAGTTAATTCTCAATCCAGAGATGCCACAAAAGGGTGTGCAATAAAGGATTAAAGAGCTAGTGGAACCAAAACAGATAGACAGGAAAATTATATAACTTTTAAGAAGTAGTCAACTCAGTTGTAACTTTTTATTTCTGAAGAATACTTATTTTTTTTCTTTTGCTCATTAGAAAGTTTTCTGTGTGATAATACTGTACTGGATGTGTGGAACAGCTCTCAGCCTGGCAGCTGACATATCTATCTCTACCCCCCCCCACTACATCATCACTGTGATCTCACTGACAGTGACATCATAGGCAACTAACATGGCAACTACTGAGTGGCTGTTCCTGAGCAGCAGTGATGTCACAGTCACTGACATTACAATGCTGATGATGTAGTGGGGGAAACAGAGCTAGATCTCTCAGCTACCAGGCAGTGTACTGTTTCACACATCACACCTACTTACATCAGGTAAACAATCTTTTAATTAACCAAAGGGCAAAGAAAAAGTACGTCAGATATAAAAGGTAACAGTTGACTACTTCTGAAAACTAATAATGGCAGCTCTTTAATGATGCAGGCCCAGGGGTGTAGTAAGGCACAAGGTGGGTGGATGAGTGTTCTTACGCTGCTCCTGGGAAGATAAATGTTAATTCTTTAATGCACACCCTAAATTGACTTAATGTGCTTATAAAAGGGCTCATTGTGATTTTCGAGTAAGGATATGAAAATAGATTAAAGAAGTCTGATAAAAAGTTCACTTCTAGCATGTATTGATTTATGCCAGCAGGTGGTGCTGTGTGAAGGTTTTGTTACTTTTTATGACTGCATAGCAGAGCTATGCTGACATATTGCTAATACATAGTAGAGAGAGGGGACTATGGAAACACGTGGATGGATAACTAGGATGTGTCCTTCCACAGTGGAGTTGAAGCACATGCGGACCTCTCCATTGACCACTGTGCTGTCTCCTCCCCCACCAGGTGCACTATTTTCTTGCTCCACACTCACTTCCAGTTCACTTCTGGGTTTGGAGCAAGGTGCCACCCCACCCTCCCAACCCTGTCCCGGTTATATATGTAATGTTTCCCTGGTGTCTAGTGGCAACTGTTGCCTTCCGATCGCCGTCCCCGTATTTCTGTATGTTTCCATGGTGTCTAGTGTCACCCCCCCTTCTGATTGCCATCCTTATATTTCTGTAGTGTTTCCTGGTGTCTAGTGGCATCCTACACCCTCTCTGTGGTGAGGGCTAATTCTGGTTTGGCTTAGTACTTCGTTCCTGGCAGTGTATCTTTTATTTTTTGTAAATATGATTTTTATTATTATTAATCCATGTCTCCACCATTCAGCACATTACAGAATAAAAAAGTTATCTTACTACATTTATGTGGTGTTGGGTCTTCATTTTGGTTATAAATTGCTAGTCAGGTAACATACTATGGTTCAGGTGGCTAGTCCCACCCTTTTGGTACAGTTTGGGGGAGGAACCACCTTATGCACCCTTATCTGGAGTTACTTAGAAGGCAGTATAGTGCAGTGGTTTAAAACTTTGAGCTGCAAACCTAGAGACCTGGATTTGAATCATTCAGCCCCCACTTGCATACTGTGTGACCCTGAGCAAGTCACTTAACTTCCTTGTGCTCCCAGGCGCACAAGGTTCGGCTTAGTGCGCCTTTCCTGGTTAAACAATTTCCCCTTTCCCTTTACTTCTGATCGATTCTGCAAAATGTGCGTTATGGTTCAGTTGGACGCTTTACTCAAGGAGGTGAGGGAAGAACAGGGAGTGTCCCACTGGGGTGAGGGTGGGGGACTGACCAACTGCAGCTTGGATTCCAATTATACTTACAACACATTGAAGGGGAGAGAAGTAGGGGTGGGCTCACCAATGCAGGAGTTTCACGTTTCACCATACATTTATCTTGCCATCCACTCAGGTGCAAAGTCCCAGTCTTTACTCCTTATGTGCAAGAGCCACACAAACATTCTATACACCCAGATGCCACACATCGATGGCACAATATGCCTTTGCATACCGGGCACTGCTCTGGACAAGCGCTCTACCACCAGATATCTCTGGCACTGCTACGCTTGGACCCTTCAAACTTAAATTGCGCCAACACCTTATTCATATGAGTACCTGCAGGTGCCATCGCTGAGTTATCCTATGCACCCTCTGACCTACCCCAACACTTCCCAGCTCCTATCCCCAGGATAGGCAAACCGCGGCACTTAGCCCCATCTCCAGTTCCTTTATCCCAGCCTGCCCCCCTCTGTCCACACTGTCCTGTCTACCCCACACCTTCTTCCCCTTTTCCTCTACTTCTTCTGATGCATGGTTACTTTGCACATCGCAGCAGTTACTGGTTTGGTTTTGATTTATGTACCCTTATGTTAATATTGTCATTATTGTCACTGCTACACTTAAATCCCCTGCTCACCCTCCTGGCCTCTCCATTACTTATGCACTCTCACCACATCCCACTCCCTCCTTATTAACTCCTTCCAATATCTCACATCAGCTGCCTCAGCCTTCTCCCTTGCCCCCCCAGATTTCACTCCTCCCTCTCTCCATTCCCTCTCACATCCTTGTCTCTCCCCTTACCAATAACCCCCCGCACCTCCTAGCTTTTACTGTATATTCTCTCTCTCCTTTCTCCCCTAGCCCTCCTTAACTCCCTTCTAGTTCTCATTTCTCTCTCCTTTCTCCTCCTTGCCCATACTAACTCTTCTCTCCTTCCACCACCCATCCTTTTACCCCCACTTACATCTCCCATTCTTCTCCCTTCCCCTCCATTACCACCTACTCCTCTCCTTCACCACCTACCTTATCCCTCCAATCCCCAACCCCCTCAGTTCTTGCCTGTCCCCTACTACCTTATCCTCTCACCAGCTACCTCTGGCCCTCTCATGCACTTGTTAGATCACCTGACAAAGCCTTTGGCAGCTCATGCACTCTGTAATGTTTTACCTGTTATTAATTTTTTTGTCTTATCCTGACAAAGCCACTGGCAGCTCATGTATTGTAATTGTATTGACTGTTATCTACCTGCCTGTTCTCGTCTATTCTTGTCCATTGTCCAAGATGTGGAACCTTTGTAAAAGAGCACTGTTTGCTCAAAGGTGTTATCCGAAACTGTCATAAGTAAATAAAAATAAAATAAATTATCTGTTTACTGTACTCTCAATGTTTTATCTGTATATTGTCCTGAATTCCTTGCATTGTTGTTTATGTACATGATGTGGAACCTCTCAACGAGCCTCCGCTCACAAGCGTATCCAAGATTTCAATAAATAAAAATAAATAAGGAGCCAACCAGTTCAGCATGACGAGCACAGTGCCACATTATCATTCAGGGAGTGCATTATCTTCTTCATTTCGTGTATCTGGTTTACCATGTTGTGCCAAGTTGGGAGCCCTGGGGCCTGGGGTTGTTTTCTTTGGCTGCTATAAGCAATTTGCTAAGCAGGTTGCTGGAATTTGACATTCACAGCCTCTAGGAAGCTAAAAAAACAAAACCCCGCTCAGCTATCAGAGGGACTGGTCTGCTAAATAGTTCCTCTAATTGTTCCTGCAGGTCTTGTAAGAAAGGATGCAAGACGGGGCACGCCACATTATGTGGGTGTGATGAGCATGGATTGTGTCTTCATGGCAGTGTATCCTAATGTTGAACTGCCTGCGTTTTCTGTTTCTGTTGCTTGGTCAGCAGGGAAAGTGGGTTATATACGGAGGAGGTTGTGGAGTCAAAAACAGTGGTGGAATTCAAGCATGCATGGGACAGTCATAAGGCAATTCTAGGGGGTGGGGGTAGGAAGAAGTAGGCTGCTGGTTTACTAGGATCTGCAGCTTATCCATTAGGTAGGGAAATGGGCAGACTGGGTGGGCCAAGCGGTCCTTATCTGCCGTCAAATTCTATGTTTCTATGTTTTTATGTTTATCTAGTGGTCTGTGGTGACCATTATAGTGATGGGCTGTGCCACTTAGTTGGGAGGCAGACATATTTTGGGGATGGGCTGGCTCCAGTACATGATGTGCCAGTTGGTGTAGGTGGCACTGCTTGTGGCATTAATGGGGAAGGGCACAGTAAGGCCAGAGGTAGGCCACAGTGATTAAGAAATTGTTGGTGGACTTGATATGTGGGGTTTTTATTTTGTGAAGCAGTTAGCAATGGTATAAATGGTGGCAGAGAGGGTGTATTTTTTTAAAGGGACACTGTCAGCCTTTTTGCATCATATTATATCTGGTTAAAAACACACATTTTATGATTGTTTACTTTCTCTAAAATTCACTGATGTTACCTGTTGTTTTATCTTTCTCCTTTCTCAGCAGAACTAAAATGCACGCTAATGATGTTATTATACCCAACCTTGTGTAACCCCCTTGCTGGAGCTTACTTGTTTGCCCCTTTGGGCTGCCCCGGTCTCCTGTTTGTCCACTTCACACCTGCCATCTGGCCTGAGCCCCACTGGTCCTATAAGCCTCTGTCCGGCCCTCACAATGTTCTGCCAGTGAAATTGGGGCTTCAGGGACTAAACCTCAGAGCCGCCATGCTGCTTGCTGTTTGAATGAGTAGCGGCAGACCGCACATGCGCACTAACCGGGGCCACGTTCGTGGATTTGACCAGGGCTAGATCTGCTAGATCATGATCTTTTGGTCTCCGTCCTTGGCTCTTTGGGAGTTGGTAGTCCTGCCCTTAAGTGGTTTCAGAACTATCTAAGTGATAGATTTCAGAGAGTTAAGTAATGTGGAGTCATTTCTGCCATTGCACCAGTCAAGTTTGGAGCACTGCTGGGCTCCATACTTGGTCCTGTAATGTTTCCTTATTTTTTGATAAAGTTAGTTTAGTGTTACAGAATGCTAGTCTCACATACACAGATGACACAGTTATTTATTTGCATAGTACTTCTGTTGTAGATTTAAGCAACACATTGTCTGCAGAAATGTGTGCCGCGCAACATTGGCTTGAAGCTAATAGATTGGTTTTGAATAAGGTAAAAACCAAAACTATGTTATTTGGGACCAGATCTAGGGTTCAGGATTGTGAGCAGAGTCTGCATGTTACTGCTCTTGATGGATCTTGTTACGAACAAGTTTCTAATTTTCGGTACTTAGGTGTTACACCGGATGCTACTTTGAGTTTTGATATACATTTTGCAAAAGTTACTTCCACAATTCATTCTAAAATCTCATTATTATACAGGCTACATTCTTTTTTAACTGTTGAAACTAGAATGGCAATTGTTAAGCAGTGTCTTGCTCCTGTAGTAAACTATGCCACTCTGATAACTGACAATGCGTCTGTGAAGGTGGTGGCAAAAAAATCGGCTCTGCTCCAGTTAATTGGAAAATGTGCACTAATGGTGCCTCATACTTCACATCATTGTGTGATTCTAACCTATATGGGCTGGTTGCCAGTTCATTTAAATTATTAGTTTCAGATGGCAAAATTTTCATTTACAGTTATGAAGTCTGGTGCTCCCTTAAGTTTGTACAGACATTTTCAATCATTTGGTCTGTTTTTTTTTTCCAAGGAGTAGGGTAGACAACAAAACTTTGATACTGACTTTTATGAGAACTGCCAATGGTCAGAGGGCTTTTACTTATTCTGGGCCGTTTACCTGGAATAATCTTCCACTTGTCTTGAGGGATATATCGACTGTCTCTAGTTTAAAAAAAAATGTTGTTAGAGCATTTCAAAGACTTAGCTAAATTTGATTGTTCTGTTTGATGTAAATATGTTGTCATTATGTATTGTACTTTGTTTTGTTTATATTTTACTGTGAGTCAAACCTGTAAACAGAACTTTTGTTCTAGAGTGCTAACTCATTAAGCAAATAAACAAACAACAAACAAACTAGCATAGTTGCATTTTTGGCCCATTTCTGTGTCCGAATGGGCACTTCTCCAGTGGTCCTGGTCCCCTATTTGGGCAGTTCAGGGACTGGAGACCCAGAGGAGGCATTAGAGGAGCAGAAAAAGTGCTTTAATAAAGAGCACCAATGAGTGCTATGAAACGGGGGGCAATATGAATATTGATGCGGGAATTTGAATATGACTGGGGAGTCTGCCTAGTGCTTGGGGGACAGTGCAAATTGGCACTAGCAACAGGCAGGGGGTTGAAGTAAAATGTTAAACTCAGCAGTTGTGTGAAAGGGAAGAGGGACTGCTTTTGGACTCTGGGACATGAAATCAATAAAAATATTTAGACTGGCTGCACTAAAAACTTAAAGTTGGGACATGTGTGGACTGTCAATTAAACTGTATTACCAGTAGCCATGATAGCAGCCTTTCACCCCTGTTCAGTCAAGCTGAGGGCCAGGACTCTTGCCAAGGTTTATGGGACTGTTCAAAGGACTTATGGGGGAAAAAGCTGGGGAAATTCTTGGCACCCTTTTACACAGCCAGTCAGGCACTGAAGAAGCCTAAAGCATATTCATGTTGAGAAAGGACAAGTGTTTAGGCCAGAGAGCTCCCAAAACCCAAAGACTGTTGGTTCTTGTGTCAGTTTGGTGAGAGCTCCTCCAGAGGGAGGAGAGGGGAGGGCTCCAGACCCTTGGAAGAAATGGGGCTACAAGGCTAGGGAAAGGCCTGTCTGGGGTTGCCAGTCACTTGTCCCCAGGGCCTGCATTTGCCTTTTCTCATAGGAGAGGAATGTGGTCAAGGAGTTGTGTTTTGCAGTTTAGCTGAGAGAGAGAGCTGCAAGGTCCTGCAACAGTAAGCTGTGGAAGGAAGCTACACCACAGCAGTGAAGGTTTTGTTTAAAGGTTTTAAGGAAAAGGGTCATCTGGAATTTCAAGGAAGATAGAGATCTTCTTGTGGGCTGCGGAGCCCTGGTCTCAAGGCAAGGTTCAATTTTGTCTGCACCCTAGATGGCACAGCATCACAAGAAATGGGAAGGACATTGGTTAAAGGAAATGGCCATGAAAGGTTCAGTTTATGGAAAAGGTTCTGGTTTATGGAAAATGGATTAATGGAAAAAGGAAGGTTCAGATTAATAGAAAATAGTATTGGAGTCTCCTAGACACGTGGAGGCATGCCAGTAAGTCCGGGTTTATCTGCAAAAGAAGAAAAGAGAGCCTCTTCTAGTTTGTGAGCACCTGCACAGTGAGGAAAGCAATTGTCTGTATCAAGGGACTGACCGAGTGAAAGGTGTGTTCAGTTGATACTAGGTTCAGGGACCTTGGAGGGACCCATGGTGTGTGTGTGTCCAAGGCTCAGTGAAAGTCCAGAGACTGTGTCCTGTTTGCAATGGGCCACAGCTGCCATGATGGTAGTGTGGCTGAAAATGTCTTTAATAGCCAGAGGTGACTAAACTTCTAAACTAAAATAGTCAACTTGATGTGAAGCTGTTGGAGACTGAAAATCTACTCATCTTCCACCTGAGAGCCAGCTAGGGGCACTACCAGCCCCTATCGAGTAGGGTAGACTGGGCCACAGGGAGCCACAGGCATGTGCCTGAGTGCTGGGGTGCTCTGGATCCAGTGGGGAGCCAGACCATGGGGTCACTTCTGGGTCTGGGTTCCTTTGTGGCTAGATCTTCAAGTAAGTCGGAAGGTTCAAGCTGCAAGGTGTCATCCTCATGTCTCTGGCTTCCCAAGGTCTTGAGTTCTGCTTTTCCACCTACCCCAGAGCTACAGTCTCAATGCCACCCAAGGCTGTCTGCAGAACTATAAGTAACAGCAGTGATTGTCCTGCACCTCAGGACTGTATATAGTTGTTTCAAGCTGTGCACAGTGGCATGGTGAAATCTTAAAGTAGCTAATAAATGTACAGAGAAGCTGACTTTGAGTCAAGAAAGTGTGCCAAAGCCAGCCAACCAGCGGCACCACAGGCCTGCAACAAGTTAGTGCTGGGTACCCAGGGACAGAGTTTTGTGGGTTTAATCTGAACCGGGATACTGGTACCAGCTGGGTTTTTTTCACTGATAAAGATCTGCAGCAGTTAGCTAATTAGTGGATTGGTGCTGTGAGTATTGAAGTATGCTCTGAATTTGAAGGGGATATGATTGCTCTAAAAAAAATGCTAATCTCTGATGCCAACATCCAAAATGAGAAATGTTACTTAACTTCTGCTCCACTCTACCCATTCCTAACCTTCCTCCTGGAAATAAAAGGTGTTTAATTGTTTTGGAAAATTCTGACTAGTGAGCATATTTTTAGTGAGTATATTATTAGTGCAAGTCTTTAATTTAAAGTGTTAAAATTGGGGGTTTTGGTGTATGTTAATCCATGTGTTGGGGTGACTGTATGGGGAGGTGGGTTGGTACAGCATCCCAGGGGGTTGTACTGATAAATATCTTACCCACTTAAAATGTACGTTGGGTGGAGGCACCATGCTGTATAATTGTTCTGTCTTGGGAAATAACCCCAGTAACATCAAAATAGGAATCTAGGCCCCTCAACCTGGTCAGTGGCCACCCAGGCAGGGGTAGTAGCCCATGGTGGATGGTGCCCCCGGGTTACACTTGTTTTGTTTCAAATCCCTAATCTACTCTTATTGCATACTTTCTGAACATTAGGAGCACCCCCAAACAGTGCAACCACTCATGATGCAGTAGTCTTCTGTCCTGCCACCGCATCATGAGTGGCTACATTGTGCTAGGGGAGTTCCCAAGTCCAGGAAAGGTGCAGTGGGAGTTAATCAAAGAATGTAAACAAGCAGTCTTTTTTGTGGTAACATCACTATTATGGGCAGTCTGCTTTTCACTTTTTCAAAGAAAAAAGGGATCAGAATCAAACCGCCAGATGCAGCAGCAATCACTACAGAATGTGAACAATTATATCGTGATTTTTATGTTTGCTTGCGCGTGTGCACAAGAAACATTATGCGTCAGCTTAGGAGAGAAGCAGGTTGTGGAGGTGCGGCACTGTGGCAGGCAACGGCAGAACTGCATTTGGGGTCTTGGCATTGTTGGACCAATGCAGGCACACTGTGCTGATGACATTGGTTTCCAAACGTGCCACCAAGTTGAAATGATTTCACCGTTGTAATGAGGGGCTGCCTCATCATTGCAGCGTCGGCCATTCTGCTGCAATGAGGGAGCGACCTGTCATTGTAGGGTGGTACCTTGCCTAATGTAACATTTTTTGTAAACACAGTGGCAGAAAGTCAATGGGGGTGGCCAATCCCCCTATCAGCATGCCCCTGACCCAGTTCATTTGCTGGCGGGGGAGCCCACTCCCCGTCAGCATAATGTAACCTCCTCCCCCATTTGTTGTTGCCGGGGGTGCCAATCCCTCGCATCATGCCCCCAAACATTCATTCTTTGCTGATGGGGGCCAAATCCCATTGGTTTAAGTCCCCCACCCAAATAGGCAGGTGGCACACTGGGAGCCCACCCCAGTGTGCTGAAAGCAAGCCTGGAAAAAAAACACTTCCAGCAACATCTTTTTGTTTTGTTTTTTTCTCCCTGAAAGAAAGGAAATGGTTTCACGTCAGTCACCGTCCACTCCTCCAACCCACACCCAGCCACTGAGCGCCCTACCTGCTGACACCCCCCCTCATCCCATACTTACTTCCGGAGTCTGGCGCGACAATCTTCGGTGGACCAGAAACACGTCTGCACTCTTCAAAGCCGACCGCGAACTGAAGAAATGCCGGTAAACTGTATAATGGCATAAATAGTTATTTTTTTCAACTTTGTTGTATATCTCAGGCATTTTTGGGAATTTTGGCACCACATTTTCAACATGGAGTTATTGGGATCCCTCCTCATGAATTCAGCCACTGTCATGGCATTATTCAGTCCCGAAAGGTGATTTCGCAGTCACTGTGTGGAATCACCTTTCGGGACTGATTAACAAAACGACAGTGCCAGTGTTCATGATGTGGGCTCTCAAAAAGCCTCTGTTGCAAATCTGGTGAAAAAAATCCAAAATGACTGTTTTATAAGTGTGCTATGCAGTTTCCCACACTTGTAACTTCACGAATTTGTAATATTTTCACTCCAGATTTTCAACATTGGTATTTTTCCACACCTCCTTATGAACAGCACAGCTGTCATTTTTCGCATCCTGACCGAAATGTGTTTTCACACTTCCAGTGCAGAACAGCATGGTTGCTGTGGGAAATCAGTGTTTGGGACACATTAAGAAAATCACAGTGACACTGTTCATGAGTAGGGTCCAAAACTGCCTATATTGAAAATTTGGTGACGAAAGTCCATAAAATGACTTTATATTCTGAGCATCGTTGTGCAGTTTCCTCGCGCTCATAACTTCGTGAATTTGTAATATTTTCACTCTGGATTTTCAATATTGGTATTTTTCCACACCTCCTTATGAACAGCACAGCTGTCATTTTTCACATCCTGACCGAAATGTGTTTTCACACTTCCGGCGCAGAACAGCATGTTTGCTGTGGGAAATCAGTGTTTGGGACACATTAAGAAAATCACAGTGACACTGTTCATGAGTAGAGGTCCAAAACTGCCAATGTTGAAAATTTGGTGACGAAAGTCCATAAAATGACTGTGTTACGAGCATGTGTTGTGCAGTTTCCACACACGCTCATAACTTCACGAATTTGTAATATTTTCACTCCAGATTTTCAACATTGGCATTTTCCACACCTCCTTAAGAACAGTACAGCTGTCATTTTTCACATCCTGTCCAAAAGGTGTTTTCACACATCCAGCGCAGAATAGCGCAGTCGCTGTGGGAAGTCAGTGTTCGGGACAGATTAAAAAAAATCACAGTGACACTGTTCATAAGCAGAGGTGCTAAAATGCCTATGTTGAAAATTTAGTGACAGAAGTCCATGAAATGACTGTGTTACGGGTTTACATTGCACAGTTTCCATGCAACCTCATAATTTCGCACATTTGTAATATTTTCACTCTAGATTTTTAACATTGGCATTTTTTTCACACCTCCTTATGAACAGTACAGCTCTCATTTTTCATATCCTGCTCGAAATACGCATTTACACATCTAGTGCAGAATAGTGTGGTCGCTGTGGGAAATCAATGTTCGGGACAGATTAGGAAAATCATAGTGACACTGTTCATGAGCAGAGGTCACAAAATGCTTATGTTGAAAATTTGGTGAAAAAATTCCACTAAATGACTATGTTACGCGCATGCATTGCACAGTTTCCACGTAAGCCCGGAAGTTCGAATATTTTTAATTTTCACTACAGATTTTCAACATTGCCATCACTTCACACCTCCCTATGAATGGTACAGCTGTCATTCTTTACATCCTGCCTGATCTGTTTTCATACATCTGGCACAGAATGGCACGGTCACTGTGGGAACTCAAAGTTTGGGACACATTAACAAAATCACAGTGCCACTGCTCATGAGAAGAGGTCCCAAATGCTTTCATGAGGTGGGGGTCACAAGAAGGCCATGTTGAAAAATTGTAGTGCAAATACCAACAAACGCCCGGGGCGTTAGGGTTTCTAGCCATAACTTCCCACCTGTACAGAGTGACAGGCATCAGGGGTGTGCCTTTGGATTGCCGACTGTAATGCTCATGCCATTCCACCCCCACCCCACCACCCTGCAGCCAGTGACAGGCATTGAGATGTGCCTTGGACTCTTTGGTCCCAGAGTTCACCCCATTCTCCTATACT
The DNA here is from genome assembly GCA_016271365.2 of Neoceratodus forsteri. Taxonomy (NCBI): domain Eukaryota; kingdom Metazoa; phylum Chordata; order Ceratodontiformes; family Ceratodontidae; genus Neoceratodus; species Neoceratodus forsteri. Next base: position 435,324,030 of record CM057450.1, on the reverse strand, counting down.
GCACCCATTTCAGCGTATGTCCTTATGGAATGGGGTGACTGTAAAGCTGAACACCCCAAGGCACACCTCAACATGTGTTGGTGTCTGCAGGATAGGGTGAAGCGAAATGGCATGAACGTTATGGGCGACAACCCAAACGCATACCCCAATGCTAGTCCGTCTCTGCAGAGTGAAGGTGGGGTTGGCGTGAAGTTCAATACTTCACTGCCATTCCTATTCTGCATCTAACTCCTGCATTTCCAATGCTAATACCAGCAAGCAAATGCTTGTTAAACTAGGGACACTTTGAAACCTAAGGGGGTTGACAGTGTCCCTTTAAGAAGATGAAATAAATGAGAGAAAAGTTTTGGTTCTGTGAGTGCCACTGTGGGTAGTACAGCATGGGACATCCAAAATGGCTGCTCATTTTTTTTAGATTAGATCTGTATATGTATTGATCTGTTGTTGTGATGAGGTTTTTTTTTATTACCATGAACATGAATTCTGGCACTTGACCATACTTCTCAACTACTGTGGAGTTCTGCATAATGCCCTGATTTTTGCATACAAATTTACCCTTGCTCTGCGAAGGTTTACTGATATTCCTCATAATGTTAGAACTATTTCTGGACATACAAACTATTACGTCTTTGAATTAACTCGATAGAAACAACACATGTGGCCCACTATTCTTAGACATATTATTCTTTAAAATAAGAAAGTGCTACACATTCTGGCCATTTGCTCAGAATTTTGAAGGCCAGTGCTATGCATTTTTCATGCTGAGATGTTGTGAGGTATGCACCTGACTGTGCATGATTACTCTTCTAATGCACTGTCAGGTGACACCTGTTGGCCAATAAGGTTTCAGTATTTTTTCTTGCCATTAATATATATATATATATATATATATATATATATACAGTTTTGCCATGTTGTTTGGATGGTAAAGAAATGCTCCATATATGGACAGATGACTAAAGTATGCATTTAACCAAATCTAGTCCAATTTAAAAAAGGCACAGCTTTGAAAAATGTTTTTTGCTTTGAAGTGATATTATACTTTGAGGTTGTCCATATGGGAACAATTGCCCCAGAGACAGGAAAATCGATTCATGGATAGTTGCATGCCTGATCTAGGTCATATGAATAATGCTGTGAACCTTCCAGTGCTTTAGCTCCTGCCTGAGACTGCTACATAAACTGGTTTTAATCAGTTAAACTTTGCATAATTTGTGCCTGTCATGCATCACAGATGCCTTAATGTCTTCATTTGGGAGGCTGTGGATAATTAACCATTCTATAGTTATTTGAGAAAAGTACTTAGAAAGGTGATTGGCCCCTGACCATGGATTTCGTCAGTGAGCATCTCTAATTGCCTTTTAAAGCTTATAAAATAACTGTGTGAAAGGGGCTAAATTTACTGCCTCCTTTTGTGGCTGCATTGCTAGTATCCTTTTTCATGAGCTTTGCAAGAACTGTCAGGAGTATGATCTATTTTGTAACAAAGAAGTTTCCTGTACTGTTCAAATTAACTCTTCAAAGCCCTAATCTTTTAGTTAAACTACTGCAGTATAACTATTGTTCATTGCTTGGTAAAGGCTACCTAGACATTCTTGTCTGATATGTTTAACAAAGTCAGTTGATAGCCCTCTCTGTGCAGGACTCCCATTTGGGGGTGCAGAAACACTTCAGTGTAAGTACTTCAAATGTGCATGAGCTGCAGATTGCTGTGATTAAGATTTGGTTGCATAGGCTTCCCATGTATTTCTATGGAAGTCTTCTTAAGGGCATTGTACATGTTTTATGTGTTACGTGAAAGTACTGTACATGCACTATAAGTTTATGAGACCTCTGCACTGCACCTCTTATGGTATTAGAGATGCCAAGAGTGAGGTTTGGGTGAGAGGACTGCAAAACGAAGCTAAGTGGTTTGACTATGCAGACCTCATGAGAGGAGTCTCTTATACCTTAAGAGACACACCACAGAGGTCCTATTAACAGAGAACCAATCACTTGCATTAGCCAGTGTAATTTATAAGTAGTTTCTTTTATTTCAAAAGTTACATGTAGCAACCCTATCCCTGTCTATGAAGTTGACCTCTCCACTCGTAACATTCCGACACGAGAGACCACTGCACGAGGGATAAAAGGTATGGTGCCTATAAAATATCGACTGAAATCTGCTATGACTAAAAACAAGGAGCTTCAAACTATCTTTTAAAACTGATAGCTATTGCTGTCTCCCCACAGGAATCCCTTTTGGTTTTCCTTGGGTTGAGTATCGGCCAATTAGAGGCCAGTATTGAAGCACAAATTCAGCACACACGAAAGCCAAGCAATTGATGCAAAAAAAAATGTGTTATTGCTCCAAGGTAGTCGAATGCATGGCATCACAGATTCCCAGAGCTTTGACTCACAACACTGGGTCATTGTTAGGGGATAGGGCAACGCCACACCACTTCAGCTTGCGAAGCTCACAAGTAAAGGCACAGTATACTGCAATCAATTTACAAGCATATTCAATGTTGAAAAAGAATATACTGTGCAAAGTAGGCCACTGTGTAAAGAACTAAATGGTGGTGACTTATGCTCCAACTCTGAGAACTGAGAGCATTGTAGTTAATATTAATAGTGATGGTGCACCCCATTTATAACATAATAAACTAATAGTAAATTGTTACAATGAAAACAAAAACCACCAAGTGGTGAAATGAAGAAATAAATTCATGGCTGAAAGAAGCAAAAATGCAAAAAGTATACAGGATGGAACAAGTGAAAAAGAGGTTGGAGCAAGGGTGGCTGGACGTGTTGACAACAACAAGGTGAGGAAACAGAGGTCTGTAAGGTGGTAATCAGGGCGAAGGGTCCCAGTATTATTCTGTACTCAGCTAATCTAAGGTTTAGGCCCAGAGTTAAAAAGGCTAGATTATGATTGCGGCAGTGAGATTAAATATTCCACATGGACACATCAATCTAAAAGAATGTAAAAGAAAACAAAGGTTAGAATAACGAAAATATCAAATGATATACATTTGCCTTACAATTCCATGGTTACAATAAGTGCATATAAACAGATTTAAATACATGTTTACTTTCACAGAAATGGAACACTATCCAACTGATCATTTAGACCACCCAGTCTGACTGCTTTTAATAAGAAGATTCATTGTATTTTTGTTCGTCGGAGTACTTTTAGTCTATTATCCCCTGCCTCAGAGGCTTCACTTGATCAGTTCCAACAAAATGCATCTGAGCTGGATCACTGTGGTGAAATCTCTCAAAGTGGCATCCAAAAGGGTTGTCTGAGGTTGCCTGAATGACCTGACCTCTTCTGCTCGTGGATTCAGTCTTTTGAAAGATGTACTGTCCTACGTCCATACATCATGAGGCAAGGACAATGGAGTATGCATACCACAAATGCTGTACTGCAATTCATGAAGTGCCTTAGCTCAACAACTGATGTGCCTGATGGATGTGTATAGATGTTTGATTGAATTCAATGCTGGCAAACACTGCACCTACCTCATTTGTGGTAACCTTGTTGTAATGGGCGTAACCAAGAGGTGTAGGGAGCTGGTTGGTAGTCAACATAAAACTTTTTGTGACTTCATCCTTCAGATTTTTTCCCCCTTCTGTATAAAACCTTAGGTCTAGGACCCACCCTGCCTACCAAATCCCTGTTGCCCTGCAACACACTCCAATGTTTGGCAATGATTCCTGAAATCTTGGGTGCCCGTATGTCATACTGTCACAAAAAATATGTTGATTGTGGCCGAATCCATTTTTTCTTTTTTACAACAAATTACCTTGTGGGGTATTTCTGGCCTTCAAGGAAATTAGTTCTAAAACATTTCTACAGTATCCTCTCTGTAGGAAAATTTTGGTTAGTTCTTTAGCTTGGGCATCACAAGTAGCAATCTCAGTCCAGTTACATCTCAGATGTATGTGTTGACCATAAGGAATGACTTTTATGAGATATGGGGGATGTGCATTGTCAACTTAAAACAAAGTGTTACTAGACATCGGCTTCCTATATATAAATGTGACCACTTCACCCTCCTCTGTTACAGAAAGTCAAAGATCCAGAAAAGCTATCTGACATGGGTCTGTAAAATGAGCAAAACCTCAAATTGAGGTCATTAGAATTAAAGTATTTGACAAAGTTACTGACCAAAGCTTCTGATCCGTGCCAAATGACAAGTATATTGCCTATGTAACAACCCCAAAATGCTATGTGTTGAACAAACAGGTTGAGATTGGGGCCATAGACCATCCCATCCTCCCACCAACCCACATAAAGGTTAGCTCAGGAGGGGGCCATCACCATCCCCATTGTTGTACCCCGGACCTGCAAATAAAATGATTTGTAAATATCAGTTCATTTGTATCAGTTAGAAAATCAATGGCTATTCCACAGTCAGGCCCCCATATTCAAAAGGTTTCCACTGCCTGGATTGGGAATGAGCTATTACAAATGGCCGATTGCGCAGGATTGCAGTATTTAACTGTTAGCACTGCATCAGTCATAATATATTCAGCATAGAAAAAGGGGGCAGTGGCATGAATATGCAGAGCAGTGTGATATCTGAGTTAGCATTGGGCTTATGGCATTTAGCATGACTTAGTGCTGTGCAAGATAAGGGCTACAGAATCCAAGCCTTAACCTGACAAACACAGAGGCTGAACTGGGAACTACAAAAACAATGGCCCACATTATGAACTCATTGGAGGCTGCCCTGGAGGACAAGGAGCAGGAGGCTGCCCCCCAGGCCACATCACAAGTTCTGGTGGTGCTATGCTACAAACAGACAGTACCATTCATGAGTCACATTCAAAGCCCTCACTAATGAACAAATTGTGGGTCAGTACCGACCCAACAAGCCCATGCTCATGCAGCTGTACAAGCTACTGCACGACCAGCTCTGGACAGACACCAGGCACAGCCATGCCATGTCCGTAGAGCTGAAGGTGACAGCGGGTACTGTGCTTAATGGCCACCAGATCATTCCAGATACCAGTAGGTGAAAAAAAGGTATTACATAGTCTGCCACCTTGTGCCTGTTGGGTCAGCCACTAGATGCCCTGCTGGCCCGTGCTGTTCATTGTATTCCCCACCACACCAGCAGAGAGAACAGCAGTCATGCAGAAGTTCTATCTGGTTGTGTGCCTACTGTCTGTTCTAGGTGCCATTGACTGCACCCTTGTTGCTGTCCATGCACCCACTGCAGACGGGGTGGAGCTCTATGTGAAGAGCAAGGGATTCCACTCCTTCAACTGTGAGGTAGTGTGTGATGCAACAGGGCAGATCACCAATGTCCTGGCATGGTTCCCCAGCAGTGCCCATGATGCCTTCATCTGACAAAACTCCATCCTGTGCCAGAAATTCAAGAGTGAAGACATAACCACTGGGCAACTTGTTGGTGAGTATATAACCAAGGCCCCACCGCTGACCATAGCTGTCACTGATGTCAATAACCAATGACTTTTTCCTACACAGAGGACAGTGCACACCCCCTGCGTCCCTGGCTGCTAACACTTGTCCTACAACCCGTATCCATTGCTGAGGACAGGTACAGTGCGGTGCACAACACAGCATGCAATACTATGGAGCATGTTTTTGGCATGCTGAAGATTAGTTCAGATGCCTTGACTGTTTTGGTGGTGCCCTACAATATAGCCCTCAGAATGCTTGTGCCATATTCCTTGCCTGTGGCATATTACACAACACGGTGCTGAACCATGGAATATGCTTGCTGATCCCAGAGGGCAATATTGCAGCAGATGTGAAGCCAGTGGACCAGGGGATGTAGAAGCAGCTCGATAGATGTGACCCAAGGATGGCCAGGAGGTCCAGGGACTACAAGGATTGCCTCACTGCAGATCTCTTTGGACACAGACAGAGGCATCCAGGCAGTTGGGGGGGAGGGGGCTTGAAAACAAAATATAGCCATCCAGACAGGGGGGAAGGGGGCTTGAAGACAAAATATAGCCATCCAGGCAGGGGAAGGGGCTTGAGAACAAAATATAGCCATCCAGGCAGTCCAGGCGGGGGTGCTTGAAAACAAAATATAGCTATCCAGATTGGGGAGCTTGAAAACAAAATATATCCATTCGGGGGGGGGGGCCTTGAAAAGAAAATCTAACCATACAGGTGAGGGGGGAGCTGGGAGAGTGAGGAATGTGGTTTAGTGACCACCAGGGGGCTAGGGTGGCAAACATACAGTAGGGCAAGAGACTGAAACCCACCTCTGCGTGTGGTCCGTGCCCTCACCATGAACACAGGACTAGTGCAAGTGATGTGTCCTGGTGACTGGAGGGAGACATTGTTCATGACATGAGGGATGGGATGAGGCATCCATAGTCATGGCCTGGAGGGGTAGTGACCGTACCAAGGAGCATGTCATAGTCAGGGGTGAGTGGCAGCTGGCTCTCATGGGCAGGTGTGTGGGGATTCTGGGGATGTTGGGCATGTGGCTACCTGCACAGCAGGGGGTGGATACACGCCAAGGTGCCTGCTGTTGGGTGGTCACATCTTGGGGTGCCTGCCATGGAGTGACACTCACCTCATTAGAAAGGCTGGCACTGTGGGTGGCCCCTGCATTCCCTGAGGGCATGACAGTGGCCCCTAGCATGGCAGTGGCCACCCCACCAAAGCCAGCTACCAGGGACTGTTCCAGTTTCTCAAAGCCAGCATCCAAGCTGGCCAACGGGGACTGAGCAAGTCTACTGAAACCTGTCTTCAAGGCTTCCATGTGTACCTTGGCACACTGCTCATGAGCCCTCCTGAGCCCCCATGGTGGCCTGCAGCAGCTGCCTGTTCCAGACCAAAGGCAGCGCATGCTAGAGTGTATGCAACTGGTGCGTCCCAGGGTGACAAATCCTAGATGAACAGTAGAAAACAGTAGGAAAGCACTCAAAGGACTCTCCGGAGATACTGAATAAATTTATGTAGAGCAAAAAAGGACACTGCATAGCAGCTATTTGCTCTAAATAAAGTTATTCAGCATCTCCAGAGAGTCCTTCAAGTGCTTTCCTGCTATGAAATGCTCATACCAGTGGCTGGAGAATGTCAGCATACAGACTCAGTGTGCTGTGTATCGACACACACGCCGCCCATGCAGTGCAGTGCGCATATGCCCCCCATGCTGTACACATCATACACACAGTCCATCACCAGTAATCACACAGTATAGCACACCCATGTGGCATGACAGGGGAGATCCCCACAGATGTCCACATCATCCTACCCTCACTATGTAAAGCATTCAACATATACACCATTGCAGACAGTGCATGTAGTAATGATGGCCCATGTACATGGTGTACTGTGGCCCATGCAGGGACATGCAGGATGCATGCATAGGGCTACGGTAGGGAGTGTCCACAGAATACTGATGTGTGCAGGACATCCTGTGTTCACCCTCTGTGCTGGGCTAGCTGTGGCTCATGTCACCATGGCATGTGTCCCAAATCATGGCAAGCATGCAACACACGACACCACTGGTGCATGCACCCCCCCCCCAAGTCAATGTGCCAGGGCTACTGGAGTCACTCATGTGACTGTGATGGTCCCACCTGGCTCTCATAGCCATTGCCAGGGACCATCATGACAGTAACAGCCAGCACTGTGGCTGCCATGAACACCTCAGCAGAGGCTAGGGGCTCCACAGTTGGTAGGTCACTGCCTGTGGCCAGGAGGTCAGACTGCACCTTGACCATGAAGTCCTTAGTGCTGCACTTCAAATCCACTGCCTGCTTTTTCACCTCCACTGTCTGACCCTGCCTCCCATGGCATTCACTGACTCCGTCACTCTGGACCATACTGTCTCTGATTGGTCCCTTGTCCTCCTGCTGTGGCCCATAAAGTCCTCTCTGGTCACGTGGCCTGTGCCAGGGCCATGACTTCATCCTTGCTTTCCTCCTGATACGTTTGGTTAAGTGCTTCTATTAAAGGATTCTTTTGGCTGCAGCTTGCCTATTGTGTTTTCAATTATGACCCAGAGTGCAGGAATCTACTTTTGTTATCGGTGGGGTGGCACCTAGCCAATTGACGGGCATTGGTCAGACAGGTGGCCAGTACTGCCACAGTTACAGCAAACTGAGTGAGAGGCAGCCAGGTAGACTACAGCAGTTGCAGGCCATTGTCGACAGTGGCACTGTGCCAAGACCAGGTGAGTACAGCCTCTGTATGTATAGAAACATAGAAACATAGAATTTGACGGTAGATAAGGACCGCTTGGCCCACCCAGTCTGCCCATTTCCCTACCTAATGGATAAGCTGCAAATCCTAGTTAACTAACAGCCTACTTCTTCCTACCACCACCCCCTAGAATTGTCTTATCACTGTCCCATGCATTCTTGAATTCCACCACTGTTTTTGACTCCACAACCTCCTCCGGAAGGCCGTTCCGTGCATCCACAACCCTCTCTGTGAAAAAATACTGCAGTTGCTGTTGTGTCTGGTATGCAGTGCTATTTCTGTGCTCCAAAACTGCTTTTTAACTTCCTCTGAGACTCCAGGGCAATGTACCTGTGTTTACACATTGATACACTATTTCCAATGGAAACTGGTCTGCTGTATTGTTGTGTATAACCAATGCAAGTCTATGGTACCACAGTCCCTGTAAATCCTTCCATTTCCCAGTACAATACAGGAATCGCTGTATATACAACCTCTCACTAAACTTCTGAATCTTTCACTCTCTCATAAACAACTCCCTCAGCTCTGGAAATCAGCAGTGGTCACACCCGTTCATAAAAGTGGTGGATAGGTCTCTTCTCTCTAACTACCGCCCTATCCCTGTCCACCCACCACTCTCCAAGGCGTTGGAACGAATTATAGCTGACCAGTTGTCCGAACACCTCAACAAATGTAACTCACTCTGCCTGCAACAACATGGTCCGCTGCCCTGCTTGACTTCAGCAGCCATATTCATAAGGCGATTGACACTGGCCACCTACTGGGTGCGGTGTTCATTGATTTGACCAAGGCATTTGACACCGTGAACCACCAGCTCCTGCTTCACTCACTCTCCTCCCTTGGACTATCTAATGATGTAACCAAATGGTTTGAAAGCTACCTCTTGGCAAGGATCCAAAAAGTCAAAATCGTTGACTCTCTCTCAAATGCCCTTCCTGTCCGCTCTGGTGTACACCAGGATTCCATCCTTGGCCCTCTACTTTTCAACCTTTTCATCAACACTCTTCCTGCAGCTTGCAGTAATAACTTAATACTCTATGCCAATGATGCAGTCCTCTTTTCCTCCCATACTGACCACGTCTCGTTCTCCAAGGTGCTACAGACGAACTTCAGCCTAGTTGAAACCTGGCTTTTCCAACATAAGCTGTTGGTGAATTACAAAAAAACAAAGTCCATGCTGTTCCATAGCTCTCACAGCAAATACAGATCCATAAACTTCACCATACATAATGAACTTGAACAGCCACTTGAGCAAGTGCAGGAGTTTAAATACCTTGGTATTACGCTTGATTGCACAATGTCTTTCAGCTCACATCTCGAAATCAGTCAACTCAAGAATTGGGGTCCTCTACCGCCACCGTCGCTGTCTTACCAAAGAAGCTATTCGCTCAGCCATAACTACCTCAGTCCTACCTGTCATTGATTACGGGCTTGTCTTCTATGGGGCTGCCATTGATACCACCCTAAAACGAATCAAGACAGCCCTTAACAAATGCTGTAGACTTCTCACTGGTGCAGGGAAGCATACGCATACCTGTGATCTCTATGAGCAATCCAACTGGCTCAATCTAGATAGTAGACTTGCCTACCAGACCTGCCTACTGGCTAAGAAAATTTGTCTTAATCTCACACCCCCTGCAACTCATACCTTAATGTTGCCCGCAGTCACAGCACATTTTACGCGCAGTTCCCTCAAACCAATATTTATCGTTCCATTCTGCCGTACCAACCAGGCTCGATGTGCTTTCCACACCAGGGCCCCCCCCTGTTGCTAAACAACCTTCCCCCTGAAATTGCAGATGAAAACAAGCTTGGCCCATTCAAACGTAAACTCCGCCAGCACCTCACTGACCTTAGCAGTTGTGACTGCTCTGCCTAGGCTTATGGCTTTGTTTCACCTTTCCCACCTCTTCTCTCCTCCCTTGCTACCCTCCCCAATTCTCTCCGCACCTCCATCCCCTGCTACTCCCCATCTCTCTTCCATGCCCACCTACCATTCTACCCCCTCTCACCTCCCACCTACCATTTCACCCCTCTCCCACTCCTCTCCTCCTGTCCCCCTCCCTATCACACTATCTCTTGTTGCTCCACCCCAGACTACCTAGCACTTATCTTTCTGTTCTTGCACTTATGACAATGTCAAATCCTTGACTGCCTTCCCCTTTTCCTACCCTCCCCCTCCCCTCTGTCCCCCACCCTTGCTCCCTTATGTCACCCTAGGATGGTTTCATTTGTATCTGTGTCTTGCTATATATATATATATATATATATATATATATATATATATATATATATATATATACCCATATTGTTAATTGTGCATTGTTATTTGCCACTGACTGTTTGCTACTATGCTAGTCTATACACATGTACTGTCATTTGCTACTAAGTTAACCTCCTGATCTATATTGTATCTTGCTTCTGCTTTACTTCTACGTTAACCTCCTGACCTTGTATTGTATGTTACCACTGTTTTGCTTGCACCCATTGCTGACACGGAACCTTTGTAAAAGAACCCTTGGTTCAAAGGTATTTGCAATCCTAGTAATAAATAAATAAAATGTAACCACCCTGTTACCCGGGGTTACTAGAATCTCAGTAAGACCTAGTGGTAGGCAGGGAAGGCAGCTTGTGAAATTCCAGTTAAATGGATTTCACACTGTCTCACTCTGTTCTCAGTCTCAGCTGAGACTGAGGGATGACATCATTTTAGAACTGTTGCAGCTGCATAAGCCACACTGGAATGTTGCAGTTGGAGGTTAGAGTAGAACGTTGGGGAATTTGAAGTTAGTCTGTAAGAGTCTGTGCAGTCTGAAGGAGGTGTTCTGCTGCAGGCAGGCCCTCAGAGCTCTAAGCTCTGTCAAAGAACTATTTTTGTTTTATAGGTGTGTGTTCTCACCTGAAGAGGAACACAAGAAGAGCACATTGAAGTGGTGGAGACTGCTTTCAGTGGTTCAGGGCCCCATCCCTGCGGGGTTGGGGGAAGGAATCAGCCTCTTTCCAGGGGCAACCCCAGTCTGGCTAGGAGAAAAGAAGCTGCCTGAGTTAAGTTTGTGCTGAGGCACCAGAAGTTCTGGGCGAGATTTCTTTGAGAAGAAAACGCCTGTGGGGCACCTGCAACCAAGGGGTGAGTTCGCTCTGCTAAAGGGCCAATGTGTTTTCACCTGAATCAAGATGAAACCAAAAGTGACTGTTACTGTGAGGTCAGGAATAGACAGCCAAGTACAGTTTGGAAGATGTGGGTATTGGACTGCTTAACTCTGTGGAGGGTCTAGAGTAATGGACACAGTCACTTATTAAGTATGTTCAAGTTCAGCACAAATGGGATGTAAAGACCGTAGACTGAATGTGAATACATTTAAAAATAATCTACACAGCAAAGTGTTTTAAAGGATGAGGTGTTACAGTCCAGAGAAATGGCTGGGTATGAATTAGGGGAGCGAGAGGTGGGAGACCCCGGCATCAGTAGTAACCAAATTCACCTCTATGGGTTTACTTTGGGGCACCTGTTGCTTTCTCTCAGGTACTTGGCCGGTACCTGAGGAAAGTACCCAGATGTGGGATTGATGAGGAAGATTTCCTGATGGAGCAGAAGTGCTCATAGGTGGTTTAGGGAGCCACCAGTAAATGTTTCCATGCTATATGGAAAGTGTCCAAGTGGCTGCCAAGGGAGCCGAGCCAGGGAAAACCCAAAGCAGAGTACAAGTTCAGGCTATGTGCCCAGTGTGTTTCAGAGCCTGAGGGCTAAAGTGAATGAGGCTGTGTTCTGACCTCCATAAATCTGCATTACCAGGAGTGTAGCCCCGTGGGGGTCCATCTATGCTTTGTTTATTCTGTTGGATGTGAATAAAAGCCACACTTTAGAATCCCACTTCTGGTTTTGGACATTTCAGTTATTGCTTCCTTTGTCCGGAGTTACTTGGGTGCCCCTATTGCACAGTAGCCAAACCTAGCCAATGTGCCGAGTGACATATTCCTCCCTGAACCCAGCCCACCTGGTAGAGCTGTCAGACAGAAACGGCATACCTGGGTGGGGGTTACAAAAATAAATAAATAAAATAAATAGATCTGGGAGCCCTATTGTTTGCCATACTATCAAGAGTGTGCGATACCACATAGGCCTGTGATTACTGTACGTTATTAGATAATGGGTAAACAGCTGGCTCCGTGGTGCTGAGTAGTGGGGCACCCACTTGACATGCTGGTGACTCAGGTTTGAGCCCAGAGCCTGGGTCATCAGGAGTGCAGGCCAGCAGGGAGGGTGATAGAGCATTCACATGGATGCTGTCCTCCCAGGGGATGGTGCTGCGGAGCACTGCTTGGCAAACAACAGCTGGTGGTGTGCAGAAACTTGCCGGTGTGGGTGACCACACATTGGCTGGCTCTGCCACCAGGGTGTCACCATGGTGCACCCCATGGGGGTGTGGGAATGGGGCCTAGACAAAATGGATACTAGCACTCATCTTGGCCTGCCAGATGATGAATGCCTAGTCCCCCCATGCCACAGTCACCCTAGTGCACTGCTTCTACCCCCCCAGCCCTACCCTACATACCTTGGAGGACCCCCCCTCAAGAATGCTACTTCTCTCCTCTCTCCCAAGGAAGGAGCCCCTCGTCAGGGATAAGCTGGACCCTCTGAGGATGTGGGGACAGACTAAGGAGCTAGGTGGCAGGAAGTGGCAGTGAAGGGTGAGACTGGTGGGCAGACAGGAACATTGAGCAGACAGAAGGAGTGGGAGGTCAGGGGTTGTAGGGGAAGGCACAAAAAGAAAAAGAAAAAAGGTAAGACAAACCCTGCTCCCTGATTGTCAGGAGTACCCTCTACCTGTGTGGGTATCAGACAGCAGAGTCCAGTTAACAACTAGGTCATTGTGCCTGCCTCTGTACCTGAAATATCAGCGAGCCGAATAGAACGCCCACTTTTCAAACTGCCGCCATTTTTTTTCTTGCTTAGTGAGCGAGCGAACAAGCAAGCCGTGCCACCCCCCACACACACTCAGTTTAAATACCTGATCTGTTCAGGATTCCAAAACCATAATTCAGCTACACATGAGTGCCATAGCTTTGTTTATAACGTCTCACACTACCACTCAGCCATCAAGTCTGAATGCTGTGTAACTCCCGTGGCTACGCAGCTGCATTCACATCTGTTCTGAAGTCAGCAGCACTTGCTCACAACTGTGCTCGTTACCAACTAAAAATGAAACTGCTATAACTTTCAAATTAAATTCATTTTTACTGATTGTCGCTCAGTACTTACTACCACTAGCAGGTGGGTGGGGGGAGGAGGGTTGAAGACACCTTACAAGTCACCACTAAAGAAAATAGTTACTTAAAAAAACAAGCATTTGTCAATGCTGAATGTTGTCACGCTGGTATTGGCCTTTGTAGTGCAGTGTGGGAAAACATTTTGGGCAGGATGTGAAAAATGAAAGCTGTACAGTTCATAAGGAGGTGTAAAAAAACATCAGTGTTAAAAATCTGGCATGTAAATATTGCAAATTTACGAAGTTACAAGGGTGCGTTTGAAATGCGCAACACACGCTTGTAACACAGTCATTTTATGGACGCTCGGCACCAAATTTTCAACACTGGCATTTTAGCACCTCTGCTCATGTACAGTGTCACTGTTATTTCCTCAAACTGTCCCAAAAAGTGATTTCGCACAGGGAACGCGCTATTCTGCGCCGGACTTGCGAAAACACATTTTGGGCAAGGTATGTGAAATGGCAGCTGTACTGTTCATCAAGAGGTGTGGAAAAATGCCAATGGTGAAAATCCAGAGTGAAAATATTACAAATGCACGACGTTACGTGTATGCGTGCAATCTGCCAATGCACGCTCGTAACACAGTCATTTTATGGAGTATCGTCACCAAATTTTCAACATAGGCATTTTAGGACCTCTGCTCATGAACAGTGTCACTGTCATTTTCATAATCTGGCCCAAACACTGATTTCCCACAGCGACCGCACATTCAGCACCGGAAGTGCGGAAACACATTTGGCCAGAATGTGAAAAATGACAGCTATACTGTTCACAAGGAGGTGTACAAAAATGACAATGTTGAAAATCTGGGAAAATATTGCAGTCGCGGTTATGAGCCTGCATAGCAACTCATGCATATTATGCTCAGTAAACAGCAATTTTGATGTTTCCACCATTAACATAGGCTTTTGAGAGCCCACCTCATGAACAGTGGCATTGTCATCTCATTAATCCATCCCGAAAGATGATTCTGCGCAGTGACTGCGAAATCACCTTTTGGGACCGATTAATGATATGACAGTGATAGAATTCATGAGGAGGGGTCCCAAAAACCCCATGTTGAAAATTTGGTGTAAAAATTCCCAAAAATGCCCGATATATGCATTAAAGTTGAAAACCCCCTATTTATTCCATTATACAGCTTACCGGCATTTCCACAGTTCGTGGTCGGCTTTGACAAGTGCAGACGTGTTCCCGGTCCACCGAAGATCATCACGCTGGACTCCGGAGGTAAGTATGGAGTGAGGAAGGGTGTCGGGAGGCAGGGTGCACAGTGGTTGGGTGCGGGTTGAGGAGGGGGCAGGGAGACCGCTGAGGGGCCGTTTCCTTTTAAAGGTGAAAAAGAAAACTAAAAGACATTGGGGGACCGTTTTCATTTTTAATAGGTGCTTTGGCACGTTGGGGTGGGATCCCAGCATGCCACCTGAGTGTGTGTGTGTGGGTGGGTGCTTTAGCCGACAGGGGATTGGACACCCACATCAGCAAATAAGGAAAGGGGGGGAGTCGCAGGAGCCGAGGGGGATTGGGCACCCCCTTGGCAAGCAAAAAACAGGGGGGGAACACATTATGCTGACAGGGAGTGGGCTCCCCCATCGGCAAAATTCAAGGGGAGGGAGGGATACATGCTGATGGGGATTGGGCCCTCGTCGGCAAAGAGAAACTGTTCGGAGGAGGCACATGATGCCGAGGGGGATTGGGCACCCCCATCGGCACACAATAAACGGTGGTGTTGACAGGCAACAGTAGCAGTCACTGCCGCCATGTTGCCTGCAGTAGGGGGAGGCGTGTTGTTGTCACGCTGCATGAGAGCTACGCTCTCATGGCATCGGACCTTTTCTGTCATGTCTTTGCTACATTAGCTAGGCAGAGTGTCGGCCCCTGCTGCTGGCTGATTAGGGATTGCGGGATGCACCTACTGGTGTGTGCCCTGCATTTGCCCAACAGTGACCGCGCCTCCAAATCTGCACTACCACAAGATGTTGGCTGCGCAAGCGCACCGACATAAAAAGGTTTTCAAACACAGCAGCACCCTCTACTGCCCTAACTGGAGGGTTCTGTGCCCCGAGCAAGCCGGCCGTTGCAGTCCCCGAGGAGTGATTTGAGCCCTAACCGGAGGGTTCTGTGCCCCGAGCAAGCCGGCCGTTGCAGTCCCCAAGGAGTGATTTGAGCCCTAACTGGAGGGTTCTGTGCCCCGAGCAAGCCGGCCGTTGCAGTCCCCGAGGAGTGATTTGAGCCCTAACCGGAGGGTTCTGTGCCCCGAGCAAGCCGGCCGTTGCAGTCCCCGAGGAGTGATTGAGCCCTAACTGGAGGGTTCTGTGCCCCAAGCAAGCCGGCCGTTGCAGTCCCCGAGGAGTGATTTGAGGTAATTTCGTGTGCTCCGCTTGTGAAAGTGTTTGAACAGCCGTCTGCCTTTGTCTCTCCCGTTTTGAACTTGGCGCCTTTTCTAAAAACCTCTTCGCCGTGGCCAAACACAGACTGAACAGAAGAGGGGCGCTATTCCCAGCTGAGTCCACGGACAGCTGAACTCTACCGATTCCGAATCCAGTGCTAACGTGATCTCGAGTGTCCCCAGGCAGCCCGTTCCTAACGGCAGCTGCACCACGATCTCTTGGCCCCCAGCCCAAGCTCCCTGCTGACAAGCGCTCTGTGCCAAAGAGTGTGGGACTTTCATGGTTTTATTACCTGTGGCAGTGATCGTAGGCAACTGTAACTGCTGTTGAAACTGCTTTCTGGGACACTGATCGGTCTCTGGCTAAGTGTTGACTCCCTCCGGTTGTCCCGCACTACCGGGCTGACGGTGGACCTAAAATCTATTAGCTCAAGTGATAGTTATAGCTGATAGAGTTTGCCTGTTGCAGCCAAGTAAATCCTGTATTGTCCCTGCTGCAAACGGACACAGTAGAAGTGTAAACTGAATTGTATTCTGTTAACAGACATTTAGAAGTTTAAGTACTGCTGCCTAGTAATCTTCTCCTGCAATGAAATGCACATGTAAATCTAGTCTTGCGCCAAGATTTATGTAAGATTCCTAAGTTGATCAGTAGGACGCTAGTCTGCATAGTGAATTAATACTGCTTAGTGTTTTCTGGCTCTCCGTATCCCCCCCCTCCTCCTCACCAATCTCTGTCTGCTCTCTCTCGTTACACCTCCTCCTATCACCTCTCCTCCTTTTGTCTGCTAACCTATTTAAACTGTGTACTTTCTTCTTTCCCTAGCCCTAACCGGAGGGTTCTGTGCCCCGAGCAAGCCGGCCATTGCAGTCCCCGAGGAGTGATTTGAGGTAATTTCGTGTGCTCCGCTTGTGAGAGTGTTTGAACAGCCGTCTGCCTTTGTCTCTCCGGTTTTGAACTTGGCGCCTTTTCTAAAAACCTCATCGCCGTGGCCAAACACAGACTGAACTGAAGAGGGGCGCTATTCCCAGCTGAGTCCACGGACAGCTGAACTCTACCGAATCTGAATCCAGTGCTAACGTGATCTCGAGTGTCCCCAGGCAGCCCGTTCCTAACGGCAGCTGCACCACTATCTCTTGGCCCCAGCCCAAGCTCCTGCCGACAAGCGTCTGTCCCGCAGTCACGCCAGCGGCTGCTCTCACCCGCCCCCACCACACCCACCCTTGTCCTGCTTTTTACTTATATAGGGGTGGTCTGCCCCGCCTACTAGCTACGTACTGTGGCTGGACGTGTGAGGATTTTAACTATCTCCTCACTTTCTCATTTGCAGCTTATACGTCCTTGCCACTAGAGGGCGTTTAGAAACTTGACACTGACATACTCTCCTGCATCTACCCATTTTAAGAAAGCTGGTTGAAATCAGACATTTCTCACCACCCTGACTCTCAGTCAGGTGTGGTTCTCATCCCTCCCATAAGCAACCCAGCTTCACTACTATGGCATCCTTATTTTACAAAAACTGGGTCAATAATCCCAGTGTAACTGCCCTACTAGTCCTTCCTATCTTACTACTTGCACTGTTACTTAGGCCTAGCCATTCACCCTCCTGGGAGGACGTCTCTCCTCACCCTACCTTCTCGTCATATACACTCACTCAATCCAAATGGCCCCTTATGACCTTTCCTCTCTTGATCCATAGCAAAATCACCTACCATGTGGCTTACACGCTACGTAACCCCTATCACCAACCACATCCTCACCCACATGGATATATCTTATCGTAAATTATGGTACCTCCTCCTACTATCATTAATATTAGCAGGTGATGTAGAACTAAACCCTGGACCTACTGATAACATAGCCCATCTGGTTACAGCTTGGAAGGACCTAAAGGGACTGAGTATTGTACACCTGAATATTAGGAGTCTACCCCATAACTTAACAGAACTAGAGGCCTGGGTCACCCAACACAATCCTGACATCTTATGTCTCTCTGAAACCTGGCTGAAACCCTCCACTCCTGATCACTTGTGCAAGCTACCCAACTACAAAATACACCGTCAGGACAGATCTACATCTAAACGGGAAGGGGGTGTTGCAATCATCTTCAAAGCTCACCTAGCCCTACATCTTAATGTCCCCTTTACCCTGTCGCAGTGTGAAGCTAGTCATACCAACCTACAATTAGGCTCCAAGAAATTGCATATAGTCTGTGCCTATAATCCCCTAAGGTAGCTCTGCTGGACTCAAGGAACTGTTATCACAGGTGGACTTGGTCATTGGTGAAATGAGGTCCTCATTATGGGGACCTAAATATCAATTGAATGGCAAATCGAACAGTCCTTTCACACCATGGTTCATGGACATAACCTGCACCAGCTAATCTCTGACCCTACAAGGATTCTTGCCCCTCCTCGTTCTAGTACCTTAATTGACTGGGCTCTCACAAACCATCCTGATAGCATAGTCTCTTCTGGTACTCTGACCGACGTAATAACCGATCACTCACCAATATATTGCGTCTGGCGATCGGCAAGACCAGCATCTCCTCCGCCAAAACTGATTACCTTCCGCAATATGGCTAAGCTAAATCAGGCACATTTTCTGCTTGACCTCTCTATGATAGACTGGTCCCCTATCTTTGCTGCCCCAGACTCTCAATCAGCCCTTGACTACTTCCTGATTAAGTTTGGACACCTACAGGACACCCACGCCCCCAGAGTCACCCGCCGCTTACGTGGAACACAGACCAAGTGGCTCACTAAAGATCTCCGCTCTCAACTAAGGGCTAGGGATAAAAGCTGGTCACGTTTTAAGGCCTCGGGACTCCCAGCAGATTTCAACGCTTATAGGACCCAGAGAAATTTTTGTAAACGGAATATTAGACTAGCGAAAAGCTCTTTCTGCAAGGATCTACTCACAAAATCTGCTGGTGACCCTAAGAAGTTCTGGACCATTATAAAAACCCTTCTTGGTTCCAATAAATTACCCACTGCAAATGACATGCGGATAAATAACATACATTGTAATAATCCTGAGACCATAGCCAATGCTCTAAACTGTCACTTCTTGGACCTATCTAGTTACTCAACCTCCTTCCCCCCGAGTCCCCTCACGAATAACTCCCTGGACATTCAACCTCCTCCCCCCCTCACCCACAGTTCCGTTTTCGGACCATCTCCACAAAAGAAGTCCTAAAACTGTTACTATCCATCTCCGAAACCACCAGCCCCGGTGCTGACGGGCTGGAACCTAAGCTCCTGAAAATTGCAGCTCCCCTCATCACCTCCCCCATAACTAAAATCTTTAATCTATCGATATGCCATGGCACTGTTCCTAATATCTGGAAGATAGGCAGAATAACCCCCATCCTTAAGAGAGGGGATCCTAAAGAAATGTCAAATTATCGACCTATTGCCATTCTTTCTGCCCTTGGCAAAATCCTTGAAAAACTAGTGGCAACCCAAACTTCAGACTATCTACAGAAGTACAACCTCCTGTCAATCTCCCAGCATGGTTTCCGCAAAGGCCATAGCACTACCACAGCTATACTAAAACTCACAAACGACATCTACGGTGCTATGGAAGCTGGCCTTCTGACAGGAGCCATATTCATTGACCTCACGAAGGCATTTGACCTGGTCAATCACTCCCTTCTCATTTCCAAACTTTCTTCTCTTGGTTTCTCTGTCGACACGGTTGACTGGTTCAACAACTACTTAACCAACCGAATGCAGGCGGTAGTCTTTAACTCAGCCATATCTCATCTTTCACTTGTACAGACGGGAGTTCCTCAAGGCTCTGTACTAGGCCCATTACTTTTCTCCATTTTTATAAATCACCTTCCTTCCGTAGTTCCTGACTGCTCATCCTTACTTTACGCGGATGATCTTGTCATCTACCGTAGTGGAAGAAATATCATGGATATAACTCACTCCCTAACAGAAGACTTCTGCTGTATTCAAACCTGCCTAAGTGATAACTATCTGGTACTCAACGAGAGCAAAACACACTCCATGCTTTTTGGCTCTCCTGCCAGACTCAAATCAGCTCGTAATTCCTTTCAAATTTCATGTGCAAATGGCTCCACGGTAGTAAGTACCAGCTCCTTCAAATATTTGGGCATCCTCCTTGATGAATCCTTGGACTTTGACCTTCATATCACTTCCACCTGTAAATCAATCAATGCAAAAATTGGAGGAGCCTATCGTACAAGTTATGCCCTTACGCCATCCGCCAGGCTTGCTGTGGCACAAGGACTTCTACTTCCAGCTCTGACTTATGGCTCAGTCACATACCTAGGAGCTTCAAAAACCTCGCTCCTCAGATGGGACACTACCTACAATAGCATCTGCCGCTATGCCTCTGGGGCACCACGCTTCAAACATCACTATCAGCTTTATGCTGACCTAAAATGGCCTAGTCCCTCTGCCCACCGGCATCTAGCCTTTGGCTCTCTACTACACGGTATACACTGCTCAGGTCTACCTATATCTCTCTCCTCACTTCTGTACTCCCAAACCTCCGCCTATGGTCTCCGATCAAATGACGACACCCCTCTTTTCATCCCCAGATGCAAAACCTCTATGGGTACACATGCTTTCTCCTACCTGGCACCCAAGTACTGGAATGCTATCCCACAATCTAATCGCCAAGCTCCCACCCATGCCCACTTCAAGAAACTCCACCGCCGACATCTACTGGCTACTAACCCCTCTACATGTTTCCAGCCACCATAGCCCACTCCACTCATCTCTACCTTCTACCCTTCTTGCCTTCCTCCTTACCCTCTCTTCTACCTCATCTTTCCTCTCTTAAAACCTCACGTCACTTGATGGCACTTACTATTACTTTGAACCTGTTAGCTCTAACATTGTATATATGTTCTGGGTAGCTGTAGTGTTCTAGCTGCAACTGGCAATATTTGTTGAATGCTTTAAAACAATCTACTTGTCAAATACTGTTTGTATTGCTATTGTCCTATTGTCTACCTCTCCCTTGTGCTGCGTCACATTGTACTGCTCATGTATTTTCACTTGTATACTCCCGGATCGTGCCTGAAAATAGGCATCTCTATGTCTAGTGCACCCACCCGCGGTTACCAAAAGCAAATAAAATAAGGGGCTATTTTCCAAGAAAAGTGAGTTTCAATAGATTTTTACTCATTTTATTTTTTAAAATATTATACTAAAATGTCACCTATAATCCATTTTCCAAGCACAATAATACCATCCAGGGTGGGTGGTACGGGCTATACTGGACCTTCCAGGGGCTATAAGGCCTTCTGCCTATGGTGTTGAGCCTCATTACACCTATGTGCAGCTCCATATCACCCACCATGTCGGGTATTATTGCTTGCCCAAATGCTGTGTTAGGTTGGACGTATATATCCTGTACCTTTGTTGTGTACTTCTAGCCATGGCATTAGGTGTACTGAACAACATGTTGCCATGTCTGATATCTGTGCTGTGTATACTGTTCATGGTATGTAGTGTGGTTGTAGGTATGCATACACCACATAATCCATGGCTTACATTTGTATTGTAGTGATTGTGACAATCTAGCACCTGCCATTGTGTTTGGTTACTCCTACTGTCTGATATCCACCCCTAGTGTTGTTACGGTTTAGTTCCTGTGCTGTTTAGAAACATAGAAACAGAATTTGATGGCAGAAAAGCATTGCTTAGCACACCTAGTCTGCCCACATGTTTCCTACCTAGTCTGTCTCCAAAGACCCTATCTGGTATCTGTCGACCCTCCTTCCTCCCTCCCTGACACCTATCTAATATACCCATATTTATTTTATTTATGTGTTAATTGTTTCACCAGGAGAGAACATACTGAGCAAAAATAGCTCATTTTCCAGATGTGTCATAGGGGAAGGGGAAAGGGACAAGCCTAAAACATTTTACAAAGACTATAAATTTACACAATTGTAAAATACATAGCAAAAAGCAAGTAAGAGGTGGATCCATAATAAATATTTCAACAGAATGGAAGGAATATACAAAAGAATATACAATGGCAACAGGTATGAGTGCAATTTACATGAAGGTATATACAAAATTTAACAACAGTAGAAGGAGGTAAATACAATATGTGAATAAGCAGTGGAATAAACAATGGCAGAAGATTGGGTACTTGGGTATTTACAATGGGATCCATTATGATTGGTCGACAATTTTGTTGTCGACTGACGTTACAGCGATGCCTTTATATTGACCGCAACTGCGGTTGGCATAAAGAGGTTTACTGGAGACTTCATTTTCTTCAGGGGGCTTCGCCACCTGAACTACCCCTCAATTAGTAATAATCAACTCTGAGTCAGAGTTGATTCGGGGCAGACCCCCAGAAAGCAGTGCCAGGGTCCCGTGCCAACATTACAGTGACCTGGTGCTGTTATCACTGTAATGTCTGTCACGGTAAAATTGTTGACCTAGAGATGGCATATCCTTACACTGAATTGGCAGGAAAGACTAACTGAAACTGTGAAATTACAGTACAGGTAGATATAGGTAGGTTGTGAAATTAACAGAGACAGCATTAAGATAACATTGGGAACTAAAAAGGGGGGATAACATAGAAATGAAGTGTGACAGGCAGGGGAATGGGGAGTGACTATATGCTGAGAAGGGAACTAGAGACAATGGCATACGGGAGAGAAGTGGGAATGGAGAAGGGAGAGTAGGGAGGGTTTTGAGGAGGCAGAATGGATGTTTAAGGGAATGGAATTCCCAAGTTTAGGAAAGTGGAAAGAGAAAGCTAATTGACCTGCAGTAGTTTTACAGGAAGGAAGCTTGAGGGTGCCAAGCCCAGTGTTTCAGAGGGAGTAGGAGGAGGGGGTGGAGGGAGATAGTAGGGAGTCAGGATAGGGGGTAAAGAGGATAACCAGAATTTGGAAGAGAAGTAGGCGCAGTGGGACAGATGGTGATCCTCTAGAAAGAGGGGGAAGAACAGAGAGTACAGAGTACAGCGGTGGGTGTGAGTAGGGCTATTAAGGGAAAAGTGGCAGAAGGAGTGGAAGAGGGGGTCCAGTCTAGCCAGGGTGGATTTAGGGGCAGCACCATAGACTATATTGCTGCAATCAAAGATAGGGAGTATCATCGTGATAAGGATGTCGTGGTGGGCTGGGAGGGGGATGCAGCTTTTATGTCTAAAGAGGGCACCCAGTTTGGGGTGAAGTTCTTTATGAATAGCATCTATGTGCAGGGAGAAATCGAGGTGGCGGTTAAGCTAGATGCCTAGGTATTTGAAAGCAGGTACGTTGTCAATAGGAATGCCATCAAAGGTGTGGAAGGGAGGGCCGGATATTTAGAGAGCCTTGGTCTAGTGCCAAAGCACATAGAGACCGTCTTTTTGGCATTAAGTGATAACTGATTTGACTGAAACCATTTCTGGACTGAGTTGAAATCAGGTTGTAGCTTGGACATCAGCTCAGCTGGTGATGAATCAGTCACAAATAAGGCTGTGGTGTCTGTGTAGATGTGTATGGATGCAGATGAGCAAGCAGACGGAATGTCATTTGGAAATATGGAGAATAAAACGGGACCAAGAACTGAGCCTTGGAAACACTGGTGGTAATGGGGAGGGAAGGGGATAAGGCACCTCTAAGCCTCACTGATTGTGACTGACCAGAGAGGTAGGAGCAGAACCAGTGGCTGAAAGACCTGTTGATCTTCATTTGTGAAACAAAAGTGAGTGTGAGATGGTGTTGAATGCTTTAGCTAAATTGACGAAAATTGTAGCAGTGATAAGACCCTGGTCCATTGCTCTGTGGATGGAGTCTGTTAGTTGGAGGAGGGAGGAAGTGGTGGAGTGCAGTTTATGAAAGCCAAAGTGGAATGGGTGAAAGAGGAAGAGGAGTCAAAGAAAGGAGAGAGTATGTCTATCCTATGCATCCATGGATTAAACCTAATGCCGAATGCATATAACTAATTAATATGGGGGGTATAAGGGGTTTGGTTAACATGTATGGGTATGTTAGAAAGTGGCACAGGGGCACCAAACAATTCTTGCCTCCACAATGTTAGTTCCTAGCTGCAACAGTGGTTTGTAGCGTTCATTCTGTGCCCAGTCCCTGGTATCACATGTCAGTGTGCCATGTCATGGCTGTGGATACCAGTCTGATGGGTCTGTGCACAGTCCTGTCCATTTTCGTCCAGCAATGTGGTTGCCCCCCTACAGGGGGCATGCCTTAAACAATTAGTGGAAGAACCCCCCAGAGAAAAAACGATACCGGACCTAGTGCTTACAAATGGGGAAAGAGTTATTGATGTAGAAGTAGGCGGACACTTGGGGTCCAGTGACCACTGCACGGTGTGGTTCAAAGTAAGAACAGCAGAAGAAGCAAATCACACTAAGGCAAGGGTTCTAGATTTCAGGAGGGCTGACTTTGTGAAAATGAAGGAATGACTAAGGGAAGCCATGGTGGGAAGCGAAACAAGGGGAAGAGTAGAGGAGCAATGGACATATCTCACAGGGGCCATAGCTGAAGCAACAAGCTTGTGTGTTAGGTAAGTCAGTAAGGCAAAGAGAAGGAGAAGATCACTGTGGTTCACAAGGGAAGTGGCTGGAAAAGTAAGGGAAAAAAGGTAAGCTTTTAGGAGGTATAAGAGTACTCAAAACAAGTATGACAGGAGACTGTATCAGGAAAAAAATGAGGGAGGCAGGGAAGAAAGTCAGGAGAATGACGGCACAAATGGAGGAGAAAAGAGCACAAGACATAAAAAGAGGGGGATAAGACTTTCTACAGGTACATTAGTGAAAGGAAAAAGTCCAGAGAAGGGATTGTGAGGCTAAAAAGGGCAGAATGGGGTTGTGCTGAAGAAGACAAAGAAAAAGCAAAAATCCTGAACGCATATTTTTGCTCAGTTTTTAAAAAGGAGAGGGAAGGGAAGGGTCTACAGTTAGGTGCCAGAGGCAACGAGGGAGGAGGAGTGGACAGCAATCCATTCACAGAGGAGAGAGTCCTGCAAGATTTTTAAAGCTGAAGGGGAACAAGGCTATGGGACCAGATGGTATACATACCAAAATACTGAAAGAAATTGGGAGAGAGCTAGCAGCACCACTGGCAGCCATATTTAACAAACTGCTGGAATCAGGGGAAGTTCTGGAAACATAGAAACATAGAATTTGACGGCAGATAAGGACCGCTTGGCCCACCTAGTCTGCCCATTTCCCTACCTAATGGATAAGCTGCAGATCCTAGTTAACCAGCAGCCTACTTCTTCCTACCCCCACTCCCTAGAATTGCCTTATGACTGTCCCATGCATGCTTGAATTCCACCACTGTTTTTGACTCCACAACCTCCTCCAGAAGGCCGTTCCATGCATTCACAACCCTCTCTGTGAAAAAATACTTCCTTAAATTACCTCTGAGCTGCCCCTCTACCTTCAAATTGTGCCCCTTGTTCTTGCACACCTCTTTTTTTGAAAGATGCTACCCTCTTGGACTTTGTTGATTCCCTTGAGGTACTTGAAAGTTTCTATCATGTCTCCTCTCTCCTCCTTTCCTCGAGGCTATACATATTAAGCTCCTTAAGTCTCTCTTCATATGTCTTCCGGTGCAGACCCTGCACCATTTTAGTTGCCCTCCTCTGGACAGCTTCCATCCTATGTCTTTGCGGAGATTGGGTCTCCAGAACTGCTCGTAGTACTCCAGATGGGGTCTGACCAGCTGTCTGTACAGAGGGATAATAACTTCCTGTTTTCTACTGATGATGCCTCTCCCTGTGTACCCCAGTATCCACCCAGCCCTCCTTGCTGCCCTCTCACATTGCTTGCCCACCTTTAGGTCATCTGATATGACTACCCCCAGGTGCCTTTCCATTTTTGTTGTTGTTAGTATCTCACCCCCCCATTGTGTACTCTTCCCCTGGGTTTTTGTTTCCCAGGTGCATTACCTTGCACTTCTTAGCATTAAATCTAAGCTACCATACATTTGACCATTCATCTAACCTTGCCAAGTCCCTTCTCATCCTTTCCACCCCACCTTGTGCATCAGCTCTGTTGCAGATCTTTGTGTCATCTGCAACGAGACATACTTTTCCTTCCAGTCCCTCTGCAATGTCGCTTATAAAGACTTTGAAGAGGACCAGTCCTAATACTGAACCCTGCGGTACCCCACTAGTAACCCCTTTCTTCAGAGTGGACTCCATTTACTATTACCTCTGTGTCCTATTCTCCAGCCAATTCTTTACCCAGGCTGTCATCTTGGGACCCACTCCCAGGCTGGCTAACTTGTATATTAATCTTTGTGTGGGACTGTGTCAAATGCCTTGCTAAAGTCTAGGTAGGCCATGTTCACAGCCCTCCTGATCTACTACTTTGGTCACTCAGTCAAAGAAATCTATCAGATTCGTCTGGCATGAACTTCCCCCTGTGAATCCATGCTGCCTAGGGTCCTGTGCCCCTCTGGCCTATAGATACTCGACAATTCTTTCCTTCAGAAGTGATTCCATCATTTTCCCTATCACTGAGATTAAACTAACAGGTCTGTAGTTTCCTGCTTCTGCCTTGCTCCCACTTTTGTGAAGGGGAATCACATCTGCCCTCCTCCAGTCCTCGGGTAACACCCCATCCTCCCATAATTTGTTAAAGAGGGTAGTCAGTGGTGTCACTAGTTCTACCCTTAGTTCTTTTAGAATTCTGGGATGAATCCCATCAGGCCCCATTGCTTTGTCCACCTTCAGTTTTAAGAGTTCTTTCAGAACCCTTTCTTCTGTAAATGGGCTGGTATCAACTTCTGTATCCAGAGTGTTTCTACTGTTTGTTTAGGTACCTCCCCTCTTCATTTGTAAATACTGAGCAAAAATATTTGTTTAGTATCTCTGCCTTTTCACAGTCACCCTCTGCCCACCCTCCCTCCCTTTATTAAGCCTCACTATCCCTCCTTGGTCTTCCTTCGCTCCCTTCTTAACTGAGTTGGCTATCTTTTCCTCGGTTTGGGCCTTTGCTGTTCTGACTGCCTTCCCAGCTTCCTTTGCTTTAACTGATACAGTTCTCTGTCCTGCTCCTTCTGTGATTCCTTGTACTTCCTGAATGCTTTCTTTTCTCTTGAACCTTCACTGCCACTTCCTTTGAGAACCATAGTGGTTTCTTACATCGTTTTTGTTTGTTTATTTGCTTCACACAAGGCTTGTTACCTCTGTGATGGCAGTTTTATTATTCCCATTGTTCTTCCACCCCTCCTTCCTGCCCATTTGCTAGTGCATTCCTTAGACACTCACCCATTTTGACAAAGTCAGCCCTCCTAAAGTCCAATACTTTTGCCTTTGTATGGCTTGACTCTATTGCTGTGTTTATTGTGAACCATACTGTTCGATGGTCGCTAGTTCCCAGATGGCTACCCACTTCTACATCTGTGATCCTCTCTCCATCTCCATTTGAGAGAACCAGGTCTAAGATTGCTCCCTCTTGAGTGGGCTCCAATACTAGTTGTCTAAGGCATGCCCCCTGTAGAGCATCTAGAATAACCTCACTCTTCGAAGTGGCTGCTGCAACTGCACTCCAGTTAACATCTGGCATATTCAGATCACCCATCAGCAATATCTCCCCTTTTCTGCCATTCTAAGTATACTTTCTATCATTTCCTTGTCCATTTCCTCCCCTAGAGAAGAATCTGTCTCTAACCCTATGCGGATTGTGGTGCCATTGCCTGTCTCCAAATTTACCCACAGTGCTTCTTCTCCTCCCTGTTTACCCTTTTGTTCTGTTGCTTTGATTCCTTCCCTTATGTAAAGAGCTCCTCCTCCTCCTCTTTTACCCTCCCTGTCCCTCCTGTAGATAGTGTATCCTGGTATGTTTACATCCCAGTCATGGTTTTGTGTGTGAAGGCCTTGCTGAAATCAAGACTGGAGAGGGGAGATTGTAGTTCCTATCCATAAAAGTGGGAGCAGGGAGGAGGTGGGCAACTATAGGCTGGTCAGCCTTACCTGAGTGGTAGGGAAACTGATGGAGTCATTGCTAAGAGAAAGGACTGTGGCATATCTGGAAGACAGTGGGGCACAGGATCTGAGGCAGCATGGATTCACAACAGGGTGGTCTTGTCAAACAAATCTAATAGATTTCTTTGACTGGGTGACAAAGGAGCTAGAAAAGGGAGAGGCGGTGGATGTGGCCTACCTTGACTTGAGCAAGGCCTTCAGCACTGTCCCACACAGGAGGCTTCTAAACAAACTTGACAGCCTGGAAGTAGGATCCAAGGTAGTAAACTGGTCAGAAACTGGTTGAGTGAAAGGACACAGATAGTAGTGGAAGCTGGGGCCCAATCCAATGAGAGGGAAGTGTCCAGTGGGGTACCGCAGGGTTTGGTACTGGGGCCAGTTCTCTTTAATGTCTTCATAAGTGACATTGCAGAGGTGCTGGAGGGGAAAGTGTGCCTCTTCATAGATGACACCAAAATCTGAAACAGAGTGGACACTCCTGAAGGGGTGGAGAAAATGAAAAGGGACCTAGGCAGGTTTGAGGAATGGTTGAGGGTATGGCAGCTGAGTTTCAATGCAAAAAAAATGTAAAATCATGCATTTGGGACACAGAAGCACGGGTGAGGAGTACATGATGCGGGTGGGAGGGGTGGTCCTGGTAACCATGAACCAAGAAAGGAACCTAGGGGTGATCATAACTGATGATCTAAAGAGATCCAGGCAATGCAAGAAGGCAGTAGGAAGAGCCAGCAGGATTCTGGGTTGCATAGGGAGGGGCATCACTAGTAGAAAGAGAGAGGTGGTGATGCCACTTTACAGACAATTAGGGAAGACACATCTGGAATACTGTGTACAATTCTGGAAGCTGTACCTCAAAAAAGATGTAGACAGAATGGAAACAGTTCAGAGAAGGGCTACAAAAATGGTGCAAGGGTTGCATCAAATGTCACATGATAGGAAAGACTGAGGGATCTCAACATGTGCTCACTGGAGGAAAGAAGAGAAAGGGGTGATATGATAGAAACTTACAAATACTTCTGGGGCATAAACAAAGTACAAGGGAGTAGCCACTTCCAGATAAAAAGGGTTTCACGTACAAGAGGTCACGATATGAAATTGGAGCAAGGCAGGCTGAGGAGTAATGTGAGGAAATACTTCTTCACGGAAAAGGTGGTGGACAAGTAAAACAGTCTCCCCGCGGAAGTACTGGAGGCAAAAACAGTAGGGGAATTCTAGAGGGCATGGGACACAAATAAAGGAATGCTATCATCAAGGGAGTAAGGGAAAACTTCAGACCAAATAAGGACTGAAGCACTATCAGTAGGTAGAGGAAAAATGGGCAGACTTGGTGGGCCAGGTGGTCCTTATCTGCTGTCAGATTCTATGTTTCTGTGTTTTATATTTCTACGTACAATACTGATATAAAGGCATGTGTTGTGTGGAGTACAGGTGTGTGTAGTGTGGATGTTGCACAGTGCCATGCAACAGCCACACTACACAAGCTTGTACACCATACTGGTGTACAGGCGTGTGTAGTGTGGAAGTTGCATGGTTCTGCGCCATGCTGTATGCCGCTTAGTACTGATCACATTCCCTTTGTGCCCCTCCACAGGCAACAGGATCCAGACAGAGCTAGGCAGGGGACAGGCTGGTTGGGAGTGTCGGGGCAGCAGACAGGCCTAGGCAGAGGCCAGCCAGGACTGCAATAGGAGGCCACCGGGGGGGGGGATCGTGCAGTCCTCTAACACACATCCATGTAAGTACCCTGCATTGTGTGACTCGCAGTCTGTGTTGCATCTCTACACTATGCTGCTTGTTGTTACGGGGAGAGATGTCTGTGTCCGTGGCTCAGCAAGTTGCATGCATGCCTGTGAGGGTGGCACCTCGTAGCTGTGGTTCTGGCACCTCACCTGGCCCTTGGGGCACTGTTCCACCATTGACACTGTGTGTGGCGGGGCTGTGCCATCTACTGGTTGGATTGGTATGCCGACATTCTTTCTCCCCTGTGTTGGTACTGTGCCCCATGTATTACAGTGTGCAGTGGCCTGTCCACTGTGTTGCAACCTAGGTACACCTGGGTGGTGACACCACTGCTTACTGCCCCAAGTGGTATGCCTATCACTGTTTGTAAGGTCTATCATGTCACATGTTCTGGCCTACTGTAGGTATGCATATCTGTCTGCCCGGGGTAGGCACTTGTCACTCTTGTACTGATACACTGCTGTGACATGCCATGTGTGGCATACAATACACATGTGTGGCTGGTGGCAGCCTGCCTGCATTGGTGTCATCTCCAGTGCCATCTGCACTGGGTGCCACACCATTGCGTCTCACCAGAGCCGACCTTATGTGGCATGGAGATAACAGCAGAGGTAGTTATTATTGAACCTTGAATACACCTTAACGTATTTATTGTGCATTATGATGCATAGTTGGAAGGGTCTGCCCAACCCAGTGATGTCCATTGTGTGATCATTCCACAGTGCACAGGGAGTGACATGCATACATTACAACACACATGGACATCGCCAGACCAATGACCTGCACAGCCTCTGTGTGTGTGTGTGTTTGTGTGTTGGGGGGGAGGGGGACTCAACTGGTAGGGCGGATCTGGAATCCACTGGGATAGAGGGTGCCTAAAGGTGGTTCTCACTTTCTCACTGCTTCAGGACCCGGTACCAAGGTGGAATTTATCTAGAGCCCATCCATAAGTCTATGGAGACATTAGTTAGCTTTTAAACAAAGAAACATTATAAAACAGTGAATTCATTGGATATACTGTTGCAATCACCAAACGGGCATCAGTTTAGCCAAACCAAGGAGATTTATTTCCTGGGGCACCATAATATTTATAGGGCCCAGGAGCTAAACTCCTTGAACTTCAAAAACACAGCTCCATGGGGCTAACAGATTTAAATACAAGGAGAGAGGACCTTGGCTGCCTTAGGCATGAATTTTCCACAGTCAGTGAGTAGCAGATTATACAGCTTTCAGGACTAATTGATAGCGCCTGCACTTTACATAAGTACCCAGTTTCTTCCACAGAAACCCAATTGTTTGCACTGCACAATTCCCAGATTCATTCCTTTCTTTATTTCCTCTACAGGGGAGTGATTTACTCCTCTAGGGCCTCCAGGGAGAATAGTCCCTGGGGCGATGAGCAGCTTAGCCTCCACGACTGCTGCCAAAGTAATGATCATCCTTCTGTTTCCCTCCTGTAGCTGTTCCCAGTGTCCCCTGATAATCGACTTCCACCTTGGAGTCAAGCGACACAAATTAAGCAGTACAGTAGCTCCCATCCTTTCCATGCAGTTTCCCAAAGAACCACAGCCCTTACTGGGTCCCGTGGCCTGCCCCAGACACAGGCATGGCAGGCCCCATCGAGTCCCAGGCCATGTTCCTCCCTTCCAGCCTCCCACCTGGGCCAATGTGCCACACAGGAAAAGAGCACGCAGGTGCTGCCACCAACCGACGGCACCTGTTGCAGCCCTGCCACCACTGCAACAGCCCCACTGGCCCAGTGCCCCATACCTTAACAGAGTCCAGGGCTCCCAACTGCTGCTAGCCTTCCAGACTTCCACTGTTTTCTCTGGTCTTCTCCCTGTTCTCTTCCTACCGGGACAATTTGGTTACCTCTGGAACCCCAATGACCACTACTGCCTGAACTTGCTCCCTCACATGATGTCCCAAGAGGACCAGCGCACCGCCGCTGTAGGCCGATCTGCCTAATACTGAAGGGGGGGCCACTCCAGAGACTGCCCTGATTCCAACCGCCAACTCTGCCACTCTCCCTGTCCAAACACTTTCCTAAAACTTATATATTCTCCAAGGTGCTACCCCCCCCCCAATGGTAGGCACCAAAAGTTTCCCAAAGGCACCAAAACTCCCTACCACTGCCTGGGGGGGGGGGGCCTTGCCGTCTTACACAAATTTTAAACACTATTTTTTGGCATGCCTGACACAATATGCCCTAACCTTCTTGTAGACATTAGACCCACCATGCTGGGTTCCCTTGGAGTGTGAAAGGGGAGTAATGGAACCATTGAGAAATGTACTGTGTGGACACATTGACAGAGGCATCGTTAGTCATATTAGCAATCAGAGGGCTGGGCAATCAGTGTCAGCATGGCTTACAGCCATCAAAATAGTCAAGGGGAACAACAATATAAGTACACTGACCCCAATCCGAGCATGTACAGACTTCCAGTCAGAGAGGGTGGAAACGATCTTCACACGATGGACCAGACAAGGGCTAAACCATTCACAGCAGCTGTTTCTTGGAGATAATGTGAAATCCTTTTGACAATCTGCAGCAGAGTCCTGATTGTGCAAAGGGACTTTTATAGTTATCTACAAGTTTGTATCTTTTTAATTATCCATACCCATTTTGCCCAGTACCTCCCATAAGAAATCCCAGTTAAGACAGTTGAATGCCTTTCCAGTATGGACTGATATAACTAAGTTTGTGTACTTGCTCCCTTTCATGCCTCTGATTACATTTAAAAGACGGAGTCCTGAATATGTCTACCTGGGATTAAACCCATTTGATCCAGGTGAATAAGGGGTAATTTAATTTTTGCAATCTATTTAGCAGGATCTTTGTGTAACCCACCCCTGGTCCTCAAATTGTCTAGGGGACCCAATGTTATAGAGGGGGATGGGACACAGACCTGAACACTTCCTGGCACTTTCACAGTGAGAAAAGAAAATGGGGGCTTCATGTTCTTGGAAGCAAGAGAAAATGTGAGCAAGTGGTTTTAATTCATTTTTAAATAATTACTTGCCACAACCATAATCACAGGAACTGTAAAACTTTATTTTAGAAATAGAAATGACTGTGTCCAAAAGTTTACTTTAAATAAAACTAGAAGCAGCTCTGTGAGGCTGAGAGATACTAAATAGAGTACAATGGCTTTCACAGGGCACACTTAGGTCGAAGACAGCAACCAAGAATGTTGTACAGGCCTAGATCATAGACCACTCTGGCTCCGCTTTTACCTTTCCCTTGGGCAGAGATTTCACACTTATTCAGAACCGCTTTCCTTCCAAACAGACTTTTCCATGCTTTATCCTCCTAGTGGTGGAGTGCCTTACTCCATCCATGCCAGCTGAGCCAAAACTTGACCTCAGGGCAATTGCAGCCTAAGCATCCCGGGGTTGCTCCCAATAATGTACCCATTATCAGTTCACCTGAGCCAGAAATGGTGCATCTGTCTACCTTTTTACTCTGGCTCTGCTCCAGGCTGAACACCAGACTTAGCGGTGGCCCCACCTTTTCCAAATTATTCCTGTTTCCCAGGAGTCATGGCTCTTAATGGGTCTGACGGGCCTGCCCCACACACAGGCACAGCAGGCCCCATAGCAAATCCCAGACCGCACTCCACTTGCTGAAACGAGTCCTTCTGGTAGCGTGCCACATGGGTATGGCCTGCCAGATCTGCCACCTCCGGTGACCCTGCTGCAGTCCTGCCACCACTGCAGCAGCCCCACTGTCAGAATGCCCCTACCAAAAACAGGGTACCGGGACATCTGCATTGCAGAGGGATTCTGGTGCCTTTCTGATTTCCTTTTCTGCTTCCAGGCTTTCCCTCTAACCTGCAGCTGGTGAAACCTCTTCCTGGACCCCCATGGCTGCAAAAACTCCTGCCAGCCCTCCCTTGGAGACCATACCCCTGCATCGCACCAATGCTGCGATGCTGACTCCTTGGCTGAGGGAGGGGGCCCCCCCTTGGAACACTGTCCCTACTCACTGCTGCTGACTCCTCATCTCACTCCTGCCCCTGGGACCAGGGCTGAAATAACGGCTGAAAACACTGCCCTCTGGTGGCAATAAAATGTAATGGTCTGCAATCACTACTGGAACAGGGGGCCCTACACTGAGAGGGGGGGAGATCTAAACAGAGGCTATTAAGCCCACCCCACAAGGGGAGGCTTAATAGAGGGAGATGCGGTGATTAGTATGAAGGTTAGAGTGTTGCTGGCGGAAATCCATTCTTGATGCCGACTGCCTTAGATTGATGGATCATTACCAAGTCTATCAATCTGCAATCACCTGTAAGAAAGCAGAGTTCCTGTCTGGGGAGATTGTGGCCGCTCAGAATCGACCAGCTCAGCTTTTTCGATTGTGGACAGACTGTGCAACCCAGCCTGCCTACACGTTCGAAAAGCCTTTTTCGCAAATAGAGTGCGATGAACTTGCTCGATTCTTTGCGTCTAAGGTGGCCGACATCAGGGTGGTACTTCAGCCAGCACAATCTATGGATGTTGCTGTGGATCGACTCGAGGTCACTACCTCTCGGCTTTCCTGGAGTACCTTTGACAGACTGGAGTTCACAGATGTCATGCGGATTGTCCAGAGTGCTCGCCCTACATGCTGTAGTTTGGATCCAGGACTAACTTCCCTGATTTTGAGTTGTATTGATTCCATCAGTCCAGTCCTAGCATGGATAGTCTGGTGCTCCTTGGAAACAGGTAAGCTTCCTAGCTCCCTGAAGGAGGCAGTGGTAACACCCCTCTTGAAGAAAGCTTCTTTGGACCCAGACTTCCATGTAAACTACAGACCAATCTCTAACCTTCCCTTTTTAGGGAAGGTTATTGAAAAATTAGTGGCTGTGCAGCTGGAGAACCATTTGACCATCCATAGCATCTACGAACCTCTCCAGTCTGGTTTCTGAAAGAGGCATAGTACTGAGACAGCACTGGTTCGGGTGCTCAATGATCTCCTGATGACTAGGGATCAGAAAAAACGTTCCATCTCGGTTCTTCTTGATCTTTCATCAGCATTTGACACTGTGGACCATAGGGTTCTGCTTGGCCATCTGAAGTTCATCTGTGGACTGTCGGGTACAGTCCTCAGGTGGTTTACATCTTTCCTTAGTGGAAGAACCCAGAGAGTGGTGTCCGGGATTTATTCTTCAGACCCAGTTTCTCTGTCTTGTGGGGTTCCTCAGGGCTCAGAGTTGTCTCCATGTTGTTTGTAGTGTACATGCTGCCCCTCAGAGACATTGTAAGAAAGTATGGGCTGAGGTTTCACTGTTATGCTGATGATACCCAGCTCTACCTTTGTTTTGCACCTGACCAGGATGGAGCTCTCTCAGTTTTTAATAGCTGTCTCACAGAAATCCGGGAGTGGATGGATTCCAGTTGGCTAAAGTTGAACTCAGAAAAGACTGAGGTGTTGGTTGTGGATCCAGCATGCCGGATAGGGGGGCCAGGGGTGGGTTTGCCCTCGGGGCTTTTCCTTGGGGGCATTTCACTCCTGACCTCTGTACAGGTGCGGAACCTGGGGGTAATCTCTGATGAAGGGCTGACTCAGCATTCGTAGGTGTCAGCTGTCATTAAATCCTCTTTTTACCATCTGAGGAATATCTCCAGGATTAAGCACCTTGTTCCGTCCAGTGATCTTCCTACGCTGGTCCACGCCTTTGTTTCCTCATGCCTGGATTACTGCAACTCCCTTTATCTAGGGTTACTTGGGGTGGAAATCCGCTGCTTGCAGCTAGTGCAGAATGCTGCAGCCTGGCTTTTGATGGGAACTCCTAGATCCTGTCATATTATGCCAGGTGCTGCGTGGACTGTACTGGTTGCCGGTACAGTGGCAGATCACCTTTAAAGTCGGTCTTCTGACTTTTAAAGCCCTACATGGACAAGGCCCGGATTACCTGAAAGAGCTTCTGGTTCCCTACTGCCCCGGATGATTGCTCCACTCAGCTGATGAGGGGTTGCTAGAGATTCCGAGGGTGTGTTTGAAATCATCTGGGGCCCGTGTATTTATGCACGTGGCCCCAACCCTTTGGAATTCTCTACCCCATCAGTTACGGGAGTGCACAACTGTGGAGGGATTCAAACAAACATTGAAAACTTACTTGTGGATCCAAGTTTTGGAGAATGAATAACTGTGCAAATGGACTACTGGTTTTTATATTACTCTATGATCTGGATTTTGCTATGTTATTTTAAAATTTGTTGGGCGTCTTGATACCTTGAAAGGCGCCATAAAAATAAAGCTATTATTATTATCATTACACTCTCCCTTCCCTTTAAACCATTTCCTCCTGGAAATGGGGAAGCACTGACACCTCCAGAGGCCCTCCCAGAACTAGGCGAGTATGCACATACCCCATCCAACCTGAAGGTACCCTGGGGCATGCCTACCCCCGCCATCCTAAGTGCGTACCTAACCACTCTGTGGAGCAAGTTTGGTCAAAATGCATCTTGTCCATAAAACAGAATTTAATAAACAGTTTCTTTAAAAAAGAGTAAGCCACTACTTACTCTAGCCAGGCTGTGTGTTAAATGTTCCAACAGCAGTGGCCACAGCTCTTCCTTAATTTGTCATAGATTTTGAAAACACAGCATGAGAGTAGAGGGAGGCCGATTAAGGGTAATGTGAGGAAGTTCTTTTTCACAGAAAGGGTGGTGGATGCATGGAATGGCCTACCTCAGGAAGTGGTGGATATGAATACAGTGCAGGGCTTCAAACAGGCATGGGATAGGCATAAGGGAGCAATACAGATGAGTATGAATAGATAGGCCATTGACAGAGCAAAGGCCTATGGCACGTTCATAAGGTAGAAAAAATGGGGAGACTGGACGGGCCTTGCGGTCCTTATCTGCCATCAACTTCTATGTTTCTATGTAAAAAAGTACAACAACCTCCTCCTATCAGTAAGTGCTATGGTTTTTTTCACCAGATGGTGTCTTTGAGACTGGCAGGTTTGGCACCAAGACCCAGGTGTAAGGGGCATGGGAGGATTTTAGGAGATAAAAAGGAGGTAGATAAAATCAGGAGGGGTTCTTTCCAAGAGGTCTCCCCACTAAGTGCCTTCAGGAAATGGGGCTGATACAACCTAACAGTGCTGAGGCAAAGGTAAGAAAAATGCACTCATGGGAGAAAAAAAATAAAGTCAAATGCAAAGTTGCAAAATGAGAAGGGGCGAAGGCTAGTAATGGTTGAAGCGCCAGGGCTTTGAAGTCCTTGAAATACTGCAATAATGTATTTTTCATTTTGCTACTTTTTACTTGACTTTATTTTTTTCTCCTGTGAGTGCATTTTTCTTGCTTTTACCTGAGTATTTGCTGAGGCCAGCTGCTGTGAAACAGCACCACCATAGTTTCAGGTCATGCTGCCTTTCAGTCCAGCAAAACCTAACAGTATTGTAAGGGAACCACCATTAGGGTGTGGGTACCGTGGGGTTCTTCTCCCTCAAGGGAAGTACCATGATCGCTGTCAGGTCTGAATACAGTCCCTGAAGCCATGAAGGGAGTCAGTGCCATGGGGTATGATTAGGAGTGTGTCCTGCCAGGGAAAAGGCACATGAAGATCAGATGAAGAGTGTGCTAGGAGAAGTAACACTGCTTGGGAACAGGGGCATCATTTAGGGGTCACCAGGGGTCGTGCTTGCAACCCTATGAATTTTTCGCGACCCCTACATCTATTTGCGACCTCTGTGCTGAGTGTTGCCTGTGCCGGCTGGTTCCTGGCTCACATTTTTTCCTCACTGTTTTATTTTTTGTTATTGTTTCCCTGTGGCTCACATTTCTTGCTCTGTCTTCTTTGTTTGTTCAGTTGCCACCTGCCCCATGGACTCCCTCCCCTGTCCCCGACCAGCATAGGCGCCAGAACTCTGGCAGTTCCCAGCCCCTTTGACTCTCTCTTTATCTCTGCTGCCACCCTCCCTGCCTCACAGAACAAAAGAGCTACCTAATTCAAACAGCTACAACTAAAAGCAAAGAAGTGTGAATGGAACTAGGCAGCTTAGGAATCATTAGCGTTGGGGGCTGCTTAATGGCAGGGCTGGCAGACAGCTGTTTCCAGAAGTGTTAACTGCCTGCCAGCCCTGCCATTAACCAGCCCCCAATGCTAAGGATTCCTATTCCTAAACACTGCCTAGTTCGCGTCGCACCTCTGCTTTTTGGGGACTTTGTAGGTGTTTGAATTGCCCATCGCTGGCATCTCCAGGTCTGCTGAAGACAATGGGGAACACAAGAAGCTAGGC
Source organism: Neoceratodus forsteri (assembly GCA_016271365.2). Classification (NCBI taxonomy): domain Eukaryota; kingdom Metazoa; phylum Chordata; order Ceratodontiformes; family Ceratodontidae; genus Neoceratodus; species Neoceratodus forsteri. Next base: position 435,286,268 of record CM057450.1, on the reverse strand, counting down.
TAGCAGGGAAGGTACAAAAGAAGGACAGGGTCCATGCAGTCCAGTTTTTATCCTTGCTAGCTGCCTGACTTTTGTTTGGTTGCTGCAATGGTGTTCTTGATGCTGCCCTGTTGCAAGCAGTGCTATTGGGTTGGTGGTTGCCTTTGCTCCATCATCTGCGTCCATTTTCTTTCCTCAGTCCACGGCAACCGTTGCTGTCTTGCTGCCCACTGGGCCATCAGCCAGAGCCCGCCTGCATGTAAAATCCCTGTTCAGCGAGCCTGAGGTAAGTAAACCTTAATCTGGGCTCTGAGTGATAGAAGTGCAGCCCCTAATAAAATAAAACATTTGTTCAGTAACCTACACTATATACTATGCTAAGTTCTAATGTGGGGATTATGTTTGCTACAGATCTCATGAGCACCGGAGGGCTGGGTGTAAGTCAGCTACCATTAGCATCAGATTCCACCCTTTGCTGGCTGCTCTAAAAACTGTGGTCTGGATAAAAGCATTGTCTGGAATTAAGGTTTCATGTCTGTCTGCATGACTAAAATACTTTGGCTGTGCTCTTTGGCTAGTTATACTATTCTGCACTGTTGCTACTTTGTGTTGCTTTTCCCAGCTGTTGGCAGGCTACATTCTAAAAGGTTCAAAAAGGCAAGCACCTCGAATAGTGCAGGTCTATATGGTTTGCTAATCTTTCACTTACATGACAGCACGAGAACCACAAACTGCAGCACAGCAAACCAAAAATAAGGACACCAGTCAAACAGCGCTTTGAGTCTACTATGGGACTCTCCCTCCAGTAGTAGACTTGAAATGCTGGGGTACAGTGTTGCTTTTTCAGGCTTTGAACAAAAATGTGGCTCAGATGGCTAAAAATGTATAAATTTGACTGATGTCCCTATTTTTGGTTTGATGTGCTGCAGTTTGTGGTTCTCGTGCTTTAATCTGGTTTCAGCAAGCACCCACTCCGCTTGTATAAACTCCATGAACATGAGATTTTTCTATGGATTTTCACTTACATGACAGGTTGGTTAATATGGCTTAACAGAAACGTAAAAATTGACGGCAGATAAGGATCGCTTGGCCCACCTAGTCTGACCATTTTCCCTACTTACTGCAATACCGCAGATCCTACTTGATCTCCGGCTTTAACCCTCTTTCCTACTACTAGGGTTCCCTTGTGCTTATCCCATGTATTCTTGAATTCCCCTACCATTTTTGCCCCCACCACTCCACTGAGAGGCTGTTCCATGCATCCACCACTCTTTCTGTGAAAAAAATACTTCATCATATTACCCCTCTGTCTACCCCCCTCCAGCCTCATATCATGACCCCTTGTCCTTCAACATCTTTTTTTCTGATCTCTTTTTACCAAGTCAACTGTGTTGTGCTGTGTGCTGTCTTCCACCACTCTCTTATTGCTCTTCTCTGTTACTCCTGCACTTAACATAGAGGCATTCTCGCACTGACTTGTACAAGCCACAGCCTGCCTTCCCGACCACACTAATGGTCTGCAATGCCTGCCTTCAGCATGTGTGAGGGGAGTCCCCTCTGAGCTGAGTATGGTGGGACTTACTCAGCAGAGCCACTCCTCTGGCTCGCTCTCTCTCTCTCTCTCTCTCTCTCTCTCTCTGGTACCAGCGTTCTGCAAGACCTTACAATGATTTCAACTACAAACCTAATAAATTAATTACTAAAACACTCCTATCTGGAAATGTCAATTTTAAAATATTTATTCAGTTGTGGTCCTTAAGTTACAACGTCACTACTTCGCAATTACTAGTTTTTTTTAAACCATATACTGTAACAAAATATGGGCAACAATACACAACTTGCCATCTGTTTCCATGTTGGGGTTGCGGTAACAGCATGAATCTCTCGAGATTTGCTCTCGAGGTCCATACACTTATCTCAACCCCCCGATTGAATCATAGGCCCATTGTATATGGTTGTCAATGCATTATTCCCTATATTATGTTCCTCCAATAAAATGTATTGCCTTGTATGTTTAATATCTGTGTATTAGTGCTGTTAATTTATCCAATATCTTGTCATTTATCGTATACATTGTACCTGTTTGCTGTCTGTATATCTGCTTGTAATTAAGCCAGTACTTTGTAATTTATTATATACATTGTACCTGTCTACTGCCTGTGTATCTGCCTGTAATTAACAATACTAACAATATTGTTGTTCCACTGTTTTGTACCAGCATGGACCAGCGGTCCTTTTCCTTCCGTGCTGTTTCCATATGAAACTCAATACCTCCTCCCATTACAAAAACATACCTCTACCTCTGCCTTCACAAATCCTCTGAAATCACATCACTCCTCTGTCGCATGTCAATATTTCCACTAACCTCTCTCAAATTCCACACTACCCCACTCTGTTTCCCAGTACTATTTGTACTCTTTTTTTACTTGTATTATTTTCTGCTCTTCCTAAAAGTAACGCCATTCAAGCATATTGTCATACTCTTTTGTCCTTTTCGTTATTTGCACCCTGTGAATATTGTCTTGTATATATTGTTACTTCTTTTCCTGCTGCCCATGATGACTTGCTATTGTACCATGTAAATATTGCTTTGTATATATTATCACCCAATGTATTTGCATAACGACTACTGCACATTTTATCTGTGCATTTGCACCTGGGTTGTGCTGGGAAAAGGCTTCTATTGCCAGTGTACTTATACAGTCAACAAGTTAAATAAATAAATAAATAAATGGCTTCAAACTGATCTGGCCCAGTTATCTGCATGGCAACTGAATCCCTCTTGGGCTCATTAACAGAGCCCCCAAACACAGCCAATCCTTGGACCATTCCATCCCCAATGTTTTGAGTAGAGAAAGCCTAACAATGGGTTCCTTGCTGACCTAATGCTGGATCCCTGACACTAAGCCAGATTCAGACTCTGTCTAAACCCCAGTGTTGCCCCAGGAGCACCAGAGGGAACCCATGTCACTCCAAACCTGGCAACCTGCTACTCAGCCAGACTTGGCTGGTGCCCTCTTAGCCTCCAGGGCCCAAACCTGCATGGATGCTACCTTACTCCTGTTGACAGTTTCTTACAAACCACAAGGAACACACACTTCCTAGCCTTAACTTCGTCTTATATCCCTGTCCTTCTAGCCTCCTCCCCTCCAGGTAAGGGGCAAATTGATTTGTGCACTGACACCCTGGGCTCTGACAGACATGTTAGTAACAAACCACCAACGTTCCTGCTCAGAACAGTTCAGCGGAAACAATGTGATCGCAACTTCTCATCTAGTTCTCTGGGTGCCGGTGTCTCAAAGGTATGGATCCAGAATGCCTCTCTCTATGCCAATTCTTCAGAAAATCACCATCTCTGGTGTTCTGATATACCCTTTTGATGCCTATGAATCGTAAATTAGCTGGTGAATCATGGCCCACCTCCAAAATGTGTCTGGCCATGGAATAGGGTGCATTCTGATTCCTGATCATAGCCTTATGTTTCCTCACTCTTTGTTTAAGATGCCTTTTAGTCTTTCCATGTACCCCAAGCTGAGGGGAAATGTTAGCAGGTATATGACCCCAACTGAAGTATGACTAATAAATTACTTAATCTTAAAGTCTTTGCCATAGCGGGGATGTTTAAATGTGCCAGAGTCTCTGGTATTACCACAGTGAACACATTGGCCACAACAGAAACTGTATTGAGGAATCGATGGTAGCTAGGTCTATCTAGGAGGGGTAGTTGTGAACTAGGGTTGTTCAGATTCTCTGGAATCTTTTCCATTTCTGAAAATCAGACTTCTGGAATGTCAGACTCCATTCTGCTTCCAAATGCAGTAATGGAACCTCAAATGGAACTGGAAGTTCCAGATCTCCCGGTGCCTCCAAATGTCTACAGTTATACATTTATTGCATTGGCTTTGGCTTGACACCTGTCTCTCTCTCCCTCCTCCCATCGCCTTACCTTTACGCACACAGTTTGAGCTGTGTGGACACAACCAACCAAAAAGGTATGCACTCAATGCCTGACTATTAAATTAGTACAGTGAAAAAGCTACTTCATGCAAAAGTACTGGTTTATTGCCAAATTCAATGTACAAAGTAGTAACACTGTTGCTGTCCACAAGACTGTTACTACTTGCACATTGAATTCAATAACAAACCAGTACTTGATAATAAACCAGTACTGTCTTGTTATGATGTACTATTAGACTAGTGTGGTTTTTATAGTGCTTTTTAGATCTGATTTGTCCTGATTGGGGGGGTCTAAGTGGCAAGGGGGTTGTACAAGGAGCAACTGGGGGAGTGATGGGAGCCAGGCTAAAGGGGCTGGTGGACCAGGTAGCGGGTGTTGTACTACTGCTCATCTAAAAGTTGGATGGACCACTACAACAATGTGGAGCTGCCCTGGCTGGTAGTCACTGCAAGACTGACCTGGACTGCCACCACATAAATACAACCACCTGCCCAGAGCCTCCTCACATCTGACAGCAGCATTCAATAAGGGGAGAGGGAGCTTTTTACTACTCTGATACAGAATCAGATTCTACATTCAAAAAAGGTTATTTGGATTTGGATTTTTCACCTTGAAGACCAAAGTTCCAAATTCTCCCCCAAAAAGGCTTGTAATCCAAGGATTCCAAATGTGCAGTCCAAAATCCAAGCAACCATATTGTGTACATGCTGTGGAAAAGGGAGCTTGTTCATCCCTCTCCTATAACTGATTCTATGTTATGCATACATTTCTTTCTGGAAAATGCTATCAGCAAGAAAAAACACCCAGTGTCGGTTAATCCCTTCAACCAATACCACTGCAATCTCATGATAACTAGTCACAAAAGCAATATAGTGGATATCTGGTGGTTTTGGTTTTTGTATCAGTAGATTCCATCTCTTGTTTTCTGCTCTTTGGAATGCTCTGGCTACTGTTGCAGGTGTAAAACTCCTTTGTATGAAAATGATTTGCCATTTCTTTGGCTTTGACCTGAAATTCCTGTTCTGTGCTACAGTTGTGGTGAACCTGCAAAATCTCACCAGTGGGAATAGTATTAACTAGGCTTCGTGGATGGTGGCTACAAAACTCTAGCAGGGTATTTCTCTCCATTGGCTTGTAAAGATTTGTGGTCTCCAAATGTGTTTCATCCTGAGATCCAGAACATTAATGGCAGTAGATCTAGTGGTGTTAGCAAATTTCAGATTTGGGTTTGCACTGTTAATATAGTTGATTAATTTTTCCAGTTTTTCAACTGATTCATTTCAGACCAAAAAAACATCATCTATATACCTCTTCCATACTGCAATATATAACTAATGGCCAGGGCTGCTGTGTCCAGTGTTGGTGGTGTTGGGTGGTCTGCCATTGGCCATAATGGGGCCCTCGGGGAACAACATGTCCTTTTACACCAAGGAGGCTGGCCTGGCTTCTTGAACAGTTCTTGGGGTACAGGGAATGTATTTACAAATAGTATGGTGCCTCCAACTGGGGAATATTGACAGAGAGTGCCCCAGGACACTCGAGCAATGAACCTACTGAGCAAGGGAGCAGTAACTCTGGATGGTATACAGACTTGGTGTAGGTGATCCCTGTAGAAAATCGGGCAGTGGCATGGGCAATGGTTCAAAGTCAAAAACACAGTTGAAATACATTTTACACAGTCTTGGTCAGTTTCTCCCACCGGTAACTTCAGGATGCAGGCCACAACACTTGAAACTGGAGTTGCTTAAACAAAAGAATTAATTTACAAGGTACCGTACAGTTTCCGGTTGGGCAGCAGCTTTAATAGATGGCAGTTTTAGTTGCATTACTCTCTCAGTCAGGCCACAGATCATTATTTATTGCAAATGTGTCCAGAGACACTAATCATTTTGTGATACTATGGGCCTGGAGACACTACACATTTAGCAATAACACACAGCCAGATCGGGATTGCTAGCTTTGTCAATACTTCTCCCTTTGCAGCCACATGTGGGAAAAAGGAACTTGGGGTGTATCCATCCCTGTGGAGCCCAGCTTTTGCTTGGTGCCTTGGCTGAGGTTAACAATGGAGGCGTATACCCCTACAGGGTGAATACAAAAAACAGACCGAACATTAGCAAATTGAGGTAGTACACAAATAGCAAAGCTACAGAGGCTTACTGGGTTTAACGCATCCTTCCTTGTGTTCTCTGGTTCAGATCACTGCCTGACAACTATGCTAACTCTTTCATGATACACATCTTCCTTCACAGTTCTTTTAGGCCACAGGCCTCTACTAGAGAAGCCCTCCAGCCTATTTCTTTGCTGAAATAAGGGACAGTGTTCCAGGAACTAGCAGGCAGCCCGCCATGATGGTGAGCCTCTAACAGGCTCCTTCTGTCCCCAGTCTCAGACCCCTGTTGAGGTCCAAGCCCCTGGAGACACACACTGGAGGGAACCAGCGCCACTCAGACCCAGACCATCTGATTTATATAGAACTGTACGGTTTCTAATCCACCTCATGCGGGATGTTTGTGTACAGCCTCTCAATGCCCAAAGAAACAAGTGTACAGTCCTGGTCCACAGTAATGTTTTCTATGCTTTTATAGCATTTCATGTGTTCACTATATAAAAGGGTAATGCACTTAAAGGCTTGTAAAGCAGAGGGTTATACCTCGAGATGTGCAAGTGTCTGGTGCCAGTGAGGAAAGAAGAATTTGACAATGTTCATTTTCTGCTGTGTAGTCACTGATAAATGGGACATAGAACAACCCATATGCCAATTTGCTAATTTAATGGAGCCTCTGGTCCCAAATTGATTGTGGAAATGCATTTATGCAGTTAAATTGAAGTAACCTCATATGTGTGCTCTACATCGGTGTTGTGTGTCATGTTATTAGTGCCACAGATCCTGGAGAAAAATAAATACAGTATCATGCAATTCTCAGGAGACTTAGAAATAGATTAACTTTAGTTTTATCACAACACACCACAGCAAGCTTCTTACAACAAGCACATTTTCTATACACACGCCATAGAGTTCTATAGATGGAGAAAGGCTAGAGTGCAGACTGACGCTGGCTCCGTTGAAGCCACGCTTCCGCAATATTACTGGAGGATAGAGGTGCTGGCAGATAGCCATTCTTGAAACTTAGGTAGTGGCACCAGCACACTGTTCTGACAGAAATCCAAGTAATGCACTCCTAATCCGTTTTGGTAAGAAGCACAGAAAATATGAAGCAGATGCACATGGTGGTGACAAAAACAAGGTATTGTCATTTTTCCTTTGCTTGTATAAGCAGCGCCTTACTTGGATTGCTGTCAGAACAGTGTGCTGGTGCAGCTAACTAAGTTTCAAGAAGGGTTCTTACTATTTGCCAGCATCTCAATCCTCCAATAATATGGCGGACAAGTGGCTTCAACGGAATCAGCATCAATCCGCTCTCTAGTCCCTCTCCATCTATAGAACTCTATGGCACACTCCATTCCATGTGCTTTCTCCAGTGTCTCTTTATAAAAGGTCCCTACTACAGCACAAATCAGTACCTTGGTTCCACCTAGTGGTTATAGATTAGAACACTCTGTTACTCGTCACTGCATTTCCCCTTTTGTGAGTTACTAAGTAAGTAACATTCTTAAGGATGTAGATTATGTAAGTATTTAGAGTCACATTTTAACTAATATTCCAAAACACATTTCACACAACTGCCATGGTAAAACTGTCTAAGTTGGGGTACTGAATAGACTATCAGTTGCCCCACACAACAGACGGAGGATTATTCTGCTCCATTACATTTGTCATGTCTGTCTAGCTATAAACTAGTCTCTGAACTATATAGGATTCTTAATTACTCTCCCATTAGAGTTTTTCAGCACAGGACTCTGAGGTTGAAAATCGATAGCTGTTTCCTTTCCAGGACTTGGGACATCATGTAAATTAGCCTGAACATCTGTTTCAGTCCCTAGTCTTTGTTCAGTGGAACAATTGATATATTCTCAAACTTCAAAGTCAGGTCTAGTTTTCTGCTGAAATATTGCTCTCAGTTCTGGAACGAACGGTAAATATCACCTATACCTTCTGAACTTAACTCTCTCTGTTTCCACAAGATAGGATCTTGGCATCTGGCACTTCTCTTGCACTGCATATGATACTGTTCATCCCTTCTCTCTACCCAGTTTAATTCTCATCTGGATATCAGGATGCAGTCCAGGTAGTATTCTTGCAAAATTTTTTTTTTAATCAAGGTGGACTTTGTATGCTCCTTTTGCAGACTTTTCAGCGTCTTGAACTTGTTTTAAATTTGGCCAACCTGGCTTTAGGTTAGTCTTTAATATAGGGACCTGTGTTCTCAACGGTCTTCCCATCATCAGGGCTACATTTTGTTGCATTAAAGGAGTACTACAGTCAAAATTTGCAAAAAACGTATATTGTGCAGAGTGTTTTGATTTGTGTGTTTAGTCCCGGTGTGTCCTTCCGTTTGTTTGCAATTAAGATTTTTTTCTCAGTTTACCTACTAGTTTTATGGCCTCTACTACTAGCTTTACAGCCTCTGTGGATCTCCATACTACCATGGTTTATTGCTTTTCTTTTTCCTACAATGCCTCCTGTCCCATGTGACAGTGATACATCCTGGACCATAGATTCAGCAAGTACTACTTTACAATTATACCACAGGTATCTGTTCTCAGCCAATCAGAAAGGAGAACACCTGTCAATTATTCTCTCACAAACTACAAGTACAAATACATAGAGTCAGTTATTCAACAAAACCCTACCCACAGTCGTTTAATAGCCCTCTAAGCATGCTCACAGTTGTTTAATGGCCCTTTAACCATGCCCATGTTGGTTAATTACCATCTCTTGCTCTACTTCGACTGCACATTCAAGCACATTGCATGCCACACAAATTAGCACAATTCCTGTTAAAACAAAAGTGATGCCTTATGTCCCTACACTGCTTCATTATTGCCACAATATCTATCACTGATGCTCAGCAAATGAAACTGAATTGACGAGGGGAGGGCAAACGAAACTAAATCCACGAGCAAGAGACAATTTTCTACCTCAGGTAAGCCAGCTGTGAGATGTAAAATGGAAGACGAAGAAACTTTTTATGATTCTCCACATCCCTGCTCCACATCTATTCATTTCCTTTCATTCACTTTATAAATCCACAGTGAATTCCACCTTTCAAAACTAAAGCTGTGACTATACGCACATGCACTAACTCCGACACTATTGCTCATATTCAGTCACGGCTTTACTTTAAAGCCTGAATTCAATGTCTAACAGCGCTCGTTTTTTTACTGAGAGTTGCATAAAAAATTCTATGCAACTCCTAGTGGTATAATAGTAATAACATACATTTAGTAGGCGTATACACGCAATAACTGGCTTTTGAGGATAATTAAGTGCCTCGGCTTTGCCTCAGCATTTAATCATCCACAAAAGCCAGTTATTGCTTCATATACTCCTACTAAATGTATGTTATCACTTAATTATACAGCAGTACAGCTGTGATTTTAAATCACTTTCATTATCCAGTAGGCACTGAAGGCTACATTTATAGCTTAGCAATCAGCTGAGGTCGGTAAGAAAATAGCTAGAGTGTTTACTAATTATAGCACTGATGACCTAGGATGATTTGTATGCTTTTTTATGGCTGGGTACAGTTTGATGAAATTAAAAGCTTTAAAAACAAAACATTTACTCCTGCTGTCTAGACCAAAACAAACCTATAGAAAACAAAGATACTGAATTAGAGTTATTTAGTTGAGGTCAGAACATCAGGCTTCTAACTTCAGATTATTGCTGCAGTACTCTCACTCACTGAATCAGTGGTCCCAGGCACATCACTGTCACATGAGACAGGAGGCATTGTAGGACAAAGAAGAGCAATACACCATTCTAACATGGAGATCCCTAGGGGCCATAAAACTAGTAGACAAATTTAGAAAAAGAACTCCCAATAGCAGACAAATGGAAGGACATGCAAGGATTAAAAACACAAATCAAAACATTCTGCACAACATATGTTTTTGCAGGTTTTGACTGTAGTACTCCTTTAACTGGAATAGCTCTATAGCTTAGTAAAGCACAAGATGGATTGTCCTGTTTCAGAATTCTCTTAGCTGTTCGCACTGCCTTCTCAGCCTCATCATTAGCTTGTGGGTATTTTGTAATGTGACAAACATTATACTTGTGCATAAACCTTTGGAACTGAGTCCCTGTAAACTGTGGCCCATTATCAGTAACAAGCTCATCCAGACATCCTCACCATGCAAACATATTCTTCAGACAGTTTATGGTACTAGAGCTTGAAAGGTCTCGTAAATAAGCAAATAACAAGTATCTCAAAAAATAGTCTATCACAGCCAGATACTTCTGTCTGTCCAGCTTACAAATCAGTGCCAACCCTCTTCCATGGGTGGACTGGTAATGGAGTTGTTATTAGTGTTTCCTTGCACTAAGTTGGTTTGTTCATCTGGCAAAATTCACATGTTGCTACTGTCATTTGACTATTATTTTAAATATCTGTCCACCAAACAGACATCTTTACTCATTCATGGCATTTGGTAATATCTTGATGGCCCTCGTGGAGTCTTGTAAGCACATCTTGTTGCATATTTCTTGAAATGACTATTCTGTCTCCATAGAGCAACAGTCCATTAGATTCTGTAAGGATGCCTCTCATTAGAAAGAATGTTTTTGACACTACTAGACACACTCTTGAGGTACTTTGGCCATTCGCCTCTGATGAAATACAGTACTGTCTGGAGTTCTGGATGTACTTTGTTTAACTTGTTGCAGCTTTGAACTTGACATTGGTTTTGAGGAGTGTAAGGATTCTTCATGGGGCTTAATTTCATAAATAATAATACTAATAATAATGATTTTATTTATAAGGTGCCTTTCAATTGCCAAGGCGCCGCACATAAATAACAGATTAAAACAATACAAATCATTAGAAAATACAGCTAGATCAAAACACTTATTTCAATCAATATTCTAAAAATGCAGTTTCCCACAAAAAGTCTTCAAACCTCTCTTAAAGCCCTCCGCTGAAGAGAAATCCCACAACCGACGGGGTAGAGAATTCCAAAGGGTGGGGGCCACATATGCAAAAGCCTGAGTGCCCGAAGATTTCAAATTCATGCTTGGAACCTCTAGTAACACCTTGTCGGCCGAGCAGAGTGATCAATTTGGGCGATAGGGAACCAGAAGTTCTTTCAGATGGACTGGGCCCAGATCTTGTAGAGCTTTGAAAGTCAGCAATCCGACTTTAAAGGTGATCCGCCACTGGATTAGCAGCCAGTACAGTTTGCGCAGCACCAGAGTAATGTGACAGGACTTACTAGAACCTGTCAAAAGCTGGGCTGCAGTGTTCTGCACTAGCTGCAGGTGACAGACTTCAACCCCAGAAAGCCCTAGGTAAACGGGTAAAATCCCAGTATAGACCTCAAAATCTATTACAGTCATTGGCTGTCTGAATAAGGTATCTGCTACCACCATCCCCTTGTCTGGCACATGTTCTGCTTGGGGGGGTGTATCTTATCAGCTGCATGAGAAGTCATTGATGTGGTGAGCTAGCCAACTTCCAGTCATAATTTGCAGATATAGTTCTGTTATATTTTTATGTGATTTTGTGTATATTAAGTGCCACAAAAGATGCCCATGTGTTTTTTTTAAGAGGAGTACATAGTTTTACTGAAAGATCACAGGAAATGAGAAAAGGTCTTGCAAAATATGTGACCCAGGAAAACAGCTGCTAGCCAGGAAGCTGAAAATGATATTTTCAAAGGGGATGGAAATCCCTAGGTAGCTAATTGGTGTAATAAAATCTCAGGATGAGAGACGCTATCTACCCTGTCATAAACTTTTAAGATCAAAAGAAGAAATGGTTTCAGACAGGAGGTATCAGGAAGCTTACCATAGTCTGATTAAATTTTTTTAGTAGTGCCAGGAAGTGGTGATATGAGGACCCAAATAAGGAAATAAATAAGAACTCCTTAAAATCTGGAAAGAGGAAGAGTGGCATCTGCTGGCCTAAAAGTTAGTACCTGACCAGGACTTTTTACAGCCAGCCAGATGTACTATGAATACCAAGTGTAAACAGAAGCTCATTGCAATGCACTTTGAATACTCTCCTGCCAAGACACAGAACAACCTGCCAATATCTGAAAAGGAAGAAAGGATTTTTTAGACTTCACTTATTCTTCCAGATTACAATTTATTATGAACTTAAGGTAGAACTTTAGATAACAATTATAGTGCATTTTACATGTACCTTTTCCACTTTTATTTCTGTTATTCTGTGACCACAATTTCCTAAATATTTTAATTGTAACTGTATGATTATTATTTTAGTAAAAACATTTGTTTTTAAGAAACCTGCCTGAGTGAGATTTTTCATGTTGTGTGTGGTTGTGGGATGTTTAATAATAATCTGTGACTAAACTGTTATCGCTAAGGGGTGTCACCATAAGCAACCAATCGAACAAGGGTCTGTGCAGGGAAATCTGGGTAAAGATAGGGAGAATATGAAAGTCTCAAGGAAGAGTCATTGGGGATTTGAACAGGTTATTGCCCGTGGAAGAAGACAAAATCAGGGTTACAAGGCTACCCTGAAGAGATTGTAATGCCTAGATCTTCCCCCTTTGTGTAACAACCAAGAAGGGGTTCTCATTTGGCTACAAGACTTGAGACTGGTATTGTACCCTTATTCAGAGTGAAGAGGGAGCCCTTGGGCCACATGGCGGGTGTTCAGTCATGACATCGGCGAGCATTCTAAAAAGACATGTGGAGGGTATCCCTGTTTTCCTCCTCCCTGTCACAGATTGCATTTAGAAGTGAGCACTGTGAGCACAGTGGACCTGACCCTCAGGAGTGGATTCGTGACAATTGATGCCTCACTGGTACTCTAAGTCTTTGCCATTTATGAGTGGTACCAATGGTTTGTGTTCCATCAAAAGCTTGAAAGAATCTAATCCATACAAATACTCTGCAAACTTTTCATATGTCCACACTGCTGCTAGGTATTCCTTTTCACTCTGTGCATAGTGACTCTCAGCATCTGTCAATGTATGGCAGCAATATGCCACCGGTTTCTGTTTGCCATCATGATCTTGCTGAGAGTACTTCACCTATGCCGTAGCTACTGCCAACAGCACTTAAGAATACAGGTTTCCTGCCATCATAAAAAGTAAATACAAGTGCTTCAGAAACAAGTAGTTTCACCTTGTCAAAAGCATTTTCTTGCATATGGCCCAAATTTCTTGTTGTCTCACTTTTCAGAAGTTCATTCTCTGAACCATTACCTGTAGGTCCCAAATAACCATCTTCTGGAATCAGGATACACTAAAATTGCCTTTCACAGTTCCACCAAGAACAAAGAATGCAAAATTGCCAGAATGGTTTATAGAGAGCAATTATCAGCCAAAATAATAATTAAAAATTGTGGCATCATGAATCAACCAGCAATCATTAGCAGAACTATTTTTAATTCTCCTCCAAAAAATTGCTGACTAACTTGGCTAAATGGAACTCTTTTCCCCACTGAGTAATTTGAATTTTTTCCATGTTCTTGACACCTATGCTGCTAGAGATTGAACAAAGAGGCTTTATGTTTGGTGACTTTACACATAAGGTAAATCAAAGAAGGGATCAGAACTGTAAGAGTCTACAGGGATGTACTAATAGCAATAGGAGTAAGATTATTTACTTTTATCAGTGTATATAGTTCTATCCTATGTTCTGTATAGTAACACTTAGAAAGATCATTTACACCAAATGGGCAGACTTGGTGGGCCAGGTGGTCCTTATCTGCCATCAGATTCTATGTTTCTATGTCACCTCTTTCAGTGGTGACTAACACAGTATACAATAGGTGCTTATCTATTTACTCAGCTTAGTTCTTTTCCTCAGAAGGGCTGGAGTGCAATTTAAACTAATGGTCTGGTCATAATTGTTCAATGTGGATCAACTTCCTGAATAAGTTTCTATCACCTTTTGAAATTTTGATTTTGTAGACCACAGGAAATGCTTTGCCAATTATCAGAAATGAGCTGCACTGACTTGGGAGGAACTTCCATGCCCCCTAGTATGTGACACCTGTAGTTGTAATAGAAAACCTGGTCACCAACTTGATAGTCCTTGGGGTTAGCTTTCCTGTCTTTGTAGGCTTTGTGGCCTTTGACACTTTTCTAATTTATATTGAGTGCAAGAGAAGACACTCTGTAGGTATCTTTTCAGATCAGTGACATACTGATGCAAATCTGAAATGCAGGCATGTTCTCAGTAGGAATTTGGTACAACAGGTGTAAGGACACCACCATCTGTCTACCAGTCATCGTCTCTAACGGAGTGAGATTAGTTGAGCGGTTTGGGTGGAGCTGATTGCAAGGAGAATTAGAGGCAATTTTAAATCCTCATCATCTGGATTCTTGTTGAGGTGTATCTTAAGCTGCTGATCACTGTCTAATTCCTGCATTCCATCTGACCTAAGACTGGGGCTAGTAGTCTACATGAAGTTTCCTCTCAACTCTTAAGGTCTCACAGTGGTTGACAATCACCACAGACTCCCAGTTGAGGATCTAGAGGAGGCAAAGGGTGCAGCCTGTCCCCCCATTGTAACTTATTTGCTTGTTGCAGCTGCATTTCACTTTGTTGCAGAAGTCTGATTTATTGATTGTACAAAAGTTTATATTCAAAACTATAGATTACATTTGTATTTTCTGTCAAAAATGTACTGAAAAGGATAATAGCAGACAATATAAAGGATTAATAGAAAATTAAAAAAAATGCATATCACGTATGCACACCACCCCCACACCTCCTATTGTAAAATCCTGGATCTGCCACTACCATAGAGGTAAAATGAGAGCCTCTGTCTAATTCTATCCTAAAGGGTAGACCCCAATGATTGAACACATCTTTTAGCAAAAGGACAGCCACTGCTGCAACCATATAATTTGGTGCAGGTATACACTTGACCCATTTGGTGAAAAGACAAGTCACTGTGAGCAAATACTTGCTTCCTCTGGAGAACCATGGAACCAGACCTATCCAGTTAATCTGGGTAGTGGACCATGGGAAAGTTAGCTCTTTGGTCTGCAGGGGCGCTCTGAACCTGGGCTTGGATAGCTAAAATTTACTGCAGGTAAGGCAAACTTTGTTATAATTAGATACATCCTCATGCATGGGCACCAGTTCCTCAATGCCAAGAAAACAGCCTCTATGAATTTTGCTACCAGGCAGAGGCTTGCTATATTCACCCCTCTCCCATCCATCCATACTCTTGATGGTGCAACAATTGAAGATGCCTCCTCCTTCAAATATCTTGGGGTCTGGCTTGACGGTCACCTCAATTTCGCTGTTCATGTGGATGCAATTTGCAAGAAGCTCCACCCCATACTTGGAGCACATTTTTCAAGAATTAGAGGAGCATTCATCTCCCTGCCTGCAGAGAAATCCTCTCAAAGATGATTATCCCAATGGTTTGAGAGTACCCCAGCACTCAGGCATGCACCTGTGGCTCCCTGTTTTCTGATCCACCCCACTTGATAAGGGCTAGCAGGCCCCTTACCTGGCTCTGAGGCAGCCTGAACAGGATGCAGGTCTCTGTCTCCACTCAAATCAGCTCAGAAACTCTTGGATGCAGCACTGCCTCTCTGGTTTACACTTTCTGGAATTCCTTCCACACAAGGCTCTCTGGGACAGTCTATAATTTTGGTGAACCCAGGGAAAGGTGCACCAGTGATATTTGGATTGAACCCTGGAGAGGGCTCACTGGCATTATTGGCCTGGCTAGGCCTCTGGCTCTCTCTCACTAGCAGGAGGTCTGCACCCTTCTAACTCTCTCTCTCAGACTGCCCCCTGCTCCTCCAAAACCCGGCACTCTCCTCTCCTCCGTTCAGTCTCTAATTGGGCAGACAGGGTTGTCCATCAGTCCTTCTGCCCTGTTCTTCCCTCTGATTGGCTTAATAAAAATGCCAGTCCAATTGGGAGGGTCCTCTTGCATCTTCCTTTCACAGTTCATTTCTCTACCTTGCTGCCCTCTAATTGGTGACTATCCGGGCCAGGGGTCACCAAGATGGTGGACCTACTGTTTGAATGGAGCCCTGGGCTCCAAAGTCTTTATTTCTGTTTTACTTAAAGATTTGCCCCCAGGTGCACTGTCCTTGGTTTGGTTGCAGCCCCCCGGGCTGTTATCCAGTGGTGGTGTTGAGAGGGTATGGCTCTTGTGCTGCCCGTCAGGATCTCTGGTTTCTGCCTCCCAATGTGGCAGTCTTTGGACATCAGGAAGCCTTTCTTTCTCTTAAAGGCACAGCGCGCCAAAAGTCTGAGTCCTTCTTTCTCTCTCCCCCAGTGTCTCCGAGCCCTCTGATGCCCACTGGTGTCCCTGGGGCTGGAGCACACTAGGGGAAGTGATGGCTGGTCACTGATGCAGTTTTGCCATTCTGTGGCAGGTGCTTTCAGTGCCACTGAAACATCTGTGCTGAAGCCACTTGCACATTTGAGCAGGCGGCTGCTCGAACGTGCTCACATTTACTGTGCTGCTGTGTGGCACTTTTTGCGTCAGTCTTCAATAATAGCTCCTGGGTGTCAGCATGGCTCAGCTGTTAGTACATCTGCCTCTGGACTAGAAGGTCATGGGTTCTTGTCCCACATAGCAACTAGACTTGCATCTAAAATGCTGGCATCCGAGTGCAGTATTAAGGGGGTGCTGTACTGCTGGGGTGTGCCGTCCTTTGGATGAGACGTTAAACCAAGGTCCCTTCTACCCATCCTGGTGTTGTCCTGGTGGGTGTCCAGGTGAAAGTAAAAGAACCCAGGACACTCTTTGCAAAGAGTAGGGGACATTCCCGGTGTCCAGGCCAACATTCCTCTTCCCATAAACAGGTTCATGCAATTGTCCAGGCTGTGGGTGTTGATGTGTGATATGGACGCCACTACACATTCAGTCACTTCACTACCAGTCTAGCATTGCTTGTATAGTGCTTTGGGATACACTGTGTATGAAAAATGCTATATAAATGCTGATTCTTCTTCTTCTCCTCTGGTCCACTTTCCAGCTGCAGATCTGGGGCTGGACCAAGCAAGAGATGGGTGGCAGAGTTCAGAGCAGGCACCTGGGATTCCAGGTAAGCCTCCACCCAAGGGGGGGGTTACACATGTTTGAATATTGGACTTTGTATTTGTACTGTCCTCTCCTCTCCTCTCCTCTCCCCGGACGCATCTGGAAACAAGCTTATACCAGTTCAGAATGTCTTTCCTGGTAAAACTTATGAAATAAATACATTTTGAAATAAATAATCATATCTGCCCAGTAAGTAACTTGCTTTCAGGACATCACATTTGGGCAACTGGATGTCCTCTATACATCTCATGCTGGGGGTGAGGCAACATCATTCCTCTGTAGTTGGTAGGAACTGCCTACATTTGAAGATCTGCGTATAAGACAACAACTTCTAGTGAAGATGGAACTGATCTCTTTGATCATACTGTACATGATTTTCTGATCCTTCTTATCCATGTTCTCATCTAAATTAGGAAAATTTACTGGACCTTCTATGTAGTGGTATATTTTGGCACAGTTTTGTTCTGTAGTAGGGTTTGCACCTGATCAGAATCAGGCTCATCCGACTTCCGATTCTGCCCTGGCGGTAATGGTAGCGTAATAGCGTAGCTTCAGAGCTCCCTAAATATCTCAGAGGAAATACCCCTCACAATGACTTATAAACCTAAAAAGAACATAAACTGGTAATGCTGAGGGGTGCCAGACCCAACCTACAGGTACTTACACACGAAACCTTGGAAATGGCAGAAGATGAAAATAGATCACTGTCAGAAACCTCAGACACTGAAGCAAAACTACCACAAGCCACAGCATTCCTCTCTAAGCTGCACCCAGCTGGTAGGCTGTACTCCCTAAAACAAAGATAAAAAAGTAAAATTGAACATGATTTATATGGAACTCTGCTCCTTTAGAGCTGAAGTAAAATAACTATATGGGGAGCTGAGGAAAGATATCATACAATTAGAACAACGAGCGGACGATACAGAATGCCAAGTCACAACAACAGAGAACTGAGTAGATGACCTAGAATTGGTGGTACAGCAGCTACAGGCCAAACAAGAGCTAAATGAATCCAGACAAGAGGACGCGGAAAATAGAGTTCGTAGGAAGAACATATGGCTCTATTGCATCCCGGAAGGCTCAGAGAGCACTAAACTTAAAGAATTCATCTCAACTCTGCTTCAGACAGCCTTGAAGCTACCTCCAGACATGGAGTTGGGGCTAGAGTACATCCAGTGAGCATTAGCACCAAAGCCCACATCACATTCAGCCTCTCCCAGATCTATCATAATCCATTTCCAGAGTTATGTGCTCAAGGAGCAGCTATTAACAATGGTGTGGAGAAACCAAAAAATTTACTTCGGGCCACAGCGCTTCTATATGGATCATGATTACGCCCCTAAAACTATGAAACAACATCAGGCATACCTCCCCTTGCTCCCAACACTAAAAGCGAGAGGGATTAAATTCACAACACCCTATCCTGCAAAACTAGTAGTCACCCTCTTGGCAGGTGAGAGAAAGGAATATAATTCAGCACAAGAGGTGAAGGAGGACTTACTCAAGCAGGGGATTGGGTTCCCAGAACACTGCAGTGGGTCCAATCCAGCTGACAACCATCCACTGTGCTGGCAAACTCTGAAGAAAACTGCGCAGACTCAGGCAGAGAACTCGGACACTCCACAAGGCCTGAAACAGCACCTATCAGTGTATCGCAGAAAATTAGCGGCTCAGCAAACTTGAACAGTGAGGAAACCATTTTGCTCCTGCTCATTAACTACCAGAAGGTTGGATGGCTTACTTCTGCATTTCGGGGTAGGAAAATTCAACTTCCTAGGGGGCTGGAGCTGCACAACTCGAGGCCCCACTCACACCCTCTATAACTGGGTGAGGGAGGTCACTTGTTGGAGCGTTCGATGCTTGCCAGTATCCCCCAAATCGATCCCCTTGACAATCATTGAGTTCGTTGACCAAACCACAACTCTGTTGAAAACGGAACTTTGAACTTATAAAAACTTAATAATTACACTCAGAACCCAGGACCTCTTGGAAACTAGTAGTAAAAACATTGCCATGGGCTAACATATGAAATGAGGCATTATGTAACGGGTATGAGAATCTACCGGATAAAATATTCTATTTTAAAATAATAGCAAGGATCTAACAAGCTCTATGGGGGAGGAGGGAATAACAGAATATGAGAACAAAGTACTATTTTTTCTTTTTTACCCTACAATATGGCCTCTCCAAAAAAGACCCATGCCCCCACCAATTAGTTATCCTATCCTAACCCTACCTGGTCGGGTAAATCCTAAAGTGGGGTGCCCCTCCTATGGAAGGTTAAGAAAACAGACCCAACAGCATAGTAAGTGCCTTATCTCATTGATCTATTCTTTAAATTGTTTTCCCTGTCTTATTCTACTCGGGGAAAGTAAAAAGGGAGAGCTCAACCTCAACCTCCATTCTGTATATGAGGATACCACCACCGGGCGCTCATGACCCCACTACCCTGATTTAGTTTTCTCTCACCTTTTCTCCTTTTATTTAGGGGCACCTATAGCCCCAAGGGGGCTCGGGGACTTGATATACCCGGCCATACCCCCTCACCCAAATGGAAGTATACCTACAGGCATGATCCAAAGGGTACCAAGGGAAGGCAGATGGACCTTCCCCCACCTTGGAAGTCACTTATGTTACTAATTTTACAGAAAGTTCCCCATAATTAAGCTTGGGAACCTTAGACAAGATTGGTTTACTCATACAACTGTTTTTCATGTTTATATGTTATGATTTATACACTGTTGTATAGCCATGTTGGCTAACAAATTGTTCCCTCAAATGGAAAGATTTTTGGCTTCTTTAGTGACAAGTGGAAATCTATACCACCATTATGGATGCATGCTGTCTTAGGCCTTGTTCACACTGTGCTATTTAAAATGTTTTATCAGTGGTAAAACATTTTAAATTGCTGCTAGCACGGTTTGCGTTCTCACTTAACATGACTTGTGAACTGTTTTAGTGAACCGTGCTCAAACCCTGCTTCGAGGTAGGCTTGAGCACGGTTTTCAAAATGGTTCCGATTGTTATTCGGATTTACCATCAGTGACAGCAGGATGACACCGTTTCCAGAACACGATTCTGCAGCTTTCAATGTCACCACAAAGCATGATGGTAAGCAGCTTTCGGGTGCTGAGAGTGCCAGAAAATGGATGAATAGACAACAGTACCACTGCAGTGAGAACATACTGACATGGATTTGTTAAGGCACCAACACATTTTCAAACTCGCTTTACACAGTGTGGATGCTTTGAAATGGTACGCTTTAATCCGTTTCTAAGAATGGTTTAAAGAACCATTTTCCAGTGTCCCTCAGTGTGAACAGGGCCTTATAGAGTGGTAAATTTGGATTTTCCATGAATGTTAATTCCTACTGTAATTCTAGAATGTAAGTATTACACAGATAGACTTAACATAACCAGATATACATGCCCAGGCAAGCATAGGCCGGGACAAAATGGGGCAGTAGGGATCCAAACCAAATGCAACCCCTACATTAGGGGGGAGCACCACTCATACTCAAGCATCTCTCTGTGTCCTCTCATAATGGCTAACGCATGTCTTATAATATTGATGGACATTAATGGGATACACAATCCCATAAAGTGCTCTAGACTGCTGACATTTTTAAAAGCTGAAAAAACAGATTTAATATTTCTCCAAGAAACCCACCTCTTGCAACCTGAATATGCAAAATATGAAGCCATGGGGTTTCAAAAAGTTCTATACTTCTCTCATAGCTCAGGTAGGTGTAGAGGGGTAGCTATATTAATCCTTGGGGGGGGGTACCATTTCACCTCCAGACTCAGCTAGCTGATAAAGAAGACAGGTATATAATAGCCACAGGAAGGCTTTACTCGACCCAAGCAACCCTAGCATTGGTATACCTTCCCCCCACCATCCCCCAAAGGTGCCGTGGAAATTTCTAGAAGACCTCTTATCTATGCATCAGGGACAACTGATTATGGGAGGGAACCTCAATACTACACTAGTTCCCATTTTAGATGCCACCCTCCCCGCTAAACACAGAACCACCCCTCTCCAAAGATTTTTAAGGTAGCAGCTACGAGAAATGGGTATCTGCGACCTTTGGAGGCATTTCTACCCAACCACCAAGGCTTTTATCTACCACTCACCAAAAACCCATAGCCTCTCCAGATTAGATTATATATTTACAACAATGTAACACCTGGATGCAGTTCAAGATATTTACCATGGAACCATCGTCTTATCAGATCACTCTCAGGTTTATGCAAAACTCATATGTGGCAAGGCACACAAAAATGCCTTTTGGCGACTAAACATAGCCAGCCTCCATGACCCAGAATTTTTGGATCTAGTCAAAAACTCCATCCTCAAAATAATAGTGGACAATAACAGTGAAGAAATAAATAAATAGTGGGATAAAATGGGATACCATAAAGGCTGTTTTAAGGGGTGAAATCATCAAACACTTGACGTGTAAGAAAAAGTGAAGAGACAAAATGTGGGTGGACCTTCAAACTCAATTAAAGGACTTACAACAATGGGTACACAAAGGAGAATTGCACCTACAGACGCAAATAGGTATAATCAAACAAAAATTACAGTAAATCCTAGATCAAAAAATTGAACAACAGCTACTGTACCTAAAACTGAAATATTATGAGGGAGGGGCAAGGGGGGGCAAGGAACCTGGCCAAACGACTCCGGATAACTCGGACCCAAACCCTAGTCATGCAATTAATAGACCCCATTTCAGGACGCACCCTGCACCACCCCATAGACATCAGACAGGCTATGGCACAAGACTATGCAAGCCTATATACTGAAGATATAAACCCAACCCCCAACAAATAAACACCTACTTATCAAACCTGCCTATATCTAAGATGTCAACCTAACAAGCCCAGAATCTAATAGCTCCAATCACAACGGAAGAGATTCATTGGGTTTTAGCACAAACCAAACCTCTGAAAGCACCAGGACCAGACGGTTACCCAATGGAATGCTACAAAAAATTTAAAAAACTATTGACCCCACCATTACTTTCAGCACTATCAGATATACAACAAGGCTACCCCCACCCCCTCTTGGAGATATGCCGAGATAGTGGCTATACCCAAACCCTAAAAGATCCCCAACAACCAGCCTTATATTAACCCATATCTAAATTAAACTGTGATTACAAAATTTTTAAGTCCATTATGGCCCACAGGGTCGACACCTTATTACCACATCTTTAATGCAGACCAGGTGGGCTTCATCAAAAAGCGTTGGGCACACAATGCAGTTCATCGTGTTCTGCTACTCTTAGAACGTACAGTTCAATCTGGGACACCCACAGTCCTACTTGGCCTTGATTCTGAGAAGGCATTTGATAGAGTTTCCTGGCCATTTCTGTGGGGAGTGATGGGACAGTTTGGTTTTCCTGAAAAATTCATCAAACAAATTAAAAGCATGTATGAGAACCCCCAGGCCTATTTAAAACTAGATGGCTCCCTCTCTGATCCCGTCACTTTGTCCCGAGGAACTTGCCCAGGATGCCCACTATCCCCATTACTATTTGCTCTTTACCTTGAACCGCTAGCCAAAGCCATTAGGAATTCACATAGTAAAAAAGGAATACAAATTAAAAATCAAACCCATAAAATCAACCGATTTTCGGACAATATTTTATTAACCCTGACTGCTCCCAAAACATCCATCCCAGTAATGTGGCAACAATTAAATACATTCCAGACAACTGTCGGGCTACAAACTTAATGAGTCAAAAATGGAAGTTCTCAAATTATCTTACACTCCCACCCCACATTTAAAAACACGCTATCTGTTCAAGTGGAACAGGGTAGTGATGAGCAAGGCCACTGATTTATGATGATTAAAACAATGAAATTCCGTTTTCAAGACTTCAGATTCTGGAATTGCACTGGTGATTATTACTCTAATTTCCTGATTTCACCGGGATTCTGCTGTCATTCTTTTAGTATGTGCCTAAATAATCAGAATAAAAGAAGGTTTAATATACAGAGCATTAAATAAAGCAAACTGAAAATAGTACAGGAAGCAATTTTATAGATTTACTGATCTGGTATAAAATGCCAGCTCAGATTCCTTGAAATCTTTGTTTTTACTGGTGTTCAGGCAGCCCTAATTCTGGAATTTTACCGGGTTTTCCAGTAAAAACCAAAAACCAGTGGCCTTGGATGAGATATCTAGGGGTTAAAATATCGTATAACCTTCTACACCTGGACATAGTAAACTATCAACCCATCTTGCAGCAGATCTCGGAAGATCTGGCAAGATGGACACAGTTACCCTTAAGCTTTTTTAACTGCATGGAAACCACACACCAGAATATCCTCCCCAGACTACTCTTTTTCCTACAGACCCTTGCCATAACCCCTTCTAAAGTATATTTCCAATCCTGGAACAAATTAATATCCAGATTTATATGGAAAGGCAAACCCCCAAGAGTAAAATTTACATCTTTGCAACTATCAAGAGACAGAGGAAGGATTAATCTCCCCAGTTTCTCATTATATGTTAAAGCAGCTCACATTCTAACTCTTTTAAACCTTCTATCAAATGGGATACTGTGCCCACTGGAAAACATTAGAGAAAGCATTAATGGGTACCACAGATATAGTAGCCATAGGCTTACTGGGAAACCCTCTGACCTGCATGCCACTAACCCAATTCTCCACCTACTCAGCTGAACCACTTTGACATTGGATACAACTACGACAAAACCACCTTACCCCAATTGAACAGCTATATTTGAGAGACATAACTCAGGACATTAACTTTCTACCTAAGGAACTCCTGAAGAGAATTAAAAATTGGTCCAGATATGGTCTTCGCTATGTCTGGCAACTTATCACCCCAGTGAGCATATCGTCCTTTGCGGGCATACAACCCACTTATAACCTGCCAAATGAGATACTACCCCATTACCTCCATCTTAAAAGATTACTACAACCATTTGAACAGGACCTAACAGAGGTGGCAGACTCCCCCTCGAGCATGATATACCTGATTATAGCCTCCCTTAGAGGCAAGGAAACTAAACACCTTGTAAGTGTACTGTATAAGAGCCTTTATCAATACTCTCAGGATAACCTTGAACACATCAGACAAAAATGGTCCAGGGAAATGGGGAAAGACTTAAATAGAGAAATGTGGGCAACTAGTGCTCTAATCTCACAGAAAATATCTACTTCCATATACTGGAAAGAATATGCCTAGAAGACAAGAATTAGATTTTTTAGAACACCAGATATTACGGCCAAATTCATAGGCCCAGAACGTGGTGGGTGCTGGAGAGGGTGCTGCCACAATCAGGTGAACATAGTACATAGCATGTGGACTTGCCCCCACAGAGTGCACTTTTGGCAGGAAGTCCTGGATGAGATCGAAGAAATACATGACCTCCCAGAACTGAGTAACCCAGCCTATGTCCTCACTGCAACACCCCAGAGAGGAGTTAAGATAAGTAAGAATCTCTACAAACAGACAACCATCCTAATATTAGCAGCAAAAAAAACAATAACTAAATTATGGTACACAGCCACTACCCCTTCAAAAGAGAACTGGAGAAAAATAACATGAAATGTATAATCTGGAGCGCTTGACAGCTAAGATGACCCCCATCTCAAAAGCTTTGACACTAAATGGACAGCACGGACAAATTATCAGCTAAACCATTATCCCGATTTTGTCCCCCAAATACGGAGGAGACCTCATGTTCCATACTGAAACAGATGCAGGGTCTGAAAAAGTGCTCCCCCCATGTGAGTCTTTTAACCCATAACTTGAGGAACCTGGCAGAGAGAACCCAAACTTGCATGCCACAGAGACACAAACTATCTGTAAGCATGCCCTTCTTAACAAACATTTGTATATATATATATATATATATATATATATATATATATATATATATATATATATATATATATATATATATATATATATATATAGCTTACTTCTTTTATGCTATGTGGAAAGTAATGCATGTAAAGTTACAAGTTGGAAAACTAACTCTGAATGTATGCAACAAATAACTGAAGCCTATTACAATTAAATCTGTTCTATATGGAAAAAAAAAACAATAAAAATTTACATTTACAAAAAAGAATCAGGCTCATCCCTTACTAATGCATGAGTACTCATAGAGAGGATGCCAGCGGTATTATGATCCTTATCTTTATCTTTCTTTCTGGCCTCCTCTTCCTTAACTTGTCGTTAAGTGACAACTGCAAGGCTGCCACTTGGGTCAGGCTGGTAATCCCATGGCTCTCCACTCAAGGCTCCTTCTCTGGCTAGTATGTCAGCCACATAATTTCAAGACTGATCAAGACATTTGGCCTGTGAGGGACTATTCACCTTCTTCTAGTAAATGGTTATTTCATGGGTATTGACCATGCTGTCAATTGTAGTGATTATGCCTGATGCCTTTACTGTTAGTGGTCTTGAACCCTCCTTCCTTTGTACCAGGAAGGTAGGACAGAAAACTTTGTCTCACATAATCAGAATCTGTACAGATCACCAGCTCAGTGATGTTGCAATCCAGGACAGCTTGATTTGCTAGTAGCACGCCAGCTATCTGAGCATACTGACTAGACTCATACCTAAGCTGAACCTCTGGGAAGAAAGGGAAGATTTCTTTGTTGGCCTTGGTCCCCGTACACTCCCACTCCTGAGCATAGCTGTCCCTCTTGTAGGAAGCAACAGCCGTCAACATAGAGTAGAGGAAACATTTCTCATGGGCCCTTCTCAAAAGGGTGATGCCTTCCAACCCATAGTGATAATGAAGGACTTTCCTGCTCATCAGTTAGGTTCCCGAGACAGTCCTCTACACACTGTGCAGGTCGGCTAGGTCTTGAGTCAGTTTGTCTTTCTTGTTTTAGGCATACTGGACCTCATTGCCGGACATGACAATATGGAGCTCAAATTCATTAAGTTGAGTGCTCCTTTCCTTGCCCTGCCAATTACCCAAATCTTCAACACATCCCTTATTACCGGCTCTATCCCTGACCTTTGGAAGGTTACGTGGATTGTGCCTGTATTTAAACAAGGTGATCCAAAATTCATTATAAATTACCAGCCAATTGCCATTCTATTGGCTATCAGCAAGTTATTAGAAAAGGTGGTTGCGTCCCAACTTTCTGACTATATTCAGAATCATGACCTTTTATCCAGGACGCAGCATGGCTTTTGGAAGGGTCATAGTACCTCCTCCACCCTTGCCAAAGTTACATCGGATATAAGAGAAGCTGCAGATCAAGTAAACTGATGGGAGCCATCTTCATAAACCTCTCAAAGGCCCTTGATCTGGTTGAGCATGGTCTCCTGTGCTCCAAACTTTGTTCTCTTGACCTGTCTGCCCTGCCCTAACTTAGTATTCAAACTACCTCAGGGGACGGTAGTAACTTGTCAAGTTTAATAAGGTCTTCTCCAAACCCACTGTTGTCAAAACTGAGGTCACCCAGGGGTCTGTCCTGGGACCCATCCTTTTCTCCCCGTTTGTCAATGATTTACCCTTGGTTCCGGCTCTTGGCGAAACAACCCTATATGTGGACGATCTAGTGCTCCTAACAAATTCACAGGACATTAGTGTCATAAACTCTTGCCTCTGCCGACTTTGTAAAAATTCAAAACTGGCTCCTGGCCAACAAATTAGCCCTAAACCTCAAGAAAACTCCGGCCATGCTATATGGATCCCAGGCTAAAATTAAAGCATGATCTGTGCCACTGAAAGTTGGCAGTGAGGATGGGTCCCCCTTGAGGGTTGTTGACTCCCTAAAATACCTAGGAGTCACCCTTGATCCTCAACTTGACTTCTCCCTGCACTTTAGAAGTGTGTGTAAAGCATCCAACAGTAAACTGGGCCTGGTCTACATAACTAAGAGCTGTCTCACATTCACAGTGCGTCATGCTCCGGCTAAAGGGATTCTTCTCTCTACGCTTTGTTATGGGGTCATAACCTTTACTCATGCCCCACAAACCAGTCTGTCTAAATAGGACATTGCTTATAATAGCATTTATCATTTCACCCTCTCTGCACCCCGACTTACTCATCATTGTGAGTTCTATGACAAACTGGAGTGGCTCTCCCTGGGGAACTATCAAATGTTTGTGCTGAGCTGCTTCACCGGCAAAATTGTCAGAACTGCCACCCCTCCAGTCTTAGCAGAGTTACTTAAGCCTGCTAACTCAACGTATCATCTCAGGCCAAATGACTAATTTCTCTTTCTTGTCCCAAAACACTCATGGGTGACCGGGCCTTTGCAGTGTGTGCCAGTCAGATCTGGAATTCCCTTCCTTTGCATGTTCACA
Organism: Neoceratodus forsteri; assembly: GCA_016271365.2. Lineage (NCBI taxonomy): Eukaryota > Metazoa > Chordata > Ceratodontiformes > Ceratodontidae > Neoceratodus > Neoceratodus forsteri. The sequence continues at coordinate 435,258,896 of CM057450.1, read as the reverse complement.
ATGCCACCTCTCACAATAGCTTTAAAACCACCCTGTAGAATCACCTAAGGCCCACCGTGGTCTGTAACTGCACCTAAGCAATTTGTTCCTCCTTTTTGTACCCATGATAGCACTTACTGCTCCTGTATGGTTGCTGGCTGCGGCTGGCTCAAGATTAAGCTTGTGCATGTCCTCGGAATCTGACTGCTACTTTATTAAGTTGAGAAAATCTGTACTACTGTGTTACTGTATACTGTCTAATCTTGCTCCATTGTTGTACCCTGCATTGTCTGTCTATCTCTTGAAATTTTGCTTGATCCTGTGTAAACCTTGCCTTTTGTCTGCATATTCCATGTAATCTGCTGGGTTGCACCTTAAAATAGGCATATATTTGTCTAGTGTGCTTACCTGGTCAATGAAAGATAAATAAATAAATAAATAATGTCATATACCTCTAAAGCCAGTGTCAAGGACACTATTCGATTACCACATAATTTTCCATCTCTGACCTTAGCCCTTCTAAGGTAAGCTGGAGCTTGGTGGCAAGTCTCCACAATCACTTTCTCCCCACTGAGCATGTGAACATAGTGTAATAAGGCCCACATGGTGGAAAATAGAGCCTTTTCACACTCTGACTACTTCTTTTCTACCTCACTCAGAGCTTTGCTTGCATACGCAATATATATAATATTATACAATGGGGTCCTAGAATCATCCATTCTGATTGGCTGATTGGCACATTTTACCTGTGGTAAATCCTGGCATAATCCATGGGAAAAGGTGCCAGTCAGCTGCATCTGAAAGAGAAATCAGTCCAACCCCCCAAAAAAACTCCAATCCACCATCTTCTTTTCCCGCTAAACCACCAGTAAAACTGCAGTAGCAGCTTTTGTGAAACTTCTACCATCCAGTCCAGCTAAACACATTTTTTTAAAAGGCACAGTAAGGCTGAATGGGGGAATGTGTCATTAAAAGGACGGCTATGGCTATTAGTTTTACAAATCATGGCAGAAAAGCATAGCCGTTACACCGCCCACGCGGTTATGCATATGAATATCTCCAGATATGCATAAGCACGTTCCCAATATGATGGCTCTGCTTTTCTCCCATGATTTATAATTGCAGTAACTCTTCAAACAGTGGGATATACCCACACGGGAGGTACAACAGTGTTCCAATGAAGTCCTCCCCCACCGTGATCCCTTCCCCTCTGCTCAAGTGTCAAGTGTTCTTTTTTTCTCTCTCGATCTTTTGTCGCTGTCAGTCACCTGCATTCCCCCAAGGTCCATGTCCTGAAACTGTCCCAAAATGTCTGGTCTGTCCCTTACCACTTGGCACCTTTGTAGTGTTACATGAAGCCAATGCAGACCAGACACAAAATAAAAAGAACAAAAAGGCTGCTTTACTGTCCCAAAATGTCTGTCCTTTACTGCTCGGCAGTCGGCACCTCTGTAGTGTTACATGAAGCCAGCGCAGAGCAGACACAAAATAAGAAAAAAAATGGCTGCTTTCTTTCCCTGGCCAGTAGTGGAAGAGAGCCAGGGGAACAAGTGCATTCTCATAACTTGCAAGCAAAGGAGCCAGTGTTTGATAGTTGAAACCCACACAGACCACACTCATCTCTGCTGAAATCCCACTCTCTGTCTGCTCCATTCTTGGTCTCTGGCACACCACTCTCACTGTATCAGTCCATAAATAGTAATAAAAAGAAATGGAAAACAAATACCCCCGAGACAAGAGACACCATTACTCCTTCTCCGAAGGCAGCCTGTTTGCACCACGCAATAACAGGTGCTCCGTAGTCCAGTTTCTCGTTCTCCGATGGCAGCCCAACACTGTGGTGCACACAGTGACAGCTGCTCTGTACTCCAAGGCTGTCTCTGTGTAAAAAAACCCACAAATAAGCAGACCACAACTCACACCCTTCTCACTGAGAGAGAGAGAGAGAGAGAGAGAGAGAGAGAGACAGAGAGAGAGAGAGAGAGAGAAAGCGAGAGAGAGAGAACTCATAACAGCCCATAACTGGAGGTAGTGAGGGGAAAGAAGGCAGCTTATAGGCATTTCAAGTGCTCAAGGAGTGAAAGGGATTGAGGGTAGTATGAGCAGATGGCCAGAAGGGCCACTAGGGTGGTGAAGGTGGCTAAGAAAAGGAAGGAGCAGAACCTGGCCAGGGAACTTAGGAGAGGGAACAAGGGGTTCTTTAGATACATTGGGGAAAAATGAAGGGTGATGGGGCAGATTAGCAGGATTAAAACAAGGGAGGGATGGGCACAAGACCCGGGTGAGCAGGCTGAGGTACTAAATGAGTACTTCGCCTCAGTTTTCACCAAGGAAAATGGAGGGGCTGCATCATACATGGGAGGAGACAGTGATACTGAGGAGGGGGAACCCTTACCGATCGGCGGGTCAGGGAAGGGGGGGCATCACTGGCAGGAGAGGGGAAGGCAAAGCAGGTGGACGAGGTAGCGGAGGTGGAAATCACAGAAGAGAGAGTGAGGGAAGCCCTCGGGTCCCTTAAGAAAGAGAAAGCACCGGAGCCGGATAGATTACATCCCAGAGTGCTGAAGGAACTGGCGGATGTCCTGGTAAACCCCCTGGCGGAGCTTTTCAGCATCTCTCTGAGGACAGGGTGGGTGCCCCAGAACTGGAAGGTGGTGCATAGAGTGCCTATCCACAAGGGGGGGTCAAGAGAGGTGGCAGGGAACTACAGGCCTGTCAGCCTGACATCGGTGGTGGGCAAGGTGTTGGAGGGCATTGTCAAGGAGAGGCTGGGGGGGGACCTGGAAAAGTCGGGGTGCTTGGACGATAGACAGCATGGATTCATCCTGGGGAAATTGTGTCAGACAAACCTTGTGGAGTTCTATGACTGGGTGACAAGTGCCTTGGACCTGGGTAGACCGGTGGATGTCCTCTTTCTTGACTTCAGCAAGGCATTTGACTCTGTTCCTCACGGGGACCTGTTGGATAAGCTAGGAGAAATGGGAGTGGGGAACCAGATGATCAATTGGATAGGAAATTGGCTCTGGGACCGGACCCAGAGAGTCATAGTTGGCAGGATAGTCTCATCCCCTAGGAGTGTTATTAGTGGGATCCCTCAGGGGTTGGTCCTTGGGCCCCTCCTGTTCAACACCTACATCTCTGACATAAGGAAGGGTATCAGGAGTGAGATGAGTCTCTTTGCGGATGACTCAAAACTGGGCGCGGCGGTGGATGGGGAAGGGGAGGGTGACCCTACAGGGGGACCTGGACGCTCTGGAAAGGTGGTCTAGAAAGTGGAAGCTGAGGTTCAATGCAGGGAAATGCAAGGTACTGCACCTGGGAGCCAGAAACCTGGGCCAAGTGTACACCCTGGGGGGGAAATGCAACAAGTCTCAATGGCTGAGAGGGACCTGGGGGTGGTGGTGGATGTCAAGATGAATAACTCTGAGATTTGTAGGAGGGCAGCGGCTAAGGCCAACAGGATGCTGGGATGCATCACTAGGGGGATCACCTCCAGAAGGAGGGAAGTGATACTCCCTCTGTATAACTGCTTGGTGAGGCCGCACCTCAAGTACTACATGCAGTTTTGGAGGCTACACTTAAAGAGGGACACTGAACTCCTGGAGAGGGTCCAGAGGAGGGCAACCAAAATGATCTGGGGCTTGGGAACAGGACCTATGGGGAAAGGCTTGAAGAGCTAAATATGTACACATTAGAAGACAGAAGGGACCGGGGACGCTATAGAGGTCTTCAGGTACATGAAGGGGGAATAGGGAAGGAGCAGTCAGGGTGCTCCAAAGGAAGGGGGGGGCAACTAGAGAGCATGGGTGGAAGCTGGGGGGGGAGGGGGGAGATTCAGGGGAGAAAGGAGTAGGTGCTACTTCACTGAGAGGGTGGTGGAGCCATGGAATGCGCTGCCAAGGGGACTGGTAGAGGGATTCAAGAGGGAATGGGACAGGTACAGGGGAAGGATTCTGGAGGCAAAGTACTGTGCAGTGAGAATATCCAGGACTGGGAAGGGAGAAGCCAGAGAGAGCGAGGGGGGCAGCAAGGTCAGCTCCCGGGGTGGGGGCTGAACAAATGAGCAGACACGAAAGATGGTTAGGCCTATTCTGCTGGCATTTTAGTATGTTAGTATGTAACTGTATATAGGGCTGCATTATGATGCATGCAAACACCCTAGCAACCAGGGACTATTTTTTTCTGGTGGAGTAACAAATCCTATTAAAGTAAAGTAAAACACGAAAAACACCCTTTTTATTTATTTCTTTTCTAGCTAAAAAAAAGTGGAGACATTGTGGAGTTGCAATAAACCACTCCAGGGTGTGGGTTATGCTGGGATTTACCCAAGGCTGACCTGGTTTGACCACTCGGCCTGTGGCCTCATGGCCAAACCATGCCAGCCATGGTAAATCCCAGCATAACCCACATCCGTCGTGGTTTATTGCTTAGGCAATCCATGGGTCATGTTGCAGCCCATCGAGGGAGCTGATGACAGAGACCTTGAGAGCGAGGCATCATCAACTCCCGAGATGGAAACATAGACTTAGTTGTGGATGGTCACCCATTCACTGTTATATATAGTATATGGTGTCCCAAAATGGACACGAGGTTCATACCTTGTGTTCAAGCTCCTGCACTAGTCCTCACTCGAGTCCCATCCTCGAAGATACCGGTCCTCCTCACTGTGCTTACGATCTGCTCCAGTCACATCCCTGGTCCTGAATATACCAGTACTCCTCGCTGTGGTCCCGCTCTGCTTTTTCCTGTAACTGTGCCAGAGACTTTGGAAAACAAACAAAGAATTCCGGCAAATTGATAGTTTGGACACACGGTGCTGACTACGGCAGTCCTTGTTCAAACTATCTGCTCGCCCGACCACGCGCTAAGTGAGTTTGCCATTTTAGAGTGTATTTTTAAATCACCACCTGTTTCCACCAATCAGATAGGAGCTCAAGGGGGAAAAGTTGTTGTACTATCGATGTGACGTCAGAACGATAGCACAACAACTTTTTTAACCTTTGAACTGTCCGACAACAAGATTTGGAAAACTATTTCCTATACACAATAAACCCTAACCATATACTATAAATGTGCTGTCCTGGTCATGCCACTGATTCAGAACTGCACTAACACTTTGGTCAGTGTGACCTGTCTCAAGGTAAAACTCCTTAGCCATCTGGGGGTAGTCAAGGTAAGGTGATGATCCAGCCTTGTCTGTAGCTCCTTCATGGCAGTGTCTTGGTCTGGACCCCCTTCCTAGGGTTGCTGATTAAGAGCAGGGACCATGTGCTTTGTCCTCTGTAAACAGGCTTGAATAGTTGCAGATACCCAGAAGGCTGTGCAACTCAGTCAGATTAGAATGGGGTTTTCAGATGCTGAAGTACCTGAATCCATCCTGTTTGAGGGCAGACATGTTGTAGGATTATTTCATGGCCTAAATTCATCCTCTTCAGGCATCAAAGTCCTTTCAACATGGACAACTTTGCACCTCCTTCTCACAACTTGGATAGCGCATACATAATGCTTTCTTATTGTCTGCTCATGTACAAGCGGCCAACAGTATATTATCCCTCATATAATTACTGGTAACCCCCTTTAACACACGGACTAGAGCCATGTTTCAAACACCATATTAACTCATAGAATAGGTTATAATGGCGGTTTGTGTCACTCTTCTTTAGTGCACCACCTCATTTGGTGTGGGTGGGCCAAACAGCTAAATAAACATGGCGGTTCCATTTTCCCCTAACCAACGAACTGCACTGATCCTTCGGCATTCCTTGTTGTGTACCTAAATTTTTTACATTGTTTATCTGGTTGATCCTGCCATTTGTACCCGTCGAGTGAGGTGAGACACTGGCTGCATCAGGACCGAATCATGTCTGACTACCTCAGTGCAATGTAAAAAAAAAAAAGTCACCAAAGAAAAAAAAATGTGCGTGTGTGTGTGTATGTGTCTTTCTGTCTGTCTCACAGAGTGTGTGTGTATGTGTGTGTGTGTGTGTGTGTGTGTGTGTGTCTTATAGAACTGCTCCATTACCTGTGGCAATCACTCCCTTACACCAATAATTATAAAAAATAATACCTGTGCAAGGTGTGTGTTATGATGATTTTTCACACACAGTCAGTGTGTGAAAATCTCTTAAACCCCTTGAGCTTCACTCTTGGAGTTTATGGGTTATCACACACCTCGGGTGTGTGAAAAATCAACATAACACACACCTGCACAGGCATTATTCTCTTTATAACAACTGGTGAGCACTTTTTTCTTAGGGCTCAGCCAGTTGATATTTTTCATAATAACCCGTAGGTTATTACGGCATTCACTCGCTATGTCTATCAAACATAACGCTCCCTCATTGGCACTTGTTCGCTCTTTGGGCGGGCTAAACAGTTCAGCGAACATGATGGTTCCAACCAACACTTACCGAAGAGCCACAGGAACAAGATTACTCTCTCCTTATCGGCTGTTTTTTTTTTAAACTGTGGTTCATCTTACTTTTAAATTTAAAAAAAAGCTCTATCTGGTTGAACCTGCTGTTTGCCGGCTTCAGGCAATAGTGAGAGGAGAAACAGGGAGATGGCTAACTACCTACAGAGCTAGGTAAGCATGATCGTGAGTGTGTGTGTGTGTGTGTGTGTCTGTGGGAGTGTGTCAGACAGAGGATCACATGACCCAGGATGGAAAAAGTGCTCACCAGTTCTTATATAAAATAAAAGATGAGGAAGTGTCGGAAACTGGAATTTAATGCATACTACGTGTGGATGCTTTATTAAACCCTGACTTCGTCCTCAGGATTTATGTAGCATCCCACACTGCAGGTGTACATTAAATTCTCTTATAACATGATGAGAAACAATTGGGCCATTTGACTGGCTGAGAGAGAAGATCCAAAGTGTAAGTATGAGACCATAATTACACTCCGGTGCTTCTTTCATAGCCAAAATCTTGAGCACACTCTACAATCACAAATCAGTGCACTGAACTCTGCATCTCTGACAAGCAGTAGCTGAGAACAGCAAGAAAAAATGTATGAAATGGCTGAATTACCTTGCTCACAAACCAGGCTTCCTGATGGATTTTGCCTAGAAAAATGGCTAGAACAACAAGGAGACAATCCAGAGCAACCTGCTTCCCAGAATTCAACAATTGTAAGTCGGCATGCTGAGATAGAAAAAGAGCAATTAGATCAGCTCAAGACACAGAAAGACGAGCCGAACACCATTAAGCAAACAACATGGGCAATCATTGTATTTCAAGATTGGATGGCTGAAAAAAAACCCACAGTCGATTTAAAAACCGTTAGCCCAGATAAACATAATGAAATTTTAAGAGAGTTTTTTGCAACTGTGAGACCAGCCAAAGGGGAACAATATGGGCTGTCTAGCTATAGCTGCTTGAGAGCAGCAAGCAATCATTACCTATGGTCACCTGAAATCACAAGAAACATTGACATCATTTCAGACAAAACCTTCAACTCCTCTAACAATGTTTTTGTGGCAATGGTTAAAAAATACTGAAAATCAGGAAGATATATCACATAGCACTACCCTCAGAGATCTGACTGTGACATGCTTCATCACCAACATTCTCCTTCTCTTTCACCTGTCTCAGCAACTGGCCTTGTGTGCAAGGTTTGGTTCAACCTACAGCTCCAGTTAGCTTGAAGAGGGCAGAAAGGACCAAGACAGCTCACAAAAGACAGTTTCATTGTAAACAGTGACAAAAATGGACTAAAATACATTTTGTAGAGTTTCAACGAAAACACAAAAAACCGCAAAGACATTAATGAACGAAATAAAGAAAGGCTCAGAGGCTTTGTCTTTGAATGTCCATAGACCCTCTGTGCCCAGTAAAATTTTTTCTTAAGTATACAGAAAAAATGCCAGAGGATGCGAAGGCTTTTTTTTTGCATCCAAAATGATTATCACAGCCATTCCTAGACAACCAACCAATCCGGTACAGTAGAGAGCTGATGGGAGACAATACTTGGCGGCAATGCTCCCACGACTCTCCGAAGAGACATCACTTAGCTGCCGGTATACCAACCACTCACTAAGGAGCACCACAGTACATCTCCTAAGTGATGCAGGGCTGGAGTCAAGGTAGATTATGGTTATCACTGGCCATAAAAGTGAGAGCAGCTTACAAAGTTACTGAAGTGCTTCTATGGAGAACAGATGTACCTAGAGCAACATTCTTGGGGGACATAACAGCAACGAGGAGCACCAGCCATGTTCCAGCAGCACCGCTTCACCTACCCAGACTTCAGCTGGACAAGAAAGTGACATCAGAAGTCGTAGCAAACAACCGAGCAAGACCACAGCCACAGTTTCTACAGAATTCAGAGCTCCTGAACTGAAGTTTGGTCCAAAAGTCAGCACCATAGCAATGTCTCCCGGAGTGAGCAACACAGCTGATTCAGACATAGAATGTCAGAAAAACAGAACAGTGCTAACTGCAACTTCAGTGGTGATGTAGTCTCTCACTTCCATTAAATGAAGTTTATCCCAGAGGCTACATTACTTTAGAAAGATTACTCTAGAGGCTCCGTTTTGCTCCCTTACTTTTAATGTTTGGTCTGGGTTTAGTACTGTTTCTAAGGCATGGCTCTTTAAACTTTCTCCGTGTACATGAGAGCCAGCTTCCAGATTCCCAAGACCTTCAGGAGTAGCAGACATAGCCAGTAGCTGATTTATGTTAGGGTATAACCTCACTGGAGTGGCTATACATAGGGCTGGTAGTTCATGATGTTCTGAGCCTATTATATCCCCTGCCTCTACAATGTGCTTATCTTGTTTACCGATTAAAAGTATTTTTCCTTGTGTGAGTACACACTAAACTCATCAAAATCCCCTTGGTACTCATGGCTATGTGCAAATGGAGAAGGACAACGGTCCTTTCCTATATGTGCAAATACTCTAATAACCACACAATTTATATTAGTATTGCCATGCCTCGGGCAATTATATTTCCTACATATCCCAGCAGCATCAGGTTCTGAATTTAGTTTACACCATCCAACTATTCTGTGAATTGGGACAGGACAATTAGGATCTGAACAAGTCAATACATGTTTATAAGCCTCGAAGGTTAACTTTAGTGTTCCCAAGTGTCCAATATAGCAGTAATCATAACATGCATTTGTCAATGCTGAATGTTGGCTTGCTGGCACTGGCATTGGTAGTGCAGGAGTTAGAGAGATGCACAATAGGATTGGCAGTGAAGTAGTGAACTGACGTGGACCCCAGCCCCACCCTGCAGAGAGTGACAGGCACTGGGGTGTGCCTTTGGGTCGTCGGCCATAACGCTCACGTCATTTAACCTCACCCTACCCTCTAGACACTGACAAGTGCTGCGGTGTGCCTTGAGGTTTTTGGGCCTTACAGTCACCCCATTCCATAAGCAAATATGCTGATATATGTGTAGTATAGGACAATGGAGTGAATTTTGGGGCCAAAGAGTCTAAGGCACACCTTGACACTTGTCACAGGCTGCAGGGTGGGGGTAGAATGGCGTGAGCATTACAGCCGACAATGCCAAGTCACATTTATTTATTTATTAGAAAAGCCAGATTTACAACCTCTGAGTCATGGACTCATTTACAAAGGCACCTCATCGAAGGGGAGGGGGTAGACAGAGTTACATAGTGTGGTTACAACAGTGAGAACAGTACAGGTGCAGAACATTAAACATAGAGTACACATAAGTTGCATAATAATGTTACTTATAATAGGTTACAGTCATATACAAGGTACCCAAGGGTTACATTGGGGGTACAGCAATGGATATACCTAGATAATACTTGGAGAGGGTGGAGGTAAGGATGGGGAGTGGGTGGGAGGGAGGGGAGAGGATAGGCTGTCCAGAGCACATTGTCAAGTCAGGGAGGTCTGACAGGAGGATCCCACAGTGGGATTAATTAGGTGCATCTACAACAATGAGCATCGAAGAGATGGTTCCGGAGGGCGATTTTGAAGGGACCAATTTTGGCAATGTCTGTGATGCAGGGTGGGAGGAAGCTGAACCAGGCAGGGGCTCGGTAATGGAAGGACCTCTGGGCTAGTGAGGTCTTGGTTCTGGGCACCAGAAAGGTGGCCTTGACAGAGCTATGGGTGGCAACAGATAAGGATGCACACCGTAGGGAAGCAGAGAACCCCAGGGGGAGAGCCCTAGAAGAGATTTTTTGGTGAGTAGGCAGGTCTGGTAGTGCAGACGCTCCTCAAAGGTGAGCAGGTTGCCGGTGGAGTAGAGCAGGCAAGTGTGAGTGCAGCTAGGGGCACTGGTCAGGAGCCTGCAGGCCTTATTGACTGAGAGCTGGATTTTAGTCAAGGTGGTATTGTCCGCTGCAGCGTAAATGGGCAAGCCATAGTCATCAGGATGGAAGAGGTGATGGCCAGCCAGGGGGCAACTTGGGGGAGACAATCTCTATGACAGTATAGTAGGCCTATCCGAGAATTTATGGCAGAGGATAGGGCATTGATGTGGATGTGGAAGGTGAGATCCGAGTCAAAAGTGATGCATAGATATTTGTAAGAGGTCACTTGCTCCAGCGGGTGCAGAGTGCTGGGGAGAATGAAGAGGGGGGCACTCTTGGCCTTGTTTTGGTGATGGGAGAAGAGCATTGACTTAGTCTTCTTTAGGTTAATGACAAGTCGGTGGTCAAGGAACCACTTTTCAGGTTGGTTGTAGGTGTACTGGAGGGAAACCTGGAGAGAAGAGGGATCGGGGTGGGAGGCAAAGAGAACTGCATCGTCAGCATAGAGGAGCATTTTTCCTGTGCAGGAGCTGGGGAGAGTGTTGAGGTAGAGGCTGAAAAGTACAGGGCCCAGAATGGAGCCCTGGGGTACCCCGGAACGAACAGGTCGGGTATTGGACAGGGAGCCATTTATCTTCACACCCTGGGATCTAGCAGAGAGGTAGCTGGAGAACCAGGCAAGGGGACCAGTGGAAAAGCCAAGTTGGTGGAGGGAGTCGAGTAGGAAGGGGTGACAAACATTGTCAAGAGCCTTGGAGAGGTCTATGAACACTGCGCCGGCAAGGTTGCTGGAGTCAAGAGCAGAGTGCAGGTATTGAAAGAACTCCAGGATAGCAGTAGTAGTACTGTGTCCTGGGCATAAACCATGTTGTTCTGGGCACATTATGTCATATTTGGCCAGGTACTCAGAGAGTTCAATAGACACTATTTTTTCTAGGGCTTTAGAGAGCGAGGGGAGGATAGAGATCGGCCGGTAGTTGTTTGGTGTGGACCGATCTTCACTCTTATGTATAGGGATGATTTTGGCTAATTTCCAAGCACTGTGAAACTGAGCAAGGCATAGAGACCGGTTTAGTAGGTCTTTAAGGGGTACTAGGATGTCATCCAAGACCAGGCGTAGGATCCTGGAGTCTAAGGGGGGTCACAGTTGGGGTTGTTGCTACCAAGAACTTTTAGCAGGTGCAGCCTGGCTATATGGGGGATATAGTGTGCTGCTAGAAAGGAGAGCGATCCAAAGCGGGGGTAGAGGCAGGGACTGGCTCAAAAAAGTTGTTTGGGAGGACAGAGCTTAAGTCAGAGAAGGTAGTATTGAGGCAATCAGCAATGCGAGTTGGGTCTGTAGTGACGATGCCATCGATGGACAGCTGGGAGGGGAGTGGATCTTCCCATTAAGCTCTTTCATACTGTCCCAGAAAGTCCAGATGGAACCCCAGGTGGATGCGAGGGTGGTCTGATAGTGCTCTGCCTTGGCCCATCTAATGGTCCAGATGCACTGATTGTGCACTGTGTTGAAGGCTTGTCTATCAGCCAGCTTGAATGATTCGATAACGATGTGCCATAGATTATCCCTATGGTTAAGTTTTCAGATAAGGGATGGGGAGATCCATGCGGCATTTTGTTTTTTAGTACGGTTTCTGGTGTGGGGGGCGAAAAGGTAACAGGCCTTATTGAAGGCATTGGTGAAGAGGTCTAGGGCAGAGTCAATATCAGGGGTGTGATGGATGGGGGACCAGTCCAGCTGTGCTAGATGCAATTTTAGCTTTCTGAGACCCATGGGGCATAGGCGCCGGTGCAGGGTGGCCTGGGACACAGGTTTCAGTATGGAGGATGACCAGAGAAAGAGAACAGGTGAGTGATCACTAAGTGAGTCAGGGAGGACGTTGATATCCCTGATTTTATGAGGGCAGTTTGATAGTATTACATCTAGGAGGGTGCTGGAGCCACTTGTCTTGTTGAATCTAGTGGGCTGGGTGACTACCTGGGACATGTCCAGGGCAGCGAAGGAGTCCCTGGTATGGGAGGCAGTGGTACCAAGTTCACCTAGGATGAGTTGCTCGGCTTTATGTGGTAGGGAGGTGAGGTAGTCGACTAGAGACTGTACCGCTGGATTCTGGTTCTTCGGAGGTATGTAGGAGACCATGAGGAAGACTGGGCCCCTGGCTGGGTAAGGGGTAATTTTTAGAGTGAGGGCTTGGGCGCCATAGTCAAGCTTGGGGGCAGGGAGCTCATGGTTTATAATGGTGTCCCGCATGTAGATTGCACACCCACCGTCATGTTAGCTTCTCGGTCTTCCCTGAACAGGGTGTATCCAGGAGGGAAATAACAGAGTCAGGGGTTGTTTTGGAGAGCCAGGTCTCTACTAAAGCAATAATATTGGATTGGTGTTGTACAACCCAGCAAAGGAGTGTAGCAGATTTCTTTTAGAAGGCTGCATATGTTCAGTGATGCAACGTGGAGACTGGCTCCAGAGTGGGGGATGGGAGGGCTAATTGGCATAGGTCCAGGGTTTGGGTGTATATTCCTGGAGAGCAGTAAGAGCAGAGTGATTAATCTCATTAGGGGACGGTGGTGAGTAGGACCCTTAGTGTGGTGCCAATGTGAGGACCTGATTGAAGGTGTGCAGGGGATGGGTAAGGCACAGATGGTAGGTATGGCAAGGAAGAGGTGGGTCCAGAATGGGCTTGGGAGGGCAGAGGGAGCAGGGTGTTGGTAGGTGGTGGATGCAGAGGAGTTGGGGGGGTGTCCAAGGTGGGAGGGTGCCCAGCTGTTTGGGGGTGGCTTAGGGGAGAAATGCTTGGGGGTGGAGGGTGGGGGCATGGGATGGGGCTGGTCTGAGCCAGAAAGGTAAATGTGAGCAGGCCTAGTAGAAGAGCGATGGTGCCCATTGTTATGTAGTAGGTAGTTGGAGGTAAAACTGAGCCAGCAATGGTGTGCCAACTGTGAAATTAGCCGAAGCACAGGGCAGTTTTAGTAAAACACCTGGAAAGAGTCACTGTAATATTGCTTTACTGTGTAGGGGTGGCAATGACACTAGTTCTAATTTGGTGATACAGCTGAAAATTCAGCTAAGGCAAAGGTGCCAGCTACTGGGATGGTTTGGCTGTGACTGGGTATGTCACCATAGGCAGTGGAAGTGCAAAAATTAAAAGGGTATGTAGTCGAATTAGGGTAAGGTCCCTAACAATAGGGCAGGTTACAGCAGTAATTGAGAGGAGTTAACTGGAGTGACTGGAGAAAAACTTGAGTGCAAATGTGCAACCCTGTGGGTGAGATTGCTTTAAAAAGGGGAGGGAAGAAAGTGGGTCAAGTCAGGTATTGAAGACAGGGAGGCCAATAGCCATAAGAATGTGCAGCAGTGGAGTGACCAATCAGCTGCTAGGCTGAGAAAAGGGTCGGAGCAAGGGTCTATTTAATACTGTGAAGAGGTGCGAAAACATTCAGTCCAGAACACAGCACAGAAAGAGATTTCGGGCAGGATGTGAAAAATGACAACTGTACTGTTCATAAGGAGGTGTGAAAAAATGGCAATGTTGAAAATCTGGAGTGAAAATATTAAAAATTGTCAAAGTTACGAGCGTGCATTGAAACTGCACAATGCATGCTCATAACATAGTCATTTTTTTTGAATTTTTCCACCAAATTTGCAAGATAGGGTTTTTGGGATCCCATCTCATGAACAGTGGCATTGTCTTTTCATTAATCGTTCCCGAAAAGTGATTTCATGCAGTGACTGTGAAATGACCTTTTGGGGCTGAGTAATGAGATGACAGTACATGTGTTCATGAAGCAGCGTCCCAAGCACCCCATGTTGAAAATTTGGAGGACAAATTTCAAAAAATGGCTGAGATATCCACCTAAGTTGAAAACCCCTCATTTATGCCATTATAAAGCTTACCGACATTTCTTTAGTTCGTGGTCGGCTTTGAAGAGTGCAGACGTGTTCCGGGTCCACTGAAGATCACAGTGCAGGCACTCTGGAGGTATGTATGGGATGAGGGGGTGTGTGGGGAGGCAGGGTATGTGGAGGGTGGGTGCGGGTTAGGGGAGGGGGCACTGAATACAACGAGGGACTGTTTTCCTTGTTTCAGATTAAAAAACATAAAATAAAAACATCACAGACCATTTTCTTTTTTTCAGGTATGAGAAAAATGTTGGGCACACTAGGTGACTTTGGGGGGGGTGATTTTGGCCACACTGGGGTGGGCTCCCAATGTGTCACACAATGCGGGTGGGGCGCGGGCAGGAACATGCCGACGGCATTCGGCTTTTGTACAATGGAGGTACACTGGGTTGGGCTCCCAGTGTGCCACACAATCTTTGGGGGGGTATTTAACATGTCAACAGTGGGATTGAGCATCCCCGAAGTCAGCTTTATGGGGATCATGTAAGAGACTGTGGCAGACGCTGCTGTCATGTTTATTGCAATGCTTCACCAGGAAAGCAGGCACGTCGGGAGGCGCGTTATTGTGCCGCTGCATGGTGAGCTTGTTTCTGATTGCAATGGCACTTTCTTTACAAGTTTTGTCCACTTTACATATTTTTTGTGTCAGTGCCTGCATGATAGTTTATTGGGGAATGAGGGATGCACCTACTAAAGCCTGCCCTGCATTCACCCACACTGACACCCTCCCGAAATCTGCTACTACCGCAAGATGTTGGCTTGCGCCTGCACGGCAAGCCAACATAAAAATCTCTATCTTTTGTTTGACAGTCAGCTAATTTATTCTCTAAAACTCTAAAATGATTAGTCATATCCATTTCTAAGCAATTAATTTTTATTAAAGCAAATTTTACTGACAGTAACTCATGCGGAATGAATTAACAAGCAAATAATCACAACAGTGAATTGTAATGTATTCCCTTACAATAGAAAAATACAGAGATATATATATATTTTTTATACAAGTTCCTATAACCAGGAAACATGCAGTTTGCTTACCACCATTAGCTCAAAAAAATAGTTCTCAGATTAAAAAGTCCTGAGAGCACTTTTTTGTCTACAGCTGGTCCATTATACCAAGCCGACTATCTGAAGAAAAGACTCCTTACCCTTGTGTGCCTCAAAGGTAACTTATATAGGAAAAGTCTTAGCCTGTGTTTTTTTTTTCCCTTTTCAGCTTACGGCCTTAGCTCTATTAGTGCTTATTACAGCAATGCAATGCTTCTTTTCTGCATAACAAATGTACCGTCCACAACTCCATGTTTTTTTATATCACAACAAGCTGACAATTTAAGACTTGGCCCCACTATTTAAAAAGACCCATGCAGGAATAATATTTATTCAAGAAACCCACATGAATAAAGTGGAACATGGAAAGCTGGCTAGGGGAGGTTTTTCACAAGTCTTTTCCTCCTCCTTCCCTAGTGGAAGGGGAGGTTGTCATACTAATCACCAGCTTTACTCCCTTTGAAGTGACATCCGAGTGGGACGACCCTGAGGGTCGCATGGTGGTGGTTCAGGGTTTATTGCAGGGCATGGAAGTCACACTTGCTAATGCGTATTTTCCCCCTGGTTTCACCCAGCAAACTCTCCATTCCCTTTTAAATAGGGTTGTCCAACTCACTAGGGGTACCCTGGTATTAGCAGGGGATTTTAATATCGCCCCTAATCCAAACGTCAACTCCACTGGGGTGACTAGGGGCAGACAACTGGCTCCTCACAAATTTTTTAAGAGGTTTGTTCAGGAGGTGGGCTGGATTGATGTGTGGCGCACCCTTCACCCTAGGGATAGGAGGTACACTTTTTATTCTGCTGTACATGGCTCCTATTCTAGGATAGATCATTGTTATACACAGAAAGAATGTTTAGAAACCCTTAGGGAGGCAACTATTGGTGACATTGTCCATACCGATCATGCCCCAGTCATAACGAGGTGGGATTTAGGCCTTGAAAAGTGAAACACGCTGTGAAGACTAAATCCTGTCCATCTTAAAAGTGCCCAATTTTGGGAATTTCTCAATGAGAAAATACAAAAAATTTTGAGGGACAACTCAAATCTGGAAATCACCTCCACTGTCAGATGGGACACGCTGAAAGCAGTCCGAAGGGGCCACCTTATTCAATACTCTTCCCTCCAGGCAAAACAGCAGAGGGAAAAACAATCACACTTGGAGGCAACCCTCCATTTCCTCCAAGCCGCCCATTAGCAGGGGGACTACTCGGTAGAGACCCAGTTAATACAGGTCAGGCAGGAGTTGGAATCCCTGGTTCGGCAGAATGCAGAGGTGGCATTAACCTTTTTAAGGCAAAGATATGGGGAAGTGGGACCGAGGGCCTCCCACCTACTTGCATACAGGCTTCATAGGCAACACCGGCTCGCCACTATATCCACTATTAGGGACTCTACATCAGACACTATTTACTCTGAAACTGGCCAGGTCACCCAAATTTTTTTTGATTATTATAGAAACACTATACACACCAGACCATCCATCGGACCCTGAGGACATTGGAACCTTTCTTTCACCACTGAGCCTCTCTAAGTTAGATGAGGACCAAAGATCCTCTTTAATCTCTCCCATAACGTACCTTGGATTGAAAGAAGCCATTTCCCGATCTAAAACCATGAAGGCCCCTGGTCCTGATGGGTATGGTACAGAATTCTATAAACAGCTAGAGCAAACACTCACTCCAATACTCCTAAGGGCCTACAACGATGTACTACAGGGTTCAAGTGAACCCCCCACCTAGCTGGTCATACGCAGTAATATCCCTTATTCCCAAACCTGGTAAGGACCCACAAAGTTGTGCATCATACTGCCCAATTTCAGCTTTAAACATAGACTATAAATACCTGATGTCTATCCTGGCTAAACGCCTGGACACACTCCTTCCCATAGATCAGACAGGTTTTGTCAGTGGCAGATCCACTACAGATAACACCAGAAGAGCTCTGCATTTAGTACAAGAAATGCAAACCATGATAACACCCTCTGTCCTACTCAGCCTAGACGCCAAGAAGGCATTTGATAGAGTCATGTGGCCTTTTCTATTTGCTGTCTTGTCTAAGATGGGCTTCCCCCCTCCTTTTATTTCCCTGATAAAAACACTTTATTCATCACCCCAGCCCTGTGTGAAAGTTTCGGGACATCACTCCCCTTACTTTCCCATGTTTAGGGGTACCCGCCAAGGTTGTCCCCTGTCCCCTGGTTTATTCGCTATTTTTATTGAACCCCTAGTGCAAGCCATTAAAGACTCCCCTTTGATAAAGGGAGTGCAGATGGAGGGTATGGAACACCGCATAGCTCTTTATGTGGATGATGTCTTGCTTTTTTTAACAAACCCCCCCAATCAGTACCAGCAGTTTTCGAGTTACTAGATCATTTCGGCAAGTGTTCGGGGTATAAACTTAACACCACCAAAACTGAAGCATTGACTTTTCATTTTTCTCCCTCCTTAACACTCATACAAGGGTTCCCATTCCGCTGGGATCTAGACAAATTAAAGTACTTAGGTATATACCTCTCCCACCAGGCAGCTGATACAGTTAAACATAATTATGATATGTTTTTTGCTCAACTGCAGGCAGACCTGGTGGGATGGAATATACTCCCCCTGAATTTACTCCAGAGGGTTGATGTTATTCGGATGGTGACCTTGCCACGAGCTCTCTATTTGTTTTGAAATGTGCCAATAAATATTTCGAATAACACCTACAGGGCTTGGAATAAACTTATCAGCAGATTCATCTGGGCTGGCAACCGGCCAAGAGTGCGAGCTTCCATCCTGTATCTCCCTAGGAAATTAGGTGGGCTCGCCCTTCTTAATTTTAAACTTTGTAATTGGGCCTCACACCTCTCCTCTATAGTTTGCCGATTAGCCAGGTCTAACCCTGTTCTGTGGAAGGAGATTGAAGAAGGCTTAATGCCTTTTAAGCAGCTAATTAAATTTATGACATACCGAATGCCTCCCTCCCGACTACATGACTCGGCTCCAATGAACCCCTGGATCACAGACCAGCTGAAAGCCTGGAGTGCCATACGTAGACATCTGTCTCTTTCATCATTTCTCCCACTCATTTGCTCCATTAACCTACTGGAGGATTTCCAGCCAGCACTATATGATCACACATTTGCCACCTGGGAACATCTGGGGCTCACTAACCTCACTCAGTTCCAAAGTGGGTCGAGTTTAAATAATTTCTGAGCTTATGCCAAACATACAGCCTGAGGCACAAAGATTATTATCGATATCTGCAACTAAGACACTTTTTTTTTTCCCTTCCAATTCGGATATGACAATTTGAATGCTCCTCCCCACTGATTCCCTGTATTCAACGACTTGTACAAACTGGCAATACACCCTATATTGTCTCTGTCTTGTACAGAGCACTTGGGGAGACCCTAGGAGTGAATAGTGAAGGTATATGTGCTAAATGGACGGAGGAATTTGGTTTTGACATTCCATAAGAAAATTGGTATAAGGGCTGTCTTTCTATAGCCAAACTTACATATTCCTATACCTGGAGGCTGTTTTCCTGGCAGATATTGACCAGGTTCTTCCGTACCCCCATAGCAACAGCACATTTCACTCCGACACAATTGGGGGCTTGCTGGTGGCTATGCGGTGAATCTAGGGTGCACCACACCCACATATTCTAGGCATGTCCCCTGATACAAACCTTTTTGACTTCATTACAATTGGAATTGAGATCCCTCTTCGATATCTCACTCACCCTATCTGCAGATTTATTTATCGTTCATATTTTCCCCCCAGAGTTTAAGAATTCACTTACACGATACTTCTTGGGAGCTCTGTTGCTAGCGGCCAAAAAGGCCATGACACAACATTGGCTTACCCCCAGTATCCCCACCGTGTTGGAGTGGAGAGAGATTGTTATTCGGATTTATAGATCAGAAAGAATTTCTTACCATCTAAATGACAAAATTGACCTATGCACAGTGAAATGGTCTAAATGGGTACTCTACATCATGTCCAAGGATCCCTCCTTTGTTTCTTAAAGGAATGCCATGGAGAGAAAGGTCACCAGAGGAGAAGCACCTCTAAAGTTGACCCTGAACAACCTAACTAGTAGTGCTAGATATCCAAGTATTTGAGTAGGGGTCTGGTTCAACTGTATAATTCAGTCGTATCAATTATGTACAGTTAGAAACTGCAGTATACATTCTATAAGTTATAACAACAACTGTGCCTTACTTATTTATTATTTGGTATTTAAATTCCTCCTCTTATGTGTTTCTTCTTGCTGTCCTTCACTAACACAATGTACGAAATGCAATTATAGTGCTATGCTAATTGATTTATCTTGTAACCACAAGTAACCAAAGTACTCAATGAATTGTGACTGTCTGTTTTCCACCCTTCCCCCCTTTTCTTTTGTACCCTTCCCCCCCGTTGGGAAAAATTTGAATAAAAATTATAATAACAAAAAAAAAAAAGACTTGGCCCGTAATTTATCTGTTTTAATTAAGTCATGACCTTGAAGTTACAGCATCTGTCTTCACAGTCTGTCTGATTTTTAATGTTATCAGGCAGTGAAGTCCTAAGCAGCAGAGGAACAATGCTATGATACTTAACATACTAGGGACTGGAAGGAAAAGTATGCCTCTTTGCAGATGACACAAATATCTGCAACAGGGTTGATACACAAGGAGGTATGGAAAGGATGAGAAGGGACTTGGCAAGGTTGGAGGAATGGTCAGAAGTATGGCAGCTTGGATTCAGTGCAAAGAAGTGCAAAATAATGCACCTTGGAAACAAAACCCCAAGGGAAGATTACACAGTGGGGGTGGGAGGGAGGTAGTAACAACAAAAACAAGCATTTGTCAATGCCGAATGTTTGCTTGCTGCTATTAGCATTTGAAATGCAGGAGTTAGACCGATGCAGAATAGTAATGGCAGTGAAGTATGGAAGTTCACGCCAACCCCACCTCCATCTTGTAGAGATGGAAAGGCATTGGGGTAAGTGTGTGGGTCGTCGCCCATGACAGTCATGCCATGTCACCTCACCTTATTCTGCAAACAGTGACATGTGTTGAGGTGTGCCTTAGGGTGTTTGGCTGTACAGTGACCTCATTCCACACGGACATATGCTGAAATGGGCACAGCATAGGAGAATGGGGTGAAGTGTGGGGCTGAAGAGTCCAAGGTACACCTTGATGGCTGTCAGTGGCTGGGGGATGGGGGTGGGATGGCATGCGTAGTAGAGTTGGCAATCCAAAGGCACAGCCTGATGCCTGTCCATCTATACTGGGTAGGACGTGGTGGTTAGAAACCCTAACGCCTCGGGCGTTTGTTGTTATTTACAGTACAAATGTTCAGCATGGCCTTTTTGTGACCCCACCTCATGAAAGCATTTGGGACCTCTTCTCATGAAGAGTGGCAGTGTGATTTTGTCAATGTGCCCCAAACATTGACTTCCAACAGCGACAGTGCCATTCTGTGTCACATGTACGAAAAGACAGATTGGGCAGAATGTGAAGAATGGCAGCTGTGCCATCCATAGGGAGGTGTGAAGGGATGGCAATGTTGAAAATCTGTAGTGGGAATATTAAAAATGCGCGCACTTCCGACCATACATGGAAATTGTGCAACGCATGCATGTAACACAGACATTTTATGGACTGTCGTCACCAGATTTTCAACATAGGCATTTTATGACCTGTGCTCATGAAGAGTGTCACTGTGATTGTGTTAATGTGTCCTGAACTCTGATTTCCCACAGCAACCACAGTATTCTGCGCCGGAAGTGCAGAAACACATTTCGGCCAGGATGTGATAAATAACAGCTGTACTGTTCATAAGGAGGTGTGGAAAAATGACAATGTTGAAAATCTGGAGTGAAAATATTACAAATGTGTGAAGTTATGAGTGTGCGTGCAAACTGTGCAACACACGCTAGTAACACAGTCATTTAATGGAGTTCCATCACCAAATTTTCAACATAGGCATTTTAGGACCTCTGCTAATGAGCAGTGTCACTGTAATTTTTGTAATGTGTTCCAAACAATGATTTCCCACAGCGACGGCGCCATTGTGCACTGGAAGTGCAAAAACACATATTGGCCAGGATATGAAATATGACAGCTGTACTCTTCATAAGGAGGTGCGGAAAAATGGCAATGTTGAAAATATGGAGTGAAAATATTGCAAATGTGTGAAATTATGAGCGTGCGTGGAAACTGTGTAAGGCACGCTTGTAACACAGTCATTTTATGGACTTTTCTCACCAAATTTTCAACATAGGCATTTTAGGACCTCTGCTAATGAGCAGTGTCACTGTGATTGTTGTAATATGTCCCAAACAAGGATTTCCCACAGCGACCATGCTATTCTGCGCCGGAAGTACGAAAACACATTTCAGCCAGGATGTGAAAAATGACAGCTGTTGTGTTCATAAGGAGGTGTGAAAAAATGGCAATGTTGAAAATGTGGAGTGATAATATTGCAAATGTGCGAAGTTACAAGTGTGCGTGGAAACTGCGTAACACACGCTCATAACACAGTCATTTTATGGACTTTTGTGGCCAAATTTTCAAGATAGCCATTTTGGCACATCAGCTAATGAACAGTGCCACTGTCATTTTCGTAATGTGTCCCGAACATGGATTTCCCACCATGACTGCGCTAATCTGCAGTGGAAGTGCAAAAACACATTTTGTCCAGGATGTGAGAAATGACAGCTATACTGTTCATAAGGAGGTTCGTAAAAATGGCAATATTGAAAATCTGGAGTGAAAATATTGCAAATGTGCGAAGTTACAAGCGTGCGTGGAAACTGTGCAATGCACGCTCGTAACACAGTCATTTTATGGACTTTACTCACCATATTGTCAACATAGGCATTTTAGCACCTCTGCTAATGAACAGAGACACTGTGATTGTCATAATGTGTCCTGAACACGGATTTCCCACTGCGACCGCGCTATTCTGCGCTGGAAGTACGAAAACACATTTCGCTCAGGATGTGAAAAAATGACAGCTGTTCCATTCATAAGGAGGTGTGAAAAAATGGCAATGTTGACAATCTGGAGTGAAAATATTGCAAATGTGTGAAGTTACAAGCGTACGTGGAAACTGCGCAATGCACACTCGTAACACAGTCATTTTATGGGCTTTTCTCACCAAATTTGCAGCATAGGCATTTTAGGACCTCTGATAATGAACAGTGTCACTGTGGGTTTTGTATTGTGTCCCGAACATGGATTTCCCACAATGACCGCGCTATTCTGCGCCGGAAGTACAAAACCACATTTCAGCCAGGATGTGAAAAATGACAGCTGTTCTGTTCATAAGGAGGTGCAAAAAATGTCAATGTTGAAAATCTGGAGTGAAAATATTGCAAATATGCGAAGTTATGAGCGTGCGTGGAAACGGCGCAACGCACCCTCATAACACAGTCATTTCATGGACTTTCAGCACCAAATTTTCAACATAGGCATTTTACGACCTCTGCTAATGAACAGTGTCACTGTCATTTCCATAATGTGTCCCGAACATGGATTTCCCATAGTGACTGCTATTCTGCACCGGAAGTGCGAAAAAACATTTTGGCCAGGGTGTGAAAAATGACAGCTTTACTGTTCACAAGGAGGTGTGAAAAAATGGCAATTTTGAAAATCTTGCAAATTCGTGAATTTACGAGCATGCGTAGCAACTGCGCAACGCATGCTCATAAAACAGTCATTGTTTTGATTTTTCCACCAAATTTGTAACATAGGCTTTTGAGAGCCCACCCATGAACACTGACACTGTCATTTCGTTAATCGACCTCAAAAAGGTGATTCCCGCAGCGACTAATGCAATCACCTTTCAAGGCTGATTAACGCCATGACAGTGACAGAATTCACGAGGAGGGGTCCCAAAAACCCCATGTTGAAAATTTGGTGTCAAAATTCCCAAAAATGCCCGAGATATGCATCAAAGTTGAAAAAACCCTATTTATGCCATTGTACAGGTTACTGGCATTTCCTCAGTTCGCGGTCGGCTTTGTAGAGTGCAGACGTGTTCCCGGTCCACCAAAGATCATCGTGCCGGACTCTGGAGGTAAGTATGGGGTGAGGGTGGTGTGGGGAGGCAGGGTGCACAGTGGGTGGGTGCGGGTTGTGGGCAGGGAGACTGCGAGGGACCGTTTCCTTTGT
This sequence comes from Neoceratodus forsteri, assembly GCA_016271365.2. Taxonomy (NCBI): domain Eukaryota; kingdom Metazoa; phylum Chordata; order Ceratodontiformes; family Ceratodontidae; genus Neoceratodus; species Neoceratodus forsteri. Next base: position 435,235,575 of record CM057450.1, on the reverse strand, counting down.
TTACAGGTGAAAAAAAAACCAAAAGACATCGTGGGACGGTTTTTGTTTTAACAGGGGAACAAGAGAATTTGGCATGCTGGGGTAGGCTCCCAGCATGCCAACTGACTATTGGGGGCACTTGTAGCTGAAGCGTGGGGGGCGCAACAGCCGAGGGGATTGGGCTTCCCTTGCAGCACTTACTGTCGCTACTCTTTGGAGGGACTTATGCCGATGGGGTGGGCTCCCCCGTCGGCACATCAACCTGGGGGGGGACATAATGCCGATGGGGAATGGGCTCCTCGGCAACTGAAATTCCATCCGAGGATGCAAGCCGATGGGGAATGGGGCCCTCGTGGCAAAAACACGCTGTGTGGGGAGGGTCACATGCTGCCAAGGGGGATTGGGCACCCCCTCGGCACTGGGGCCACATTAATATTGTTTGTGAACAGGGCGGCAATGCGCCGCCATGTTCACTAACACTATTACAGTAGCAACGTTCTGCCCAGCAACGAGGGGTCGCTCCCTCATTGCATCAAATCGCTGATGCTGCAATGACGAGGCAGTCCGTGATTGCTGCGGTGAAAACGTTACAACTTGGTGCAACTTCTGGAAGCCAGTGTCATCAGCACACTGTGCCTCCATTGGTGCACCATGGCCAAGCCCCAAAATGCTGTGTCTCCCTTGGCTGCTACACTGCCGCGCCTCCCTAACCCACTTCTCTCCTAAGCTGTCACATAATGTTTCTTGTGCAAGCATGCAAGCAAACATAAAAATGGAAAGGGACCTGGGAGTAATCATATCAGATGACCTTAAGGTTAGCAAGCAATGTGAGAAGGCAATAGGGAGGGCTGGGGGATACTGGAATGTATAGGAGAGGCATCAGCAGCAGAAAACAGGAAGTTGTTATCCCTCTGTATAGACAGTTGGTGAGACCCCATCTGAGTACTCGTCCAGTTCTGGAGACCCCATCTCCATCAGGACATAGACAGTCAGGGAGGGCAACTAAAATGGTGCAGGGTCTGCAAGAGAAGCCATCTGAGGAGACTAAAGGAGCTTAATACGTATACCCTTGAGGAAAGGAGGAGAGGGGGACATGATAGAAACTTTTAAGTACCTCAGTGGAATCAACAAAGTCCAAGAGGGTAGCATCTTTCAGAAAAAGAGATGTGCAAGAACAGGGGGACACAATCTGAAGATGGGGGGACGGTTCAGGGGCAATATGAGGAAATATTTTTTCACAGAGAAGGTGGTGGATGCATGGAACAGCCTTCCTGAGGAAGTTGTGGGATCTCAAACTGTGGGAGAATTCAAGAATGCATGGGACAGACATAAGGCAATTTTTGGTGGGGGGGGGTAGGAAGAAATAGGCTGTTGGTTAACTAGGATCTGCGGCCTATCCTGTAGGTAGGGAAATGGGCAGACTAGGTGGGCCAAGCAGTCCTTATCTGCCATCAAAGTCTATGTTTCTATGTTTCTATGTGCTATGTTTTATCATAGATAAATGTCTAAGCTTGACCTTCTAAATGTATTAGCATAGAAAAAAATAGCTTGCCTGCAAAAGCTTATCTATCTTAAGATACACACTACAGAGAAGCAAAATACAGTTTATTTGTAGCTAAAATATCTATGTTTTAGATTATATTTTTTACGTTACAAAGAAAGCAGACTACAGTTAGCAGAATACAGTTCATTTGTAACTAAAATCTATACCTTCAATCATAGTCATTAGGTCTCTCATCAATTCATTAATCTCAGTACTACCCGGTGGCGCTGAGGGTTGAGGCGCTAGATGCCACACCTCGCGCCACACCAGCAACTCAGGTTTGGTGATGGACTTGGGTGGCCAGGGGTCGGTAGGGAAGGGAGAGGATGAAGTGTCTGGAGGACAGCTCTCCTCACCCTGGGGAGAGATCCAGGGTTGCTCAGTGTGCTGATGACCCCCGATGGAGATCGAGGGTATTACAGGTACACAAAGCCGATGTAGGGGGTGGAGTGCAGCAGTCACCAGCAGGGCAGCCATGCACAGCCATCATTGCACACCGTACTCCAGGGGAGAAAAAGCAACAACTCCTCCGCTCTCCGGATCGGTGACGGCGCTTTCCAGGGCCCCCACCGTCACATGCCCAATAGTTGGGCTCAATCCTCCGGGTTGCCCGATCCCTCCGACCTGCCTAGGTCCGGTGATGATTACGTTCCTGGGTCATCAGATCAGGTAGGAAGGGGGGGTGTCTGTCCCCAATATCCTGGAGAGGAAAGCTTCAGACAGGGTGGTAGAGGGTGAGGAGTGTGAGATGATCGCTTGAGAGAGTTCCAGAGAGTGTGGGAGATAAACAGAGTTAAAAAAGAAATCCATTAATCTTAATAGTATTTTTCTAGGTATTTTCAGCAAGTGGTCCAGCAGCATTACCTTGCTCCCCCGACGCACTGTCAATATTTTTTTGGAATGTTAAGCTATTTTCAAAAGCCTCCCCCTATGGCTGAATAAGCAAACAAATGTCAACAGCCTGCTTCATTGCCTGAATCTCTTCCAAGTAATAAGAAGTGCCCCTTTGAGCTGCAGATACATTGTATGGTTGGATTAGCAAACTATTGTCAGCAGTTCCCCCCCATTACTGGAGTGCCAAAATATAGCCAATAGTTTGATCCTATACCTGGATTTCTTCCAATAAATAAAAAGTGCCCATTTGGGCATCAAATACATTGCAGGTAATGCATTATAAAATATATGGTTGCTGTAGGAGCTCCGTTTTGCTCTGTTACTTTTATAAAATGCAGGCTTTGTGTTATTACTGCTCAGCTCTCAATTAAGTTCTGTGTCCTTACTGTAGGGGCTCCCTTGAGCTCTGTTTTCATGGGACTACTTTAATGAATAAATTCAGCATTGTTGCAGCATTATGAAGGCTTGGCTTACTTTTTTTACAAGAGTAAATACCTATGTTGTGTCTCACCATGTTATAAGTGCCATAAAACACATCAGGAATGTGTAAATATGCCAGCCCGGTGGCGCTGAGGGTTGAGGTGCTAGACGCCACACCTTGTGCTATGCCAGTGACCCGGGTTTGGGAACGGACTCGGGTCGCTGGGGGGAGGGAGGATTGAGCATCCCTGTGGATGCTCTCCTCCCTCTGGGGTGGGATACCAGGGGTGCTTCTATTTTTTCCTTTTTTTCCATTTTTCCAATTGTTTAACCAGGTGAGACACACTAAGCTGAAAGCTTGTTTACAGGTGCAACCTGGGAGCACAGGGAAGTTAAGTGACTTGCTCAAGGTCACACAGTATGCAAGTGGGGGCTGTGGGATTCAAACCCAGGTCTCCAGATTTGCAGCTCAGAGCCTTAAACCACTGCGCTATACTGCCTCCCGATGACCCTGAAACCGGTGGATGCATGGGCTTTCGGGGCATCAGTGGCTCTACTGGAGTCAGGGAGGGGGGACGGTGCTACGCGCATGGCTGTCCGAGTGCACCAGCAAGCCTGTACGTCAGTCCTAAGCGCAGGCATCTCAGGGGAATGGGAGGAAAAAATAGGGGAAAAATTAAACACCCCTGGCCCTATGAGCAGATGAAACTAGGGAAGGGGATGCTGTGGGGATCGCCCTGGTGGATGGAGTAGGGAGAGGTACGAGGCCTCCTCTGAAAGCCGTGGGAGCCAGGCAAATTACAAAAAAAAAAAGGAATGTGTAAATATGCTGTCACAATTGTACTTGCTCTTGGGTGTTTATAGGCACTCAGTGCAAGTGCCTCATGCCTAACAACACCCTCTAACCATTCAATTATGACAGCATATTTACACACTCTGGTGTGTCTTGTGCATTACGCACTTCCCCATCCTTTATTCTGTATATATAGTAACACCCCTCTGGTCTCCCTCAGGAAGTTCCTTGTGCAGTACCATATTAAACCTTAGTGGTGGCAGAGGGAGCAGCCTGTCAGCTCAATGGTAGTACTATTGGTTGTGACAGTGGTGATCCAGGTTTGGGAACAAGCCCGGGTAGTCGGGCGGCAGCTGGGGGGGAGGAGGATTGAGCATCCCTTCAGGGATAGAGGGTTGCCCTCCTCACGGTTAAACTGCCACCTGGTGACCACAGGTGGCAGTGTACCAGAGGGCCCTGGAGAGGGAAAGATGCAGGCCAGGAGCCACAGTGATATACACAATCTGCGCATGGACTCACGTAGGCTCTCCTAGTGTGCATATGTCTCTGAGGAGAAAACCAAGGTAGTGGCCACAGCCAAGTAGGATGACCCCGCCATTCCATTTGCAGGCCCTGCACTGCCAACTGGGGCATTGCTCTGGACAAACACTGGATTGAGTTTCCTTGAGGGATCTAAAGACCCACAGATCCTGATGAATGAGCTCTGCCATGGAAGGTGAACCACAGGGGTGAAAGAAATGAGTCAGGTAAGTCCTAGAGAAAGGAGGTGTTAGGGTTGGGGTTGGAGGTGGGGACAAAGGTAATAACATGGAGAAAGGGGGCATATAAAGAGAAAGTAAACAAAAACCCTTAGTGTATAAATTACTGTAGACAAATGGGCAACTAGTCCAGATACACTGGTACCTCCTACAGGAGAAGGCCAACTTATGTTGATCCCTGGGAGTTACCTTCATAGTCCAGAAGCCGTTTGAGACATTAGGAACTGTGAAGTAGTTATCTCTTACCAGCTTGCCCAGCCACATGATTCTGTAGTTAAAGCACTGACCCGGAAAGCAGAAGATTGCAGGTTCAAACCCCGCTAGAACCAAATACTCACTTTATGACATTGGGCAAGTCACTTTACCTCTCAATGCTCCAGCCTACCCAGCTGTGAAAACTGGTAAAAGCAGCGCCCCGCTGGAAATGAGATGTTGCATCTCAGTTAGGCATTCGTTAGTAAATAAACTGTGATAAAAAACAAAACAAAACAGCATGTGTTATAATTAGACTTGGCAGGTTTCGATTGATATTGATTTTAGTCAATTGCTGTTGACTTTTAGTACTTTCATAACTTCGATGGATTTAATTAAATGTCGATTGACCTCACTAAATTGTTTTCATGCCCACAGCAAACTTTAATTACAGTCAATCAGCATTCACCAAGCTTTGCTATAGATTGACTTATTACATCAATCGTTTTGTTTGAATAGCATTCACTAAGTCTATGCGCACCTAATTTACAGGTGCTGCATACCTATGTGGTTTCCCATGCAAGCTTCACAGCTCATAATTGCACCATTAACATTCTGTTCATTAAGTGTGTTGGCTCAGAGAAGCATGGTATCAACCTTACAAGATGGGTCGAAAAAGAAAATGTGCAGACGAGTACTGCTCTGAGTTCCCAGAACTAGAAGTGAAAACAGTAAAAAAGACTGGTATGGGAGAAACTATAGACATTTTACATTGCAAGATTTGTAAAGCCGAAGTTGCAGGGCAAGCCAACCCCACTTCAATGCACCTTAGCAGCAAGACCCACCTGAAACGTAAGCTGAGTCAGGACATGATTTCTCAGCCCTCAAAGGAATCCTTTATGGGGAATATGCAGCAGAAGAAAGAAGAGGCTGCTGACTTGCCACATGATCTGTTGTGGGCTTTATGTTTTGAGGCTATTCCCATTAATGCTGCCAGGGGCTCCAGCTACCCAAGGTGTGTCCTGAGGAAATATGCACCTGCAGCTTGAACATGCCCGAAAAGATGGCAACGGGAAGAAAAGTATCTTCCCGAGGTCTTCACACACCACAAATCTACACTGAACGAGCAGCTATCTGGTGAGCAGTTCTCCATTGTTGTTGATGAAACCCCCGAGTTGGCTGGTCTACCAGCTATTGATGTTCTGGGTGTTTTTTACTCTACTAAAAATAGAACCATACACTGTCGCTATTGAAGTCTACAGTTGTTTTGCAGTGCAACGCAGGAGTAATCTTGAACTTACTCCATGACATGATGAGAGACTATTCCTTGTCTTGGTCAGACTGTATTTTGATCAACACTGACTCGGCAATGTACATGCAGAGACTGATAAAAGACCTTAAAGACATTTACCCCCATTTGCTGCACATACTGTGCATTGCACATCTATTGCACTTTGTTATTGACCATGCTATTTAAACAGACGAATTTGCTGATTTAAATGAAATCGTGGTTCACTTCCCCGCACTATTTAAAAGTGGCAATAAACAAAGGCTAGCCTTGTTTTAAAGCATGCGCTAACAATGATGTTCCACTTTCCAGTATGAAAGTCCCCAGAGTTGTCCTGTGCCAGTGGTGTTCTTGGTTAGAAGCAGCACAGTTCATTCATGCCCACTGGGATAGTGTGTGTGATTTTTTTTTTTAAATATTGAGAGGTAGAGCCACAGTCCAAAAAAAAAAGCATTCAAATTATGTCAGCTTGTCATGGATGATTTGAGTCAAAGAGAGCTGTACTGCAAGCTAAAATCTTTGTGCAGTTTCTTGGGTAAAATTCATGTGGTACATGTACAAATGGAGTCAAAAGCACCTCTGATCCACAAAATTGACAGGCTCCTTAACTGATTTAAATGTGGCAAGTGACGTAAAAACATCATTAAAGGAGGTTGATTTAAAATCAATGGGTTCTAAAAGACAATCCCTGTCTGCAGCAATGTATGCCTTCTCAAAAAATTTTCATTCTAAGCTGACAGCAACACTGACCCGCAATGTACCTGAAGGCCTTTACAGAGAAGGCTCACTGTTTGGCAATTGCAGGCTATTTGACCCTTTTGTTAAGTCACAGCTTTTTAAGGATGTATCCCAGTATGCTACCCTTATAAACACATTTCATTGCAAAGCAGATGATTTTGAGTGGGACTTTCATCAACACATGAAGCTGGATGTTTCCTCTGACAGCATGACCACTCCAATGGAGCACTGGAAGAAAGAGATGCAAAACCTTTCAGTATTGTCCAGTGTTGCAATTCGGGCACTGGCAGTGCCAGTTACATCTACTGCCATAGAGCGGTCATTTAGTCTGTTCTGAAAAGTACAAGATAAACCAAGAATGCGCCTGTCAGAGGAGAGACTAGGGCTACTAAACATATTGTATCACAACAAGGACATAACTGAAAGTTTAGCTGCATTCAAAGACACAGACATTAAACAAGCTTTTGTCAATGCCGAATGTTTGCTTGCTGGTATTAGCATTGGAAATGCAGGAGTTAGACAGACGCAGAATAGGAATAACAGTGAAGTATTGAACTTCACATGAACCCCACCTCCATCCTGTAGAGACAGACAGGATTTGGGATAAGTGTTTGGGTCGTCGCCCATGATGGTCAAGTCATGTCACCTCACCCTATTCTGCAGACATCGACATGTATTGAGGTGTGCCTTAGGGTGTTTGGCTTTACAGTTACCCCATTCCATAAGGCCATACGGTGAAATGGGTGCAGCATAGGAGAGTGGGGTGAAGTCTTGGGCCGAAGAGTCCAAGGTACACCTCGATGCCTGTCAGTGGCTGGGTGGTGGGGGTGGGATGGCATGAGCAGTACAGTCAGCAATCCAAAGGCACACCCCGATGCCTGTTTGTCTGTACAGGGTAGGACGTTATGGTTAGAAACCCTAATGCCTCAGGCGTTTGCTGGTATTTACAGTACAAATTTTCAACATGGCCTTTTTGTGACCTCACCTCTGGAAAGCATTTGGGACTTCTTCTCATGAAGAGTGGCAGTGAGATTTTCTCAATGTGTCCTGAAAACTGACTTCCAACAGTGACAGTGCCATTCTGGGCCACATGTACGAAAACACAGATCGGGCAGGATGTGAAGAATGACAGCTGTACCATCCATAGGGAGGTATGAAGAGATGGCAATGTTGAAAATCTGTAGTGGGAATATTAAAAATGCTCTCACTTCCGAGCATACGTGGAAACTGCGCAATGCATGCGAGTAACACAGTCACTTTATGGAGTTTTGTCACCAGATTTTCAACATAGCCATTTTACAACCTGTGCTTATGAACAGTGTCACTGTGATTTTATTAATGTGTCCCGAACACTGATTTCCCACAGCAACCACGGTATTCTGCGCCGGAACTGCAAAATCACAGTTCGACCAGGATGTGAAAAATGACAGCTATACTGTTCATAAGGAGGTGCGGAAAAATGGCAATGTTGAAAATCTGGAGTTAAAATATTACAAATGTGCAAAGTTATGAGCGTGGGTGGAAACTGTGCAACGCACGCACGCAACACAGTCATTTTATGGACTTTCATCACCAAATTTTCAACATAGGCATTTTAGGACCTCTGCTAATGAACAGCATCAGTGTGATTTTCCTAATGTGTCCCAAACATGGATTTCTCACAGCGAGTGCACTGTTCTGCGCCGGAAGTGCAAATACACATTTCGGCTGGGATGTGAAAAATGACAGCTGTGCTGTTCATAAGGATGTGCAGACAATTGGCAGTGTTGACAATCTGGAGTGAAAATATTGCAAATGTGCGAAGTTATGAGCGTGCGTGGAAACTGCGCAACGCACGCTCGTAACACAGTCATTTTATGGACTTTTCTCACCAAATTTTCAACATAGGCATTTTAGGACCTCTGCTAATGAACAGTGTCATTGTGATTTTCATAATGTGTCCCAAACATGGATTTCCCACAGTGACCATGCTATTCTGCGCCGGAACAGCGAAAACACATTTCGGCCAGGTTGTGAAAAATGAAAGCTGCACTGTTCATAAGGAGTTGCATAAAAATACAAATGTTGAAAATTTGGAGGAAAATATTGCAAATTCGCGATTACGATGCAAGTGAGTAATTGCTAATGCACGCCAGAAAACAGTCATTTTGGATTTTTCCCACCAAATTTCAACATAGACTTTTTGAGAGCCCACCTCATGAACACTGGCACTGTCATTTCGTTAATTGGTCCCGAAAGGTGATTTCACATAGTGACTGCAAAATCACCTTTCGGGGCCGATTAACGCCATGACAGTGAAAGAATTCATGAGGAGGGGTCCCAAAATCCCCCTTTTGAAAATTTGGTGCCAAAATTGCCAAAATTATTCCATTATACAGCTTACTGGCATTTCCTCAGTTCACGGTCAGCTTTGAAGAGTGCAGACATGTTCCCGGTCCTCCGAAGATCGTCGCTCCGGACTCTGGAGGTAAGTATGGGGTGAGGGGGGTGTGGGGAGGCAAGGTGCACAGTGAGTGGGTGCAGGTTGTGGGGGGAGGGCAGGGAGACCGCCGAGGACTGTTTCCTTCTTTACAGGAAGAAAAAAAACAAACAAAAAAAAAATTGCGTGACAGTTTTAGTTTTACAGGGACATTTAACTGGACATTTGGCATGCTGGGGTGGGCACCCAGCGTGACAACCTAGTGTTTTGTTGGGGGTGACTGTAGCCGATGGGGATTGGGCACCCTTGGCGCAAACATAGGTTTTATGTGTGTGTGTGTGTGGGAATTATGCCGACAAGGAGTGGGCTCTGTCGGCACGCTAATGTGGCTGGGGATATTATGTCGACGGGAGTGGGCTCCCCGTCGGCACATCCAAAAACTCGGACGGACTGAAGATGGCGGGTTTGGGGTCCCGTTGGCAAACAAAGACTGTTTGGGGGTACATACCGCGAGGGGATTGGACCCCCTTCAGCATGGAGCTGCATAATACTGTTTGTGAGCATTGGCGGCAAGCCGCCGCCATGTTCACAAACAGTATTAGGCCAACTAATGTTCCGCCCTGCAATGACGGGTCACTCCCTCATTGCAGCAGAATGACTGACACTGCCATGACAAGGTGACCCCTGATTGCTGCGGCGAAAACGTTTGTACTTGGTGCACTTTTGGATACCAGTGTCATCGACAAATTGTGCCTCCATTGGTCCACCACTGCCAAGATGCCAAGACCCCAAATGCAGTGCCTCCCTTGGCTGTAACAGTGCCGTGCCTCCACAACCCACTTCTCTCCTTAGTTGTCACATAATGTTTCTTGCGCATGCGCGCAAGCAAACATAAAGAGGGGTGGAATGAAAAGTAAACTGAGTGATGTGGGGAGGATGAACTGCACAGATAAAACATATGTTTACATGATTTTTATAGAGCTGCATACTGCATTTATATGGGATATACAATGGAGAGCTGTCAGATAAATGATCTACACAAGTGCTGTTTGACCTCGGGTAACCTCATGAGTGGCGTATGCTACGAGTGAGGTGTCCAAGGTCAAACAGCACAAGTGCAGATAAATCATTTATCTGACAGCTCACCATTGTATATTTCATTTATGCAATAGGGATGCTTTCTGTCAGTGCAGGGACATTTGCTTTTGATTGCTTATCTTTTTTTGCATATGTTTGTCACAAAAGTGAACAAAAAATTGCATTTTCTGCTCTTTCTTGCTAATTATAAAAAAAATCTATAAGGTATCTATAAATGAAACACCACTCATTTTGTAGATAATTTTGTGCTGAACAACTTTCATGCTCACAGTACCATGCTATCTTTTTTCATTTTAAAGTTATTCGCATTTGAATATGGGTAGTACTGCTACTGAGGCCGAACATTCTAAATGAGTTCCGGAGTGATTGTGACATAGCTACTATATGGATAAATTTTATTTATCCAACGGCTGTGAAGACAAGCATTTGTCAATGCCGAATGTTGATTGCGTTGGTCTGTTGAGTTCGCTCAGTGGCCCTGTGTTACTGGCTCAGTGTGTTTGTCCCAGTGCTGCAGGCTACTGTTTTGTACTGGGCTGCTGCCTGTGTTGGCATCTTGTTCTGCTGAGGAAGAAATCTGCAGCTGTCCCGACAGTGCTCCATTGAGGTGGCTCACTCCCCCTCTTGTCACTCGCTCATTCTGTTTCTTCTGGCACTGCAGGCTGCCCTTTTGTACTGGGCTCCTGCCTGTGTTGGTGGCTTTTTCTACCCACAAAGAAATCCACAGCTGTCCCGACAGAGCTCTGTTAAGGTCTCTCACTCCCCCTGTCTCATTCAGTCATTCTGGCTCACCTGGCGCTGCAGGCTGCCCTTTTGTACTGGGCTCCTGCCTCTGTTGGCACCTTTTTCTGCCCTCAAAGAAATCTGCAGCAGTTCCGACAAAGCTCCTTTGAGCTTGCTCACTCCCCTTCTCTCACTCACTCATTCTGTTCTGCCGGCACTGCAGGCTGCCCTTTTCTACTGGGCTCCTGCCTGCGTTGCTGCCTTCTTATGCCCACAAAGAAATTTGCAGCAGTTACAATACAGTTCTGTTGAGCTCACTCACTCGCTCATTCTGGTTTTCCTGCCACTGCAGGCTGCCCTTTTGTACTGGGCCCCTGCAGAAATTGCTGCCTTTTTCTGCCCACAAAGAAATCTGCAGCAGTCCCAACAGAGCCCTGTTGAGCTCACTGACTCCCCCTCCCTCACTCGCTCATTCTGTGTCTCCTGGGGCTGCAAGCTGGCCTTTTGTACTGGGCTTCTGCCTGCGTTGCCACATTTTCTGCCCACAAAGAAATCTGCAGCAGTCACACTAGAGCTCCGTTGAACTCGCTCAGTAATGCTCTGTCACTCGCTCATTCTGTTTCTCTTGGCCGCAGCAGACTGCGCTTTTCTATGGGGCTCCTGGCTGCATTGGCACCTTTGTCTGTCCACAAAGAAATCCTGAGCTGTCCCGACAGAGCTCCGTTGAGGTCGCTCAGTGTCCCTCTCTCATCGCTCATTCTGTTTGTCCTGGCGCTGCAAGCTGCCCTTTTGTACGGGGCTCCTGCCTACATTAGCGCCTTTTTCTGCCCACAAAGAAATCCCAGCAGTCCTCATAGAGCTCCATTGAGCTCACTAAGTACCCTTGTCTCACTGGCTTGTACTGTTTCTCTCACAGCTGCAGGCTGGCCTTTTGTACTGGGCCCCTGCCTGTATTGACGCCTTTTTCTGCCCACAAACAAATTCGCAGCAGTCCTGACAGCACTTCGGTGAGTTTGCTCACTCCCACTCGCTCTCTCGTTCTGTTTCTCCCAGTGCTGCAGGCTGCCCTTTTGTACTGGGTTCTTGTGTTGGGGCCTTTGTCTGAACAAAAATGAATCCGTAGCAGTCCCGACAGAACTCAGTTGAGCTCGGTCACTCCCCTCTCTCACTCGGTCGATCTTAATCTGTCCCAAACACTGATGTGCCAGAGGACTGTAATTATCTGGCAGAAGTGCAAAACATATTTTAGCCAGGATGTGAAAATGACAGCTGTAGTGTTCATAGGAGTTGTGAAAAAATGCCACTGTTGAAAATGTGGCGTGATAGTATTACAAATTTGCGAAGTTACAAGGGTGCGTGGAAACAGTTCAACGCACGCTTGTAACACAGTCATGTTATGGACTTTCGTCTCCAAATTTTCAACATAGGGATTTTTGGACCTCTGCTCATGAACAGTGCCACTGTCATTTTCTTAAACTGTCCCGAACACTGATTTCCCACAGTGACCACGTTATTCTGCACTGGAACTGTGAAAATACATTTCAGTCAGGATGTGAAAAATGGCAGCTGTACTGCTTATAAGGAGGTGTGAAAAAATGGCACTGTTGAAAATCTGGTGTGACAATATTACAAATCTGCAAAGTTACAAGGGCACGTGGAAAGTGCGCAACGCACACTTGTAACACAGTCAATTGATGGGCTATCATCACCAAAATTTCAACATAGGCATTTTAGGACCTCTGCTCATGAACAGTATCATTGTCATTCTCTTAATCTGTCCTGAACAGTGATTTCCCACAGCGACCGCTCTATTCTGCGCCAGAAGTGCGAAAACACATTTCGGCCAGGATGGGAAAAATGACAGCTGTACTGTTCATAAGTGGGTCTGGAAAAATGCAATGTTGAAAAATCTGGAGTGAAAATATTACAAATTGGCGAAGTTCTGACGTGCGGTATAACTCGCAATGCACACTTGTACCACAAGTCATTTCATAGGATCATTATTGTAAATTTTCAACATAGGCATTTTAGACCTCTACTCATGAACAGTGTCACTGTCATTTTCTTAATCTGTCCTGAACACTGATTTCCCAGAGCAACAGCGCTATTCTGCGCCGGAAGTGCGAAAACACATTTCGGCCAGGATGTGAACAATGACAGCTTACTGCTCACAAGGAGGTGTGACAAAATGTCAATGTTGAAAATCTGGCATGAAAATACTGTAAATTCGTTAAGTTACGAGCGTACATAACAACTGCACAACACACACTCATAAAACAGTTATTTTTGGGATTTTTTCCACCAAATTTGCAACATAGGCTTTTTGAGAGCCCACCTCATGAACACTGGCACTGTCGTTTCATTAATCAGCCCCGAAGGGTGATTCCACACAGTGACCATGAAACCACCTTTTGGGGCCGATTAACGCCATGACAGTCCAAGAATTCATGAGGAGGGTCCCAAAACCCCATGTTGAAAATTTGGTGAAATAATTCCCAAAATGCCCAAGATGAATTAAAGTTGAAAACCCTTTTTACATTTGGCTTACCTGCATTTCCTCAACCTTTAGATCACATCTGGTCCCGGAGGTGCACATGGGGGTGGGAGGCAAGATGCGCAGTGGGTGCAGGTTGTGGGTGGGGGCAGGACGAGAGTTGTGGACAGTTTCTTTTTCAGGGCAAAACCAAAACAAAAGACGTCGTGAGGACCGTTTTCCCATTCACAGGGGTATCTGCACGCTGAGGTGGGCTCCCAGAGTGCTAACAGAGGCTTGAGGGAAAGCAGTAGCTGACGGGGATTGGGCACCTTATGGAAGGAAGAAAACGGGAGTTTGATATGCCGACGGGATTGGGCATCCGTCGGCAAGAACAAATGGGGTGGAAACAGAATGCCAACGGGAGTGGGCTCCTCTGTCGGCAACAAGTAAACATGGGGGAAGAGTTATATTGTTTAGGAACACGTGGCAAGCCACCGCCATGTTCGCAAACAATATCAGGGGTTTCATATCCCGCCTCTGCAATGACGGGTCGCTCCCTCATTGCAACGGATGGCTGATGCTGCAATGACGAGGCGGCCCCTGATTGCAGCGGCTACTTTTTTAGAAGGTTGTGGCACGCTGGCTGAACTAGTGTCAGCAGCAGCGTGCCACGGCATTGGGGGATGGAGGACAAGCCTCTGCAGGCTGTGGGGGCATTGGGCACAACAGTGCCAGGCCTCCACAATCTGCTTTTGGAGAAAGCTGATGCAATGTGTTTCTTGCGAATGCGCGCAATCAACATAATAAATGGATTTATTCAATGGTTTCTGAGTCCACGCCTATTGCATAAATGTACATTTGTACCATCCTGCTTGTTATCCGTGTGTCTGTGTCCTTGTTCCCGTGTCGGTGTCATTTTTCACCACTCAGTAGTGCATGGGTAAAGAGTTTTGCACAATTGGGTGATTGGGGGGTGGAAGCAGAATATTGCACAAAAACCTAAATGTACTTGCATTTTTTTAAGTGCTGCACAAATAATGCATGTACATTTACAATTCTGCATGTTACCCGTTTGTTGTGTGTCTGTGTCTCCATGTCCCTGTCATTTTGCAAGATGATTTTGTAATGCAATTTTCAATCGATAACTGATGAATTGAAAGTTAGTCTTTATATCAGTTTATTTAACTGCTACAATAAACATTGATACTAATCAAAAAAATGAATAGAGAATAAACGTAGATTTTTTTTTTTTTCCGTCAATTTTGGAAAAAATTAAAAATCGAAAACTGCCAAGCCTAGTTGTAATCTAGCACAACCCAAACCTTGCAGTGTGTTCCTGCTCATATAACTAGATAAATGACTTTTCTGATAGTCTTGTTGGTCTCTGCTCACCCTTTAGGTAGAACCCAACTACTGGACAGCAAAGCCCATAAAACCTATTAGATGGTATCTGCTCTAATGATAAAATGGATAAGCCGATGGAGTCACATGATGCGCCCGACTGAGTAGGAGCTCTAGCGCTAACTCCTCAAAACCCCTCACTAATTTTTTTATCTAAAAGCTACTAATTCAAGCGATCTCCCTTACCTCCAACTATATTCCACTTCAGGAAGGCCCAGTATTCTCTCAGTGCGGCTCAAAGTTGAACTTAGAGGTCCCATGGAGGCGGAGATGTGGCAAGCACTTCCCCAGCATACCCCACCATCGACGCTGGAAAAGATTACCAAAAAGAACAAAACCAGGCCTCTCCCATGGCAAAGGTCCCCCAGACCCACCCCGAGCAGTCGGCCCTTACCCTGGAACGTTTCCTTGAGGAGTTCCAGCTGTTCCGTGAGGAAATCAGTGGTATAACAGCTGAACTCAAAACTATGTCGGAGGCCCTGGAAGCCGTTACCAGAAGGACTAGCGATGTCAAAGTCCGACTCTCCTCCACCGAAAAAAAGCTTACTAAGGTGGATCTGGAGGCTGTCTCTAGCTGGCAGCACATAGCAAAACTGGAGGCAAAGGTCAAAGACCTAGAGGAAAGAAGCAGGCACAACAATGCGGTCATCGTTGGCTTACCGGAGAAGGTTGAAGGAGCGGATTGTCTGTTGTTTACTCAGAAGTTGGTTGCCAAACTCTCTGGGCCTTCACCATTCAGCCCAACCTATACAATAGAGCACTGTCACTGGATCCTACACCCCATGCCACTAATTGGTGCACCACCTAGAACCCTGATCTTGTGGTTCCTAAATTACCTTGAGAAACAGCATTTTCTGGTGAAGATACATGAGCTGCAAGAGATTACCTGGGAGGGCACTAAGCTGTGAGTGGTCCAGGATCTCCCCTATTCTGTGAGGCAACAGCGAGCTGAATTTCACCTGCTGGCCACCAAACTGATCCAAGCCAGCATTGGATTTAAACTGCTCTACCCTGTGAGGCTTCAGGTGAAGATTGTAGATACTTGGTGCACCTACGAAGACCTTAAGATGGCAGAAGAAGCACTGAAGGAGTCGATGCTGGATTTATTTTGCAATCACTGAGGTGGAAGGTGCTTCAGTTTTGAACTGGTATGTGTTCACTGGAGTCTGATACAGCTGATTCAAGACTCTAATTTGCCCTGGGGTCTGGTTTGGGCAGAAGAATAAAGCTTGTTATTTGAGACCGGGGTTTATGACTGAAGCAGGCCCTGTACTGTTATGTTGGAATTCCCTCTACTCTGCTGTTTTAGTGGTATGCCTAATGGGGATGGTTTAAACTGTTATGGGGCACATAAAAGCTGGTCTTAGTACTTGGAGGGGGGTATCGGGTAGCTTTCAAAAAAAGTGGGTCTCTACTGCTAGATACTCAACCATGTTATTCTAATATGTTGAACTCAGTCCCGAGGGGACCCGAACTGTGTTGCTTTGTACTGAAGATGTGGAGACTGATATCAGAACTATGGACTGAGCTATACCACCTGGTCTACCCGAACAGCCTCTCCTAGGCTGACTGTACTTATAATCTCTCCAAATTGTCTCTCCTGTTCAGAAGGCTATCTCTGAGAAGGATCAGCTATCTCAAATTAGTGTTGGGTTCTGTGTTTATCTTCTAATGTGCCCATTGGCATAGTGGGGGTAATGATGTCTGTTTTGTCTGCCTTCGATGGGCTTAGGGCGTGTTTTAGTCCTGCCCTATGTGCAGAGAGGGGTAACTCAAGTCAGTTCATAGTGGTGCCCTTGAGGCTCCCTTGCCCCTGGCTAGAGTTGGTCATTTTACAATCTTGAGCTGGGGAGCTGGAAGGGTGCCAACCCTCTGGGGGAGGAGGGGGAGGAGCCAGTTGGAACTATTGTGTGACAGAATACATCACGCACCGAATACTATTTGGGGAGGGGGTGTGGAGGGTGTGGGTGGATATGATCATTGGAGTGTTAACTGAGTACTTTTTTGGATGGGACGGGGGAGCTGTATTGCTTTGTATGGGTTGGTTTTGGGGGATTTGGGGGAAGGGACAGGGGAGAATGCCACGGCTAGGCTTACATTGCACTTCAGATGCCTCAGGTTCCCAATTTGGGTCACCTTGGTGGGATTGGTTTACATCCTAGTAGCGGATATGGAAGGGGCAGCTCTGAGCAAGGCTGTGTGTTATGCCATGGCTAGTATTTGGGCCTGTATTTCATGGAACGTTAAAGGAGCTCGGGCCAAGATAAAGCAATACCAAATTCTTAAGCATATTAATAATCTGAGGGGTGGCATCTCCTCTTCTACAGGAGACGCACTTGCTGGATCAGGAAGCCAACTTACTCCAGAGACAGCAGGTGGGGCAGCTTTTTGCTGCTGGAAATAGCACCCAAAGTAGGGGAGTGGCCATTATTGTTTCGAGGAGAGTCCCTTTTGTGTCTGAGCAGTTTATTAAGGATCCCAAAGGCCATTTTATATTTCTCAAGGGTCTGTTAGGCAGAACTCATGTGCTCCTAGGCACTGTTTATGGGCCTAATGTTGATTCCCTGGCCTTTTTTATGTCCCTTATGTCCTCTCTGGCTCCCTTCACTGAGCTTCCATGTATCCTTGGGGGGGACTGGAATTTCCCCTTCTCCCCTGAACTCAACAAGTCAGAGAGGAGGCACAAGGGGCTATACCCAACTCAAAGAGCAATCTGGGAGATGACTGACACCCTCGGACTTTGTGACCGGTGGAGAACCCTGCACCTTGATTCCAGAGAATACACCTTCGGTTCGGCAGCCCATAACTCCCAGTCGAGAATAGATTACTTTCTGATCAGTCATCTGCTCCTCTCTGGGCTTCTAGACAGCCAAATTGAGCCCATGGTCCTATCGGACCACTTGGCCATTCAATGCCGAATATGGCTTCTCCATGGATCTCCCAAGGAATCCATCTGGAAAATAAATAATCGGCTCCTTAAAGAGGAACGCATTATGGTGCACCTCTCGGGAGTAATAGATCAATAACCGACAGTAATCTGGGCTCCACAGGGAGGATTGACATGCAATGGGGAGTTTAAAAAGTGTGCTCAGTGGAGAACTAATACGCCTGTCCTCTTTCCGGAAGTGAAAGAACCAGGAGAAGATTACTGACTTGCTCTCCCAGATCTGAACCTTGGAGCATGGTCCATCCCCAAGCTCCTCGGAAGAAACCAGGTGGAGACTCATGGGCCTCAGAGACCAGTATAACACACTCTTAAGAGAGAAGGCAGAGTATGCCATAGTGAAGACTGGTGCGTTATATTTGAACCAAGGAGAGAAGTCTGGCAGATCTCCTGGCCCTTAGACTCAAGAGCTACGAATCCTCTAAGATCATCCAAAGCTTGAGATCTTTGGAAGATAACACTCTAAAGTTGCAGTCTAAACACTTTACAGAAGAGTTTTCTAGCTATTACAGGCAACTCTGCAGTGTTATGCCTTCTCGGCCTCCCAAAGAGGAGGTGGATGAGTTCCTAGCCACTATCCCCCTGCTGAGTCTGAGAGAGGACCATGGGCCAACGCTGGCTGCCCCGAAAACTGAAGCAGAGATAAATGCTACGATTTCCTCTCTTTCGTCTGACAAGGCCCCCGGCCCTGATGGTTTTCCCCCAACTTTTTCAAAACTTTTGCTAAACAGCTAGTCCCGTGGCTCCATAAGCTCTTTACATGGTTTCTGGTATCAGAGGAAGTGGATAAAAGACTGCTGGAAGCTTTGATTATTGTAATCCATAAACCAGGTAAAGATGCAGAACAGGTCACAAGCTAGCGCCCAATTTCCCTATTAAATTGTGATATTAAAATTCTTGATAAAATTTTGGCTTCCAAGTTAGCAAGAATCCTTCCTCCATTAATCACAGGTGAACAAGTGGGATTTATGGCCGGACATAGCTCCTCAGACCACCTGCGCAAACTAAGCCATATTTTCTCTGCATCCAGGGACTCGGACTATCCCACTGACTTGCTGTCCCTGGATGCAGAGAAAGCCTTTGATAGGGTAGATTGGCAGTTTTTGTTCAGTACTATGTCTAAATTTGATTGTCCCTCTTTATTTATCAAGTGGTGACCTCGCTCTACAGGTTTTCTACTGCCCGAGTGTATTGCAACAGGATGTTCTCTGATCCTATTGTCTTACAGTCGGAGACCCATCAAGGGTGCTCCTTATCACTGTTGTTGTTTAACCTATATTTGGAGATGCTTTTGGCTAAGCTGAGGAACTACCCTGGGGTCCTGGGTATACCCATTGGATCACAGGAATTCAAATTATCTGCCTATGCGGATGACATCCTGCTGCATTTAAGGCAACCCAAGGACTTGTTCCCTGTGATCTTGGATATAATTCGGGAGTACAGTCACTACTCAAATTATAAAATTAATTTAGATAAAACCATGGCATTTCCCCTTAACTCAAAGCTGCATAGCCATGTGGCTGTGAATCCTGGTATACAATGGAGTCCTCATAAGTTGACATATCTTGGTATCAGCTTGGCCAGAAGTGAGTCTAAAATGGTTAAACTTAATTTAGGTTCCCTAATTCAGATAATTTAACAAGACTTGGCTAGGCGGAGGTCTCTTCCCTTGTCACTATGGGGCCAAGTCAGTCTATTCAAGATGAATATCCTACCTAGGATTTTTTTACCCCCTAAATATGCTGAATTCCTGGCTTCCTCAGTCATGGTTCAAGTTGCTTCACCTCAATCTCACTGAGTTTCTTTGGCTGGGTAAACCCCCTAGAAGAGCCTGTCTCAAGATGACTGCCCCGAAGGCCAAGGGTGGGCTTAGGCTACCGCACTTTGGGCTTTATTACTGGGCCAGTCAGCTCAGTAAGTATCTGAGGTGGATCTTGACCCCAGCTGGAATTCAGCCCCTCCCAGTATGTTTTCCTCTGGCTGACCCCAGAGAGGGAGCTTATAGCGCAATCTGGTGTTGCTCTGGTAACCTTGCTTCACATTCCACCAAAACTGATTCCGTGACCTCTCCTAAACACTCCCATTGCAACTTCAGTCAAAGTCCATGGCCAGCTCTGCTTCTTTTTAGGGTATAGACACATGTTGGACAGTGTCCAACCTATTATTGGAAACCCCAATCTGAAAATAGGTGGAAAAGTCATTCCAGGTTGCTGGCTTCTGCAATTAGAAGGGTGTAAGGTAGAAGACTTCTTTGAGCAAGGGGTCTGCTCCTCCATTGGGACAATTTTGAATGCCTTTCATATCCCCCGGAAGCAGGTTTTTAGGGTGTTTCAGTTGAGGCACCTGCTAATTAATTTCAGAACCTTTCAGCAGGATGAGAAAGCAACAGCCGGTCTCCTACTGTCCCTCTCTTTAATAGCATGAGAGCCACATGCTATGTCAGGAATCTATAGTCAACTGCTGGACAGAGCCCTTATCCATTCTGATGGGGTGCCCCATTATTGGAACTCCCAGTTCCCTGCTTTAGATGGGGGATGGGACAAGATTTGATCTGACACATATAGATATATCACAGAAGACAGACTTAGCTTGACACAGTTCCAGTTCCTTAATAACCTATATTGGACCCCTGCTAAGCTCTTTAAAGTGAGTAGACTACCTTCTCCAGCTTGTCGCCGATGCCAGTCAGATGATGGAACCCTTAGGCATATATTTTGGGATTGCCCCGAGGTCAAGGCCCTTTGGGAGGCTATTAAAAGCAAGGAAGACCATTTGTTGGGTATTTCAGATTGTTTTACTCTGGAAATTTGCTTAACTGAGCAGTTCACCAGTATCCCGATTAAACAACAAAGGTATTATATGGCCCTTATCTCTCTGTCTGTCAAGAAAGTAGTATTACGTCACTGGGTAGACTTAAGCCTGATCACTTACAGGGAGTGGTTACAAGAATTGCAGTTCAATCTGAGAGCAGAACAATTCTGGGCCAGTTTTAGAAACTCCCAAGCCTCTTACAAGAAGATCTGGGAAAGTATGCATACTCTTTATTTGCTGCAAGTCGACGCCACCCCCTGAGAGTGTTGTCACCAGATGTACCTATTAAGCTGCCTCCAATCATTCTCTGGACCCACTGTTCCCACCTTTTCCTCAGATAGGATATTAGCCTTGGCCTTGTGGGGGGGAGGGAAGGGTTGGAGGGACAGATCTAGGGCGGGAGGGTGGATATGGACAGCTATTGTATTATAGTTGCAAGATTGTATTTCTTGGATTTGTTGTTTCATGTCCATATTTGTATAAAATAATAAAGAACATAAATTTTAAAAAAATGGATAAGCCAAGAAATGTGATTTGTCAAATGAGATCACATAACCATGTGTTAGTACAGCACACCAGCACAGGTCAGAAATACTTAAAGGGAAAGTCTAAGATTTTGGTAATGGTTTTTAAAATACATTAGTCCATTACCTTATGCTAGTGACACTCATTTGAGCCCAGAAAGGAATTTTTTTATCCTGGAGTCCACTACAGAAGGGAAGAGATTGAAAATTGTGCTGAGCAGATAGCCAGTTGAACTCTTCCACTTCCTGGTCAGCTGGCCCCACCCCTCACTCAAATGTTTTGTGATGTCTAACCAGGCAGAGGGAGGGGGTGCCCCACACAGAAGTCAAAGGAGGACATTTTCTGAACTGTTTGATGCTGTATATACTAAAGTAACCTTTGACATAAATGAAAGTCACTGCCCAACTAACAGGGACCCTGCTAGTTGAGCAATGACTTTTATTTATAACAAAGGTTGCTTTAACATACATAAATTGTTTTAAAAATGTCCTCCATTGACTTCTATGTGGCACACTCCTGTGTTCTGCCTGGTTAGACATCACAAACTGACTGAGCATGGGAGTGGGGCTGGCAGGTCAGGAACTGAAGGGGTTGCCTGGCCATCTGTTCAGCACAATTTTTGATCACTTCCCTCCCATAGTTGACTTAAGGAAAACATTCCTTTCTGTGCTCAAATGGTTATACCCAGAAGGTAATGAGCTACTGTATTTAAGATGCCATTACTCGCTGGCCCGCCAGGACAGCGGTAGCACTACCACTTGCAATGCCAGTGACCCGGGTTTGATAGCGAGCCTGGGTTGCTGGAGAGCCAGCCGGGGGAGAAGGATTGAGTGCCCAATGGGCTGCTCTCCTTCTCCAGGGTGGGAAGGGCTGTATCCCTCACCGTGATACTGCCACCACCTGGGTGACCACGGGTGGTGCCAGTGCAGTCAGGGATCAGACAGTTGGGGAGGGGCTGGCGTCGGCTGGGGATCCGAGCGGAGGTATGTCTCAGCATGCCTCTGCCTCACTGGACCCCCCTGAGCGCTGATGCTAGAGGGGAGGAGACCAGAACAAGGAAAATGTGCCCTGCTCCCGGTCCAGGCGATGAACCTCCAGTACCACGCCCACAGGAGGAACCAAGGGCAGACTCCACAATGCGCACTCCCCATGAAGTTCGAGGGATGTTAGGGGAGGTCTCCTTCGCCCTGCACGGTGGGTTATCTGGGGGCTCTAGAGGTAAGTGGAGTGAGTAGCACCTTAGGAGCAGACACCTTGGGCCTCTCAGTGGGTGGATCTGTTCGGTGCATGATGCTCTGAGAGAGGGACTAAGAGCAGAGTGTGTGAGGGTGCAAAAAGAAAAAGTAAAAAAAAAAAAATGCCATTCCCGAAATCTTAGACATTTCCTTTAAAGAGAATCTCCAGCCCCAGAGAAAGCTTTCTGAGACATAGTATTTAGTCACAATTCTGCTTTTATGTTCAGATATATTTTCTTTGCATTACCCTTATTCTTTATTACTGAGGATCTCTGTATTATAACTGGGGCCTCATACAGAGTCACAATTTGTGCCACAAAGTGGTCACCATTTTGTGGCACATTTGTAACTTGCACCCCTTTGTGCTGTTTCTTTGTTTGTTTTTTATTTGTCGGAGAGGTACTCTGGAATGCAATTCCTTTTACATGTATGACCCGAGGTCAAAAACGCATAACAATACAGTATACGTAGTGAGATACTGGAACATAGTGAGATATACACAAAAGGGTTGCAAGATTTAACTGCGCTAGTGCACAGATCAGTGTGCTAGTACAGGGAAAGGGGCAGGGGGAGTCCTCGGCAATGAGGACACCCATTTTTACAAAGGTGCTGTGCTATGCACAATGGTTCACTGGTAACTTCACTCCCCTCCCCAGTCACAAGGTGCAGTGACTCCTGGTTAGAAGGAACTGCTGAAAGCAGTTATAGACAAGGGTGCAGTCTTGTGAGCCAGACCTTTCATTTTGGCATCCGGAAGGGTTAGATGATGCAATGCACTGCTGAACACATGCTGCACAGGATTGGGGATGGGGGGGGCGGTATCCACTGGACACCAGGGACATGATAGAGCAAATATATCTATATACAAACTATTGGACCATCAGGGATGACCAACCAGTGATGGACAAAATCATATACAGGAAGGCCATCAGGTGTCCAAAAAGGTACAGGGTCAGAGGGTTGAGTGGCTACTTTGCCAGCAGCACTGTGTGTCTAGGGCACTGTTTGTGGCATGGCACCATAGTCCTGGTGCATTGCCATAGGCCAACCCCTTCAACT
This sequence comes from Neoceratodus forsteri, assembly GCA_016271365.2. NCBI lineage: Eukaryota > Metazoa > Chordata > Ceratodontiformes > Ceratodontidae > Neoceratodus > Neoceratodus forsteri. Next base: position 435,212,279 of record CM057450.1, on the reverse strand, counting down.
GCCACATTTCCAATACAGTATGTCAGTGGTCACGCAGATGTTGTGCAGCCAATAACATCTGGAAGGTTTACCTATGCTGACACGACAACATTGTCATCGACGTGTGGCATAGACACATCCCCCTATGTCGACTGGTGAAATTTCACCTGTTAGACATTGGTCTGGTTTCTATAGGGGGGGCTGTGCCCCCCAAACCCCCCATGTGGGGGGCTGTGCCCCTGTACCCCCCCTTCTTAAGGATTGTTAACTCCAGTCAGAGTTAACGTGAAGTGGGGCAAAAGTTGGTGAAAGGATGAAATTTCGCTGGTGGGTCCCTGACAGTGACATTTTCGAATCTTGTCAGAAATCTCAGTGTGGGGGATTTCACTGACAGGGTTTCATCCTTCCGTCGGCGTATACATCTGGTTATGCAGTTTTTATAAGATCATATAGCACCACTGTTGGGTGGGACAATCTACCCCCCTGCAGACAGCAGCACACTAGTGTGCATCACGGATTTGTTGGGTGGCAACATGGGGAGCCCTGTGCACCCCAGAACAGCACCATGTATTGTTGTAAGTGTATAAGGTGCCTCAGGATCTTTGTGTCTCAGATGCATCTTTTCCTCTTGCTTTTCCCTCTGTTGAAGTCATAATCCATTGTTTGAGCGATCACATCTGCTTCCACAGCAACAGATTGTGATGCCACTAAAAAAAATAATGATTTCAGCAGAGGGACAAACAGGAGGATGAGATACCGGGGGATAAACCCATGTTCACGCAAATGCCCTCAGTAATAAAAAATCACGGGAGATGCATACAGAAAATGCAATATGAAGTGTGTTAGAATATTATCTTTTTAAAACATGTTCCTGAATCCTAGAAACTTGCTTTATGTTTCTGAACCTCAGTGCACTGTTTTAAAATGAAAAAGGAGCCAAGCCGTTTTACAGTGCTGGAGTTCTTTATTACTGATTTTGAGTTTCTCAGATGTTCCAGGGATCACTCGTGCAACTGTGGGGTTCTACACAAGTTCCTGCAGCCTACAACAGTTATACAGCATAAGAGCAAAAAGTACTTACAGCAGCAGTGAAGCAAAAAACATTTCCCAAACAGCCTGGTTTGCCACTCCAGTTAATAAAACTATCACACTACACATCAAATCTGTTTTCTAGGTAATTCTGATTCTGTCCACTCCACATTTTTGTATTTTGGTAGCTTAACCTGTTGTGAGTCTTACAATGTGATTTTTTTAAGCCAAATGAATCAGCCATCTTTTTATCTTGAGATAAAAACTATTTTAGACATTTATAAAATACATCAGTTCTGGTAGAACTGGATGGTTTTACCAGTCAGTGAAACTGGGAGCTGTCTGGAATACGTTGCAGTTAAAAAAGGGTAGGGTAATACGTTTTGCCTGACTTTGCTGCACTGCTACTTTAACACCAGTGAAATCAACCAAATACAATAGGAAGATGCCCCAAATCTTTTACAGTACAACAAATGTACAGTCAGAAATATTTCCTCTGCTTCATTACGCAGCTGCTTCAACCTAAATAAGACATCGGACAGATGACAAATGACAGATGTGTACAAACCAGGCTTGTCACTTGCACAGATGGACAATTTCAAAAGCCTTGTTGGACCACAAAATTGCCTGCACCCCGTACCCTGGAAATGTGGTAGAAAATTGACCATTGGTGCAGAGAATAATTACAGTAGTTGTGAATCCTGCACACCACAGGCCTGTAACTTTTTATTTGAATCCAGCCCATGATTTAAAAATGTCCCCCCTCCCCCCCTCCACCACTTGGTATCCATCATTGCCATCTTAGCAAGATCTGCAGTTAGTGTTATCTGTGTGGTCGCCACTGAAGCAGCACTAATGAAGATCATGGCCACCCAAGACAAACAGTTATTCTTTTTTATCAAAGTGATTTGTCTCACATGAGCTGCCTTGCATGGCGGGTGATGAAAAGAGTGGAGATGAGGGCTGACACTGGCATAACAGGATTATTGTCAAGCCTGAAGTTGTTTGCTTAACCCCCTCTCCCCACCTCCAGCCAAGGGTCAGTGGGTACTGGGTATAGACTTGCAATTACAACAATTAATTCACAAGCCATCAAACATGCCTGCGGACAAAGACATTATTGTTTTAAAATGGTTGGCATGAACCAAAGTGATTGTGTTTACAGGGGACCTTGCTCTGGAGCAACAGCAGGGATTTTTCTGAACTCAAGTGGCCAGTTTTTTCTTCCCTGCATTTAATTTTTCTGAACAGATCCAGAAGCAAATGATTTGATACCTTTTATTGGACCAACATAGATGTAACAAAAAGAACAAAGTGCTTTAGTTTTTGGATCAACCCAGTCCTTCCTTGGAAGTGTAATGACCATTGTCATTAAAATTCCGAGGTACGACTGGGTTGGTCCGAAAGCTAAAGCACTTTGTTTTTTTTGTTACATCTATGTTGGTCCAATAAAACGTATCAAATCATTTGCTTCTGGATCTGTTCTTACAAGGACCAATACAGCAAAGACTAAATTTTTTTATTTTTCTGGAAATGTTATTAATTGACTTACGATACATGAGTTTTGTCTTATTTATTTATTTTTTAATATTAAAAGGAAAAAACCTAGTATGCTCATCCCACTGTTCTGAATGAGTAGCCTGTGCTGTCCTGTAGCATTGCTAAGATGCTGTTTTTTTAATAAGAATCTATTTTAATTTTTAATTTATTTACCAAAAGTTGCAATGCAAAATGCATATCGGCTGAGATGCAAACTCTTGAGCCCCATAAACAGTTACAAGGGACTGAATGACCCCATTGTGCTGTGCAGAACTGGGACTGTAGCACTTCCCTGTGCAGCTGTTAGACATACTGGCCTCTATGCACTAATGGGGTGGGGGGATGTGTAATCAGCATGTACACCACCCACTTAGCTGCGCACCCGCAGACAGGTGCGCACCGACGGTATTCACAACTGCAGGCCACCTGTCCGTGGCCCTGCCCCCCTGGCACACAGGAGCACGGAGAACAGATCTGTGGACTGGGTGGGCATCCAATGGGATGCCTGACCCAGTCTGCTGGTGGATCCCTTGCACCTGCGGGCATGGAGATATGGCTGCCACCATGCAGTGCGCAGAAACAAAGAATAAGGCTGGTGCCCGGTCGGCCATCTCCAGACCACCATTCACTGTCCGTGGTCTGCGGCGGCATGGTGTGGGGCGGCAGTCCCCACCTGTTATTCTGTGACTGGGGAGCCAACATCCTGGGGGTGCACAGACATTATAGGAGGGTTCCCCTGCATACTGTGCGTCCCCAACCCAGCACTCCACGACTCTGTGAATGTACTTGGTGAACCACGCCCCAGGCATGCCCCCGCCCTCCGAGACCACATTGCTCTCTGTGCGGTCTCTCGGTGGGGCTGCGCACCCAGTAGGTGATTCCCACGGTTGGCTGCACGGGTGGTGCAATGGGTGTGGAGTGGATGCGTGCCTCAGATACGCGAGCGTAGCCACTCCACCCCATTAGTGCATAGAGCCCATTGTGATGGAGGTCATCATGACAATGGCTCATGCAGGTTAATTTACATAGCAGGGTGACCCTTGCAAACCTATGCACAGCATTTACTGATACACTCTGTTTGCAGAACTTCCCTTACCTTGCTGAGTACTATCTTTCTTCCTGACTACATCATCGCACTTACTGTCTGATGATTGTAATATTGTAACTGTATTTACCATACTACTGAATTGTTTGCTGCACCTGGTACTATACAGTAACCTCAATGTATGTATTGTCACTATGTATCATGTTTCTTGCGCTGAACTTTGTTGCCTGTTATGCTGTTCATGCTATCTGCATATGCCTTACTTGATGTGCCATGCTAGTGGCCCCGGTCATGCCTGAAAACGGTCCATCGGATCCGTGTGCCTACCCGGCCATCAAAGACATAATTAAAAATAAATAAATAAATAGAAAGGAGGTAGGGGTGTTGCAGTGCTTCAGCCAGCAATGTCTGGGCCTGTTGGGGGTTGGGATTGGGATAGGGATAGAATGTGCTGCTAGTCAGAGGATGGAGCCACACAGGGTTATTAGGGGGCCATCACTACAGTCTAGAAAGTGTGCATGATATTTGGGGAGCTGGTGCAAGGCTACTGGTCCACCAGGGATGTGGCCAGTGGGCTACAAATAAACTGAAGTGTAACCAGCCCAGCAGCTATCCTAAATGTATGGAAATAGTGGATGAGTTGAACATCCAGCAGCACTGCTGTCATGACACCATGACATGTCACTAGTGCTTTGTGTCATGCTATGACTCAGTGCGAGACTTACACTGGGACTTTGTCATGACTACGAGCTGCTTCTGTATATAGCCCCAAAGTGGGTATCACAATGGGGTGACTGTTTTTCTTCCATTTTGTTCTGTATCCTTTACAGCTGCAAATGGGGCCCTCATTTTTAGTAGGTCTGAGAGTCTGGTTCAACCATTCTTGTAAAATGGTCATATCCCACCCATTTGTGCTAGTCCACCTGTACATGGACAAACCTAACAAATATGTGAGCTTTGATTTGCAGTTTGCACCATGTAAACAGCAAAATTACTTACGTAGTCCCAAGTCCCAGGCTGTACTACTACGCAGTGTGCACATGCTCTGTCCTGAATCAGCTAAATGCAGCACATGTGCTGCTGCTTCCTGCTGTTGGTAGTCCAGGAATGGGACTACCAAACACCAGTGATTTGTGAAATTTGGTATCTTATGATAACAGCGAAGGAATTTGGGTGAAGCAATAATAGCTAGCAGAAAACCACAACTGTGTTTGGTGAGGTGTGTTTAATAACTTCCTGTTGTCATTTCTTCTGAGTCCCCACTTCTCCATATGCAGGTTATACTCACCAGCCACTAGATGGTATTCCTTGCTTAGCCTCCCTACCCACTCTCAACCACACTGCTCTCCCACTCTCCTACCTACCTCAGCTACTCCGCTGCCCTCACTCCCATCCCTGCTTAGCCTATATCACTACTCCATACCTCCCCTCTATTCTCAAACCTGGACAATCCCATAGCTATCTAGCCTCCCTCCTATACACCTTGCCTCCCCTGCTGTCCACCTCCCCAGCCATCTTTTCATTCCACCTGTGGCCACTAGGAGTCACTATTTAACCCCTCCGCCCAACCCAGCCTATTCCAGCCTCCCAATTGCCTGGATTACTATCTTTCCCAGGCTTTAAGGACACCTGTCCCCCAGGGTATTTGAACCTGGTACCCTGTGCACCAAAGTCCACAGCCCTACCACTACTTCACAGTGGCAGTCACCTTCTCAGATGCACAGCCTTGACCCTCATCCAATCCACCACTCTATCAGCAATAGGCATCATGGGTGCCAACCCCCTACCACTACGTCTGGCTATTTTGGCCCTACTGGTGCTGGCCTTTCTCCAGCCAGACCACAATCTCAGCACTCAGGGTGCCACCCCCCCAGACTATTCCTTGGTATCTCGACCTCCCCACACACTAGACTCACCCCCTGGGCCCCGGCACCCACCTCCTGGCAGTACTCCTGATCCCTCTGCCTACCCAGGCCCCCCCTGGACCCACCTCCTCACCACCATTCCCACCCTTTGTGCCCTATCCATTCCCTGTACCCCTGCAGTTACGCCCTCATCCTGATGCCCAGCTAAGGATGCCAATTTAATCTTAATCTGGTTCAAATGTCAGTTGGCATTCATCTGTATCCCCCTCCCCCCGGGTCGTGCTTGAAAATAGGCAGGATTTGTCTAGTGCACTTACCCGGTCAACAAAAGCTAAATAAATAAAAAAAAAAATTGTCACCGCCCTCTGGTTAGAATTATCACACTACTACTGCTACTCTCTGGAAATGTCCACCCCAACCCTGGCCCTACTACCACCAGCCCACCCAAGACATCATCCTCAGGACTCCGCATTGCCTCCCTGAACATCTGCAGCTTGCTGAAAAACTCTGCTGCGCTCCATTGTTGGGTCATTCAACACCGACCCGACATTATTGCTCTTGTGGAGGCCTGGCTTTCCAAATCCACCCCTGATTCCTTTGTCTCACTCCCTGGGTACACCCGCTATCGGGAGGATCGAGTAGGCAAATGCGGGGGTGGTTGTGCTGTTTTCATATGTGACACCACTGTTGGGCATGCACTCCCTGCTCCCAAGCTCGACAATGGAGCTCAGGCCCTCACTCTCAAAATCATCCCATATTCTACCAGGGGTCTGCTCTACATCACAGTTTTCTACGTTCCTCCAAGGAACCAAAACCCGACAATCTTGTCGCTCACTGACTGTCTCTCAACTCTCCCACACAAAGCAGAACAAGTCATAGTAGGGGACCTTAATGTCAGTTGGCTTGGTACCTCTGCTTCCCAAGCAAGTGACTCCTTCACTGCCCTTGACATGACCCAATTAGTCTCCCAGCCCACTAGACTCATCCCCTCCAGTGGGACCAGCACCCTCCTGGATGTCATAGTCTCCAACCGCCCCCAAAAAGTCCAGGACATCAAAATCCTTCCCGACTCTTTAAGTGACCTCTCCCCTATCCTATTCCTCAGGTCCTTCTCCACCCCCAAACCAGTGGCTCAAACCACTCTTCGCTGGTGCCTCCGCCCAGGTGGCCTTAAAAAACATAAGCAATATCTCACCCAGATTGACTGGTCCCCTATCAACCACGCTCCTAGGATTGACTCAGCGCTCGACCTCTTCACACAGGCTTTTAACAAGGCCTGTGATCTCTATGCACCACTTGCCAGGCTCCGCACCAAAAAACAAACTGTGCCATGGGTCACCCCTTCCCTGCTTCAAAAACTCAGGGAGAGGGATAACCTCTGGCACATTGCTGCAGAATCGGGCAAAGCAGTGGCTAGGCAAGCCTACAATGCTGAGTGCAATAAGTGCACTTGGGCCATCTGCAAGGCCAAAGTGGACCACTACCAGGCCACCCTTACCTCCTCCTGGGGGTCAGCCTGGACCTTCTGGGATAACATAAAAGAGCTGAATGGGAAATCAAGCTCCCCCCATCCCAGCTTTCTATTGATGGCTCTGTTACCACGGACCCCCTCAACATAGCTAACTGCCTTAATACCACCTTCACAGATCTTAGTTCTGTCCTCCCCAGTAGTTTCTTTGACCCCGTGCCTGAATCTCAGCCCCCTGTCCTACAACACCCTTGGTTCCACCCATGCAAAATATTCACTCAAGAAGCCAGACCTTACCTGCTAAAAGCACTAGGCAGCAATAGCCCCAGTAATGACACTCTGGACACCAGGATCCTACGCCTAGTCCTGGATGTTGCCCTAGTCCCTCTGACTGACCTACTTAACCGATCCTGCTGCTTGGGTCAATTCCCCAGTGTCTTGAAAACAGCTATTGTCACGCCCATACACAAAAGTGGTGATAGGTCCTCCCTCAACAACTATCGGCCAATTTCCATTCTCCCCCCACTCTCCAAAGCTATAGAAAAAGTGGTGACCACTCCGCTCACCGAGCATCCTACCAAGTATGCCATCTTATGCCCTGAGCAGCATGGTTTCCGCTCAGGACATAGCACTGCCACAGCTCTCCTAGAGTTCTTCAACTACCTGCACTCCTCCCTTGACTCTGGCAACCTTTGCTGGAGCAGTGGTCATTGACCTCTCCAAGGCCTTTGACACTGTCTGCCATCCCCTCTTGCTTGACTCCCTCTACCAAATTGGTTTCTCCACTGGTCCCCTCATCTGGTGCTCCAGCTACCTCTCAGCTCAATCCCAGTGCATAAAATTAAAGAGACCTTGTCCAACACCCAACCTGCCGCTCCGGGGTTCCCCAGGGCTCCACCTTGAGACCCCTACTTTTCAGTCTCTATTTTAACACTTTGCCCAGTGCCTGCTCTGGCAAAATTCTGCTATATGCAGATGATGCCATTCTCTATGCCTCCCACCATAAGTCTGCCTCACTCCAGGACTCTCTCCAACTCACCTTCAACCAAGCTAAAAGGTGGTTCAAGGATCATAGACTTGTCATTAATCTAAAGAAGACCAAGTCGATGTTCTTCACCCACCACCAAAATAAAGCCAGAAACGCCCCCCTCCTTATCATCCCCAGCACTCAGCACCCCTTAGAGCAAGTGTCCACCTATAAATACTTAGGGATTACCTTCAACACTGCCTCACTTTCCATGCCCACATTAATGCCCTCTCAGCTGCCATTAACTCCCGGATTGGCCTTCTTTACCGCCACAAGGACTGCCTTCCTCCCGATGCTCTCCGGCTGGCCATCACATCCTCTGTCCTGTCCCTAGTGGAATATGGCCTGCCTATATAAGGAGCTGCTGATAACACTGCACTCAATAAAATGCAACTCTCCATCAACAAGGCCTGTAGGCTCCTGACCGGAGCCCCTAGGCTCACCTATACTTGCCTACTCTACTCCACAGCCAACCTCCTCAACCTTGAAAAAAGACTCCTCTACCAGACCTGCCTACTAGCCAAGAACCCCCGGGTGTCTGCTTCCCTTCAGCATGCCACCCCCACGGTCTCCACCTGCAGCTCAGATAAGCCCACCCTACTGGTGCCTAGAACCAGGACTTCTCTAGCTCATAGATCCTTCTGCTACAGAGCTCCCTCCTGGTTCAACTCTCTTCCAGTCAACATCACCAACACTCCCAAAATCGGTCCCTTTAAAATCGTTCTTCATAACCACCTTTTCAACACACGCTGCAGTAAATGTAACTAACTTTTGCTTGCTCTCGCTCCCTCTGGGCTTCTATGGACTCATGCCTTCCAGTTCACTCCAGTTTCAACAATGTCCTATGGACAGCTCACCTGCACACACACCCCCTCCTCCTCACAGGCTCCATTGTTACACTCCCATTCTAGACATCTGTCTTACATGCTGCACCTGCAGTCACCAGTCTGCTCTATGTTGTGGCCTGGCCCTAGGGCAGTTTTCCTTACTTGCTCCAACATTGCAAGTCATGTTTTCCCTGCCTATGTTGTAATTGTATAACAGGGGTATATTTTTCCCTAATTTGATTCATATGTAACCTATGTAAATAGACTGTACATAATCTATGTAACTCTGTCTGTCTGTATCTGGAACTCTGTATCACTGTTTTGCTCTCTCTGTGACAAGGTGCCTTTGTAAATGAGTCTCTGACTCAAAGGTTGTAAATCCGATTTGTACAAATAAATAAATAAAATAGCACATGGTGTATTCAGCGAAGTAGTGAGGCAGTGCAATGTAAGCTGGCTGGAATTTAAGTTGGCTGTTTAGTGCTTGAAACTTGTGGTGCTCTGTAGCCTAGTGGTTCGAGTCACAGGGCCCGATTCCAAGATGCATGTCGTAACACGCCAGCGTATGCGAGTTGCGACATGCGCTGCTATGCTGGGGACCCTGCACCCTATTCCAGAACAGGTAGGGTCCCCGGCACTTATGCCCTGTGACTTGCGGCAGCTGCAGGGCTGCACCATGGGAAAGGCACACCCGATATGGGTGCCGCAAGCCACAGACTGCAGGGCACAATTGGCGCAAGGCATGGCCCCCCCCAGAGCCCACACCATGGCACTGCCCCACAGGGCTGGGGGCCAGAGGACCACCCTAGGGCACCTGGCATGTGGGGGGATGGCAACTGCCCTGTGGGGACACTGCACGGGGATAGGGGCAAGGGGGGTGCCAGCATCCTACAGTGGACAGCCCTGTCATGGGAGGGTGTGGTGGGCACCTATGGGGGACCATGGGGGGGTCAGCTGGAGGGATGGCAGGCTCAGTGGTGCATTCCCAGTGGATGTAGGTATGGTTAGACCAGCTAGTAGCTGGTCTAACCGTACTTACGCCATGGTCCCCCGGGTCCCACTTGGAATCAAGATTTGCGATTCCACCAGCCGCCCTCTTGGAATACTGGCATAATCGTGGCCGGAATCCCCCTTGCTCCATGTCACAGGGGGTTGTGGACGTAGCGGGTGTTGTAACCCACATTTGGCACAGGTGGCCTGCGTCATGTCACAGGCCGCCTCTTGGAATTGTGTTGGGCGTAATGCATGTCGCAAGATGTGATTTGCACCATAGGGTTTGGCTCAAGTCACCTTGCGACATGCAAAACCCCTTTTGAAATTGGGCCCACTGTGTGTCTGCTTTCTAGCTGCAATAGACCTGGGTTTGATGCCTGTGATTTGTAGTGTTTTATTTTTTTTTTAGTTATGTATATTTAGATATGTAATCTATCCACCTTCTGACTTTGTCCCCTTCCCTGAGTTGTATCGCCCCCGGATATGATTATAAAATGTAATGGAGGTGTGGGGAGCAAAGCCACCCACAAAGGGGTGTGGGGGGGGGGCACTCACAAATCTGAAAGTGGACAAGGCAATGGGACCAGATGGGATACATGCAAAGATATTGAGGGAGCTCAGAGAGGTGCTGGCTGCACCTCCAACAGTCCTGTTCAACCACTCACTGGAGATGGTAGTGGTGCCAGAGGACTGGAGGAGGGTGGATGTAGTCTCACTTCACAAAAGTGGTAGCAGGAAGGAGGCTGGCAATTACAGGCCAGTCAATCTGACTTCGTGGTGGGGAAATTAATGGAATCACTACTGAAGGATAGGATTGTGGAACATCTTGAATCCAGTGGATTGCAAGAGGTAGCATGGATTCACTGGGGGGAGGTCATGTCAAACAAATCTGACAGATTTCTTTGACTGGGTGACCAGAGAAGTAGATCAGGGTGGAGCGGTGGATGTGGCCTACCTAGATTTCAGTAAGGCCTTTGACACAGTTCCAGATAGGAGACTCATAAACAAGTTTTCCAGCCTAGGAGTGGGGCCAAAGGTGGGGAACTGGGTAAGAAATTGGTTGGGGGATAGGTGGCAGAGGGTGTGGTAAAGGGTGTCCACTCCATGAAAGGAAAGGTGACTAGTGGGGTGCCACAAAGATCAGTACTGGGACTGATCCTCTTTAATTTCTTTATTAATGACATTGTAGAAGGGCTAGAAGGGAAGGTACGCCTTTTTGCTGATGACACTAAGAGCTGCAATAGACAGTCCAGGAGGGGTGGAAAAGATGAACAAGGATCTAAGGAAGCTTGAGGAGTGGTCAAGAATGTGGCAACTAAGTTTCAGTGCAAAGAAGTGCAAGATCATTCACTTGGGGTGCAGAAACCTAGGGGCAGAGTACAAAATGGGGGGAGTGGTACTTACGACTACCAAACAGGAAAGAAACCTGGGGCTAATCATATCTGATGACCTAAAGGTGGTCAAACAGTATGACAAGACTGTGATGAGAGCCAGTGGGTTGCTAGGGTACATAGGGAGGGGTATCCCCAGCAGCAGGAGTGAGATGGTGATGCCGCTGTGTAGATCACTGGTGAGACCTCACCTGGAGTACTGTGTGCAGTTTTGGAGACCACAACTCTGGAAGGACATAGACACAAATGAGGCGGTCCAGAGGAGGGCAACTAAAATGGTGCAGGATCTGCATCAAAAGCCCTATGAGGAGAGACCAAAGGACCTCAATATGTACACCCTGGAGGAAAGGGGGGGATATGATTGAGACTTTTAATACCTCTCGGGTATAAACAAGGTTCAGGAGGGAAGTCTTTTTCAGAGAAGAAGATGCTCCAGAACAAGGGGTCATGCTATCAAGGTGGAGGGGAGATGTAAGGAAATACTTCTTAGTCGGCCTGGTGGCACTGAGGGTTGAGGCGCTGGACACCACATCTCACACCACGCCAGCAAACTGGGTTCAGGAATGAGCCAGGGTCGTCGGAGGCCAGCGGGGGGTAGGAGAGGATGTGAGATGCTACCAGCTGGCAGCACTCCACTTCGGAAGGAGGAATCTAGCTCTCTTGGAGCTTGGCTGCCCCCTGGTGGAAGCCGGAGGGATGGTGCCACTCACAAGGAGCTCCGACATAGGTCGACGGGGAGGGTTGAGGGACCCGTCCGAGCTGCGGTGCGCGCCCACCATGCGCCACCACTTCTGGGGGTCCCAGGGTTGTACAGGGAGAAAACGGAAGAAATCATGGCGGCCAATGTGGATGATGCCCTTGGACCGACTCTGGGGATCTGCCGGGGAGCGCATGGCGCTAGAAGTCCCCGAAAGACCCTGAGTTTGGTAGGCTCGGCAGAAGTAGATGTTGACCTGCCACAGGAGGATAAAAATAGTTAAAAAAAAAAAAAAAAAAGGAAGTACTTCTTCACAGAAAGAGTGGTGGATCGGATGTCTGGAATAACCTCCCAGTGGAGGTGGTGGGGGCAAAAAGTGTAATGGGATTCAAAGAAGGTATGGGATAGACAAAAGGGAACCATATTGGTAAGGAAAGGGGGTGAAGCTAGTGATCAAGTAGGGTCTGCGGTGTTACAGTAGGTAGGGAAAATGGGCAGACTAGGTGGGCCGAGTGGTCCTTTTCTGCCATCAATTTCTATGTTTCTGTGTTTCTTTTGACACAGTTTGAGAAAGTGAAGAAGTACTTTGCTGACCTATTTGGGAATACATTTCCCTGTGTTCCTAAGTACTCACTTAATTCTGTATGAATGTTTTAAACAGTTGTTCATTCAAGGTACATTTTTCTTACTCCCCTCTTATTACTGTACATATATTTCTGTTATATAGTTTTTTATCATGCTATACTATCAAGTTTTAACTTGGACAATTGTGGTATTAAATCTAAAGGTCTTGTTTTTAATTTTGAGTGTATTCTCCTAACATACACATTCATTAATAATTTCAGTTACAACCATTGCCTGCTTGAGTGTTCAGCTTATCTATAGATTTGACCTTGAAAATATTCTCAGTAATACCAAGCTAAAGGGATGCTATTCATTCCATTTAAATTTGTGATTTTTTGAAATAGGTACTTTTAACCAATGAGAATTTTTCCTGGTTTTTTTGGGGGCATGATCTGGGTGTTAATAGATTGTGACTCTGAACAATTGTCATAAGTCTCCAAAGAAGGACTTGGTTGGTCTGAAAGCTAAGACATTGGTTTTTTTTTTTGTAACATCTAAGTTGGTCCAATAAAAGGTATCAAACCACCTGCTTCTGGATCTGTTCTTATAGGGACCAGTACGGCAACTAATCTATTTCTACTTAACTCAGTGCACCCACATGTACTTTACTGACCTATCTGACAATAAATTTCCCTGTTTTCGCACATGCAGCACAGCAGCGTAGTGTTTTAGTTAATTGCTCTGGTTGTGTTGTGTGATTATTCTCCTGTGTTCTTGACACTTGTTGCAACCATTATAAAGTGCTTGCTTTGCTGCCCTATTTGGGAATAAAAATAAATCTCCCTGTATTCCCAAGTACTCCACACACTCAGCAGTGCTTTACTGACCTATTTGGGAATACATTTCCCTGTATTTTCACTGAGAGACGCACCCACCATTTGATATTAAAAAATGTAATTAGAAACGATTATTTCCATTATGGAAAGACGGGAAGCTAATGTTTTGGAGCCTTTAGACAAAACCATGGCTGTTAGAAGAAAACAGTAGCAGCACTTCTCAGGCAATCCTGGGAACAGGAACAACAGTGCAGAAAACTCAGGACATTGCAGGAGTGGTTCTAGAAAGAAAGGTTTCCAGAAAAAAAGCTCCGGGAAGAATGTTGCCAGAAAAAATGGCACATGGAAAAAATGGCTTCCCTCGAATTGTACTGGAGTGGTGTTCCGTGGTGCGTGGTGCTGTAACAGTAAATCTGTGAAAGTCAAGGGAAGTGCAGATTTACTATTACCACACCACGCCGCCATGGAACACCACTCCAGTGCAATTCGAGGGAAGCTGTTTTTATCGTGTGCCATTTTTTCTGGTGACGTTCTTTCTGGAGTCTTTTTTTCTGGAGACCTTCTTCTGGGTACCTGCACGAGTACCTCATTACGGTACTCAGAGGAAAAGCACAAGGCCCATCATAGTGTGGCAACCAATCCTAGTAAGCAGAGAGATGGATTATAATGAGGAGGAGGAGGAGGAGACAGATGAGACCGAGGAGGAAATCAGTGGAGCATCCTGAGTTTGAAGTAGATCAAGTAGCTGTCAGTCTGTCAAGTAGCATAGCAACCGTTCTTCTGGGGAGTGAGATGAAGAGGAGGATTCCAAGGACAGAAAAAGAACAAAACAGTCTTATAGGAAGGATGGTATGGTGATGGTGGGAAAAAATGTTATTGTGTGGCATATGGAAACACCCACACATGCAGAGGAAAACTAGAGGTCAGAAGGGGGCATGTTTCCAGAGGACTAGAAACACGACTAGCTGAGCCAGTCAGAGAAGCTGTGCATCAAAAAGACATGCAGGTGTAGCCAGCCTGGTGGCACAGAGCACTGAAGCAGCTAGTGCCTTACCTCACTGACATCAGTGACCTGAGTTTGTGAATGAGCTCAGGCTACCGGGCGTTGGCCGGGGGGGGGGGGAGACTGGGAGCAGGATCGAGCGACTGTCAGGCAGCTCTCCTCTTCTGGACTTGGGAGGTTGATCTTCCCAGCACTTGGCTGCCACTGAGTGGAGGCTTGGTGGTAGTGCTGTGGATGGGGGAGTCAGGTGCTAGGCCAGGGTGGGTGAAGCAGGGCAGCCAGTTCTGGCATGCATGCACGCCTCCACGTGTGTGCATGACCAAGTTGTTGAGGTCCTGGGGAGAATTAAGAGAGAAAAGCAGGAGGAAATGGACGGGCACAGCAAGGGGGTGTGATGCCCACTGACAGCGCCTGCACCAGCCATGTCACCAGGTGACCTCGAGTGAGGAAACTAGATAATGGGCTTCGGGGGGGAGAAGGTACCTCCCTCTCCTAACCCTGCTGTGTGTGTGGGGGGGGAGCTGTGGGGGTGTCCTTGCTGCTGGAATCTTGGGGAGATGATGGATGGTGTGGGTGAGTGGCTGCCAGCAGAAGGGAGCCTCCCTTGCCATTGTCACGAGGGGTGGGGGCAAAAACAGAATATTGAGGGAAAAAAAACTAAGGCACACAGGTGGACATGCAAAGACCTCAAAAATATACTGGTACTGCTAGTGGTTATGGTGGTGGCGGTGGTGGTGGTGAACATACTCTCTCCATAAGCAGCAGTGCAGCAATGTCTGGCAAATCTGTAGTGTGGGTTTTTTCACATGAGATAAATCATCTTGCAGCCATGTAGTTTACAAATTATGCAAAACAAAGTTAAAGAGCCAGTAGAGCCAAAACAGGCAGACAGGAAAATAATACAAATTTTAAGTAGTAGTCCATTGTAACTTTTTTATTTGTGAAGTATTTTTCTTTTTTCTTTTACTTATCAGGAAGTAGTCTGTGTGATAATATTGTGCTGGATGTGGGGAACAGCTCTTAGCCTGGCAGCTGACATGTGTAACTCTGCTGCCCCACACTACATCATCAGTATTATGATCTCACTGAGGGTGATATCACAGGTGAATGACCTGGCAGTCACTCACTTGCTGTTCCTAAGTAGCAGTGATGTCACAGTCAGTGAGGTCACAATCCTGATGTTGTAGTGTGGGACAGTAGAGCAAGATATGTCAGCTGCCAGGCTAAGAGCAGTTCCACACATCACACCTACTAACATCTGGTAAACAAAGTTCTTTTTTCCCCCCCTCTATTTATGCTCCCACCCTGAACCCTGGCTGATCCCTCTTTCAGGCTTTGCATGGACCTTCTCACCCAGCTGCTCCTGACCCCACTGCCTCATATTGCAGCCACCTCAGGTTACCCCAATGTATCCCTTCATTGGGTGGGTCCCCAACCTTCATAGGGAATGATCCTTACTGGCCATGCCAACGATCCTAGGTGCTACTGAGGTGGCAGTTGGAGGTCTGGGAGCGTGGCAGTGAGGGTCTGGGAGGCCGCCACTCAATTGGTCAGGGTGCCATTTTTCCATTTTTTCTCCTGCAGGAGCATGACGTGCAGGATGCAAGGTGATGCCAGCGTCTGTCATGCTCCTTCGATAGTGGGACTCGGTGCACTGCTGTATCCCCGGCCTCTGCCAATGGTCAGTAGGCACTGGTCCTCGGCCCCACCCTCCCCCTTAGAGAAGGTGAGCAGTCAGCGGATGCTCAAGCCTTCTCTCCCCGGCCGGCCCTCCGACGCCCGAGTCTGTTCCCAAACCTGGGTCGCCGGCGTCGCAGCAGTGAATCTTTCTGCTGTGCCGGTGGGCCGGTGGTAAACAATGTTCTAATTAAACAAAGGGAAGAGAAAAAGTACCTCAGATATAAAAGGTAATGGTTGGCTGCTTTTAAAATCTAATATTAGTTTTAGGCAGTATACTAGCTCTTTAAGTTGTGTTAAAGTGGGGACTCGGATGGGAACATCAGCAATGATAAGACATATAAACAAGTCTCACATACATTAGTGTGAAAAAGCACAAAAGGAGCACACACAGGTTGTAGCATTGCTGCACTTAGATGAGGAGGATGAGGATATGGATGTTGACCAAGGTGAGGAAATAATGGATGAAGAGGAGGAGGAGGAGGAGGAGGATGAAAGTCAGCCTTCCAGTCAAAGCACAATATCTTCCATTTCTCATTTCTTTACCCCTTTGAGTCCACCACCACCACAGCCTAACAGGAGTCATATATTATCCACGACCACAACATCCAACCCCCATTGGGGTAAAGGTCAATGGAAGCAGCCCAAAAAATGTGGTGATGTCAGCCAGTGTAGCGGCCATCACATTTCTTTGAGATTCTTGAGCGACCATAGAAATGTAATACTAAAAGGCCTGAGGCAAGGATATTAACAAAGGGAATTGGGGAGATAATAGCCACTGACATGCTCCCATTTTCCTTTGTGGCTAATGCAGCTTTTAAGGCACTTCTGGAAATCGCAGTGTCAAAGTACCGGATCCCCAGCCAGACCTATTTCTCAACTGTTACCATTCCAGATCAGTGGCGTTAGCAAATTCCCAGAGGGCCTGGGTGCAAGGTGATGTTACAGGGCCCCTCCCCAGTTTTAAATAAACATCAAAATTATGATTTGGGCCCCTCAAACCTCATGAGCCCGTGTGCCACTGCACCCCCCGCACCCTTGTAGCTACGCCCCTGTTCCAGATTTATATTACGCTGTTTAGGAAAGTGCGTCAGATGCACTGAAAGGTTCATGTTATCACAGATACGTGGACTAGTGGCCAGACGACTGGCTATATGGCTGTGACTGGCCACTGGGTAAACTTTCCTCCTTCCTCATCCTCCTCCACATAATATAGTGGCACTGTCAGCAGTAGCAGCAGCAGCAAGAAGCAAGGGACTTTCACTGCTTGCAGGCTGGCGGCATTATGTGTTAATAGATTTCAAAAAGACCACAAAGCAGAACATCTTCTAGAAGGCCATCAACAAAAGTTTGCTGAGTGACTGACTCCAAAGTCCTTGTAGCCTGGGTTAGTGGTGTCTGACAATGCTTCAAATATCCTGAAGGCAGTAAGGTTTGGTAACTTTACACATGTACTGTACCACGCTTTGTGCATACTATAAACTTGCTGGTGAAAAACTTCACGGATGGATACAGAAATGATGAGAACTTGATTGCAGCTGCCTGCACTGTGTACACGCACTTTAGCCATTCTGCAAAAGCCCGAAAATTGTTCCAACAGATTCAGAATGAAAATAGCCTCCCTCTGCACAAGATGATACAGGAAGTTCCAACCTGGTGGAATTCCACTTACTGTATGATGTGAAAAATGCTTGAACAACAGAAGGCCATCCACCAATACGCAGTCCAACATGGCATTGGGAAAGGAGACATAAATATTAGCCCCAATCAGTGGCATCTGATTGAGAATCTTTGTTGGGTCCTTAACCCCTTTGAGGAGGCTATCCGAGTGGTGAGCTCCAATGATGCTGGGCTAAGCCAGGTACTACCCTTAATTTCACTCATCGGGCTGAGACTGGAGCATCTCGAGTCACAGTTTCTTGACAATAATGATGTTAATGCTGCATCATTTGTGAGCAAAATGTAAAACACCTTCGTGAGTGACAGGCACATTATAAATATGTGCAAAGCTGAACATTACATTTTGGCCACACTTTTGGATCCTCGGTTTAAGGACACAATTGAAACATTCTTCCAACCACATGACTTTAAGTGTCTAGAATATTATCATAAACTACTAATTGAGAAAGTGTCAGCATGTATACTTGAGAAAAGTACTAAATCATCAATGCCATTATAGTCACGTTCAGAATCTGCACAAAATCTGGTGGAAAGGGAGGGAACACAATCTGTCGCCACTTCTGCTGCTGTTACTGTTGCTGGTACCACCACTACTGAGGTTTCTGGCTGCCAAACACCAACAAGAACTGCTGCTAATACCAGGGTAACTGCTGCTACACTACAAGAAGAAAACACACTGTGGGACATGCTGTCAGACTTTGAGCTGATAAAGACAGCTGGAAAGGCTCAGTCGGCTACTGTGGTACCAGAAGTCCTTGCTACAAAAATGATGGAGTATTATATGGAGGAGACTGCATCTCACCGCAGGTGACAAACCATTACTGAACTGGCAACAGAAGAAATCAATATGACATTCTTTAACTGAGATTGCAATTGAATACCTCAGTTGCCCACCCCTCCAGCACATAGGGAGAATTTTCAGTGCAGCTAGAGCAATAGTGAATGACAAAAGAACATGTCTTTCCACCAAAAAATATAGAGAGGCTCACTTTTCTAAGAATGAAACTGCCAAAATTTGAAAACATATACTGTCCAAAATTTATGCAGGCTGACGCTAGCACCCAAATAGCACATCACACAGATGATGATGTTGAGGGATTCTGGTACCACTAGCCACTAGCTTATCCACCTGTCTTTCCCCCACTGGTAGGCCCTTCTCTCTCTTCTCCTTCTGTTCTCTTCCTTAAGTTCCATTCATTTGATTGACTTCTTTAACTGGGACACTGAGACAGTAGACAGGGGCCAAGTGTAGACATCCTCTGTCTGAATTTCAGCAAGGCCTCTGACTCTGTACCTCACAAGAGGTTGATCAGGAAGCTGGCGGATCTTGCGTCTGGGGAGAAGATGACCAGATGAGTGGAAAACTGGTTAGAACCTAGAGGATGGTATTTGGGGGAGAGTTATCTAACACCAGAGGGGTCACCAGTGGGGTCCCACATGGCTCAGTGCTAGGACCAGTGTTGTTCAATATCTTCATCAATGGCAATGGGAATAGAATTAAGGGCAAAATATGTTTATTCATGGATGATACCGAGCTCTGTGATAGGGTGGATACAGCCAAAGGGCTACAGGACCTTAAGGATGATTTGAAAAAGCTTGAAACGTGGTCTATGATCTGGTAGCTTGGCCTCAATACCAAGAAATGCAAAGTTATGCACATTGGAGCCAAGAATCCCAGGACAGAGTACTACCTGAGAGGGGTCTGGATATCTCTAATGGAGGAGAAGAAGGACCTGGGAGTGATAATCACTAGTGACCTGAAACACTCCACACAGTGCAAGAAAGCAGCAGCAAGGGCAAATAAGATGTTGGGATGTATCGCTAGAGGGATCAGCAGTAGGAAAGAGGAGGTTATACTGCCCTTGTACAGGTCACTGGTGAGGCCACATTTAGAGTATGGAGCTTGTACTGGTGCCCACACCTCAAAAAGGACATTAAACTGATGTAGATGGTCCAGATGAGAGATACAAAGATGATCGTGGGTCAGCAGGGTAAGGCACATGAGGAGAGGTTGCGGGTGCTGGACATGCATTTCTTGGAGGACGGGGGGGGGACATGATTGAGACCTTCAAGTACTTGAAAGGGATAGATGAGGTGGATAAGGAGAGTCTCATCAAGCTACATGGAGGCCATAACACGAGGAGACACAGTCTTAAGCTGGGGGGAGTTCAGTCGGGAGGTCAGGAGGCACTTCTTCACAGAGAGGGTGGTGGCCAGTTGGAATGCATTGCCTGAAGAGCTGGCATCATTGAAGACAGTGGGCAGCTTCAAGAGAGACTGGGATAGATATAGGGGGAATATAAGGGTCAAGGGTGGGAAGGATGGAAAGGATGAAAGGGGGGCAGGGTCAGTAGCTCGGGCTGTGGACCCTGCAATACGAGCAGACTCGATAGACCAGATGGCCTTCTTCTGTTGGCTTCTTTGTATGCTTGTATGTTCAAACAACTGTATGCTGCTGGTTCTTTCATGTGCCACTGAGGCCCAACCCAGCTCCAGCACCAGCACCAGCAGTTGAAGGGCCACTACAAAGTATCTGGCTAAAACCACCATGACTACACATTAGTGTCACAAAGTTTTCAGCCATTTGGTTTTATTGCCATTTCTGTTACTGCAGATTCAAAATTTATTAGACTGTTAAAAAATTAGATAAATATATAGGGCCCGATTCACGAAGGTTGACACAGGACTTGCGCCAAGCCCTGCGGCATCGGCAGTATTTGACGCAACTGCGCCAAAGCCCTTTGGCACAATGCAGCTTGATTCAAGAAGGACTGGCACAGTTGTGACAGTTTCCCCACTTTACAGCAGCTTGTGTCAAATCTTTGGCACAAGCCCCGTAATATGGGTCCCCCAATGGTGCAAAGTTAGACCAGGGGGAGCTGGTCTAACTTGTTGCATTCAGTGCAAGGGACTTGTGGCAAGGGTTTGTGTCAGGTATCGTTCCTGAATCGAACGTGCTGCAAAGTTTGATGCAAGTCACCCCTTGCATTAAACACTCTGCTGCAAGTTCCTTGTGCCGATCCAAAACGCTTTGTGAATCAGGTCCATGGTCTTTCTTCAGGTCCAGATGGGGATTTAATTTGTTTTTTTCTGCAGTGTCCACTTTCCCTTTTCTAGTTCAGTGCTGGACCCAAGGACACATCCAAGGTTTTGATCTTAACCGAGCCATCCTTCAGATATAAATTGTCTTCATCCTAACCTGGAAAATAAAAATAAAAGAATAGAATTTTTAAAAAAGATGTTCCCATGAACTGACTGACCATTACGAGAATACACATTACAAAATTCCTGATCTTACTTCCCCCCAAGTCCAATTCCAGACCACCTGAGTCACTCCGTTGCACAAATATAATCCACCCTCCATTGTTACACCCTCAACTCCACACCAAGCACCATAAGGAAAAATTACTGATGGTATAATACTGTTATGGGTCTTTTTTCATTATTTAGAGTAAAGATAATGAACATACCTAGGATCTCCCTTTTCACCTTTCCAACAATCACATGCTGACTACTGACCACCATCCACCTGCAACCAGATGCCCAAGTATGCCAATATCTACCCCTTCGCCTACCCATACACACATCCCTCTCTCATCCTTCACCTTAGACATATCACATAGATAATTTTCCCTAAACAGTTTGACTTTCAGAAAACCTCTACCACCCTTCTTCACCATTCAGTGAATGCTACCAAAAATCAATTGGCTCTCTTCCTCCTTCTCCATCCATTCCTCCTTCCACTTCATTGGACACTCTCCCACCTTCATTGGTTGCACTTGCACCTGACCAGTCTGTCAGAAACGGCTTCTTTTCTGTCTCATATATGGAAGTAGTACTTGCTGGCTGTCAGCACTACTACCATATATGATATAAACCAAGAAGTTCTGTGGTTAGTGAGAGAGAGGTGGGAGAGGGATGTTAGGGAGGGTGGGACAAATAAGGTAATATTGATATACAGTAGTTTTGGATGGTATGGGGAGTAAAGCAGGAGTGTGTTCTAGAAGGACAGGAGAGAACAGGGGGGTAATTATTGATTTTAACCCGGAATAACAGAAAACCCAGAACTACTAGTGAATGCCAGCCACCCATGCATTTCTTCATGGCCCATGGCCACAACAATTTGGGAACTATCTGTATTTGGGTCCAACAATGGGGGAAGACTTTAAATTATTTTAACAGGGAGTAGCTTTGGGGGGAGGTAACCCTTTGGGCTGGAACCAGATTTAGAAAGCACTAGATGTGAGGAATGCTATACAATTCTATTTTACAGCATCTACTGGGTATAATCAGGTTCTACAATATATAACCAAGTTCTACCTGGTTCTACTTGATTAATAAATCCACACAAGTATTTTGCATGTTTGGGAAAGTACATGTAGTACTAAGAATTATTTATTATTTATTTTATTGAATTTTGGTAACCAGGTAAGCCCACTGAGACAATACAGTCACTTTTTCAGGGGCGACCCGGGAAGAATGATACACATAAAATACAGTGGTAATTGACATATTAAGGGCAGTATAAATCAGCTCAGATTACAACAAAGTCAAGGCAAATGGGTTAAAAAATATATACATCACATATTATACAATAAAACCAGTGGTAATCATAACATAATAATTATTTGTACAATGGCTGACACAGACAGAACATTCTGTAAAGTGTAAGAAACATAGAAACATAGACTTTGATGGCAGATAAGGACCGCTTGGCCCACCTAGTCTGCCCATTTCCCCTACCCACAGGATAAGCTGCAGATCCTATTTAACCAACAGCCTATTTCTTCCTACCCCCCACACAAATTGCCTTATGTCTGTCCCATGCATTCTTGAATTATCCCACAGTTTTAGACCCCACAACCTCCTCAGGAAGGATGTTCCATGCGTCCACCACCCTCTCTGTGAAAAATACTTCCTTACATTGCCCTGAGCTGTCCCCCTCTATCTTCAAATTGTGTCCCTTGTTCTTGCACATCTCTTTTCTGAAAGATGCTACTCTCTTGGATTTTGTTGATTCCACGAGGTACTTAACGTTTCTATCATGTCCCCTCTCCTTCTTTCCTCAAGGGTATACATGTTAAGCTCCTTTAGTCTCTCCTCGTATGGCTTCTCTTGCAGACCCTGCACCATTTTAGTTGCCCTCCTTTGAACTGCCTCCATCCTGTCTATGTCCTTGCGGAGACGGGGTCTCCAGAACTGGACGCAGTACTCCAGATGGGGTCTCACCAACTGTCTGTACAGAGGGATAACAACTTCCTGTTTTCTGCTGGTGATGCCTCTCCCTATACATCCCAATATCCCCCAGCCCTCCCGAGTGCCTTCTCACATTGCTTGCTAACCTTAAGGTCATCTGATATGATTACCCCCAGGTCCCTTTCCATTTTTGTTGTTACTACCTCTCCCCCCATTGTGTAATCTTTCCCTGGGTTCTTGTTTCCCAGGTGCATTATTTTGCACTTCTTTGCATTGAATCCAAGCTGCCATACTTCTTACCATTCCTCCAACCTTGCCAAGTCTCTTCTCATCCTTTCCACACCTCCTTGTGTAGCAACCCTGTTGCAGATCTTTGTGTCATCTGCAAAGAGGCATACTTTTCCTTCCAGTCCCTCTGCAATGTCACTTATAAAGACAATAAAAAGGACTGGACCCAGTACTGAACCCTGCGGTACCCCGCTAGTAACCCCTCTTTCTTCAGAGTGGACTCCATTTAAAATTACCTTCTGTGTCCTGTTGTCCAGCCAATGTTTTACCCAGGCTATCACCCTGGGACCCACTCCCAAGCTGGTTAATTTGACTATTAATCTTTTGTGTGGGACTGTGTCAAATGCCTTGCTAAAGTCTAGGTAGTATAATCAACAAAATCCTGGGCAATGGTGAAACTATTCTTAGGACTCCTGTGGTGTTCCCGAATTTTTATAAAGATAGAAATAGACGGAGTCCTTTTTCTCCACATCAAATTCTTTTATTACTTTCATGAACTTCACCCCTACGTTTCGCTCCTATGAGCTTGTTCACGGGGCTTCAATATCTATTATGAAAAATAAATACATTTAGTTCAATTTTTATGTTTCACTTCTTCTGAAAATATTTACAAACTGTTCTTAATGCGTATCTACCTGAACAAAATGATTTCTAATTGTGGAAAAATTCAGAAACTTCAGAATTCATTCTGTAAAAAATATATAACAATGTGATTTATTAATAAAACTACCATGTAAATAAAGACTGTATGGCAACAGACTACATCCAGACTCTGACATTAAATTTGTTACTTGAGCTTGCCCCAATTAACTGGCATACCTCAGAAAAGGTTCAAATCGCTTGGAATTTGTTGTCACTTTCTTTATGTGCTATTCTGTAAGCGTAAAAAGGCGAAATGAGAACGTTGCCATTTATTTTAAACTCATTTAAACACAACGAATTTAAGCATTTCCCATTATAAGTTATCATTCACCTTCCAAGTGCCGTGTAATGAAATTTGCCTTTACAAAGCCAATTTGAACATAAGCGCATGAACTATGCGATATTGACTAGACTTGAAAATCTATTCGTAATGGCGACTGCTACCAAAAAACGCCACTGCGATATGGCCCTTCTCCTCGGCAGCCACTCCTATAAAACTACTTGAATCTCCCGCGGGTGTGATGTATCACTACCCGAAAGTCTCGCGACTCATGAGAGCGTTGCCAAGCAACTAAACACACTCCACAACAATGCGGATGTGTATGGGAGATCAGGCTACCTGCAAATGGAATAGACTGATGCACATTAGCCAATACCATGTAAAATACAAAGAAGAAGAAAGAAAGTGAGAACCCCTAATCAACTATTAACTAAGATATCAACTAAAAACATTTTGAAATATATTGCTTAAACCACGGATGGAAATGTATCCAAAAAACAAAGAAACAGTATCGGACATTTCAAACATTATAATACAATATCAACTTCTATTACAATTCTTATCTTGAAATGGTTATATGATTTTATTAACAATATACATAATAGCCATTGAAACAGTTTTATGAAGAAAAACATTTTTTGCTAAACATTACTTATTTTATGAACCAATTGATTCACTCCAATGTTATAATAATTTTTATGTCCGTATTTTAGAACATAAGAGTGACATAAGAAACCGAAATGATCAATCTGCAGTAGCCTCTCATTTTAATGAGGCGGGACATTCAGGAGCATCCCTCAGGTTTTGGGGTTTAGAGATAGTAAGAATATCTCTTAGAGGTGGTAATTATGCACAATTATTAGATAAGGTTGAAATGAAATGGATTTTTCATCTAAAAACTTTGGATCCACATATAGGAATGAATGTGGATAGCAACTGGCAGTCGTGTTTATAAAAATTCATAAAAATTATTAAAAAACTAATATAGCTTATTTAATTGATCCATCAAGGTATTGATTTGTATTTTTACTGTGATTATTAAATGCTATCAAGGGCCCTATACATTGGGTTTAAAATGCTTGCTTATTCTGTATTGTAATGATTGGACATAATGTTGGAGTGAATCAATTGGTTCATAAAATAAGTAATGTTTAGCAAAAAAATTTTTTCTTCATAAAACTGTTTCAATGGCTATTATGTATATTGTTAATAAAATCATATAACCATTTCAAGATAAGAATTGTAATAGAAGTTGATATTGTATTATAATGTTTGAAATGTCTGATACTGTTTCTTTGTTTTTTGGATACATTTCCATCCGTGGTTTAAGCAATATATTTCAAAATGTTTTTAGTTGATATCTTAGTTAATAGTTGATTAGGGGTTCTCGCTTTCTTTCTTCTTCTTTGTATTTTACATAGGTATTGGCTAATGTGCATCAGTCCTATTCCATTTACAGGTAGCATGATCTCCCATACACATCCGCATTGTTGTGGAGTGTGTTTGGTTGTAACAGCAACTCTCGTAGATCCGCAGGACTTCCGAGATGATGATCGTCACACCGGGAGATTCAAGTAGTTTTATAGGAGTGGCTGCGAGGAGAAGGGCTATATTGCAGTGGCGTTTTTTGGTAGCAGTCGCCATTACGAATAGATTTTCAAGTCTAGTCAATATCGCATAGTTCATGCGCTTATGTTCAAATTGGCTCTGTAAAGGCAAATTTCATTACACGGCACTTGGAAGGTGAGTGATAACTTATAATGGGAAATGCATAAATTTGTTGTGTTTAAATGAGTTTAAAATAAACGGCAACATTCTCATTTCGCCTTTTACGCTTACAGAATAGCACATAAAGAAAGCGACAACAAATTCCAAGCGATTTGGACCTTTTCTGAGTTATGCCAGTTAATTGGGGCAAGCTTAAGTAACAAATTTAATGTCAGAGTCTGGATGTAGTCTGTTGCCATGCAGTCTTTATTTACATGGTAGTTTTATTAATAAATCGCATTGTTATATATTTTTTACAGAATGAATTCTGAAGTTTCTGAATCTTTCCACAATTAGAAATCATTTTGTTCAGGTAGATACGCATTAAGAACAGTTTGTAAATATTTTCAGAAGAAGTGAAACATAAAAATTGAACTAAATGTATTTATTTTTCATAATAGATATTGAAGCCCCGTGAACAAGCTCATAGGAGCGAAACGTAGGGGTGAAGTTCATGAAAATAATAAAAGAATTTGATGTGGAGAAAAAGGACTCTGTCTATTTCTATCTTTATATAAAGTCTAGGTAGGCCATGTCCACAGCCCCTCCCTGGTCTACTACTTTGGTCACCCAGTCAAAGCAATCAATTAGATTCATCTGACATGACCTTCCCGCTGTGAACCCATGTTGCCTTGGGTCCTGTGCCCCACTGCCTTCTAGGTACTCAATGATTCTTTTCTTCAGAAGTGATTCCATCACTTTCCCTACCACAGAGATCAAACTGACAGGTCTGTAGTTTCCTGCCTCTGTCTTGCTCCCACTTTTGTGTTGGGGAATCACATCCACCTTCTTCCAGTCCTCAAGTATCACACCATCCTCTCATGATTTGTTAAAAAGGGTAGTCAGTGGTGTCTCTAGTTCTCTCCTTAATTCTTTTAGAATTCTGGGGTGAATTCCATCAGGCCCCATTGCTCTGTCCTCCTTCAGTTTTAGGAGTTCTTTCAGAACCCTTTCTTCTGT